>CM053793.1:602158349-602826474 GCA_028749045.1 Cupressus sempervirens
AGTCTCATCACAATGGAAATAGACTCTTCATTCACCTGAAATGTAACACCATTAATGGTCACATGCCTATCCTTCGAGATAGCAAAAAATTATTGTGAATAGTTCTCATCATAGCCCGACATAGCCTACATGTAGGGTACGAACCCTCCTCCTTTAGTAGAATTCAAGTGGCCTATCTTTTGGAGAAGTCCTTCATTATAGTGGGCTCCAACCTATTCAGTTCTTCACCCATGTGAACAGCTTCCTCAGTGATATTCCCTTCCTCAATCTTAGTAATTCTCATTTGTACCTAGAAAATCATGAAGGCAAGGGGTAGAAATGCAGTAACCAATGATAAAAAAACTTTCTTTCTTATTCTTCCCAAGACTGCAAATTCCAAAATGTACTAACTAGTTTAAAGTATCATTATAGGGAGTGTAATAAATCCACACGTAATACCTTCAAGATCTAGCCTTGATCATAATGTGATTTCTTTTTGTAATCCTACCATAATGTCAAAAAATGATGGCACAAATTTTGAAGCCGGTATTACTAATTGCATCCCCTTCTCTGTGCCCATTCATGACTTGATCCACATAATTAAACCATACAAAATGTCTTGTTAAACTCAAGAAAATCTTAACTATCATAATGATAGCAATTCCATCAAATTGACCCCTTCTCCAAAATTGGAAGGTCATCTAACCTGATTTAGAGGAGTCTTTTTCCTATTAATTAGGGAATTTATAGAGTTAGGCAATGATTCAACATTCTTATAGATTTTTATGTTCTCCAAATCAAACCCCAAACCAACCAAGGCACCTACCATCACATTACCTTCCATGTAGGTGTGTTATAAGTCATAGTGATCTAGGGTTGTGAGGTACTACCATATCTCGTCCAATATGTGATGCAAGGCTCACCTAGGCTAAGTACCCCCTTGAATAGAGTCAATGATAAGTTTGGAGTCCCCTTCTATGGTTATTCTTTTCACCTTTAATTCCATAGCAAATTTTAGCACCTAAAGTAAGGTAGTAGCCTCCACCACATTATTTGTTCCTTGACCTAAATGTCCTGAGTAGGCAACTGACACATAAACCTTTCCATTCCTCAGTACACCTCTAGTTGCCACTTTCCCTCTCCACACAACACCATCATAATTTAGTTTGACCGTAGACCCAATGGCAGGAAACCAACAAGTATTTTTTCTAGCAACCAATTTTGAATTGTCAAAATTCTAGAAGTTGGGGAGAATATTCCACTTCCCAGCAATATCCACCTCCTTCCTACTCAAGGGTTCTTGTGGCACTTTAAATTTTGCCACCATAACATTCATCTCCATGATGAGCTTACTCAAAATCTCTCCCACTACTTCCTCACCCCTTTCTTCCTCCCGAAAAACCCTATTGTTTCTCTCCTTCTGAATACCCCATCAAACATGTGAGGGGAGGAGATTCCAAAGGAGTCCGAGGCATAGGTGGATGAAGGGGCAATCCCAGTTCTCTACAAATTATTCTAAGCCTCTATTGATGACCCAAACCATCAAGAATTTATTCTAGATGTAGGACTAGACTTTTGAAGAATAGGGGCACTCCAAAAGGAGGTGAACAATAATTTCCTCTTCCTCCTTGCAGAGGTAGCATTAGTTGGTTATCTAAATACCTCTCCTTTGAAAGTTTTTAGTAGTGAGGATCTTACCATACATGACTGTCCACTAGAAAAAAATATTTTTCGGCAGTAACTGTCTATTCCAAACCTTGCTCTAGCTAATCGAGGTCCGAGTATTCTAAAAAATAAGTTGGTAAGAAGAGCCAACCAAGAACTGACCGTTAGTCCTCCTATCCCAATCACCTCATCCCACTAGGCATGTATAGGGAGAGTGTGGTGGCACATCATTTCTTCTAATTATTTGACAAGGGGATCCTCTCTATTAGGGATATCCAAGGTGGATAACCAATTCTATTTCCTTTGATTATCAATATAATCTTCCACCTTTGTTCCCACATTACTTTTTAAGGGTTCCTGTAGCCCACTAAACTTGTTGTAGATGAGTGGTTTCCACCTATCCAATTGTCTTCCCAGAATATTATACCATTCCCAACCAGCCATTTCACACCCTTCCATAGGAGGGGCCTGCATTTGAGGATGGTGTTCTAGATCTTTGAGCCATTAGGGAGGTCATTATTAAAGAGGTTATATCTAAAGTGAGTGTTGGCTAGATATTTAGTCCTCATGATCCTTCCCTGGTCAGTCTTATTTTCAACCATTCTCAACCCGACCTTAGTGAGTAGATTCTTATTCATATCAACAATTCTTCTAATTCACAGCCCCCTCCTTATTTTTAGGTTTGCACATAGTCTCCCAATTGACAAGGCTCCATTTTTTTCTTTCCTCCATGCTAGACCAAAGGAAGCTCCTTTGTATTTTTTCAAGTTTATCTTGAAAATTGAGAGGAAGTATACTGGTATTCCTTAAAGAGTTGCCACCAGGAGTTGAAGTTTACTCACGTTACTTAATAGTTTTCCTTTCCACCTAGCCAACTTTTTTTGCATTCTCTCTAGAATAGAGTTCCAAAAGGTGGTAGAGACTTCCTTTATAGTCAGAGGAAGGCCAAGGTAGGTATCTAGGAGGTTGTTCCACTAACATCTAAGTATATTTTTAACTTTCACTTGCGAAACCTCTCATGTATTAAAAAAATAAATCTTGCTTTGAATTAGGTTAATTTGCTGACCTAAGCAATTCTCATAATTGGTGAGGAGGGTCCTCCAAGTGTTGGCTTCTTGGATAGAGGATTCTTCGAAAAGAAAAGTGTCATCCACAAATTGTTGGATACCCTCAGGTGTTAGAGTAGTAGTTGGATTGATAACTTTCAAGTTGCCTGAACCAGCCAACCTTGCAATCAACCTTCCTAACACTTCAACCACCACAATGAAAAGGTAAGGGGAAAGAGGATCACCCTATCTTAGGCCTCTTCCAACTTCAAAGTTACCCTAGAGAGTCCCATTAAGAAGCACCTCAAATTGGGTGGTTTCCACCATAGTTTTTATGATCTTCACAATGTTCTTACTAAACCCCACTTGTTCTAGGACATCATAGAGGAAAGACCAATTGACTCTATCATGAGACTTGGAGATGTCAAGTTTGAGGGCCATACCTGGTCTTCCACTTTTTTCCACAGAGTGGATGATTTCATGTGTGGTAATGACAACATCCAAGATTTAACAACCTGGGACAAACCCCTTCTGAGGACTCCCAATAACCATGTCGAGGAAAGGTTTAACCCTATTAACTAACACCTTAGAGAAGACCTTATAGATGGTATTGCAGAGACTGATTGGCCTAAAATCCCTTACGCTTCTTGGTGTCTAGATTTTAGGTACAAGGACAATAAAGGCTTTATTGATCCTCCTTAGCATCCTCCCAATTCTAATCATATCCCTAGTGGCCCAAATAAGTTCTTTTTTTATTACTTCCCAAAAGTGTTGGAAGAAGGATGGCGGGAAGCCATCCAGGCCCAAAGCCTTATAGGCTTTCATTTTGAACACAACATCCTTAACCTCCTCTTCCAAGATTTTCTCCTTAAGCTTATCATTTTCTTCACCCCCTAAGACAGTTGGGATATTGTTGAGCATACTTCTCCTGATTAAATTGCTACTGCACTCATCTTCCCTTTTATAAGCATTCATGAAGAACTCCACCACATGTCTTCCCATATCTTCTTGTTCCTTTAGGGTCCTCATTGCTTCCTCCTCTAGAGAAGTAATGGTATTCCTTTTTTTATGATTTGAAGTAGATCTATGGAAGAAGGCAGTTTTCTTGTCACCTTTCGTCAGCCAAGAAATGTGAGACCTTTGCTTCCAAAAGATCTCCTCCTTGCAAATAGTGTCCTTCCATTTCTTCTTGCAGTTCTCCACCTTAAGACTGGTAGCCTTAGTGACATCTCATGCTACCATGTCTAATTATAGCCTTTTAAGCTCCTCCTCAAGCTCCTTTTTTATTTTAAACACATTCCTAAAGGATCTTTTGGCCCAACCCTTAACATTCCTTCTGACATTATCCATTTTCTAAGTCAGTCAGAACATAGTAGTCCCATCCACTCTAATGTTCCACCATTCTTCCAATTTATTCTTGAAATATGGATGGGTGTGCCACATGATTTCATATCTAAAGGGTTTAGGCCCACTCATAATCACATCCTCCCAATTGAACAAAATTGGGGAGTGGTCGGAAATATAATATATGTCCCACTTAAGTAATATTTACATGTGATATTGTTAAGATGATATGTAAATATAATCTATATCCCACTTAAGTAATATTTTATTGAAATTAAATAGACATGTGCTAATTAAATCACTCAAAGTCATCAAAAGTGGACCTTTTTCATGTCTTTGCATGTGAAATCCATCAAAAGTGGATATTTTTCATGCCATTGCATGTAAAATTCAACTTAGAATGTAAAGTCACTCAAATGTGGACCTTTTTTATGCCATTGCATGTAAATTAACTTGAAATGTGTAATGACATAAAAAAGGTGAGCTTTATAACTTGAATATGTCATTGCACCAAAAATGTGAGTTTTCACTTAAAATATGCATTCACATAAAAAAGGTGAGCTTTTTGTATGTGCATGTTTATAAAAGATGCATTCACCTACAAAAGGTGAGTTTTTAAAACATGCATCCACATCAAAAAGGTGAGTCTTACACTAAAAGTGAATTTTTAATATATGCATTCACCTCTAAAAGGTGTGTTTTGCATTAAAATTCATGCCCATGGCCTTCCAAAACCCTTTTTTGGATAAAATACATGCAATGAGCTCTCAAGAACCTGTTTTTGAAGATTTTTCTTGATTTACTCCATTTATTTTCTTGAAATCTTCTCCAATAGGGTCATTTTTGCCAATCCATGGGTTTTCAAACGATGAATAAAGTTTTTTCTTGCTAAAAAATGTTATTTTTAAATCCATTCAAGGGCACATTCTAGAGGAAATCACCAAAAATCTTCATTTTTGGCTCACATTTTGGCAAGAGGAGTTTTTTGGCATGTTTGGTGATTTGCATTGCAACTTGGCTCACATTTTTGCATTTAGATGTCAAAAAAGTTTTGTTTCATGACTTTTATGAATCACGTTTTTGCTAAAAATACCCAGAAAATTGGGGTTTTTATCCACTTTTATGCATTTTGAAGTCACTTTTTTGCATTTGGATCCATGTATTAGCATTTGGAGAAGTCTCTTTTGCGTTTACATTTGGATTAAGAGGGGTCATTTTTGAGTTTTAATGCATACTATTGTCTTTGCAGACCATGTATTTGGCATTTTCATGTCAAATTTGACCCTTCATTGCTCATAAATGTTTGTTGAATGCAAGTAAGAAAAAAGTCAAATTATTGTTTGAAAACCAAGATTTGAGAGAGAATTGGTCTTCAAATGTATAAATCTTGCTATTTTGGCTCATAACCTTCAAGTAAGTGGAAATTTTCAAACTTTCTCATCAATGTATGATTATCTTTCTATTTCAATGCGCATTATGGTTTGTTACTGCACATTTGTCCAAATATATGCTAGAAAAGTGCATTTTACCTTTAAAAATAATGAAAACTCTCATTTTCACACTTTTAGAATTTCTCCAAGTTCCAAATTTGAATTTGTATTTGAAAGCAACTTGCTTGTTGACATGTTTGAGTTTAAGACCAAAAAAATGTGCTTGTTTTTCTTTGTTTGCCTGTTTGCTTTTCAATTTTTCTTCATTTTGGATAAGTTGCAAGTTCTTTCCTAAGAACTAGGTTATATTTCACTTCACTCCACTTTTCATTTCATGCAAAAGCATCATCACATTCCATTTCTATCTTTCCACGTCACAACACTTTGTACCTCATTCATCAAATGCAATTACATGTATTTCATCTCATTCACCATCCACACATGCATGTAAGCTCATTTTCCACTTCAATTTTCTCTCATCTCACTTTCCACATCCACTTGCATGACACGATTACATGACAAAAAATTCGTGTAAATGCATCTCTAAAACCCATTTTGATTAATAGACACTTTTCAAAAGGTCAAAAATGTCGTGTGCATGTTTTCCCATGTACTTTGACTTCAATTTTCCACCAAGATGACTATAAAGTTCACTTCACCTCAAGTTACATTGCATTCATTCCTTCCATATGCACTTACACCTCCATGAGAAAATACATGTCATCTCACTTCCTTTTTCATCATGCATTTCAACTCATCCTTCATATGCACTTACATGTAAGCTCATTCTCTATCTACATCTGCATATCATCTCATTTTCCATTCCTCATTACATGTTACATTTACATGTAATTTTCTTTATATGTAATGACATCCAAAGAATCCATTTTTGACTAAAGGTCACACTTTTAAAGTCAAAAGTCGTCATTTGCATGCATTCCCATGTGCCAAACGCTTTACTTCAAAAAATAATTAAAGGCACTAATGGAAATTTGTTTCGAGTTTACATCCAAACACCATCAAGAAGGTTTTCAAAGTGAAAGAGGCTGCATAATGTGTTAATCTACAAAGGAGAATTCACTATAATTTGTGTCTATTGTCTTTGATTCATGTTATTATTGTGTGTCAATAAAAGAGCATAGTGATTTAAGAAGCAATCAGAGCCGAACCTTTGGTTGGGAGAGGTTGTGGCAATACATAGACTAGGAGCTTTGACTATAGCTTGTATTACTAGCTCAAATTCACAAAAAATTATTAAAATTCTCTACTTTTGGAAGTCTTTTTGCCCTAAAGGTAGATGCTATTCTTATAGAATAGGTTAAATAGGACTTACAACCAAACTAGTATGCTTTCGGTTAGCCTTTGAGTTAGTGTTAGTTTATTGGTATCATCATTTACAACTTTAGATAGAAGTGTAATTTGAGGCTTCATCTTGCTCATTACTCACTCCGTGGGTAAGTGGATTCTTTCCTGAAAGCTAAGAGGAAAGAATATTGGCAACACCCCTTAAACAAAGTCTCTCAACTTCTTGCTTACCTTGAGTTCATCCAAGGAATGGTGAGAAGGGGCATCCTATTTCGTGATTGGATTTTACCCAAAATTGTTGGTAGCAAAATATCCACCCAACAATTATTTAGTGACTCTACTGGGGATATGACATGCATTTGAGAGTATCATTCTTTCATTTGAAGCATACCCATGTCCTTTTTCATTGTAAATATTAATTGTAATTATTTAATGGATTTACCAAGGACATGTAAATGGCCCAAGGTCCTTGGGGAAATTCTTTTGGACCATTTAATCTAGCTCCACCTCTACATGATCTTCCTAATGGCTCACGAAAGAATTTTCCCAAGTTCTTTGGTGACAATGAAAAACATACTAATGAGCATATTGCTACTTTTTACATTGCATGCAATGTTCATGCTATTGAATATGAGGATGTATCTGTAAGGTTGTTCATGGAAACTCTATAAGGCATGGTTGCTGATTGGTTTTACCATTTACCACCATGTACTATCACAAACTGGGTTATTCTCATGACCAAGTTTGAGAAAAGGTTCAAGCCTCATGAAGATGCCCATTCATTGTTGGCCCAACTCACTCAGCTGAAGAAGTCATCTCACATGCCTGTGTGTGATTTTGTTGCTCATTTCAACAAATTGACACGAAGAATTCCAGATGTTGTTCAACCTACAACTGCCAATCTAAAATATTTCTTTGTCAATGCTCAAATTCCTAAAATTAGTTTTTTATTAAGGAGAGAAGTCCCAATTACTCTTGCAGTTGCAAAGGCATTGACGATTGAAATTGAAGATGATCTTATTTTTGCTGTGAAGATAAGAATTGAAGCAACTAAATTTGAAGAAATTTATCATTCTTCAAATTCACCTTCTTCTAGCACAAGGATGGATCCTACAATAAAATGATTAGCAAATGAGTCACTTTCCCTCAAAAAGAAAATAGCTCAAGGCATGTTCCTTGTTACTCAAGAAGATGTGCCAAGGAGGCCTGTTCCAACTATTCCTCATAGTTCTATTGTTGGGAATCAAAAAAATTTAGCTTCACCAAGTAAGAAGCTTGCAATTGAAGCACCATTAGCAAAGATAACAGAGAAGCATCTTGTATCTAAAGCTAGTGATCTTTCTATTCTCTTCTAAGAAAAAGTAGAAGGCATAGCTGGTGACTCTCATATTTGGTGTACACAATCTTACAAGGCTAGTGATGAAAAGATGAGGAAGGGAAAAATTTCTTTCAATGTTCAAAATAATCATGTCATTGAAGTGGACATGTAAGCAAGTTCAAAGCAAGCTGAAAATGATATGTTTGTGTCTCAAGGTCATGAAGTTGGGAACACTTTGCATAAATGTTCTACCCCGAAGTTTGAAAAGGAATTTCTCATAAATAATAAAGACTTTCCCAAGTCAAAAGTTTGTGAGCAGTATGTTGAGGCAAGCCATGCAATCATGTCATCACTGAAATCAAATGAGCAATTTTTTCTTGATCCTTTTGTGGTGTCGGTGATTGATGAGCTAGTTAAGCAAGTTGCAGTTGACATGAAAATTTCAAAATTTGTTTGATCAAGGGGATGTCCAATTTGACATCTTGCTTGGTTGGAAGCTAATGAAAAGTTAGAGAATCCACATGTACCCGAATATGAAAATGTTATCAAAGTAGACGTCAAAGAAGAGTATTCAATTCTACAGGAGAAAGTTCAATTCATGGACCTTTCTTGGGGCAACAATACACATGATTTATCTCAACAAGATGAATTCATTCATTTCTTCCAAGAGGTGTTACATCAGGCATTGACATCATTAATCTAGTTGTTTGTGTTCCATCTATATGAAGTTGCATGTGAATATGCAAGGTATTGCAAGCTACTAAAAAAAGGTAGCTATTTTATTGAACTCCTAAATGGTTTCATCTAAAAAAAATTATTTTTGACTAGTTTTAATAGGTAGGTTTTTTGTTCTTTTTAATAAGTGTACTTGCACATTTTGTTTTTTTAGAATTGCTTTGCTTTAAAGTCGTGTTAGTTTTATTCTATTTTTTGTTGCTTGACTCTATACCCCAATGGAGTGGATAAAGCTACTTAGAGAACTAGATTCTTTGTCACTCTTTGTTTCCAAGAATAAATGAACAACATTCCACAAATAAAGTTAGTTGTTGTCCTGCATTTTGTCACCACAAAATGTAGGTAATAGTATGAAACATTTTCAAATTAATTTTGTATTTCTTTAAGTTTAGTTCATTATTTAATTGGTTAGTATTGATCAACCAATCAGTTCCAATTAATATAATGGACTCTTTTACTGAAGGCTTTTATCAAGTCTTTTTCATTTTTCTGTTTGTCGAGCCTATACTTGATTTTTGAAGCATTCATCATCCTTTTCTTTCCTTTTGAGTGTGTGTTTTTTGGTTTTTAGTCCTTTGGTTTTTCTCAAGTCATTGATTTCAGTTTTCCCTTCGATTTGATCTAATTCAGAGCTTAACCAAAGTTGTCAATCAAAAGATATGATCATTTTAGTGCCCCAAAACTGGACCTTTTTGATGCAGCTGTTAAGTTTCAGGATTTGCACCGTTAACTGAACTCAAAAAAAAAGAGTTTAGTAACCCTTACTTAACATGGGAGTCATTTCATTATGTGAGACTAGTTAATGAAATGAAACCTCTGGGTTCCAGGCCGGCTCCTATTAAATCGTTCACTGAAAATTTCTAAAAAATCAATGAAAACTTGCAGGGAAAAGGTAAGAAATTGCTAAAAGCAAACCTAAAACTTAAAGTTTAAACTAAAGAGGTAATACACCAAAAGTAATTATGAAGACGTAACAAACACATAACAGAGAGGATTATGTAGCGGTATGAAATGCAAATAAAGCACAACTTCCTGTAAAGACTTGCACAAATGATTTATGATAAAGTTTCAATACTAAAACCATAAAAGGAGGACAAACTAACACCTCAATTTGATTAATTTCACCTATAAACACATATCATAACCTGCAAGCAAACTTAGTTTTCTACAAAAAGGTGCTAGAATGAGACAGAAAGACAAGGAATAGTGAAACATTCACAAGTTAAACCATCAAATCATTCAAAAGATGCACACAAAATTTGTAGAAAGGAAAAGGCTTAATAATGAACTCCATAGAGCATGATCACACTATTGTCACTGGTATTATATCTCCAAAAATGTTGAATTACAGACCTTGCAATAAAGCTTAGGACTCAGAATGAGGTCTCAAAAACTCTATCATAAAATCAGAACTCCTCCAAAATGAGTTAACAAACTCAAATAAGTACAATCTCAACTCCTTGGGTCGAATGCAGAATAAAAGCCTCAAAATCAAGGCTTAGAAACTTCTAAAATTGATGTCTTTTCCTCATATGACTCCACTAACTCATTATGAAGCCCATGACTCATCTTAAACTTACCCAAAAAACTTCTAACTAGTCATCAAGACCCTGAAACTGACTTGACAAAGGCAAATTTGACCCCCTATATTCTTTCCACATGTTTCCCAACCAATTCTCCTCTTAAAAACTTTGAACATGAAAACAAATGACTCATTTGATTCCTTTTGCATTAATGATAGAAAAACATTGAATAATTTATAATACATCATTAAAATATTTTTCTATTACAATTTGAGACTTGATGCAAAAGAAAATAAATAAAGTAATACCCTTTTTATCTTTGCATTTCTTTAAATAAGAAAATAATATTAAATGAATTACATTTATCATTTATATATTATTTCTTACATTAAGAAACTACACAAAAATTAAAATAAAATAAAATAAAAAAGAATCTGTCTCACAAATAAACTCTTTCTTACAATCAGAAACTACAACCCCCACTTTCACAATAAAACAAAATATTTGAAAAGGGATTAAAATCCCATGAGATATCTGTAGACTCCAAGAGAAAGTTAAAAGAAATTTGGGGGCAAGATATATTGTTTGAATACCCTAAAGTCTTCATTCTTCAATTTGCATTATGGAAATCTCGAGAGGCTGAGAGGAAAAATGAGGGTTTCATGATTGTTTTTTCGGTTGTTTGCGCGCTGCCATGAGAGGGATTTGCTAGAGATTTTTGTTGATTATCTTTCTTTTTATTTGTTGCCATTGTGAATAAACTAGAACCGAGGGTTGCTTGTCCTTTGAGTGCCATCATTGTTGAATTTTGTTGGTCTTCAAATTTTGCAAAAAAAATGACAGGGTCTTGAAGCCGCCATGAGGTATCTCAAAACACTTATCATTAAAATGTTTTACTACTTCTGGTTTTTTTTCTTTGTTGGCTGCCATTGTGTGAGCTTGAGCTTCTAATTTTGTAAAGCTTGAATATTTTTTTCTTCTCCAGTATAAGCCGTGGATATTTGTTGGCTGCCATTGATGAACTTTGCTGAAATTTCAGAACTTCGTAGGGCTTACTATTTTTCAACAAACAAAATATATATCTCTTCAGTTTCTTCTTCTTTTTAAATGGATATCAATGTAGATATGGATGCACCATCTTGTTGTGCAAATTTTACATGTTTTGTATCCATTGATTTAATGTCATGATGTACCCAGTTGGGTCTACCCATATCTTCCCTTTTCTCATAGATATACTTGTTACCTATTTCCATTTTATAATAAAAAACTCTAGTCTTTGAGAATGCAAATCTAGCATGAAATCTACCAGCTAAGGGTTTGTTAAATCTACAAATGCACACTGCTTTATGCACACATATTTCCCATCCATCTTTTAAGAGCGCATGCTTGTTTACCCAATAGGAAATAAGAATCAATCCTGCCTGATGAAAGTCTGCATGAGCTATAGATTTAATCACAACCTTGAACTATCTCTTCCTTACAATATTTATCTCATTGGTGAAGATGACTATTTTCTTATAAGAGACTTGACTGAATGCCTGTCTTTTTTAGCATGATACTGCTTAGCTATATTTGAACCCTAGTCTTGATAAAATTGCTCTCCTCAACCTCCAAAATATAAGAAGATATTTATTATATCAGCTAGCCTATGTAGTCACACTATTGATTAAGGGAGATACTCTGGCACACTTAAATAATCAGCATACTTTGAGAAATTTGTCACTATTCATAGTTTCAGTGTCACCAATAATACATATTGTTTACATGCACGTGTTACAACCACTTTCATTGTGTTGTTTTCATCAATTTTCTTTCTTCTTTTCTCCATATCACACCCATCTGTATCTATCAAAATGAGGGTAGGTTTTGTTGAAGATTTTTCTGTACACTATCAATATTATTAGAGTGTGAGCAGCAACACTTAAATATGCTTCAAACTTACTATTACATAGTTCTTGTGATGACCAATTCATGATAAGTTGATGCATATGATATTGAACTATACCTATGCCATTACTTCACTTCCATACAAATCTGGAATCCGTGCAAAGAGTGCTCTGTGGTATCTCCATACTGATCTTTCAGTAGTTTCTATGAGAAATTTTGTTGCATCTTATTTATTCAAAAAATTCTTACTGACTGTATGTAGTCATAACCTGTAGCTATTGTCTCCATTAAATTAGAGCATTACATCACTATCAAAATGGACTCCAAACTTTTTTGCAATTTGGATTCTATTTTAGGTAAACATTTTAGTGCCTTTCCAACCAATATTTGTTTGTGAATCTACTATAGATACCTACAATGTCAAAGATATGATCCCCCTGTTGAAAGTCCAGAATATCCAAGACCTATTGAGATAATGGGTGTTGCACACATTGCATAATATTGTTATTTTATTATTTTATTTTATTATGTAATGTTGTACCTAGATGGACATGCAACATGTAAAGATTCCCATGGAATATTCTTGATGAGTTGTATTGTAACATTGTGATAATATTTTATGTAATTATTTAATATTGGGGAAAAGAATTAAATGCCCAATATTAAATGTGGGGTCAGTGGGTTAGGTAGCACATGGTTCTAGCACATGGTTTATGTAATACCACTCGGTGGTTTTGTGGGACTTGCTACTATATAAGCAGCCACAAGGGTAGTTGTTGTAGAGAGAGAGAGAGAGAGAGAGAGAGAGAGAGAGAGAGAGAGAGAGAGTGACAAGGAGAAGAAAAAAGGCAAGAGTCGAGCAGGACAAGGCTTGACAGGTTAGCCAAGGGAGCATTTGTGAAGGTTGAAAGCATGGCATGGGATGTGTGGATTCATGCTTGTTCACATAGTTTGTTCGGTTGTGGCTATGGCCATGAAGGCTTCCATGGTTGTATGGCAATGGTATTTTTTGCTGAATAATACATGATGATGGATGTTTTTGGAGGCTAGGTTTTTCCCTCAATGAGGGTTTCCCAGGGTATATCTTGTGTCACATTTTTTGGGTATGTCATCTATTCTCTTACATGTGGATTTTAATTCCGTGACTATTTCAGATTTATTATGGGTTATGTGGAAACAGTTATATTCTTTGTTGCCAAGTTTCCTTACAAGTGGTATCAGAGCTATGGTTTTATTATTGTAACCCTAGATTGAGTCCATGGGAATGCATGAGAGGATAAAAGAAAGGGCAAGATATATGAATGATTTATTGTAGGTCTGAGGGTTTTGGGTTTGCTGTTATGATGGGATGTTAAAAGATTTGGGCATGTGAAATTGTTGGACAAAATTTTTTTTTTTTTTTTTTGGATGTTTCATTTAAATGAGGATTTTGGGGGGTAGCTTGCAGAAATGACCTCCTAGGTAAAAACAGACCTCACCATTGGATCCGGGTCAACATTTCCATAAATTTTGATATATTGATCTGAACAGTTTATAAGTATATTTTGACTATGGTAACTTGTGAGTTTATGGCATTAGAGATTTAAGTTTTGATGTCATTGTATACTCAGTTCATATTTCAGATTGGTCTCATGATGATATGGTTATTAGTGTTTGGTTTGGATATGCATGATGACTTGTTGGGTCTACAAGTTCTGCAGTGTTGTAAGCGGTCTATACTTATAGGTTGCATTTATAGCTTGGTTATGGGTTGTCTTTGCCCATTGATCTTTCATTATTGATGCATATTCAGATTGGTGGCTTGGATTTGGGTTGTCTATGCCCTAAGTCACATGATTTACTATTTTCTTCATGTAGAAGGGATGAGATGTTGTTACCAGGTACAGTCATGGTGGAGGATTGTGGTTGACTATGCTGACAGGTTGGACACTTTGAGAGACAGATGCTCAGTTCATGGATGTGATCATGGTGTCATAGATTTTGGCATGACATGATTGGATATACAGGTACATCCTTGATGTTCATTAGCTTAGATTTCTAATTTGGTTATGGTGGTATATCTTCTTGGTTGAGGATCATGGTTATTTGGTTTCTTTTGAGGAGCTCATGATGTGCACTTTGAGTTCTTTGATGGTTTGATGCCTTGGTTGATTCTCATGGTTAGAGGATGGTATTTTTCATCATTATGTCATGGATAGCTTGGATACACGGTTTAGTGGGAGCTTGTGACAGTGATGGGGTGACAGTGCAGGATTAGTTCCTGGTTTGGTTTATATCTTCTTGGTTTGGAGAGGATGGATTTTATGATGCCATAGGTGACTTGGTACCACGGTTGAGTGGGAGTTGTTGGCATTGATATATTTATTGAGTGTTTGCAGATGTTGGAGGTTTGTCTTAGATCCTATTGCTGCAGAAGCATCTTTGACATTTGCATAGTGCACTTGTTATCTTCATGGTGTGTGGAGATGGTTCTTCCTGGTATGTGGAGATGGTTTTCTTCATGGTGTGTGGAGATGGTTGCATCTTGAGGACTCACAAGGTTCTTGGCAAAGGTGCGGTTTATGCTTTTATTTGGCATGTTATCCTTGGTATGAGGATGGTTTCATTATTATGTCATGGTATACTCTTGATATGAGTTTAGAGTTGTGACATGTTATGGTGTGTTCATATGGAGCATTTTATCTCTTTAGTTGAGATGGTTAGATCATGTTGTCATGTTTATGTTCCTAAGGCCATGGTTGGAACTTTGACATTGATCTTGGTTTAGTTTCTTGGTATTGAGTAAACTGATCATAAGCTGGATACTTCATGATATTGCTATGTTGCATTTGGAGTTGGCATGGATTGATTGGTTACAGGTGCTCATGGATACTTAGAGACAGTGGTGACGCTGATTTCTCTTGGATTAGAGAAGTATTTGTTGGGAGGGTTGATGGTTTTAGCAGGAAGTCTGAGGGGCAGTCACCTGATATGGACTTGAGAGGAGATTGTTCTTAGATGAGTCTTGGTTGGAGACTTGGGTATCTTGATGAGCATTCTCATTCCCCACTCTTGGTCTACTCGGCAGTTTGCTACTTGAGAGGTATAGCCCATTGTTTCTCTCAGTTGCATTATATTTATGCTTGTCTTTCATGGATATGGATCTTGAGCTATGGTACATGAGTTAGTTCTGGAGGGTTCATTTGAGAGATGATTTAGCATTGGTTATCTCCATGTGCATATGTTGTTATGTTGGTTGAGTTTGGGAGATGGTTTTATATTGGGCATATTCCTTGGATTAAGAATGGTTTTATGAGTTTGATCTTCTTGTGAGAGGCTTACATCCATGATTAGTTATATGATATGCTTTGGGTGTTGTTGAGGCTTCTTGTTGGGGTTTTATGGAGGAGATAATACTTGCATAGTTTACATCTAGAGGTGTATGTAGAAGGACATGATACAGGTTATGATTTGCATGGTTTCTCTAGTCTTGGTTATCTTCTTGGATGTTTAGTTTTGACTACATTGGATTTGAGATTGGTTGGAGATTTTGATCACTGGTTTGTGCTCATGTATGTCATGTGAGAGATGACATGGTTATTTCTTTATCTCTTTCCTTTGTTGGTTGTGGTGAACTTGGGAGAGCATTGGAGACTTGTTATGAGAGTTGTTCTTGCAGGATATCAATTTATGTATTGTGGATGTCCTTGATACTACATGGATTCACTTCTTTGAGATGTTGTGAGTGGATTGGTTATAGATTTGACATTATCTTTTGCAGTGGGAGCTTCTTGGTATATATGTGGCAGGTATTGCTCTTGAGGCTTGTGATTGCAGGTTATAGAGTGGATATGTCGGTGATATGAGATTCACTTGTTATACATTTGAGGTATGGATAGTTGGATGGGTTTGGCACTTGCTGTGGGTGCTATTTCAGCTATGGATATTTTGAAAACTACAGATACAGATAGTTTGATTCTCTTGCAAATTGTGCTTGATGATCCTTATAAGGTTCTTGTTTGAAGACTCCACTAATCCATTACCTTGTGGGTAATAATTAGAGTTGGCATTGAGATATATCCCATGAGTAAAGGCCCAATAAGTGACTTTCATTCCAATGAAAGCAAGCACATTATCAGAGATAATGGAATCAGGTACTCCAAACCTGTTCACAATATCATCATAAAAACTGAAGATTGCTATTTCATTTGCATCCTTTAGCACTGCTACCCAACGTGTGAAATAATTAGTGGCTATAATAATCCACTTGTGACCCGCACTTGATGGAGGGTTAATAGGCCCTATAAAATCAATGCTCCACTTCTGAAAAGGTTGTTCTATCTTAATTGGCTGCAAGGGAAAAGCTGGTAGCCTCTCTTTTCCTGCAAACATGGCACATTTAGTGTATTTTCTGACATGTGCATGACAATCCTTGAAAAAATTATGCCAATAATAGCCTACTCTTAGAATCTTATAGGTTGTAGTCCTAGGAGAAAAATGTCCTCCTGAATGCCCATCATGAAATTCTTGCAATATCTAAGCAATCTGATCTTAATCCACGCACCTGAGAAGGACTCCATTGAAGTCTTTTCGATATAGAATGTCATTAATCAACACAAAAGGGATTGATTGCAAGCGATAATATCTTTTCTTTGCTTGATCCAAGGTGGCTGGACATTGACTGGTTTTCAAAAAATGAACCATATCCTATAATCATCTTGATGTTCCATTATTGTTTCCAGCAACACCAATTAGCAAAACTATATTTTCTTGCTCCTCAAGTTCTAAAATGTCCTTATTTGCAATTTATTCACACAATCCCTTTCCTCTAACCAACTTGGTTATCTAAATATCTACGTCTTACTCCATGACATGTGTGATCTAGCTAGCTCTCTTCTCATTCAGATCCCTACTGAGGAGGAACTCCTTGACACTTGGGTGCATGACACGCAAAATAACCTTAGTATGTTTCAACAAGTGTCTGAATTTCTTAAGACTTTTAACAACAGCAAGGACATGTTTCTCAATGAAACTATACCTTTGCTCATACTCTTCTAGTCCTTTGCTGAAGAATGTGATTGGCTATTCTAATCCCTCTACATTTTGCTATACCAGCATGGTTGAAATCACGTCATAGCCCCCATATGCATAAAGAATGAAATCCTTACTAAAATCAGGATTGATTAGGATAGGTGTTGATGCTAATGCATTTTTGATGGCCTAAAAATTATCTTTGGCCTCCTTTGTCCATGCAAAAATGACATTCTTTTTAAGCATAGTTGTTAATGGCTTGAGAAGTGCTGCAATATTATTCATAAATCTTCACACAAAATTGATGCGACCAATGAAACTTTGAAGGCCTTTCTTGTGTTGTGGTAAAGGTAGCTCCAGAATTGTTGCAACTCTTTCAGGGTCCACCATGATGCCTATCTTAGATATAATGTATCCAAGTAATTTCCCCTCATGTACATAAAATATACTCTTTTTGGGATTTAAGGAGATGCTAAACTCTCTACAGTGCTTAAAAATCTGTCTTAAGTGATCAATATGATCTGTTATTTTCTGTGAGTAAACTATGACATCATCTAAATAAACCAAGATGAACCTGTACATCAAATTGCCGAAAGCCATCTCCATGGCTTTTTGAAATGTAGCTCCAGTGTTGGACAATCCAAATGGCATTCTTTTGTATGCCATTGTTATCCATTTTGTGGTGAACATTGTTTTATATTGGTCTTCTTCCTTTACCAGTATTTGATTATAACCCAAATAACCATCCAATAAAGAAAACCTTTCAGCCCTTGATACACTTTGCAAAATCTGTTCCATGGATGGAAGTGGGTGCCTATCTTTCAGCGAAACTTGATTCAAATCCCTGAAATCTACACACAACCATAATTCCCCATTCTTCTTCCTTACTGGGACCAAATTAGCAACCCAACTTGTGTGTTTAATAGGAAAATTAATTTTACTCTTGATCAGTCTGAGAACTTCTTTCTGCATCAAGGGTTATAGCTTTGGATTAATAGGCCTTTGCCTTTGCCGCACTGGTTTAGCTGTTGGTTCCAACTCTATTATATGATGTGCAAGTTTTGGATTAAACCCTTTTAAATCACTGTACTACCAAGCAAACACATCGCTGAATTCTTGAAACAAATGAAGAAAAGCTTCTTTTTCTTTAGCTAAATTTACTTTGCCAAATTTTAGGCATTTACCTAGTGCAATTTCCAAGTTTGCATACTGGTTTTCTTTAACCAGCAAGTTAGCCTTTCCATGTTTTAGCTGATCATCTAAATTGAAGACACTTTCCAGCATTACTAAACCCTTTGGCAACTTCTTGTTTTTTAATTGTATCACCTAATCACCATACTAATCCTTATACCTCTGCTGATTAGAATTGGCAAAAGCATCCTCTTCAAGAAAAAATTGTAGAATTTGTTCATCACTATCAAAAACTTGCCAATTAATATCATTATCAGGAACTGAAGGCTTGGTAATGATTTTGATATGATGTTGATCAGTATGTGCGAACGCGCTATTAACAATATCATACTATGCTCCTAAAGTTGCTAGCCTATCAGCATGTTGGTTTTTGTTTCTAGGAACATCCAATATATTAAATGCATCAAAATTTTCAAGTAAATCCAAAATACGATGCCTATAAGATTTTAAAATGTCATTTTTCACAGCATTCAGACATCTACTTTGATTTACTACTAATTCACTATCACCATACACTTTTAAACACTTGATTCTGTGTTTTCTTGCCCATTCTAACCCTTGGATTAAACCTTCATACTTTGTGGTATTATTGGTACAAGAAAAATTGAATCTAAAAGTGGCATAATATTTCTCATTATCGGGTGAAATCAACATGACACCCCCACTAGCACCTTGTCTACCCCTCTAGCTGTCAAAAAACATGCTCCATAGCTGATCTTTGGACTCTCCTAGCTGATTTGCTAGTTTGACCAAATTGGGAATGACTTCATTTTGCTCATGGATAATATAGGTCCCTAAGTCAGTTCTTGTCATATGATAAAATTGGTTTTCATAGGTTTAACTAGATGCCCATTCATCAAGAAGAATATCTGGGATGTTATCTAGCTAGGTTCGATTTTCAGCAGCTGTATGACACTTATCTTCATCAAATGTACATAGGGCTCTATGTGATTTTTTGCAAATAACTCATACTTAGTCATTAATTTAGTGCCATATCTAGTCCTAAAAAGCATGTGGGACTAATTAGATGACAAATAGCCACCAATCTTAGCAGTGAAGTCCCTAGACAAGAAGATAGCAAAGTACGGGGGTAAATCTATGACATAGATATCCTGCTAAATGGAAAAATTAGGATAGGCATGAAGGGTGACATTTGCATCTTTAATCATGCCTATAGTACCTACAGATGTTCCATCAAGTTGGACAACACCTTTTTCAATGGGCTAGTATTTTAGTCCTAACTAGTCAACTATCTTTTTTGGCATGACTGAGCTTGTAGCTGCACTATCTACCATACAGTTATGGACTAATTTATCACCAATGATCAAGGAAAGGTAGAAAGGAGGCAATTTTATTACCTTATTTGATTCCTTGGTAATTTTCTCACTGTCATCCTTCTTTTCATCAGTGTTGGTTAACACCGCCTTTACTGGTTCATCCATCACCTTTGTAGAATTTGTTTCATCCAAGAGAGCCTTTTGCAAGATATCTGTTTGACCAAGAATAGCCAAATTCTCCCACATTGACATAGACACGTTCATCTTCTTCATATTCTCCACTATGTTGAATGACACAACAAAGTGTGATTTTTGATGTGCTTTAACAACACCATGTTCTGTTGTCTTGTGAACGATTTCCTTGGTGATAGGGATGTGAGTGTCACCCACTATGTTTGTAGCACTTGATGATGGCTCAGCTGTATCAGGTGATTTACCCTTGTTTATTCTTTGCTCTATTTCAAGAGCTCTTTTCTTAGCTCAGGTATTTGCTGATATTTGTGAGTCATTATTGACTGCACAAAATTTAGCTCTCTACCAGTTGAGGAAAGCAGTCTCAGGAGTCAGTGCATCATGTTGCTATTCAGGTGCATCATTTGTGACACTTTGTTGTCCTGCTACTGTATTTTGCACCATTAATGCCTAATTTATAACTCCATTTGTGCACGCAGCCTGATTGTGTGGTTCATTGCAGGACTAACACCACTCAAAGTCCACTACAAGATTATTTTGCATGGGCACAATGTCTCTATCTAGATTAGCAGAATTGAGAGGAACTGGATTATATGTCTAGAAAGGCCTTTGATTAATATTCTACCTGTAACCCATTGCATTAGCTTGAAATGGCGACCTATTTTCTTGAGTTTGGCTTTGATTTTGCTACTGGTAAGGTGGATTTATAGCTGGATTCTGCTGTTGGTAAGATGGCCTAGGCTAAAATTGTTGTTTTTTAAAATTAACCAGCTCATTGCTAAAGGTTTGCATCATACTTTCAATTTTGAGCTGACTATTCTTAATCTCCTATAGCTCTGGAGAAGGACCTATGGTATTTGAAGGGCCTGCTATGGTATTTTCTTGGCTAGGAGCAGTAGGTAATGGGTTAAATGGTGGAATTGCCAATGGTATATTGGGCTGAATATCCAAAAAAATGGGCATTAGAGGTCTAGGGGCTATTTTACCAGCCTAGATAAGACTATTTTTAGCTCTAATAGCGATCTCATAAGATTGAGGTAGTGAAACACCTCCCATAGACTGAATCATTACTGAAATATCACTATTTAAGCTTCTTAACTAATAAAGAAAAGCATGATCTGCTTAAGGTCTTACCATATTGGGTATTCTAGTCCAGGTCCTTTGAAATCAATTATTAAAATCCATCATTTGTTCTTGTAGTGCACGCTTTATGGTTGTGAGCTGCTTTACAAGTGAGAAAAAGTTTGACTTGTCCTCAAAATGTCTTGTCAAAGCATCTCCCAAAGCATCCCATGAGCCTATAGAACCAACAATTAGGCTTCTAAACCACTGAAGTGCTTTCCCTTTTAATGATGCTATTAGTAGCTTAGTAGCAACATCTTCCTTTGTAACATGATGTACGTTGCACAAAGTAGCAACATCCCTTATGTGCTCATAAGTTGTAGTTTGGTTTTCTCCAGTAAAATATGTCAAACTCTTCAATGCAACCAGTGGTATGTCATGATGTTGTGCAAAATTCAAGGGAATCCCTTGATTAAAAGGCACAAAAGCATATGCCCTTGCCATTGGTGAAGGTTTTTGTACAGGCTATTATACTAGTTGTTGCTGTACAAGTTGTTGTTGAAAACTTGTATTTGTTGTACCTCCTGGCATAAAACCAGTACTTGCTAAATTTGCAGTTGAATCAGTGGATATGTCAAATGACTTAGCTCTTACTGATGGACTTGCTAAATGTCTGACTTTCCTTTGATGTGTTCTGCTCTATACACGAAGACTAGGGGTTGAAAGTTGCCTCCTTGATGCTGGCTTTGTTCTAGCAAGACTCCTTCCACATCTTTTTGGAGTTTCTAACTGTAGATATTCAAAAGAAGTGGAACTTTTTGTTTGAATCTTTTTCATAAATTCATCACCCTTTGCTGGCTGGTTGAAGAATTACTTTTAGTTGTACTACACAGTTGAATAATGTGCTCGTGTCCCACCGAGTGTGCCAAAACTGTTAAGTTTCAATATTTGCACTCTTAACTAAACTGAAAAAAAATGTTTAGTAACCCTTACTTAACATGGGAGTCATTTCATTATGTGTGACTGGTTAATGAAATGAAACCTTCGGGTTCTAGGCTGGCTCCTATTAAATCCTTCAATGAAAATCTCTAAAAAATCAATGAAAACTTGCAGGGAGAAGGTAAGAAATTGCTAAAAGAAAACCTAAAACCTAAAGTTTAAACTAAGGAGGTGATACACCAAAAGTGATTATGAAGATGTAACAAACACATAACAAAGAGGATTATGTAGCAATATGAAATGCAAATAAAGCACAACTTCCTGTAAAGACTTGCACAAATGATTGATGATAAGGTTTCAATACCGAAACCATAAAAGGAGGACAAACTAACACCTCACTTTGATTAATTTCACATATAAACACATATCATAACCTACAAGAAAACTTACTTTTCTATGAAAAGGTGTTGGAATGAGATAGAAAGACAAGGAACAGTGAAACATTCACAAGTTAAACCATCAAATCATTCAAAAGATGCACACAAAAATTGCAGAAAGGAAAAGGCTTACTAATGAACTCCATAGAGCATGATCACACTACTATCACTGGTATTATATCTCCAAAAATGTTGAATTACAGACCTTGCAATAAAGCTGAGGACTTAGAATGAGGTCTCAAAAACTCTATCATAAAATTAGAACTCCTTCAAAATGAGTTAACAAACTCAAATAAGTACAATCTCAACTCCTTGGGTCGAATGCAGAATAAAAGCCTCAAAATTAGGGCTTAGAAACTTCTAAAATTGATGTCTTTTCCTAAAATGACTCCACTAACTCATTATGAAGCCCATGACTCATCTTAAACTACCCAAAAAAATCTCTAACTGGTCATCAAGACCCCCAAACTGACTTGACAAAGGCAAATTCAACTCCCTATATTCTTTCCACATGTTTTCCAACCAATTCTCCTCTTAAAAACTTTGAACATGAAAAAAAAAGACTCATTTGATTCCTTTTACATTAATGATAGAAAAAAATTGAATGATTTATAATACATCATTAAAATATTTTTCTTTTACAATTTGAGACTTGATGCAAAAGAAAATAAATAAAGTAATACCCTTTTTATCTTTTCATTTTTTTAAATAAGAAAATAATATTAAATAAATTATATTTATCATTTAAATATTATTTCTTACAATAAGAAACTATGCAAAAATTTAAAAAAATTATAAAAAAAAAGAATCTGTCTCACAAATAAACTCTTTCTTACAATAAGAAACTACAACCCCCACTTTCACAATAAAACAAAATATTTGAAAAGGGACTAAAATCCCATGAGATATCCGTGGACTCTAAGAGAAAGTTAAAAGAAATTTGGGGGCAAGATATATTGTTTGAATACCCTAAAGTCTTCATTCTTCAATTTGCATTATGGAAGTCTCAAGAGGCTGAGAGGAAAAATGAGGGTTTCATGATTGCTTTTTTGGTTGTTTGCACGCCGCCATGAGAGGGATTTGCTGGAGATTTTTGTTGATTATCTTTCTTTCTATTTTTTTCCACTGTGAATAAACTGGAATTGAGGGTTTCTTGTTCTTTGAGTGCCTTCATTGTTGAATCTTGCTGGTCTTTGAATTTTGCAAAAAAAATGATGGGGTCTTGAAGCCGCCATGAGGTATCTTAAAATAGTTATCATCAAAATGTTTTACTGCTTTTGTTTTTTTTTCTTTGTTGGCCGCCATTGTGTGAGCTTGAGCTTCTAATTTTGTAAAGCTCAAATTTTTGTCTTCTCTAGTATAAGCCGTGGATATTTGTTGGCTACCATTGATGAACTTTGGTGAAATTTTAGAACTTGGAAGGGCTTTTTTTTTTCAGCAAACAAAATATATATCTCTTTAGTTGTTTCTTCTTTTTAAATGGATATAGATGTAGATATGGATGTACCATCTTTCTGTGTAGATTTTACATGTTTTGTATCCATCTTGTTCTGCAAATTTTGGCCTAATTTAATGTCATGATGTACCCAGTTAGGTCTGCCCATATCTTCCCTTTTCTCATAGATATACTTTTTACCTATTTCCATTTTATAATAAAAAACTTTGGTCTTTGAGAATGCAAATCTAGCATGAAATCTACTAGCTAAGGGGTTGTTAAATCCACAAATGCACACTGCTTTATGTGCACATATTTCACATCCAACTTTTAAGAGCGCATGCTTATTTACCCGATAGGAAATAAGAATCGATCCTGTCTGATGAAAGTCTGCACGAGCCACAAATTTTAATCACAACCTTGAACTATCTCTTCATTACAATATTTATCTCACTGGTGAAGATGACTATTTTCTTTGAAGAGACCTGACTAAATGCCTGTCTTTTTCAGCATGATACTACTTAGCTATATCTGAACCCTACTCTTGATAAAATTTCTCTCCTCAACCTCCAAAATATAAGAAGATATTTATTATATCAGCTATCCTATATAATCACACTGTTGATTAAGGAAGATACTCTGGAGCACTTAAATAATCAGCATACTTTGAGAAATTTGTCATTGTTCACAATTTCATTGTCACCAATAATACATATTGTTTACATGCACATGTTACAACCACTTTCATTGTGTTGTTTTCATCATTTTTCTTTCTTCTTTTCTCCATATCACACCCATCTGTATCTATCAAAATGAGGGTAGGTTTTGTTGAAGATGTTTTTCATACTATCAATATTATTAGAGTGTGAGCAGCAACACTTAAATATGCTTCAAACTTACTATTACATAGTTCTTGTGATGACCAATTCATGATAAGTTGATGCATATGATATTGAACTATAAGCATGCCATTACTTCACTTCCATACAAATCTGGAATTCATGCAAAGAGTGCTCTATGGTATCTCCATACTGATCTTTCAGTAGTTTCTATGAGAAATTTTGTTATGTCTTATTTATTCAAAAAATTCTTACTGACTGTATGTAGTCATAACCTGTAGGTGTTGTCTCCATTAAATTAGAGCATTACATCACTATCAAAATGGACTCCAAACTTTTTTGCAATTTGGATTCTATTTTAGGTAAAAATTTTAGTGCCTTTCCAACCAATATTTGTTTGTGAATCTACCATAGATACCTGCAGTGTCAAAGATATGATCCCCTTGTTGAAAGTCCCGAATATCCAAGACCTAGTGCTGAAACTTTTCCCTGATATTTATCTTGGCTGCTAGCTCTTTGTGACTACCCCCTGAGTTTGTGTGCAGTAAATAAGGCCTCCAACTCATCAACTTTTCCTCCAAGTTCCTCTTTTCAATCCTGATTTCTCTTTGCCTTAGTGCTCTCAGTCTTTTCATTTTCTTGATAATTGAAATGGTATTTAATGAGGTTCGAGCACGGGCTCTTGACACTCATAAATCACCTCTCTACAATTTGTATCTATCCTTGTTAAATCAACATGAAGTCTCAATTATAATGAAAGGTTTCATATCAGAGTTAACTTTTGTCATACTATTTTTGATATGTATTCAAAAGGAGAGAAATGTTGCATGTGTGGGTAAATAGTTGTAGATAATTAGTCATTGCTTAGATCTTTTAAGATCTAACCCCACCTTTTCCTATGCAGGAGAACAAGGACCCAGAGCTATCAAATCGAGGGCCAGATGAGGAGCAATAAAGCGACAATAGAGAACCCCTAACCCGTCAAAGTCTGAAAGGCAATGACTAGTTTTCTCTATCTTTCTCCCATATGTTCTATTTTTCCTATTCTTAATACATATGAAAGATAGTAGTACTCATGATTTGCATGAGATATGTCATTTTTAGTACCTTTCTATTCATTTCATACTTTGTAAATATGCAAATTTGTTATGAAAATTGTACATATCAGTGATGATTTATACAATGAACATTATTTCTCTTTTGCTCATGAGTTTTTTTTTAATTGCAAAATGATGGAACGTAAATGAATAGAAAATAAATGTTTTCCTTTTGCAATGTTACTTGGAGTAAATTTTTTAGCATGTGTAAAATTTTCGTAACAACAACAACACGAATTAAAAATATCATGTTATATTTTTAATTTGATATTCACTTTTTGAAAATATAACTTAAATTCACTTTATGTTATCTTTATAAATTACTTTATCAATCAAATTTTCACTTAAAGTAACTACAGTGTACTTTATATTATATTTTTCAATTGAGTTACTTTTTGATTTTTCATAGTTCAATTTAATTTTTTACATTTAAATCAAATGCTCTAGTAAATATCACTTATTGAATGACATTTACATGTTATATTGTTAATATGATATGTAAATACAATTTATGTCTCACTTAAGTAATATTTTGTTGAAATTAAATTGACATGTGCTAATTAAATCACTAAATTCATTAAAGGTGATCCTTTTTCATGTCTTTACATGTAAAATCCATCAAAAGTGAACATTTTTCATGCCATTGCATGTAAAATTCAACTTAGAATGTAAATTCACTCAAAGGTGGACCTTTTTTATGCCATTGCATGTAAACTCACTTGAAATGTGCAATGGTATAAAAAAGGTGAGCTTTGTAACTTAAATATGACATTGCACCAAAAATACGCATTCACATAAAAAAAGTTGAGCTTTTGTATGTGCATGTTTTTAAAATATGCATTCACCTCCAAAAGGTGAGTTTTTAAAACATGCATCCTCATCAAAAAGGTGAGTTTTACACTAAAAGTGAATTTTTAATATATGCATTCACCTCTAAAAGGTGTGTTTGCATTAAAACTCATGCTCATGCCTTTCCAAAACTTGTTTTTGGAGAAAATACATGCAATGAGCTCTCAACAATCCAATTTTGAAGATTTTTCTTGATTTACTCCATGGTTTTTCCTAAAATCTTCTGCAATAGGATCATTGTTTCCAATCCATGGGTTTTCAAACAATGACTAAATATTTTTCTTGCTAAAAAACATTATTTTTAACTCTATTCAAGGGCAAATTTTTTAGGAAATCCCCAAAAATATTTATTTTTGGCTCATGTTTTGGCAAGAGTCATTTTTGGCATGTTTGGTGATTTGCATTGCATCTTGGCTCACATTTTTGCATTTATACGTCAAAAAAGTTTTGATTCATGCCTTTCATGAAACACTTTTTTGTTAAATATATCCAAACAATAGGGGGTTTTATCCACTTTTATGCATTTTGAAGTAACTTTTTTTTACATTTGGATCCACGTATTAGCATTTGGGGAAGTTAGTTTTGCATTCACAAGTCAAAAATGATTCAAAAACATGTAATTTTTGACCACGTTTATGCAAAAATGACCCAGATTTTTGCCTTAAAAAGGTCACTTTTTTGTTCAAAAAACTCAAAAAATGGCATCTCAACCCATACATTTGGAAAAACAAGGGTTGTTTTGAGATTTAATGCATACTATTTCTTTAGAGACCATGTATTTGGCATTTTCATGTCAAATTCGACCATTCATTGCTCATTAATGTTTGTTGAATGCAAGTACATAAAAAGTCAAATTATTGTTTCAAAACCTGGATTTGAGGGAGAATTGGTCTTCAAATGTATTAATCTTTGTTATTTTGGCTCATAACCTCCAATTAGGTGGACATTTTCAAACTTTCTCATCACTTTATGCTTATCTTGCTATTTCAATGCATATTATGGCTTGTTTTTGCATATTCGTCTAAATATATGCCATGAAAAGTGCATTTTGCCTTTAAAAATAACAAAAACTCTAATTTTCACACTTTCAAAATTTCCCCAAATTCAAAATTCAAATTTTCACATGAAAGCAATTTTCTTGTTGACATGTTTGAGTTTAAGACCAAAGACATGTGTTTGTTTTGTGGTTTTTTGCGTTGTTTGCTTGTTTTCTTTTCAATTTTTTTCATTTTGGAGAAGTTGCAAGTTCTTTCCCAAGACCTTGGTCATGTTTCACTTCACTCCACCTTCCATTTCATGCAAAAGCATCATCACATTGCATTTCCATCTTTCCATGTCACAACACTTCATACCTCATTCATCAAATGTGATTACATGTATTTCATCTCATTCACGATCTGCACATGCATGCAATCTCATTTTCCACTTCTATTTTCACTCATCTCACTTTCCATATCCACTTGCACAACATAATTACATAACAAAAAATTCATATAAATGCATCTCTAAAACCTATTTTTATTATTAAAAGACACCTTTTAAAAGGTCAAAAATGTCATGTGCATGTTTTTCCATGTACTTTGACTTCACTTTTCCACCAAGATGACTATAAAGTTCACTTTTCCTTAAGTTACATTGCATTATTTCCTTCCACATGCACTTACACCTCCATCAACAAATACATGTCATTTCACTTCCTTTATCATTATGCATTTTATCTCATCCTTCATATGCACTTACATGTAAGCTTATTCTCCATCCATATCCACATATCATCTCATTTTCCATTCCTCATTATATGTTACATTTACATGTAATTCACTTTACATGTAATGACATCCAAAGAACCCATTTTTGACTAAAGGTCACACTTTTAAAGTCAATAGTTGTCATTTGCACGCATTCCCTTGCACCGAGTGCTTTACTTAAAAAAAAGTCAAAGATGCTGATGGAAATTTGTTTTGAGTTTACATTGATACACCATAAAGAAGATTTTCAAAGTGAAAGAGATGTTGGATATAATTGATCAATTGTGTGTTGTCTTTGATGTCACATAAATTTCATATCAGTCATCAAATAGAGTCTACCAAGCTTAGAAGGTTAGCAAGGCAAAGGACAGTGTCTACTGAGCTCAGAAGGTCAGCAAGGCAAAGGATAGTGTCTACCGAGCTTAGAAGGTCAAAAAGGCAAAGGATAGAGTCTACCAAGCTCAGATGGTCAACGAGGCAAAAGGAAAAAATCTACTGAGCCTAGAAGGTTAGTGAAGAAAACTTGCAGTATCTACTGAGTAAACAGTTCTTACTGAGCTCACTTGGTCATCAAAGGAAATGTGGCAGAAATAGTTCTTATCGAGCTCACTCGGTCATCAAAGGAAGTGTGGTAGAAACAGTTTTTACTGAGCTCTCATGAAGAAATTTAGTTCTTATTGAGTAAACTTGGCAACCAAAGAATTTTATAGATATTGCAATGTTAATTGAGTCAAGAAGGTTAACTCGGGAAATTTATGGAAACAGTATTTACCGAGCAGGGTCAGCCAGTAAAGGATTTTATTGTTTATGAAATAATGCTTATTTGTTTAGAGCAATATTTGTAGCTGACTGATGTATGGTTTATTGGAAAATGTAACCTGTAAATTAGCTGACTTGACAATCTATTTGGTATAATTAAGAGGTCAAATTGAGAATTCTAAGTGTGACTGAAGTGGAAGTGGAATTAATGTGATATGAGAACTAATAATTGTGGAAGAAAATTTGAAGGATGATCAGAGATCATTGAGGAGCAGCAAAGCTATATTTGATCAAGGAGGATCTATGATGCTGAACAAAGACCTGTCGTCAGCAAATTTAATTGCACCTTGTTCAAGTCAATTCATTGTTTCTTTCTAACCATTGTAACAGTGATTTCAAATCTCTTAACAGAGTTGGTTTAATAGCCATTTTCTAAATCCTCTAACAAGGGGATAGTTCAGTTGATTTGTTCTAAAGACCTCTAGCAAGGCCACTCTTAATAGGGTGATTAAATCCTCTAACAGGGTCACACCTAACAGTGTGTATTGTAACCTTTAACATGGTTGGCTCCTAATAGGGTTCACTTCAAAAAAGTGAAAAATTGGTGACTATTTACTTGGTGGTTTTTTCCATATTCAATTTTCACGTTAAATCTGGTGTCTCTTGTGTTCATTTTGTTTTTAGTTGCATGCATGAATGCTTGAAGATAAGTAATAGTTTAATTTACCGAGTTACAACATTTGTTTACCAAGTATCAGCAGTAACTAAATCTTTAAGACATCTAAGGGATCTGTGGATTAATTTTTGTTAGTAACTGATTCACCCCCCTTCTCAGTCACTCTATCTTTAATCCCAATAATTAGTATCAGAGTTTTTGGTGCTTATAGGAAAAGATTTCAAGGATCTAAGCTAAAGATCAGGATGTCTTACAAAAGGGAAACTCTAAGACTTAATAGGGACAACTTCTCAGCATGGCAAGGATTGATGAGGCTTCATCTAGCTTTGATATAGGGCTAAAGTACCTCGATGAAAAATATGCAGAACTTGTTGGTACATTATCTGTCAATGATATTGCTGAAAAGAAGACTCACAATAACATGATGATAGATATAGCATCTACTCTAAGTTATGAAGAATTTGATGATATCAAAGATTGCAAAACTACCTTTGAAATGTGGAACAAGCTGAAAGAGATCTATGGAGGAGATGATGATGTAAGAAGAGCCAAAGCAGAAAGTTTGAGAGATCAATTTGATCAAATGAGGATTAGAGAAGATGAAAACATTGCAAAATATGTTGAAAGAGTCAAAGCATGTGTTAGTTCTATCAAAGCATTAGGAGGAGATATTAAGGAGGAGACAGTTATAAGTAAAGTTCTGAGAACTCTACTTCCCATTTATACAATCAGTCTCTGCAATTAAGGAAAGAGGATGTGAGGCAAATCATAAAATAAATTTAGAGGCCATAGTTGGAAGATTGACTGCATTTGAGCTAGACAACTATGATAATTATGTTCCAGCTACCAAGAACATTGAATCAGCATTTGAAGCCAAACTTTCACTCAAAGAAAAAGGCAAAAAGTTGAATGATCCTCAATTAGATAGTGATGAAGAATAAAAATAGAGTTCATATAGTGATCTTGAAGTGGTTGAAGCTCTACTAGCAATGAAATATTCAAGAGGCAAAGGAAAATACAAAGGTAAGGTTCCTCTAATCTATTTTTCTTGTGAAGAAATTGGACATATTGCTGCTAGGTGCCCAAATAAGAAGAATAAGGATGAGAAGAAATGTCACAAGTACAATGGCAAGAAAGACTTCAAATAATTCAAGGATAAAGGTAAGAAAACATGTTTCATGGCTAAAGATTCTAATGATTCTGATGATGGAGAAGAAGATGAAATTGTCTACATTGTTGTGAAAGATGAGTCTGATAATGATGAAGCAATGACACTAATTTCTCATATGAGCATAAATGATACATGGATCATAGATAGTGGTTGTTCTTATCACATGACTGGTGATAAAACTAAGTTTGAATACTTTGAAGACTATGATGGTGGCAGTGTAAGATTTGGTAACAATGAACCTTGTTGTATAATAGGAAAAGGAAGAATCTCACTAACCAAGGAACTTGTATGTGATAATACATATTGGGTAGAAGGACTAAAGCATAATTTGTTGAGTGTGGCACAACTACTCAATAATGGATTCAAAGTAGAATTTGTGCATGGAAAAGCAAGATTGTTGGATGGCAAAGGAAAGCTAATTGGATCAGGCACTCAAAAATAAGGTAACTTATTTTATCTTGAACTTGGTGAATATTCATATTTCATTCCTCAAATTGGAAAAAGTTGGTTATGACATAGGAGGTTGTGTCATGTAAACTTTGACAACTTGATAAAGATCAGTAAATTCAAGAAAGTAAGAGGTATTCCTAACATAAAGAAACTTGAGGTTGGTCTATGAAAGAATTGTTAAATTAGTAAAATGGGAAAGACTGGTTTTAAAAGCAAGAACTATCAAAATGAAGAAGTTCTAGAAATTTTACATACTAATTTGTGTGAACCTATTGGCATTGAAAGTTATACTAGTGAAAAATTCTTCATTCTTTTTGTTGATGATTAGTCAAGAATGATGACTATCATGTACCTAAGAGAGAATTCAAAAGTATTTGAAAAGTTCAAATGGTATTTGGCCAAAGTAGAAAAGGAAACAGGCAAAAGACTAAAATGCTTAAGGTCTGAAAAAGGTGGTGAATTCATTTCACATGAGTTCAATAACTTTTTCATTGAAAGGGGAATCAAAAGATAGGTTTCAGCACCTGGAACTCCTAAAACAAAATGGAAATAGCAAAAAGAAGAAACAGATCTATCATGGATTGTGCAAGAACCTTAATGATTGAGAAAGGCACTGCTATCAAATATTGGAAGGAAGCTATCAGCACTGCAGTTCATACCTTGAAGTGAGTACAGCTGAAAAAGGACTCATTCAAAATGCCCTATGAGTTATGATATGGCTACAAACCCAATGTAAGTTACCTAAAAGTATTTGGAAGAAAATGTTACATTTTGAAAGAATCTAGAAAAGGTAAATTTGATGTAAAAGGTGATGAAGGAATATTTTTGAGATACTCTTGCAAAAGTAAAGCATATAGATGTTTGAACTTATCTACTCACAAAGTCATAGAAAGTGCACATGTGAAAGTTGATGAGTTTGCAAAAAGAATAGAAGAAGAAAGAAAAAAAGAACCTGAAGACTACAGGAGATTTGTTTACATTGAACTTGATACAATACAAAATACATCTATCAATCAAGAATCTTCAACTCTCGAGTCTTCATTAATTGAGTCACAAGAAGTTCAAATCGAGTCAGTACCTATCGAGTTGCAAATAGAAGCTTCTGAGTTAGCATCTAGCGAGCCCGAGCAACTAGAATCAGAACCAGAAGTTGAGACACAGAAGGATAAAAATGCAAGTCATTCAAAAGGTAAGGAGCCTGTGTTAGCCAAGTATGTTAGAAAGCATCATGCACCAGATCAGATCATTGGAGATAAATTAGAAGGAACAATGACAAGAAGTAAGTTGAAAGGAACTTGTTTACTTGCTGATTTTGAACCTAGAAATGTCAAAGATGCACTAGACAATGAAAGTTGGATTGAATCTATGAATGAAGAGATAGAACAGATAGAGAAAAAAAAAACATGGACTCTTGTACCTAAACCCAAAGACAAGAATGTGATTGGAACAAAGTGGGTATTCAGAAAAAAACTAAATAAAGTTGGTAAGGTATCAAGGAACAAAGCTAGACTGGTATGCAAAGGATACTCTCAAGAAGAAGGTGTAGACTATGGAGAGACTTTTGCTCCTATTGTAATATTGGAAGGTGTCAGAACCTTACTTTCATATGCTACATTCAAAGGATTCAAAGTTTATTAGATGGATGTCAAGTCAGCATTTCTCAATGGCATATTGGATGAAGAGGTTTACATTAAACAACCTAAAGGTTTTGTTGATCCAGACAAGAAGGACATGGTTTGCAAATTGCATAAAGCATTATATGGTTTGAAATAAGCCCCTAGAGCATGGTATGAAAGATTGCATAACTATCTTATTCAGATTGATTTTCAAAGAACTAGTGACAATAGTAGTTTGTACATAAAGGAAGGACCAGATAATAAGATTGTTTTGGCAGAAATATTTGTAGATGATACTTTGTTCATAAGAAATGATGATCTTTGCAAAGAATTTTTAGAACAAATGAACAAGAAATTTGAAATGTCAATGTTTGGTGAAATCAAATTCTTTGTTGGTCTTCAAATTCAATAGAGTAAGAATGCCATCTACATCACTCAATCTAAATACATCAAGGAGATACTAAAAAAGTTTGGTATGGAAGACTACAAACCAATTGGGACTCCTATTTGTACTAGATTAAAACTTACCAAAGATGATGAATCAAAGGAAGTGGATCAGACATTGTATAGATCTATGATTGGAAAGTTGCAATATGTAGTGCACACAAGACCAGACATTGCCCTTGCAGTAGGAATTGTAACAATATTCTAAGAAAAACTAAAATAAAATCACATGATGGCAATCAAAAGGATCATGAGATACTTAAAAAGAACTAAAGATTATGGATTATAGTATAAACTAGAGGAAATCTAGATTTAAAGGTGTTCACTAATGCAGATTGAGCAGGAAATATTGATGACAGAAAGAGCACAAGTGGAGGAGCTTTCTTTCTTGGAAAAAGGTTGGTTTCTTGGACAAGTAAAAAGCAAAATTATACATCTCAATCCACAGCAAAGGCTAAATATGTTGCAGTAGCAGTAAACTGCTCAAACATTGTGTGGTTCAAACAATTATTGAAAGGTATGAAGAAAGAAATCAAAGAGCATGTTGTTATGTTTTGTGATAACACAAGTGCAATTAACATCTCCAAGAATCTAGTGATGCATTAAAAAACAAGCGCATTGTCATAAAGTATCACTTTGTTAGAGAATTGGTGCAAGAAAAAGAAATAAGATTGGAATATGTCCATATAAAGGAACAAATTTTTGACATATTCACAAAGCCTTTACCTAAGGATGTATTCTTGTATCTAAGAGGTAAGTTAGGGGTCATTCCCCTATCTAAAACTCACTAAAATACAGTTCTAGTGATGCATCAACAGGAACAGAATTGAAGATCTATCAGTTTATGCAGCAAACCAATGAAGATATTGCATATGAATCAGTACATCAGGTACAATGCTATTTAATTTTTTTGAGCTATCTTTGGCATGTGTTGTCAAAGAGGGAGAGTATCTTTCTAAAATTTACAAAAATAATAATAAGAGTTTGTGTAAGAGGGAGAGATTATTATGAAAGAGGGAGTTTGCTATATTTGAAGAAGAAAGTGAAGTATTCTATCAGTAAAAGACTTGTTTTCAAATTTCATTCTGCTATGACATGTTGTGTTGCCATCAATGCCAAAGAGGGAGATTGTTGGATACAATTGATCAATTGTGTGTTGTATTTGATGTCACACAAATGTCATATTAGTCGTCAGATAGAGTCTACCAAGCTTAGAAGGTCAGCAAGGCAAAGGGAAAAGTCTATTGAGCTCAGATGGTCAGCGAGGCAAAAGGACAAAATCTACCAAGCCTAGAAGGTTAGTAAAAAAAACTTGCAGTATCTACCGAGTAAACAGTTCTTACTGAGCTCACTTTATCATCAAAAGAAATGTGGCTGAAATAGTTCTTACCAAGCTCTCATGAAGGAATTGAGTTCTTACTGAGTAAACTCGGAAACCAAAGGATTTTACAGATATTGCAATGTTAACCGAGTCAAGAAGGTTAACTCAAAAAATTTTTGGAAGCAGTATTTACTGAGTAGGGTCAGCCAGTAAAGGATTTTATTATTTATGAAATAACACTTATTTGTTTAGAGTAATATTTGTAGCTGACTGATGTATGGTTTATTGGAAAATGTAACCTATAAATGAGCCGACTTGACAATCTGATTGGTATAATTAAGAGGTCAAATTGCGAATTCTAAGTGTGAGTGAAGTGGAAGTGGAATTGATGTGATATAAGGATTGATTATTGTGGAAGTGAATTTGAAGGATGATCAGAGATCATCAAGGAGGAGAAAAGTTATATTTGATCAAGGAGGATCTATGATATTGAACAGAGACCTGTAGTCAGCAAATTCAGTTGCATCTTGTTCAAGTCAATTCATTGTTGCTTTCTAACCATTGTAATAGTGATTTCAAATCTCTTAACAAAATTGGTTTAATAGCCATTTTGTAAATCCTCTAACAAGGTGACAGTTTAGTTGAATTGTTCTAAAGACCTCTAGTAAGGCCACTCTTAACAGGGTGATTAAATCCTCTAATAGGGTCACACCTAACAGTGTGTATTGTAACCTTTAATAGGGTTGGCTCCTAACAAGGCTCACTTCAGAAGAGTGAAAAATTGGTGACTAGTTACTTGGTGGTTTTTCCCATATTGGGTTTCCACGTTAAATCTGGGTTCTCTTATGTTCATTTTGTTTTTAGTTGCATGCATGAATGCTTGAAGATAAGTAATAGTTTAATTTACCAAGTTACAACATTTGTTTACCAAGTATCAGCAGTAACTAAATCTTTAAGACATCTAAGGGATCTGTGGATTAATTTTTGTTAGTAACTGATTCACCCCCCCTCTTAGTTACTCTATCTTTAATCCCAACAAGAGATTCCAAAATGTGTCAATCTACAAAAGAGAATTCACAATAACTTAAACAAGAAAAAGCTTGATCACACCGAGTTTTCAAATGACAATGAATAATTCATCAAAGAGAGTCAAAGGTTATCAAAAGATGCAACACCATGGTTATCGAGGTGAATGCAATGACACAAAATACATGAAATCCTAATCTTGTGATCATCTGGGATAGCATCGCCAAGTACAAGGCCTTTCAAGACAATCCCTAGGATTGTTTCAATTCTCTTCCTTCTTTCTTCTTGTTCTTCTTTCATGTTTGTAATTGAAGAGGATGAATTACATGAAAATGTGTAATTACATGTAATGTGAGTTGCATATGTAGTTGCATGTAACCCAATAATTTCTCTTCTAGTTAGATCGAATCAAAGTTGGTTGAGTTGCTCCCACTTTTTTCTCCATCTTTTTCTCAACTCCCATGCCTATATAAAGGAGTGTACCCTCATTGTAAAAATCATCTTTTTTTGTATGCAAGAAAGCTTTTCCACATTTGTGCAAGCATAACTTTGATTGTGTAGTACAATTTTTGGAGAAAAATGAATAAAAGAAGCAATTGCATTCGAAACTTTGACTAGAAATAGTTGTGATAGAGAAAATTAGAAGGTTTTATTGTATTTTATACCTATTTTCTTTGACTCATTTTATTATTGTGTGTTCAATAAAAGAGCATAGTGAATTAAGAAGCAATCATAACCGAAGTTGACTGGGAGTAGTTGTGGCAATACATAGACTAGGAGCTTTGGCAATAGCTTGTATTACCAGCTCAAATTTATAAAAAATAGTTAGAATTCTCTACTTCTAGAAGTCTTTGTGCCCCAATGGTAGAGGTTATTCTTATAGAATAGGTTAAAAAAGACTTGGAGCCAAACTAGTATGCTTTCATCTATCCTTTGAATTAGTGTTAGTTTATTGGTATCATTGTTTGCAACTTTAGATAGAAGTGTAGTTTGAGGTTTTATCTTGCCCATTACTCACTCTACGGGTAAGTGGATTCTTTCTTGAAAGCTAAGAGAAAATAATATTGGTAACACCCCTCACAAAATCTCTCAACTTCTTTCTTACCTTGAGTTGATCCGAGGAACGATGAGAAGGAGAGACTCTATCTCACACATTGTGGCTAGTTATCCTATTTTGTGACTGGAGTTTACCCAAAAATTTTGGTTGCAAAATATCCACCCAAAAAACTCAAACCCAATTTATAATATACTCAACTCTACCTTGGATTGATCCCAACTTTCCTCCTTCACTTCACTTCCTCAACTATGATCACCAAAAAAAAAATTTGGTCTCTACCAATATATATTGGAGTTTCAAGTTTACTACCTTAATCAAGCACTAGAAGTTGAAATCAATATGTATTTCAAGTATCCCTATTAAATTAAACCACCATAAGATAAATTATAAACCAAAAACCGTGTTTCTATGATCGCACAAACCAATTCATATATATTTATGCTAGAGGTCAATCACATTTTGACCAAATGTTTGCTTCTTGTAGAATTTTCTCCACATGATGTCATCAAACAATGTGATGTCAGATCATCACCTCCAATCATGCACCCATGTCACTAGATTATGACTAACTCAACTGAGTCCATCGCAATGTTAATGTCCATCATCAATCATTGATGCATTGATTGTCACTCAAGAACTCAATACTCTTTAACATGTTCATCAACTCTATCATTGCTTCACTAATCATCTATCCAATTTTTCACTACTTCACTAATCATGATATTGAGTTGTAGTCATAACTAAATTATCCTACTTAACTCATTGTAGATTTAACAAACCAATCAAATCACCTATTGCTTGTCACTAACTATCCTAGCAGTTGCATTGTTAATTCACTTGATCATTCCGTTCTTCACCTCAACATTAATAGACATATCACGGACCTTCAAAGATATCCTCAATGCTCTCTTAATGATCACAACCATTGAAACTCACTAAAAAAAATTTCTCATATGTTTATTCTAGGAAACATACTAGGAACAATACATCAATAGTTGACATCAATGAGAACACAATAATTGATCATCTTGCAATGAAAACTGCATTGTGACATTACTAATCATCACCTACCATCACAATATTAGTTATGCTAACAATTTTTATTACTCAACAAGGCTTTTATGGTAAATAGGACTTCTCCTCCCCTATTTCTCTCCAATTGAATCACTTATCATCAAATTTTTGCATGACCCTTTAGTTTGGCCTTTGCAAATTTGACCCTCTCTTGAGATCTTTGATACCTTCATACTCAAAATATTTTTCCACGTCATTGATCTAGTCAATCTTCTCCTCTAGTTTAAGATTTTCCAAATATGTGGAGACTTAATCTGGGATCTCTTTTCAATCTTGGAAATGTGATGCAAGAGCATCTTGGGCCTTTGAGAAATCTCACATCAACAAAAAAATGTATTTCTTGTTTTCTCTACTAGTCTATTGTTCGAAAAGTATCTATTGCTTCTTTTAGTTTCTTGTTGTGTGCAATTGATACCATGTTGAGGACCTATCCTAGATCCTTATCCTAAACATACAAGTTATTATGTTTCATATTTCTATAGTTTTGTGTCATTCTTTGCAGTCCCATTTTCCTACCATTTTCATCTAGCATAGTGTGATGATCCAATTGGTGTAGTTTTTTTATGATTATGTGGCATATTGTGTAGTTTGGAGCTGACTCCTAACACATGTGTGGATCTACCATTAAGTGTGTGTACATCTATATTGTAATTTTCTTGTGTTTTGGTTTACTCTTCCAAGACTAGACCTATATTGTAATTAAATACTTGACCAGCTAACTTGTGGCTTAGTTAGCTATAAAAGAATCTTGTATAGATGTAGGAAAGTAGTTTTTAGATCATTCTTAGAGGATAGAGACTGAAGATGTTGACTTAAAATTCAAAATTTATACTTCTAAATTCTGTATAAGGTTGTAACATAGAAGGCTTCACAGTCAAGGTTGTTTTTATTTTGTATGCAAAGTTTAATTACACCTATGAATATATTGCATCTAGCCTTTTATTCTTTGTTGATTATTTGAGGTCTATATAAAGCTTTTGTGTGCGACTCTGAGGAGGGGATATTAAAAGGATGGAGAACCTTGTTGAATTTGGTTGTATGGTGCCCAATATAAAATCTGATCGATGAATTACAAAAAGTTACAATCTTGTAGAAACTATTGTCAAGATGGTTTTTGGTAGAGGATTTGTTGATAATGTTATAATGGATATGTTAAGGTAGATTGTAGTGAGACTCGAAGATTTTGAGATAGTGCAAAGAAGAGGTGTAGATATTGAATATGTTAGTGATGATGGAGAGGGAACATCGAATCCTAATCCTAAACTTGAGGTTGAGCAAGATGAGGAAAGGCTTTTAAGAGTTTTGTCTAGGGCTAATGCTAGACTTGTTGTTGAATTTTCTTAATATGATGGAATACTTGAGACAAATCTTGTATTGGATTGGATCTCTAAGATGGATATATACTTTGAGTATGAAAGTACTCTTGATAATAAGAAGATTAAGATAGTAGTCATAAAGCTAAACGATCATGCTTCACTTTGGTGGGATCATTTACAAACTAAGAGACAGAAAAAGGGAAAAAGAAAAGATCAAGACATGGATAAAGATGATTGGAAAGATGAAGAAGAATTTTCTCCCTATTGATTAACATGTGATTTTGTTGAGGAAAATGCAAAATTTGAGGCAAAATGACACAAGTTTAAAAGAATATACTGATGAATTCTATAGATTGGATATCAAATCTGGACATGTGGATGATGAAGTTGAGAAATTTTCTAGATACCTAAATAATTTAAGGACATCAATTTAAGATGAGATCAACTATGTTAAGATGGACAATATAGAAGGATTATATCAATATGCTCTTAAGGGTGAAGAAATATTGGTGAAGAAATAAGATCAAAGACAAAGAAGAAGAGGAAGATGTGGTAGATTTCAAAGAAGTAGAGGCAGAACATATCGAGAAAGTAGAAGATCTGATAGTGCAATGTAGGATAAAGGAAAATTAGAATGGAAGAAAGAACTTGTTGTTAAAAGAGGTAATTACACTAGAGGTAGCTATATTGGTTACTCTAGGAATACTAATGGTGGAAAAAGAGAAGAACTATCTCTTTGAATGTACTAACTCTGGAATAAAGAAGTTGATGGAGAGCTTATTTTGAGTAGAGGTTTGTTCAAAACCAAATGTAAGATCATTGAAGAATGTTGCAAGATAATCATTGATAGTTGAAGCTCTTATAATTTGGCATCTAAAGAGTTGGTTAACAAATTATAGTTGTAAAAGGTAAGATATCCTAAGCCTTATCATGTTTTGTGGATCCAAAAAGAGCATAAATTACTTATAAGTGAGGAATGCCTTGTTAAATTTAAAATTGGGAATTATCATGATGGAGTCTTTTGTGATATTATGCCTATTGTTTGTCATCATATTCTTTTGGGTAGACCTTAGTAGTATGATAGACAAGCTTTGCATGATGGTAGATTGAATCAATATTTATTTGTGATGGAAAGAAACAAATATTGATGTCTTTAGTAGAAAAACTTGATGAGAACCATTGTACCATAGTCAGATTATACTTGGTTGAAGGTAATCAATTTGTTAAAGAGGTGAAGGAACAAAATGTTTGTTTGGCCTTAATTTCTATAAAGATGAGAAACAAGATGAGTTAGAGCATGCACCTAAGATTGAATCTTTGATGGAAAAGTTTCAAGACATTACTTCTTATAATGTAGTTGATGGTTTACCACCTGTGAGAAGTATAATTCATTGTATGGATTTGATACCTGGAGCAAGATTTCCTAATAAAACACCAAATAGATTGAGACATTATGAAAAGGATGAATTGAATAGACAAGTACATGAGTTTCTTGAGAATGACTTGATCATAGAAAGTTTGAGTCCTTGTGTAGCACATGTTGTGTTAGCACCTAAGAAGAATAGAGAATGAAGAATGTGCACAGATTTGAGAGCTATAAAAAAATAAGAATAAAATATAGATTTGCTTTTCCTAGGATGGATGGCATAATGAAAATTTTGAGTGGAGCAAATTATTTTATAAAGATTGATTTGAAAATTGGCTATCATCATATTATAATTAGAGAAGTAGATGAATGGAAAACTTCTTTTAAGCCTAATGAGGTTTGTATGCATGAGTGGTTATGCCTTTTGGTTTAAGTAATGCACCTAGTACTTTTATGAGGTTGATGAATGAGGTTTTCAAGAGATTCTTAGGTAAATTTGTGATTGTTTATCTAGATGACATTTTGATATTAAATAGGACTAAAGAAGAACATGTTTAGCATATCAAACTAGTATTACAGAAATTGCAGGAGGAGAAGTTGTTGATTAAGCTAAAGAAATATTCATTCATGAAGGAAGCAATTATGTATCTTGGTATTTTCATTTCATCTGATGGTTTGAAGATGGAACTTGAAAAGGTAAAAGTTATTCTTGAATGGCCTAAACCTAAGAATATTGTTGAGGTAAGATCATTTCATGGATTGAAAAGCTTTTATAGGAAGTTCAATAGAAATTTCAATTCTATATGTTATGTTATGAGTCAAACAATGAGAGGGGATAAAAAAATTCAAATAGACACAAGGAGCACAAAAGAGCTTTGAAAATTGAAACAAAATATTATATAATTTCCCACATTTTCTTTACCCAATTCTAGTAAAGTTTTTAAAGTTGAATTATGCTAGTAGAAGTGATGTAAGAGTTATTTTGAGTCAACAAGGAAAACCTATAGCTTTCTTTAGTGAGAAGTTGAATGATTCTAAGAGAAAATATTTATTTTATGATCATGAATTCTATGTTATTGTTCAAGCTTTGAAGAAATGGAGACATTATTTGATGCCTAAAGATTTTGTGTTGTATGTTAACCATAAAGCTTTGCAGTACTTGAGAAGTCAAAATAAATTGAATCAGAGATACATGAAATGAGTTGAGTTTTTGTAGAACTTTTCCTTTTCATTGAAATGTGAGTAGACAATTAAACAAAGTTGATGATGCTTTGAGCAGAGGAAAGAATTTACTGATAGAAATGAGAGTTGAGGTGCTTGGTTTTAATGACTTGAAGTATTTGTATGAAACTCATCCTAATTTTGTAGAACCTTGGAAAGCTTGTAAATGTTAGATGGTAAAAGATAAGTGATTGATTATTTCATTCAAGAAGACATGTTGTTTAAGGTAGTTTAGTTGTGTATACCTAGAGGATCTATGAGAGAGAACATCATGAAAGAGAAGCATAATGGTGGAGTGGTTGGATATTTTTGGATTGATAAGATAGTGAAGTTGAGTTCAGATAAGTACTTTTGGCCATATTTATAAGGATGTGCAAAGGATGGTGAGAAGTTGCAGAATTTGTCAAATAAAAAAATGATCTAGTTAGAATTTGGGATTGTATTCAACATTTCCTATACCTGACAAACCTTGGGAAGATATCAATATGCATTTTGTTCTTCCTTTCCTAGAACTCAAAGAAGTAAAAAATCTATTTTGGTACTATTTGATAGATTTTTAAAGATGACTAATTTCATATCTTGTAAGAAAACATCTGATGTAGTACATGTCTGAATTATTCTTTAAGGAAGTGGTAAGATTTCATGGTTTACCTATGACTATTATTTTAGACAAAGATACTAAGTTTACTAGTTATTTATGGAGGACATTTTGAAAGAAGCTGAATATAGAATTGAGGTTTAGTTCTACATTTCATTCAAAAAAAGATGGAAGACCTAAAGTTGTGAAAAAAAGTTTGGGTAACTTGTTGAGATGTTTGGTTAGAGATAAGCCTACTAATTGGGATTTGATTTTAGCAGAAGTAGAGTTCACATGTAATAATTTTGTGAACATGAGCACTAACAAGACATCTTATGAGATTGTTATTGGAATGAGCCCTAAGGGAACTACTAAATTGAGAGAATTGAACCTTGAGGCAAAACGAAGTGTTGAAGTTAAGGAATTTTCAAATTTCATGCAGACTTTACATGAAGAAGTGAAAATGAAGTTGGAAGATAGTAATCTAGAATATAAATAGAGAGATGATAAAAGGATATGACATAAACCTTTTGAAGTTGGTGATACGGTTATGATTCTTTTAAAGAAGAACAATTTTCTAGTTGGCACCTATAGTAAGATGAAGATGAAAAAATTTGGTCATTGTACAATTTTTAGGAAGTTAGACAGTGGAAATGATTTTGATGTTGAATTACCAGAAGACATGGATTTTTCACCTGTATTCAATATTGCTGATATATTTGAGTATTTTGAGTTAGATGGTGAGATGAAAAAAAAACTTGTATTAGCCTAAGAAGAAAACATATAGAATTGAAAAATCTTGAATAGCTAAATAAGTAAAAGCACCAAAGGAAAAGACTACATGGAATTCCTAGTTCAATGGAAAGAAAATGTAGTTGAAGATAATTCATGGATTACACAAGTTGAGTTGGATCTTTATGATTTAGGTTAGAATATCAAGAATTCTTGATGTTGAAATTAGTTCATTATTAATTCTAGGTGTTTGATGTAGGAATTTTGTGTACCAGTTTGTTGTTCGCAAAGTAGCCAGTATTGCTTTTTGTATCTTGTTTTGTGTAGTTGATATCATGTTGAGGGCCTATCCTAGATCCTTAATTATCCTAAGCACACAAGTTCTTATGTTGATATGATTAATGTAGTTTGTTATGATTATGTGACATCTTGTGCAATTGGGAACCAAATCCTAACACACATGTGGACCTACCATTAAGTTCACATGATTTTATATTGTAATTTTCCTGGGTTTTGGTTTACTCTTCTAGGAATAGACCTATAGTGTGATTAAATGCTTGATTCACCAACTTGTGTCTTAGCTGGATATAAAAGAAGCTTGGATGGATGTAGGAAAGAAGTTTTTAGAGCATTCTTAAAGGATAGAGACTAAACATGTGATCTTGGACTCCAAAAATTATAATTCTAAATTCTATATAAGGTCATAACCTAAAAGGCCTCACAACTAGGCATGTTACTATTTTGTATGCAAAGATAAATAATTACACCTATGAATATGTTGCATTTGGCCTTGTGTTCTCTATTGATTATTTGAGTTCTATATAAACCTTTTACGTGTGACTTTGAGAAGGGGATATTAGAAGGTTTAAGTTGAGTTTACTCCACATGTTTTCATGAGTTCTTGTATCTCCCCACATCAAAATGATTCTCAAAAGCCTATCCTCAAGATTTTTTTCTAGTTCTTCTTTCTTTATTTTTCATTCTTCTTCAAATTCCTCCTCACTTTTGTCTCTTCCTACAATATCCTCTATACAACTCTTCTTGCAATGCTTGTACTTGTATCGAGAGGGCTCTAAAATGGTTTTTAGTCACACTTTCAAACTTTTCCATCATAGTTCCTTTGTGGAGGGATTTTTGGTGCTTATCATTCAAACCCACAACTACAATCTTGGTGCAAATTGCTTCACATTCAATGATATATATGCACACTTAGATACTTCTTATTTTGATACCACTTGATAATGTTGGAAATATAAGAGGAGTAACTGAGAGTGAAGGGATGAATCAGTTACTACAAAAATAAATCACAAATGCCTTAGATGTCAATACAAATCAAAACTCTAATTTAAACTGTATTCTGTTGTAACTCAACAAACATACATGTACTCGATTTATACTAGCAAATATTGTAACTCAACAATAACTAAAATAACAACAGTAACTCAAAAAATGCAAAACTTAAGATACTTTATGTGATTAGCCTTAAGATTAACTTAGTTGCATACACATAAAAGAAATAGCATGAACACAAGTGACACCAAGATTTAACATGGAAACCCAAAATGGGAAAAACCACCAATTGTAACTAGTTATCAATTTTCACTCTTCTAAAGTGAGCCTTGTTAGGAGCCAACCCTATTAAAGGTTACAAAATGCGCTGTTAGGTGTGACCCTATTAGGAGTGGCCTTGTTAGAGGTCTTTAGACCAAAATTTATAAAATTGTGGCGAATCACATGTCATTTGGGTGAATAAAAATTAATAGTGTTGCCGAATTATGCGTCAATGGATGGATATTTGGTGTTGAATTTCTTAATAGTTTAGACAATTTTTATAAAATAATGGCGATTATAATTTTTGTTTTTAATAAAATTATTAATATTGATGGAAAATTATGTTTTGAAATATGGATACTGGTTGGTGAATATTTTAATAACCAATACCTTTTTTATAAAAAAAAATGGCAAAATTATTTTCCAAATAATTGAATTAATTTATTTGTTATGGCGAATGGCTTTCAGAAAGTTATAGTTGGTATGACTATTTTCAAAAGATGGGAAATAAGTAGCCTAACCTAACATACCAACTTACATAAATTATTGGCAAGTGGCAAGTGATGGTTTAAAGATGTGGTTGTTTGATTGTACATTATGGAAACATAATCTTTGCCACTACCACTGTAATTATGTTAAATTTATTATTTGAGAACTCAGACCGTCTGATGATCCAAGATAAATGGTTGAGGTTTAATTTTGGCCAACATTTATTGAAGGAAGAAGAATTGTCGAGGTAGTCATCGAAATGTTGACATGTATCAAGGTAAGTTGTCTGCGGAGTACAATGTACCCAAAAAGAATTAAATGCCATGTCAGTGATAGTGATATTCTCTCGCTAGTACGCTACCACTAACCACACACCACTTCTCAAATTGTACTACCAATTTTTGATAGTTTTTTATCGACACTACTAATACCATTGTAGTTTTGTTTATTTATAACTATATATAATAAGTCGAAAGATATATTATTATTATTACCAATACAAAATGAACAAAGCTCAGATGATTGAAATGATAAACATTAATTACATGTAGATTATAGACAAAAATTTAAAATTTAAAATGAACAAAGCTGGGGTTATTTAAATGATAAACATTAATTACATATAGATTATTAAGCTACAACCACTTTTCTTTTTTATACTTCCAACTACAAATTGTACATCTGCATTCTACTGGTGGCTCACCTACAATTGGATTGTCCATGGACTCAATGAATGGATACTTTGCTGCCCAATCAAATTTAAATCTCTTGGCCTTCTCCCATTGACGATCAATTTTTTCTTTCGATTTTCCTCTCCCTTTAGTGTTACTATTAATTGCTTCGTCCTGGTACTGGTTATTTATTGGATATTCTTCTTCAAGGTCATCTTCATTAGAGATATCAGGTTCTGCAACTTTGTCACTAGATTTATTAGGCTCCCCAATTTGTTGAATAGACTCTTGTGTAGGTTGAGATTGTATAGGCTCCTCTGATGATGTACCTTCCTTACTTTGACCAACACTATTGCGTCTACCCCCGCCAAAGTATGAAGATATATTTTTGCATTTCCTTGGCCTCTCTTGGACATCTCCACCTTCATTAGTCCTACTCCTTGTCCTATTTAAATTTGACTGTGACATCTCCATCAAATTAAGGCCACAATAAAATACTATGGACTCGTAGTCATAGTCATTCTGGTTCTCTACTGATTGCAATACTATGAAGAAGGCTCCTTCTTTCGGCATGTTTCAATAATGAAACTCATATATCTTAAATAGACAACTACAAATAAACCATTCTCATTTTGGCGACTGGGCCGACCATTACATATGATAAGAAATAATATTTGGCGAATCTCGCATAATTTCAAGTAATCGAGTGGGAAAATAAGGTGGGAATTTGGGACCCCATTGTGTGTGATGCATGGCGAATTGGGTCCTAGGACAAATAAAATTTTCACATAGGAAAATGAGAATTTGGCAAATGATGATCGTCGAAAGAGACAATTAATTTCATGGCAAATAAGAGTAAACATTAAAGAGAAATATGGGTGAAGAACTTGACTACCAAACTAAAATTATGTAATAATAGTGACAAACATTTCGACCACTATATGAGTATTTTATTAAATCTGGGCAAACCAATCAACTAGTATACGGTGTTTTTTTTTGCCAATTTCTATAGCCCGATTGGGACATATTCGCCAATTGGCGAATAATCACTGTTAAGTTAACTCTGTTAAGAGATTTAGATCACTGCTACAATGCTTAGAGAGTAACAATGAGATGACCTGATTTATGATGCAACTAAATTGCTGATTATAGATCTTAATTTTGGCTTAAATACTTGATCCTTCCTAATCGAATGTATGTTTGCATCTCAACAAGGATATTGTGTTGATCCTTCTAATTAGCTTTCTCTAAGCATCATCAAATCTTCTATTATGTTTCACACATTCAATCCCCAACTTGACCTTATATTTATATCTTACACATTGTCAAGTTTTCTTGAATAAAACTTAGAATAATTAATATTCATCTCCTTAATCGGCTAGAACCAATAACTGAATCAATTGAACTAAATATGCCAAAATAAGAAAATCTTTTGTTAGCTGACCATGCTCAGTAGACACTAACTCAAAAATGATTTTCTTATGCTAGGCAAGTGATTTCGGTTAATATTACGTATTCACAAAGTTCCTTTGGTAACCAAGTGAGCTTAGTTAACACTGATTCCATCCAACATTTCCTTCATTAACTGAGTGAGCTCAATTAACACTCAACTTTTGCAAACTTTCCTTTTGACGACCAAGTCAACTCGATAGACACTATCTTCTAAACTAGACAAACTTTGGAATGCTCAGCAAACATAGCAAACTATCTTCATTTTTGGAGTGAGCTCAACATACACTAACTAGTAATGATATGAAATTTTGTGTAATATCAAAAATAATACACAATTAATCAATTGTTCTTAACAATCTCCCTATTTGGCATTGATGGCAAGACATGTCATAACATAATGAACTTTTTTTGAGCAATAATAAAGTAAGGAACATATCCTTAGTTTCATTCTAATTCTCATCCATGAGAACTCCCTCTATCAGTGTGAATTTCATTTTCCTTTAGTTTCTCCCTTTGTCAGCAAAACTATGTCTTCAACATCTTTTTTTGATAGCAAACTTTCCTTCTTTGATATCAAACCAAGTTCTCCTTCTTTAACATTTTTGAAGTAATAAAATTTCTAGTGAGATATGACAACAAGCTTCTCCCTCTTTGACATCTCATGCCAAAGACAATATACAATGAATATCAATGTACCTCATGTAATGATTCATTTGCAATATGTCTTGTCAATACTACATCAACTATCTGATCTTCAACATGCTCTAGTTGATGCATCACTAAACTTCATTTAGTGAGCTTCAAATAGGGGAATGACCCCTAACTTACCTCTTAGATAGAAAAATGCATCCTTAGGTAATGGCTTGGTCAATATATCTACAATTTTCTCTTTAGTATTCACATATTCCAATCTTACCTCTTTATCTTGTATCGATTCTCTCAAAAAATGATATTTTATAGCAATGTTCTTGTTTTTGATATGCATCATAGGATTTTTTGATATATTAATTGCACTAGTGTTATCATAGAAAATAACAACTAGATCCTTGATTTCTATCTTCATAACTGCCAACAGTTGCTTGAACCAAACAACATTGGAACAATTACTACTGCTGTCACATATTTTGCCTCTACTGTGGACTGAGAAATACAATTCTACTTCCTGCTTCTCCAAGACACTAGTCTTTTACCAAGAAAGAATGCTCTACCACTTGTGCTCTTTCTGTCATCAACACTTCCTACCCATTTAGCATCTATGAATGCTTTCAAGTCCAAATTGCCTCCTTTTTTGTACCATAATCCATAGTCTTCAATACCTTTTAGATATCTCATGATTCTTTTGATTACCATCATGTGATTTTCTTTAGGGTTTGTTGAGAATCTTTCCACCATACCAACTACTAATGCAATATCAGGCCTTGTGTGCACTACATACTACAATTTTCCAATCATTGATCTGTATGTGGTTTTGGAATCATCATTTTTGGAAAGCTTATGTCCAATAGATATAGGTGTTCCAATAAAATTTGAATCTTCCATTCCAAATTTCTTTAGTATCTCCTTGATATATTTGGATTGAGTAATATAATTACCTTCTTTCTTCTATTGGATCTGTAATCCAACAAAGAATTTTATCTCTCCAAATATGGAATATCAAATTATTTACTCATCTCTACTAAAAATGCCTTGCATAAGTTGTCATTTCCTATAAATAAAGTGTCATCCACAAAGATTTTAGCCAAAAAAATCTTTTTGTATGATCCTTCTTTCATATATAAACTACTATTATCATTTGTTCTTTGAAAATCAATCTTTATCAAGTAGTTATGAAGTCTTTCTTACCAAGCTATGAGATCTTTCTTGAGACCATACAATTCTTTGTGTAGTTTGTAGAGCATATCTCTTTTGCTAGGATCTATAAAACCTTCAAGTTGTTCTATGTAGACTTCCTCATCAAGAATTTCATTCAAGAATGCAGATTTTACATCCATTTGATAAACTTTAAATCCTCTGTGTGCTACATATGCTAGTAAAGTTCTAACACCTTCTAATCTTGAACAAGAATAAAATTTTCACCATAATCAATACCTTCTTCTTGAGAATAACCGTTACAAACTAATCCTACTTTATTTCTTGAAACTTTTCCATCTTCATTTAGCTTATTTTTGAATACCCACTTTGTGCCAAATACATTTTTATCCTTGTGTCTAGGAACAAGAGTCCAAGTCTTATTCTTCTCAATCTGTTCTATTTCTTCATTCATAGATTCAATCCAACTTTCATTATGCAAAGCATCTATACCAATTCTACGTTCAAATTCAACAAGCAAACATGCACCTTTCAATTTGTTTCTTGTCATTGTTCCATCTAACTTGTCTCTAATTATCTGATCAGGTGCATGGTGCCTTTTGACATATCTTGCTAATATAGGTACTTTGGATTTAGAACATGTTCCATTAACCTTTTCATGATCTTTTGTATCATGCTCAAGTTCCATTGTCTGTGACTCAAGTCCATCTAACTTGATTTTTTGTGGAACCATCTCAGTAGCTTCTGACTGCGACTTGGGTCCTTCAAACTACGACTCAACTTGCACTAGTTGCAACTCAATAGCTTTTGGGGACTTGGGAGGTGAGACTTCCTAACTTCCAAATAGATTTGGCAATGTATCAGGTTCATAATAAACAAAATTTTTGTAATTCTCAAGTTCTCTATTGCTTTCCTTTTCACTCTTTCTTGCAAATTCATTGATTCTCACATGTGCACTTTCTATAATCTTATGAGTAGCTATATTCAAATATTTGTATGCTTTACTATTGTAGGAGTATCCTAGGAATATGCCATCATCACCTTGACATCAACTTTACCTTTCCTAGATTCCTTCAAGATATAACATTTGCTACCAAATAATTTCAAGTAACTTACATTAGGTTTGTAGCCATACCATATTTCATAAAGAGTTTGATTCGAGTCTTTCTTCAACTATACTCTATTCAAGGTATGTATTGTAGTATTGATTGCTTCCTTCTAGTATTTGATTGCAACACTCTTTTATATCATTTAGGTTCTTGCACAATCCATGATGGATCCATTCCTTCTTTCAGCTATACCATTTTGTTGAGGTGTACCAAGGGATGATACTTGTCTCTTAATTCTTTTTTCAATGAATAATTCATTGAATTCATTAGAAATGAATTCACCTCCTCTGTCTGATCTCAAACATTTCAGCTTATTTCTAGTCTACTCTTGCCAGATACCACTTAAACTTTTGAAAAGCTTCAGATTTTTCTTTTAGATACATTACAGTCATCATTCTAGAATAATCATCAACAAAAAGAATAAAATAATTATCTATACTGTAGCTCTCTATTCCAATAGGTCCACATAAGTCTGTATGAACTAGCTCCAAGACTTCTTCTAAATGATAGTCTTTTCTTTTGAAACTTGTCTTTCCCATCTTACCAATTTGATAATTTTTGCATAGACCCATATCAAGTTTCCTCAGACTAGGCATACCTCTTACTCTTTTTTTCTTATCTTGACCAGATTAGAAAAGTTCACATGACACAACCTTTTATGCCATAACCAACTTTCTTCTACTTGAGCAATAAAACATGAACTTTCACTGAGATCCAGGTAGAATAGGTTACCTTTTGTTTGTTTTCTAGACCCAACCATATTACCTTTTCCATCTAGTAGCTTGGCCTTCCTATTCATAAATTCCACCTTGAATCCAATGTTATTCAACTATGCCACACTCAGTAGATTATGTTGTAGTCCTTCAACTCAATAAACATTGTCACATCTAAGTTCATTGGGTAGTGAGATACAACCATTTCCCTTTATGTAACAAGGTTCATTGTTTCCAAAGCTCACACTACCACCATCATAATGTTCCATATGTTCAAACTTTGTTTTATCACTAGTCATATGATGTGAGAAACCACTATCAATAATCCATGTATCATTTTTGCTAACATGAGAGATAAGTTCCATTTAGCCATAAAATAAGATTTCTTACCTTTGTCCTTGTAGTCCTTGAAGTTCTTAAAATCCTTCTTGCCTTTGTACTTGTGTTTTTTTTCATCCTTTTCTTCTCTATTTGGGCACCTTGTAGCAATGTGTCCAACTTATTCACAAGAAAAATAGATTAGAGAAATCTTACCTTTATACTTTCCTTTTCCTTTGGGATACCTTCTTGCAAGTAATGCTTCAATAGCTTCAAGATCACTATTAGAACTATCTTCGTCTTCACTTTCAGATTGTTTGCTTTTAGATCTTTTAGCTTAGCTTTCTTGTTGAGTGAAACCTTGGCTTCAAATGTAGACTCTAGATTGTTAGAACTTGGAACATAATTATCATAGTTATCTAGCTCAAATGCTATCAATCTTTCCACTAGAGTATCCAAAGTTATATTGTTATTTGGATCACATCTTATTTCTTGAATAGCAAACACTCTGCTTGCATAGATAGGAAGAAAGGTTCTAAGTACCTTTCTTACCACTATTACATCTTCAATTGTTCCTCGAGAGGCTTTGAAAGCACTGACACTAGCTTTAATTCTTTCAACATATTTTGCAATGTTTCCATCCTCTCTCATTTTCATTTGGTCAAACTGTACTCTAAGACTTTCTACTTTGGCTCTCCTTACATTGTCATCTCCTCCATAGATGGCTTTTAGCTTGATCCAAATTTCATAAGCAGTTCCACAATCTTTGAACTCATCAAATTCAACATAGTCGAGAGATGAAACAATATCAATCATCATGATATTATGACCCTTCTTCTCTGCATTTTCTTCAATAGTCATAGTTTTAGTAGGAGCCTTGTATTTGACATCTAGATTATTTAGCCCTGAATCTCCAATATTTTCCAAGTGTATCCTCATGAGTTCTTGCCATGCATTGAAGTTGTCTTTGTTTAGCTTTGGGATCTCCCTTCTATAAGACATCCTGATCTTTAGTTTGGTCCTTGAAACCTTTTCTGCAAGCACTAAAAGATCTAATAACAATTGTTGGAAATATAAGAGGACTAACTGAGAGGGGAGGGGTCAATCAGGTACTAAAAAAATAAATTCCAAATCCCTTAGATGTCAATACAAATCAAAATTCTGATTTAAACTATATTCTACTGTAACTCAACAAACATACACAGGCACTCGGTTTATACTAGCAAATGTTGTAACTTGACAATAACTGAAATAACAATAGTAAGTTGAAAAATGCAAAACTTGAGATATTTTTTGTGATTAGCTTTAAAATTAACTTAGTTGCATACACATAAAATAAATAACATGAATACAAGTGACACCAAGATTTAAGGTGGAAACCCAATTTGGGAAAAACCACCAATTGCAACTAGTTACTGATTTTCACTCTTCTGAAGTGAACCCTATTAGGAGCCAATCCTGTTAAAGCTTACAAAACATGCTATTAGGGTGACCTTGTTAGAGGATTTAATCACCCTATTAGGAGTGGCCTTGTTAGAGGTCTTTAGACACTTCAAATAGAAATGCCACCTTATTAAAGGATTTACAAATAGATGTTAAGCCAACTCTATTAAGAGATTTAGATCACTGCTACAATGGTTAGAGAGTAACGATGAGATGACATAATTTTTGATGCAGCTAAATTTTTGATTATAGATCTCAATTCTAGCTTGAATACTTGATCATTCCTGATCGAATGTATCTTTGTAACTCAACAAGGATATTTTTCTTATCCTTCTAATTTGCTTCCTCTAAGCATCATCAAATCTTCTATTATGTTCCACACATTCAATCCTCAACTTGACCTTATATTTATATCTTACAGATTGTCAAGTCAACTTGAATACAACTTAGAATACTTAATATTCATCTCTTCAGTCGACTAGAACCAACAACTAAATAAATTGAGCTCAATATTACAAAATAAGAAAATCCTTCATTAGTCAACCATACTTAGTAGACACTAACTCAGAAACAATTTTCCTGTGTTAACCAAGTGAGCTCAATTAACACTATATTTTCACAATGTTCTTTTGGTAACCAAGTGAGCTTGGTTAATACTCAACTTCTGCAAACTTTTCTTTTGACAACTGAGTGAACTCGATAGAAACTGTCTTCTAAACTATGCAAACTCTTGAATGCTTGATAGAAACAAGAAACTATCTTCATCACTCGAGTGAACTCGACATACACTGAATGGAAATGATATGACATTTTGTGTAAGATCAAAGACAATACACAATTAATCAATTGTTTTCAATAGATGAAGGGTACTCCCCTCATTACAATAAACACACACGCACACAAAATAATAAAGAAATAATAATAATTTGTAAGGACATGAAATTATCTTCTTATTATCTTTGATGAAATATAATTACAATTATATTTAGAAATATGACATGAAAATCCACATGGACATTTTCCTTGCAATATTATTTAAGTGAGAACTACCTTATATATCCCCCAAATTGTCCTAGACAACCCATGGGCCTTCTGTAAATTTTAGCTCTAATATGTGAGGGAAACCAACCCTAAGATACTATTATTTATATATTTTTATATTATAGTAGGCCCCAAAAAAAAAATTCAAAACTCAAAATTTATTTTGAAGGAAATTTGTTTTCATCCATTCCAGGTTGCACAACTTTTGGAGACCATAATTTATTGTTGGTTGTTTTGATTGTCTATTATAACCCCATTTTAGAAATTCCATGAACTTATATACATTGTCTAAATTATGCAAGCTTCATCTACCTCAGGTTTTATCCCTTTTAGAAGCTCTAAAGCCCTCAAATTTGAGCTCAAAGTCTTATGTACCCTACTACCAATATTGAAAAAAAATCAATATCTTTGAAACTAGACTTGATCTTGCAATGAAAAATTGATGGTAAGATGGTATATATAAAATGAAGATCCAATAAAGGGATTAGAGAATTATGAACCCTAATGACCAACCTACTAAAAATAGTAAGCTTCCAAAAATAACAACTTTGTATTGAGATAACCCTTATTGACAAGACAAACTAGATAATTTTGTTGGCTGATGCAAGATTTTCCTTTACATGTAGGATCCTCCTACATCACTTGTATTCTATTTTGTATGTCAAAAGGGACTAATGTTCCACAACCAAAAGATTTCATAAATAAGCAATTACTCTTTCTACCCATCCATGCCTCCTCTTAAATACTACCTCTCAATAGCTTGAAGGCCTTCTATTTATTAGGTAAACAAAAATATGCATCGCAACATGAAATCTCAAGTTCCTTATACATTATAGGATTGTTCAATTCATCCTTTCAAACCCATTATTTCCCTATGGCGGTCTTGGAAATATTTTCTATCTACAAAGACATTGTATAAACAACAATTATTATAAAACTCTTTGCTACAATATTTATCTAGTTTATCTAATATAGGATAATTTAATTGATTCTTATCTTATTCTAAACAAAATATTTTCATTTCTTAGAAGTATCACTAATACTATATTTTTTAGAGAAAAAAATAAGCCCAAGTTTTTCACATTGCATCATCAATCAAAGAGACACAATACTAAAAGTCACTAGAAATGATACCAAAGCTACTCACTGTACTTCTAAATGCACAAGCTCTAAACTTTCACTCTTATTTTCTTTCTAAACTCTAAAAATATAACTCTTTTCTAATTTCTATAATCAAAATTTAAATCAACTTGCTTCAATCATAAAAATATATTCCTAAAATGGAGACTCCTCATCTCCTTCCAACTCATGTGCTCAAGCCTATTGTTCCGTAATGTTGAAAATGCTCTTGCAAAACCTAACGAATTTACAACATTTAAATTACTAATACATAAATACATTTTTCCTACATTTTCTCTATTTTATGTTATCATTAATCCTTTAATGACCTTTTGTGAATGATTTATAAATGTATTATGTGATCTTCAATTCTAGCATGTCCTACTAAAATTAGATTTTCTTCTTAGATCAAGAATATGCCTTACCTCTTTTGCCAACCACTAGTTTCTATTTAGTATTTTTATTTTTATCTCACCCTTTACAACAATTTTACATGGTTCTTTATTACCCAAACAAACTTGTCCCAAATTACCTTGAATAAAATATTTTGAATTATGTGTACATGAAATGAAGCCCTTTGATTCTAACACCCAAGAATCAATAATATTATCTAAATAATGAATTGGAACAACTTTCCAAATGTCACTTGCCAAATTCACTTTCATATTATTTTCTTGTTTTCTCTCTTGAGATGAAAAATATTTATTTTGGCTTCTTTTCTTCCCATAATTTCAAAACTTTAACATGACCTTAGATTTAGATCTTCTAGTCTTAGGTTTCCCATGATTTGCTAGGATCTTTCCTCTTTCTCTATATCTTCCAATGCTATCAACAATGAAATCATTATTGGGTATCTGGATAATTATTTTACATCACATTTATTTGGTAAGGATAACATCAACATCTACTTTAAAATCTTTGAGCTAGAGACAAAATTACTCACAACTATGACCAATATATTCTACCTTTATAAAAATGAGAAAAAACTCAAAATCCCTAGAATCACCATCAAAAATTACTTTTATATAACTTATATTACTAGAAATCATGTTGAATGTGAGGCCCCACCCGACCTGTCATAGCATAGATATTTTACTTGCATTTTGATATTCGAGACTTTGATATTTTGATAGTTATTCGAGACTTAGATGGGCAGTGGTTAGTATTATCTATTGATTCTGACATTATAGTAGTGTTTTGCATCTATGATATGCACTAAGAACTTGATATTGTGTATGAAATGATAAAAAACATATGGATGTAACTTTATAGCATGACAAAATTAGATTATAATGTAATGCAAAATGTTAATTTGATTATGATGATTTATGATATGCAAATAAATGTTAAATTGATTATGATGATTTAAGATATGTAGATAGATGTTAATTTGATTATGATGGTTTATGATATGTAGATTTGATATTCTAACATCTTGAATGATTTATTTGAAATGATTAGGAAAGGAAATTTAATTTGAATTATGTTAATAGGGATTTCGTAAAATTTGAAATTATATGCATTTATGATATATATTTTATATGACCTCCTTGGACTACTGATGCTCAAGTTTAATGTGCAAGAAGTGGAACCAGGAAAATTCTTGGGGGAAACAAGTTCCAAAGCTATGTGAACAAAGTTTAACCAAGGCAAATCTTTGGAAGATTCAAAAGCCTCGTTCTGAAAGTGTTTTGCTTCATAATGTAAGTTTTCTTGTATGAGGAAATGTTTAATCATAAAGATCCATTAGGGACATGTCATGGTGATGTGGAATGTGCTTTTATGTGTCACTTGACACTTGTGAATTTTGTGTGCAATGACAAGTCATCTAGGGTTTTGGGTCATGGTGGCATTTTACCCTAAAACTAATTACCTTGTTAATGAGTAAGTAAACCCACTTGACAAGGGGCAGGATGGGTCACAATCATTCAAATTTGGACTTGGATAAGATTTTGAGAGGTCATTAGGTGGTCCCAAAATGTCTTTTAAGTGAAAATAAGTTACCCATATGATAGTATATCATGTTAGGGACCTAATTTTGACCATGTGAGTGTCTAGATAGCCTAGGGGGCCCCTTTACCCATGCTTTCTTCCACCAATTCGAAATTGGAGTTGTCACATGTGTTTTCTCCCACATTTCCACTAAGTCAAGGCTAACAAATTTAGATGGAGATGAGTTTGTAAGAGGAAGTGGCTTGGTGTCCTTGATAAAATAGTTAGTGAGAAGGCCTTATCAGAGAGTCTTGAACAAACTAGTGGGGTGTTCACCCACTCTCTAAGTTTAGTGACAATTAGGGTTTGGAGGGAGATTAAGGGAGCTCTACAACAACTATCATTGCCTTTAGCTTGGACCAAGGTTGATGTTTCAAACCATGTTCATTTTCTTTCTTTTAGTATTGCATAATTAATCTGCAAGCATGGAGTATTTGTCATGGGATCATGCATTGTATTGTGAATCTTGTATTGTAGATTTTGATATTGTGTTGTGACAGTGTGGATGTGTATTGTGTTCATGTAAAATTTCTTTGGTTCTTTCTTGATTTTCTTGTTTTGATTTGAATGTCAAGTGTTAATGGGTGTGAAGGCTTCACTCACCCATGGGAGGGAAGAGAAGTCTTGGGAAGAGAAGTCTTATGATTCTAATGGTGAATTAATGTGCAAGCCATGGGATGGATTTGTTTGGTATTATGTGATGTGTTTCATGCATTGGAAAGTGATGTGTGTGTATCCCATTTGGACCTTGTTTCCCCTGCTCGGTGGGTGGCTTCATAGAAGCCTAGGATGGGAGGTGAGCCTCCATGGTTCCTAGTTTATGTGTGATTGTAGGTTTTGTGAAGATGGATTTCTTGGAGATATAAGGGTTTCACCCTTGACAATGTTGAAAAATCAAGTGTGTAGAGAGAGAAATCTTTCCATGTTATCAAAAAATGTGTTGTGATGTTAAGTCTCCATGGTTATTTCATTGTGATGTAAAGAGGGGTATCCTTATTATTGTATATTGTTGAAATTGTGTAAGGATTGAGAATTTGTATATAGTTTACTTCTAAGGAAATATTCATTATAAGTTTTCACATTTTGTGATTTGATGTAATATGGAGAGTTATGTAAATGAGACACTTCTTCTTATAAATCAATTGGGGGAAAATTTTCATAGTTGTTATATTCTTTTTGATATGTTTGATTCAATTCAAAACATAGATGATTGCATCATAAGTTTATGTGTTATACATTCAATATAATGGGAGAAATTAGTATGTTTTGATAGCTTAATGTACATGCATGAACATTAGTTCGTTTGGATTCCAAGTTCTAATAGATCCTTAGATGAGATAAATGCTATAGTAATATCAACTTGCAAATATTTTAAAAAAAACAAAAATTGGTTAGGAAGTCGAGTCAAATCATTGTCACTTCATGATTGTGGCTTCCTAAAAGAAATATGAAGAATAAAACTCTTGACACCAAATTTTAGCTTCCTATAGCTACACTTTTCATTCTCTGGAAAATGTATGAGAATGTGAAAATTAATCCATGCCCATTATAGAGCAATATAATAATTGGGAAGAATATACCTACAATCTCCCTTATAAGATACCATTAAAATAATCACTCCATCTAGGAGGTAAGAAGAAAATTAAAATAAAAAAAATTTAAAGGACAAAATATGTCCACTCGCATTGGAATACAAAAACACCCTACCTAGAAAGACTAACCCCTAAGGATAAAGTACCTCTACATTAGCATGGAACCAAATAAAAGAAATACAAAATTTAACACTTGAACCAAACCCAAAATACAAATATATTTATAAAAAAAATTAAAATATCAGTGAATCCTATTAAATCTAGGTGTTACCTTTTAGTAGCAAGATTACCATATTCAACTATGGGAGAAGGGTGTTGTGGTTCCCACTAAGTGACTTTTCCTTGTTCCACCTTGAGCTTATGAAAAGGGGTAATGATGGTGTCTCTTAATCTGACATAAAAGGGACCTTTTTCCTAGGCACTTAATACTTGCAATGAGAAAAGCTTTAAGTCTTGACTAACATCCCACCACATCACTAACATCCCACCACATCATGCCTAGGGAGGAGGAGATAGGCGTTTGGGAAGTGGAGGAGTAGTTAGGCATTGGGAAGATAAACCATGTTAGATTTATGCCTTAGGATTAATGTGGATTAGGTGCTTAGGGGGAAGGTAAAGTTGCAAGAAATTGTGGTAAAATGATTAGGGGGTAGGTAAAGTAACATCACCTTGGGAAGAGGGATAAGGGCACATGATACTAGGGCTAGGACTTAGGAAATTTGCTTGGGGGAGAAATGCATGGTTTAAATAATGTTTAAGTTGGGGTGGGGCATGTGTAGTTTATGTTAGAAGTAAATGATAAGACATAGGAATAGTTAGATATTGAAACCTAAGCCAGTAAAGTTATGATTAGGTGATAATTAGATTAATAATGTATGTTGTTAAATGAAATTATTAGGATGATGGAAGACATGTGAAGGTTTATGACAAGGGTTATGTCATTTATGGGGATTAGTATTAAATGTTTGGGGTTGAGGATTAGATAGTGAAAAGAATACTTTAGGTGATCAACATATAGAAAATAATGGTAGTCAAATGTATTAATTATTAAGAATTTAAATTGAAGTGAAACTTAGTATTAACTAAAAAGGAAGTTAGAATCATAGTTAAGTATTAGTAATAATAAATTGATGGTCAAGTTATTATATGAAAAAATATAAATAATAAAATAAAATAATAAAAAATATAAATAAAATAAAATGATAAAAATAATAATAATAAAATAAAATAGAAATGTTAATTATGGACAAACGAGTTGTTAGAAGGTATCATTATATAGAAATGTGGAGGATAAATAATAAAGGATTGGTAAATAGTAATACATTATAGAATTTGGATAATGAATCAATGATAAACAATTTAAAATACCTAGTTGCAAACATCTAGCTAGCTGAGGTTGTGAAAGGATATAGTGCAATATTTTCATCGAAATAGTCCTACTATAATAATTTAGGATCAAAATGGGACATGGGATGTAACGAGATATAGTCTTTTACCTAGGGCAATCATAAACATACTTCAAAAAAGAAACTATGGAACCATTATAACACATTGATGCAGAAATTGTGTTTTGTAATTACATACATAATGTCTCATCTCGAGGATAGGATGCGAATCCAATATGATAACATCTCCTAGCTATTATGTCATAACCTAGATGGTCAATTAATGTTAGCAAATAAATTGACACCCCCGTGGGAACTTGATGTGCATGATTCTAAATGAAAACAAATTCCTTTTCACCAACTAACTTTATAATCTCTAAACTCAAAGATTGAATTAGTATATTCTAACACCCTCAAGGAAACATGAATTGTTTTCCAGACACTCCATAGTTCAATAGAATGTTCATAACAAGTATAGAGCTACACATATTATCTTTAGTTCACTTTTAAAAAAAAAAAAAATTGTTGGTTGTGTTTTGCCTTGTTAAAATTAGGACATGACATTGAACTCATTTAAATGATTGGCTACACATTCACATTCTAACATCTTCATACCCATTGAAAGCTTTCCATATACTTTGCTCATTGCCAACACAAAGTCCACCTTTGCTACTTCTTTTGATCTATTAAAATTTCCCAATGTGGTTAGACATGCCTATACTATTCTTAGTGTCTTTCTTTCAAGAATCTCCTATTTTTGATCTATTATATTATTTGACTTATTTTCTTTCCCACCCAATTAAAAAATAGTTTTCTTCTAATTTAGATAGTCTATCTTCCATTTTTTTTATCAGTAATAGTTTACATTGTAATGATATTAAAAAGAGATATTACATGAGTTTCTTGCCACAAGGGCATCATCTAGACTAGAACAAGCCCAAAACACACCATGCCACCATCTAAAGCCAACTACAGACTCCTAATATTACATTGAGAGTCTATCTTCCATATTTAGTAGCATTGACCATTGCACTTTTTGACTATAAACTTTCATTCTTCTAACATTGCTCTCACTTAAATTTAAAATTTCTTGCCAAAAGACTAAAATATGCATCTCTTATACTAGTTGTAAGTGGTTTTAGATGAATTGTAGCAATAATTGATAATAAATATAATACATTATAAAAGCCCAAAATAATAATTTACAATGATGCCTTGAAATTGTTTTTCTTTGTAAGCATCCTTTCAATAATGTCTTAGAGCTACTTGTTAATTTCTTTGGAGTATATATTTTCTAGCACATCTAGATTAGTATTTCATCCTTTTGGAGTTCTTTGTTAGTGATGACCCCAAGACTTTGCCTTTGTGTAACTTCCACAAGATAAATCTAGCTCTATATCTATAAATTATTTTGACACATCACAAGTGCTTCACAAAACGATGGCCCATATTAATATCAATAGCAATGTTAATTATTTGCACATATTCCAAATAAGTAAGAATTTTTTTAATTTTATTTTTGTAGAAATAGACTAATTCACATAAATTGACAAAAATGGTCATAATAATTATCCCATCATAACATCACATTAATATTATTATTGAGTGACCAAAAAGACCATAACATTATGGGTAATGGAAAATAATTATCATCTAAATTAATGCAACATTTGTTGCTAAATTTAAATTGTAAAGAATTCAACTGTCAACTTATCACCATAATCTTCTCTCCTCTAGACAACATTTCATTTCATTCCTATTTGAACATCCTCTTGGATGCAATAGCTATATGTGTTGATAATCATTGAGCCTTTCCAATCTATATCATCTCATAATTTTTTTTTTTTCAAGCAATGAAAAGCCCTTTGCTAGAATAGCTAAATAAAGTTATGGGAGGAAAGAGAAATGTAGAACTAAATATTGTTAAAAATATATTTTGAAAACCTAGAGTTAATAGATTGTTTTGAGGTGGAAAGATGACTATCATTTACATAAATTTAAATGTTACAATGAAGATATTATTGACTTATTTAATCTTACGATGAAGATATTATTGACTTATTTGTGCATAATTTCTCAAAACTCAATTCTCTATTCTATAGCCACAAGATAAAGGTAGGTGTCAAAGAAATATATTAATTATCTAGAATTTATATCGGTATTTTTAAAAATGGACAATGAACCTCTTTCCTCATTGATAATGTAAAATAATATAGAAAAAAGAAATATTAACAACAATACCATTACTAAGCCTTGAAACTTAGTTATGATTTCAATAATAAAGTTCTTTACTTAAGAAGGAAAATTTACATAAAAAGTGAGGTCAACATTGTGAATGCTTATCCACCCATGTTATGGCGCTAAAAGTATTGATTGTGTTACCAAAATATTTTGCATGCTGAAAATTTTACTCCAAGTAACATTGCAAAAGGAAAACGTACATTTTCTATTCATTTATATTCCAACATTTTTGTAATCATATATGAAATCATGAGCAAAAGAGATACAATATTCATTGTATAGATCATCAACTGATATGTACAATTTTCATTTTTTACAAAATATGAAATGAATTAATATGCTGAATAGAGAAGATCTCACACAAGCCGTGAGTATAACTAGCTAGGTTGCTTTCATAAGGAAATGCATAAACACAGAAACATATGCATGAAAGAAATAGGAATAGAGATAACCAGTCATTGCCTATTGTTTTGACTTGTTATAAACTCTTTCCTTGACGTACTCATCCAGCTCTGAGCTCCACGCTCACCAACAACTGCAAAAAACATGAAAGCAACAGATGTTAGATCCCGAAGCATCTAAGTGATGACTATCTATCTCTACAACTACATACTATATCTGTTGATGCATTTCATTACGAAAGAAAGCAAACTGAAAGAAAGAAATAAAAGTAATTTGTGAGTGTCACGAGCTCGTGCTCGAACCTCACAGAATAATATGCCATAGGATCACAACGAATAAATAATGATTAACATCACAGATTGCAAGGGTGTACTTGCTACAGGCAATGATACCAGCCTATTGAGAGAAACATAATCAGCAAATGATTTAACAAAAATCATTATTGAAAGGTATGGTAGTTCCTACAACAGGTTCATTAGAATTCAACACTATTGGCAGCCCAATATGGGAAATATAAAAAATTGAATTTTGTTCTAGTATTTAAGTGCCATTGCTGATTTAGAAGTAGAAATCCATCATGTCATTTGAGGAGAAGTTCCAACAAAGATGATGTAATAACAACACATGGGGAGATAGTAACATCAAAGACATTCCCTGCCTGGAGGAAATGTTTTGAAGTAGAGCAAGCATTGGAGAGTGCCAAGTTAATCCCATATTCTGCTCTTACAACACCCTGGGAAAAGAAATTAACAAGACGACAATGGTTTGAAAGTGGAGCTATAAGGGGGCCGCAAAACAACTGTCAAAGACTTGGAAAGGTGACCAGAAGGAGTTTGCAGCCTTCATCAAGATACAAGAGATTTACACCTGGCAAGTAATAATGGAGATTTGCAACAATAGGTGTTGATTAGAGAGCACAAGTAAGAGAGAAAAGTTTTAGAATCATGCAACCAACTTCATATTCCAAACAAGAAAAAAACTTTCAAAGAGAAAAGCGGCATTCATAGTTTTATGAGCAGCATGAATATCTACAGGAACAGTGTGTGGGATGTGCTGAATGCTAAATCGAAGAAATGTGAATCTCTCAGAAAAAGAACAGATTTTGAAAGCTTAAGGTAAAACTATCAGAATAATGGTGTCAGATACTGAACAAATTGAAAGGAGTGTTACCTTAAAGTCATTGCATTGTTAACAAGTTTCACGAGTGGCTGAAACATGAATTATAGTACAAAGATGGTATTGGTTTTGTTAAATTGCAGGCTGCAAGTTGTGTAAGTCTTTCAATTGGGGTTCTGATTTTATGGATAGAGGTTTTGTGGCTATTTTCTGGGTCCTGGACTTTATTCTATGGAGTCTGTAATTCACTTTTTGGAAATATAATACAGGTAACAATAGTGTGATCATGCTTTGTGAAGTTATCAATTAGGCCTTTTCCTTTCTGCAATGTCTGTGTGCATTTTAAAATGATTTGATAGATTAACTTGTGAATGTTTCATTATTCCTTGTTTTTCTGTCTCTTTCTAGCACCTTTGTGTAGAATAGTAAGTTTGTTTGCAGGTTATGATATGTGTTCTTAGGTGAAATTAGTCAAAGTGAGGTATTAGTTTATCCTCATTTTTGTAGTTTCAGTATGGAAACTTTATTATAAATCAATTGTGCAAGCCTTTATAGGAAGTTGTGCTTTATCTATGTTTCATAGAGCTATACAATCCTCTCTGTTACATGTGGGTTACGTTTTCATAACCATTTCTGGTGTATAACCTCCTTAGTTTAAACTTTAGGTTTTAGGTTTGTTTTAAGTAATTTCTTCCCTTTTTCCCTCAAGTTTTTCTTTAAGTTTTAGAGGTTATCACGAAAAGATTCAATAGGAGCCGGCCTAGAATCCGAAGGTTTCGTTTCATTTTCCAATCTCACATAGTGAAAGGAATCCCATGTTAAGTGAGGGTTATTGAACATTTCCAGTTTAGTAAGGGGTGCAAATCCTGAAACTTAACAGATTGAAAGGTGAGTCTCCTTCTTTATTATTTTGAGTCCATAAAAATTATAATATAAAAGGATAAAAATGTAATTGGACCCTTAAATCATCATGAGCTCATTACAACAATATACAAACATCAAATCTTGAAGAATCATACAAATGATAAAAAGTGGGAGAAATTTTCAAGGAAAAATGTCAACAACTGATAGAAACAACACACATAATTATTGGGTTAATCCTATAAAACATCTAAGAAAGTCACTTCAAGAACCACTCAATTACTCCTTATAAAATAAAGCAACAAACTTCAAAGGCACAAACCCCTCTTGTTACTAGAGAGGACTCCATACATATTTCCCAACTTTGGCTACAAATTAATAAGTAGTCAATATATACTTTGAATGACCACCCCCTTGATAGCATTATCATGCAACAAAGCCATTTGGTAAATGTAATTGGATTCAAATGATTACGTTGGAAAAGAACGAGGGAATAAAGGTAGTAAAAAAAAGTATTAAATATATAGCATCCACCTTGAAGTAGGTTTTGATTAGCTAAGTTGTCCCTCATAAGCTTTCAACCCACTACTCTATTTTCAAAATCCAAAAGAATGTCTTACTGTTAGGGCCATTCAAACAACACAACCATTTTCTCAAATTTTTAGTAATAAGTAGAGGAGGGATCTACACTATCTTCAAAAACATCTCACCTTCTTTGCAAAGTCTCAGTAGTCTAAAATTGTACCACTTGTCAATATGCAAACATATTAAGTCGGTCTCCTAAAATGAATACAAAACAAAATGATAACAAATTTTTAATGAAAGTTATTTTATTATAAGCTCATATTCTAGGCCATGCATAATATTGAAGGTAAGTAGTGTCAAGTGGATATTTCATTAGTAGGTGACAAATATTTTAATATGATTACTATGCCAGGGGTGTAATTTATAGCATCATAAGGGACAAGTATCCAATTCCCATACTTACTTAGATAACTTCCAATTTAAGAAGGTCAAAGATCATTCTAGAGATAAAAAGTGGATTGAAGAAATAAGGTCTATTTGGTGATGTGCTATTCTATTATATTGAACAAAGAATCAAATATGTAATATATTTGAAGTCTATGTTTCCATCTCTATTTTATGTCTATAAGATTATAAAAGTAAAATGGTATAACATATCATTTAAGATTTGTGATAAATAATTCTTCTTTATTTTTAATAAAAATATCTATATTTTAAATTTTTTTATTGCAAATTTAATATATTATTGTCATTATTAATGTCCCTAAAATTAATATCACTATGTCTTTACATAGATTTACTATACTAATATAAATAATATATATATTTTTTATAAATGATAAAATTTTCTTACTAAATTGTCAATTTATTATCAATTTATTCTGAGAAATAGCTTATAGAAAAATATGCCTTTACCATACATCTTTATGTATATCTTTCCTAACAATACTTAATGATTTTTTCTCTTATAGCTAACATTCTTTATATCTATTATAATATCTAGGAGGTAGTTTTCATGGATAAGCTTTATTTATTTGCTTAGATAAAATAACATGTTCTAATAATGTGAGAAATACTCCTACTTTGGAGGATTATTTTCCTTTTCCAACTTCTACATTTGCATTTTTTTTTGTAGAGGGTTCAAGAGACCTACGAGATAACTTTCCTTTAGACTACTATTCATTCTCTTAATTCAACTTTATTCAATATATTAAAAAAAAAAATTCACCTCTTTCCTTTGTACATTAGAGTTGAATTTAAAAAGCCATTTTGTTTTTGTTAAGATTATTTTCCCTTTCATGCAATTTGTAAAAATGCACTTGGAAATAAGAGTTGAATTCAATTAGCTCCTTAAATTATCTTAGTTGCTCATTTTGTTCATCCCCTTGCTTTTGGTACGCAAATGGCTATATGAGCTCTTCAATTGAATATTCAACCCCTTAATTGTTTTCCCAAAATGTAGCCTTAGAAATTCCAACTTGTATATCATGTTTCCCAAATAGATGTATTTGCCATTGGATAACATTTTAGTTTCTTTTTCTTTCTTTTTCAATTTAGAAACATCAATTTTATGAACTAAGTCTTGCAAATTTAAGATTTCAAATATAATCAAGTGCTTTTACTTAACCGATGAGATGTGTCACACCAACACATTCAATGAGCGTTTTGCATGGTTAGAGTATATAAGTGATTTAATTTGTGTTTTTAATGTTTTTAATTTGTGAATAGCCATACATGCATTTCAATGTTATATAAATAAATTACAAGAGTACATTCCAAATGTCAATATTTGATTTGATGTTGAATCAAATGCATCCTTCTCTCTTATCCTGATGATGGATCACAAAGTGTGATCCGAAACGTTGATGTTAAATAAACACACAATCAAATCTAGAAAAAAAGAATTGCTTCAACATATGGGTTGTGGAAATCCAATAATGTCAAATGCATACTTTTACTAGTTTCCTACGTCCACAAAATTTTGTAAATGAGGACCTACAATCTTTCTCAATCCAATGCATATAATGTTATAGATGCTTGGCATATTGTCAAACTCAAGGGAAAATGTTATACCCAACAGCCATTTAGCATACCTTTTTCAAAACCTCCAAACGTTTTCCCATACAACGTATATAGAAAGAAATATAGAAATAATGGTGTATTTTTGGGATTCTATCTGATTTGATGTCTTGTATATAACATTGCCTGAACTAATTGTTCATTCCCAAGAGTTAGGGAACCTCTTCTTTTGAATTATAGAATGCTTGAAGAATATGCTTTACAGCTCTAGTTGATACCCCTGGCTTCCCCAGAAACTGGCGCAATTCCTCATAGCCATCTAGCATCCTCTTACGTTCCAAATTAATAGTTCCTGTAAGTGGCAGTAGTTTTATTGCTGCCTCTGCAATCTTTTCAGGCTTAGCTTCATCTTGGATAAACTCAGGCACCAACTGCATCCACAAATCGCATTCAAATTAACTACCAATAAGATGATTTATTATCCAAGCTTCCCATTAAAAAAATTTCCACCAAGGGAGAATTCAAACCTTGTATCCGAGAATGACATTAACAAGAGAGATAAACTCTGGAGGAAATTTAAAAAATGTAGTACCAATCCAGTTTGATATTCCAGTAATTCTATACAGAACAACTTGAGGTACCTGACAAAACATGTCCATATTACTTCCAAAATATGATTTAGGGGAGATTTTGATGAAAACAAGATATTATAACTGCAGATGTTAGATTGAAACAAGTAAAACATTTTAAGATGGTCCAGACATGTATGCCTGTTATCAATTTCATTTACAAATTTTGCAGCTGTTCATAAATAAGTAAATTTTCCATAAAACACTTGTTAGATCAGAAATTTTTACATTGTACAGTGCCAATTCCACATTTACGCTGCCAGATTTTGTAATAGCAATATCTGCTGCTGCCATAATTATAGATGATTCCTCCTGTCGACATCCAACCAAAATCAAATGAAGACAATATATCCTGGATTGAAATGGGATGAGCGTATATTACTTAAAAAACATTTATTCGAACACAGTTGAATTCAAGTCAGTACATGCTTTTGTCATGTTCTATAGTTTCCTTCTATTCTACACCTGGGGTTGAAAGAGGAACAAGAATTAAAGCATGTCGGTACATGATATATATTACATTTAAAATATATAAATATCATAAGTGCAGATAATAAGACAATCATCTAAAGTAATGTAAGCATTTTACACTAAAATTTGCAATTAATTCCGTTTTAACTGTGATGCATCACATTTGCCATGCTGTTTTTCTGGAGTTTACTAAAAAGTAATCCTGAAATGTTTTTGTGTGTACCTACCCTTTTTTCGGCATTTTTCCACTTGAGTTGACACAGTTAAAGCATGTACAGACTAGAATTTTGTTTAGAATTAAAGTTAGGTACTTTGTATAGCTTTGTTCTTGAATTTACCTACTGCTCTATCTAATAGACTCAATACATGAATTGATAATAGAGATAACAATGCATATAGACACAAGACTAATATATATCTTTATTCACACATGAAATTTTGACAAAATAAGACCAAAGATGGCCAGTCAAGGATTGGAGTTAATCTGACTACATCAAACTACTTTCCTTGATGATACACACTATATTTAAAGGAGCTGACAATTTTCAAGATAAATGCCACTCTTGACCAACCAACACTTATAACTACTTGAGCCGAGCATGTAATACATAGTCATTTAACTAATATTATCAAAACATATTAATGGACTCTAGTGTCCCACCGGAAAGCTGGAAGAATGCAAACTACATATTATAGTGTTTCTTTGTTTGATTTCTGATTCTAAAAGAACTTGCAAAGAATATACTTAAGACAGCTTCAAAACTCAATTCATTAAATAGCCCAAAAAGGTCTTATCAACTAGAAATGTCATTAATAAGTGAAATTGGGAAACAGCCTCGCACAACAATAAATTCCAGATTTTACTACAGAGCTGTAACTTCAAATTTTGATGAAAAAACAAGTAACCCAATTTAGCAAAATGCTTTACATATCTGATTTAGGCATACCCAGAAAAAGCTCTTTGCACTCAGATGAAGATAGCTTTAAAAGCAGTTGATTGTAAGCCTGGAACACAAGGTGATAGCCACATAGGTCACTCGGAAAACTTATTGTCACACAATAAATCAATTTTTTCCCACTCTCAAAGAATTCCAGTAGCAAGATATGAATTGGTTACCCCAAGATGCACAAGTTGGGCTTCAAACCCTACGTGACCAGCTCCCTAAATGTTGAGCATGGTGTACAGCGTTCTCATGAGAAGAACACAATGTAGATGTGGTATTTGTTTGCTACTATCATTCACAAACCCCTGTAAATCTGCTGTACAAGGATCAGACACAGCTTGCAAAGGTTAAACCAACCAATACCCACAACGAAAAGCTACAAAATGGTTCCCCTAGAGTCCTAAATTGGTCAAGAGGGGGTTGGCCTAAAAAGGGGACACCTCACTAAGAAAATTACTTCAAAAGCTCATCAAAATCTCCGAAACTTCTTGTAAAATCTGCCTCTTTCTATTGTCAATGAAGAAAACTATTACAACTGACACCAAAAAGAAAAGCTGACTGCTTAGGGTATTGTGGAAATACATTTTTAATCAATAAAAGAGATATTTTTGCTGGTGTGGTTGGGTTTTTCCATTCAAGTGGAAGGGTTTTCCCTGGATAATTTCTTATGTTTTTGTTCCTTCTTTCTTTACTTTTCTTATTGTTGTTTATCTAATTTTGTGGGAAAAATATCAACATGGTTTCAGAGCCAAGTTGGATAGCAGCAATTAGAGTTTCATGTGAAAGAAGTTTTAGTATTTTTCTCCTGGTTTCATGCACCCAAAGTGATCGTTTCTGAGATGATATTTTATATGCATTTGTACTGTTGAGTTGTGTAATAGCTGCTTCCATGCATCATACTGGATAGACCTTGTCCTGTCTGGGGGTGCAAAGCAACAACTTAAAAAAAAGGATTTGGTCTCACATTTTGGTAGCTGCGAGAGAGTTTAATCTACCTATGATGACTCTCCAGTTTGTGGATACGCTTGTGTCTTTCTTTTCTTCTGTTTGTACTCCAGTTGTTTTTTTATTTTACATGTTCGTGGTTTCTACTCAATGAAGTCTATGTTATGATTTTATCATCCTCTAGCTCTGGCAGATTAATATTATTATTTTCATTTTCATGTCTCCTCATGTATCTGTTTTTACCGCCAAATGTTCATGATCTTAGGTTTGTTCTATTGTTGGCTTCGTGTCTTATTTCTCCTAGTGTGGGTGCTAGGTGCTGTAATAGGGCATCCCTGGTGTTGGAGTTCCTTAATGTGTCAGAAGTTTTACTATTTCCTTGTGTCATTTCTTTCTCTTTATGTGGCAGAAAATTCATTATGATGACTCATCTTTGTAATGGTGATTTTCCAAGTTGGCGTTGCTCCTTCGTGCAGCTTCTCGTAACCATCTTCTCCTTTCTATGTTTGCAAGAGTTCCTTGGCATCTTTCGACACGGTTAGTTATCAGGATTTTTGAAAGTTCAAAGAATCATGAAGATCACAAACACTATGATGTAGCGGGGTTTTCTAATTTTTTGGCAGTCAATCTCACATGTCTATCACCAAAAAGAAGGATGAGAAGCTATTCGTGATGAACAATATGGAATATATTGTGATTGCAACTCCGTTAGTTTGATTTAAGTTGAGTTTGACATCATTCTCTTTTGTTCACTGGTTATTTTTTAATGACATTGTAGCACCCTATTCTTGATTGGTATTGTGCTTCCTTCTTTTGTTTTCCTTGGCTTCATTATACTTCTTTCGATCGCTCTTGGGCTCTTGCTTGTATGTTGACATGCTGGTTACTTCTCTACTGTCATATGCCTCGATGTCTTTTGATATCCTTAGTCGGTTCTGTTTTTATCATTGCAGCATATCATTAATATGTCTTGATCATTCTTCAGTTATATTTTTTTATTACCGGTTCATTTTTCTCTGTCAATGTTATTGTATTGGGTGATATTGGCTTACTTCATCCGTGAAGAGATTTTCATATTTTTGATCATCGAATATCTGTGAATTTTGGTACATGCATGTCACCGTGTATAATCTGAAATTTTAATGTCATCTCCAATTATGTCTCTTTTAGTTGCAAGAGTAGAGTAATTGGTTTAGAAGGTGTAACTGGCATCTTGGTAGGACTTTGGGGCACTAATTAAGGTACAAATACTCTTACTGAGAACGATTCACACCATTAGAGTGACAAAGATGGGGAGTAGAGGAGATGTGCAGCTCGGTGCTAGGTTGATATCCCTTGTTGCGCTATGGAGTTAAATCAACAACAATTCTCCTATCCCAAGTTACTTTCTAGTGGCATTTTGTAGAGCGCTGTTCCAAATTAAAGTTAGCAAAGAAAATTCTTCTCTTCATCATGATGGTTCAATCAATAGAAATTGATTCTAAATACATTTGATAGACTTAGGATATTGGGTCACATAGTGGTCTCCCTGTGTAGGGCAATTTTTGTTGTTGTGATGGTAATTGGTTACACAACATTTTGAAGCCTGTAATTGAATTGGTAGACTCAAAGGACATAAGTATTCTATAATATTGAATAGAAGGTGCTTTTAGTATTGATCTCTTTGATAGTTGACTTTCTGAGTTTTTAATCTCTCTTGGTTGTAGGGTGCAACAAGAAGCAATGAGACGAGAATATTGTCTTGATAAGGACGATGTTCATCTTTAGAGGGAGGTTACGTCAACTATCTTATTAGGGTGTACAAAGATGTCTCTGCTGAGAGGGAGTCTCTATTAAAATAGAATCTCAATTATTAATAAGTTCCTCTATGAGAGAAGTTCGAGGTAAAATCCCTTATTCCATCCTCTAGGAGTAGGCATGGTGGATCCATCCTCTACGCGGAGGCATGGGGGAAATGCACTCTTCTCTGGGAGAAATTTGAGGTGAAAGCCCTTGGACCACCCTCTGCATTGAAGCATGGTGGAAATACATTCTTCTGTGGGAGAAGTTTGAGGTGGAAACCCTTCAACCACACTCTACGAGTAGGCATGGTGGAAGTCATATGTGTGACTCCACGACTTTAACTTTATGTGCTTATAAAGTAACTATGGTGACTTATGTTATGCTAAGGTAACATATGTTATGTAATGTGAATTTATCACTATCATCTTTGGTTGCAGCTATGTGTGCTTGCCTTACTAAAGATCTCTCTCTTGCTAAGGAGTGTTGAAGATTGTAATTGCGATAGAGATCTTTATCTCTGATTTTATGAAATAGAAATATGACCATTATGACCATTATGGTCATTTTCAATTTTAAGAGACATTTGTGATAATATTTAAGATAATATTATATGAAGAGACATAACATGTGTCATGCAAAGAGGCATGTATGAAAATACGAAGTATTGAATATTTGGAAATATGAAGGGTCTTGTATTTGGAATTTGAAGAGATTGTGTGCAGTATGAAGAGTCTCAATTCAATCAAGTAAAAGCTTTGTATTGAAACATTTTTAATCAATAAAAGAGATATTTTTGCTAGTGTGGCTTAGTTTTTCCCTTCAAGTGGAAGGGTTTTCCTAGGATAAATTCTCGTGATTTTTGTGTCTTATTTCTTTACTTGTTTACTATTGTGTTGTCCTGCATTTTGTCACCACAAAATGTTGGTAACAACACGAAAATTTTTCAAGCTAGTTTTGCATTTCTCTAAGCTTGAATTTGATATTCAATTGCTTAATGTTGATCAATCAATCTATTTCAATTCATATATCAAATCATTTTACTGAAGGCCTTCATCAAGTCTCTTTCATTTTGCTTTCTTTCGAGCCTTTGCTTGACTTTTGAAGCCTTCATCGTCCTTTCTTTTCTTTTGAGTTTGCGTTTGTTGGTTTTTAGTTCTTTGATTTTGCTCATGTCATGCCTTTCGCTTTTCCCTTCCATTCAATCTAACCTAGAGCTCAATCGGAGTTGTCAGTCAAGAGATATGCTCGTTTTAGTGCCTCAAAAATGGACCTTTTTGGTGCAAGAGCACGAATTAAAAATATGATGTTATATTTTTAATTTGACTTTCACTTTTTGATAAATATAACTTAAATTCACTTTTTGTTATGTTTTTAAGTTACTTTAACATTAAATTTTTAACTTAAAATGACTATAGTGGACTTTATGTTATAATTTTAAGTTGAGTTACTTTTAAATTTTTCACTTAAAGTAACTATATAACTATATAGTTCCAGTTTAATTTTGATTTTTAAATCAAATGCTTATTTAAATGTTACTTTTTAAATGATATTTATATGTTATATTTTTAAATATGATATATAAAAATTGTTTATGACCAATTTAGTAACATTTTCGTAAATTTAAGTGAATTAAATGATTTTAAGTTATCAAAAGTGGACATTTTATATGCATTATATGTAAAATCCATCAAAAGTAGACATTTTACATGTCACTGCATATAAAGTTCAACTTTGTGGACCTTTTTAATGTCATTACATCAAAAGGTTATCAAAAGTGCACCTTTTTGATGTCACTGCATCAAAAGTGAAGTTTTTATGTCTTTCCATCTAAAATGTGAGATGTAACTTAAAATGTGCAATTGATTCTAAAAGGTCTGATTTTGATTGCTTGCACATTTAAAAATATGTCATTGACCCAAAAAGGTCTGATTTTCCTTGTTTGCACATTTAAAAATATGCTATTGACTCTAAAAGGTCAGACTATAAACTAAAGCATGTTTTAATATGTATATTGGCCTCTAAAAAGTCTGATTTTGAAGAAGTGCATGTCTTTGCCCTCCAAGAACCCGATTTTGATTATAAATGAAGATTTTCTTGATGGATTTGCATGAAATCTTTTCCATTTGAGGCGTTTTTGATCGGCAATGAGTTTTCTTGCATTCAAAATGGATCTAACAAGCTCAAAAACATTTTTGGAAGCTCCAATCTAGGGCACATTTTTGAAGAAATCAACAAATAACTTCATTTTTATCAATGTTTTTGCTCTAGTACAAATTGATTTGGCTTTATTTGGGGATTGCATTGCATGTTGATGCATATTTTGGTGTTTAAACACCAAATCAATTTGGTCTTGCATCTTGGTGAAAAACGTTTTTCACCAAAAACGTCCCAAGCATGAACATTTCAAAAGCATTGGATATTGGAGCAATTTTAGGGCACGTTTTGGCATCTTTTAACAACTATTCCTTGTTTGCTGCCCTCTCCCAATCAAATTTGCAAAAGGTTGAAAGATTCAAACGTTTTTGGAGAATTTTTCAACATTGGAGCATCTTTCTCCTTCATTTTTGACACATAGTCTTCATGTAAGTGGACTCTTTCTTTCTTGCTATTTAATTTGTGCTTATCTTGCTAAATTATGGACATAATTTTTTGACGATTGCCACTTGTTGAAATCTATGTCATGGAAAGTGCATTTCTCCTTTAAAAATGAAGATTTTGTTCATTTTCATGTTTTTGATTCTTTCCCAAGTTCCAATTTCGAATTTGAGTGTTGAAGTGTTTTGCATCTTAGCATGTTTGAGTCACTTTCCAAAGGTACATTTTTCTTTGTGTTTTTGTGTTTTGTGTTTGCTTGTCAATTTTCTCCACTTTGGAGAAGTCATAAGTTCTTTTGAACTTGTTGTTGCTTCACTTCATGCGAAAGCATCATGATATTCCACATTCCGTTTCCATGTCACACCACCTCACCTCTCATCTGACAAATGTGATTACATGTTTTCCATCTCATTCACCATCCGGACATGCATGCAATCTCATTTTTCATTTCCATTTTCACTCATCTCACTTTTTGCATCCATTCACATGACACGATTATACGAAATGGCTTACATATAATTGCATCTAAATGGTCCGATTTTGATTAAAAGTCATTTTTTGAAAAGTAAAAAAAGATGTTATTTTCATCTCCTATATACTTAGACTCCCCTTTTTCACCAAAAATGACTATAAAACTCATTATCCCTCTTCCATTTTTCATTTTCGTTCCTCCATATGCATTTGCATCTCCATGAGCAAATACATATTTTGTTTCTTTCCATGCTTTCCATCTCATCCTCCATTCGCACTTAAATGTGAAGTGCATCCTCCATCCACATTCGCATCTCACCTTTCATCTCCCGTTACATGTTGCACTTACATGTACTCATTTTTCATGCAATAATGCCTTGAAAACCCTATGTCACGTTTGAAATTTGCAATCTTCATTTGCACGCATTCCCATGCATTCCACCTTCACACATTCTCATTTCATTTCATCTTCCATATTTTCACTTTCATAATACTTCATTTCGCTTTCCTTTCATTTCATTTTCATCCATTGCATATGCATATGATTTCTTTGAGATCATTTTGTTGGATCTCCCAAGTCGCCAATTTGTTTCCAAATCTTTGTTGATCACAAATCAACTTGTATGGCGATTCCATCTGATGATGTATTTATGCTTTGAGATTTTTGTGTTGCAATACAAGTACAAGAAATGTCCTCACCATCAAAATCCTAAGGCAAAATGAAATATGGAGCACGAGCATGCCCAATAGATAGTAGGGCCGAGTAGGCATGTTACGTATAGAATCTGCACTGGGGGAGAGTGGCTGAGTGGATTAGTCATATCTTTTCTGGATAACATGATGGACACAAAGATTGGTCATGTGGATGTGGCTGATATTTTGTAAAGAGTTGAAGCTCTAGCTAGTCATGAAATGAAGCGTATCAAGAGAAGTAACATTCACCTGGTATCTACATTTTCTATAGCGGCCATAGAACCTGATTTCATTCTCGGATATGCACCACATTTTACTCCAAAGATGCTAACCACAAGGTTATCATTAGCCTTGATCCTGAGGTCATTGAACAAATATTTAAGGTTCCACATAAAGCCAAATGTGCAAATTTGACCAAAGAATCATCTTTGGCATGCTAGAATGGCCAAATGGGTGATTATCAAAAGTATGTCAACCTTTACTGGTCAGACAATAAAAGAAAAAACTTCTCTAGATGACCAAAGACTGTTCATCGATCTAACTTTAAACAAGAATATAAAGATCTCATCATCCTTCTCAGCAGCATTTGTGGCCTTAAAGATTCTACTGATTTCGAGCCATGGATGTATAAGTTCATGTTTCAAATCATGGAGAATAAAGAACACATCTTTTGGGGAAAGCTCATCAACACTGCACTCTGCTAGCAGATAGGCAATGTGGGAACTTCAGCGCCCTTCTACATGCCCTTCTACATGAATTCTTATCTTGTTTATATTGCTGTAGCCAAGAGATCTTTCTCTGGTCTTCCTACCAAGGGAGATTGTCTTCAGGTTCCTATTTGAGATTACTATGACCAAATCACTTTGGCAAATAGTAAATTCCATTATAGAAGAGTTCAAGATGCTTTTTTTGGGCATTTTCAATGCTTGTTCAATAAATAGTTATTTGTCAAAACAATATCTGATGAGGCATGGGAGAAGGTGAATCAATACGGTTGCATTTTCATTCAGTTTGCCACTTTCACATACTTGAGAGTTGAGTATTTCAAAGGTGAGTCGTATACCTTACCTAGGTATGCTACAGATTGAATCATCTTGATGGAGCTAGCTAGACAACTCATGGACGTGCAAAGTGATCAGCATGCTATGCATAGGCCTAGTTTTAGCATTACCTCAGCTAAACTTCTGGCTATTGATAACTATTCGATCATTTATGTACCTAAAACAAAGAACATGGAAGAAAAGTTGCAGTTTGTCACCTTGAAGACATTCAAGGCCATATTTGACTTTGATTAATGAGAGATGAATTCTCAAATGAAAAGAGCATACACTCATGTTCATTGCATTGAGGACATTTGGATTGATACAAGGACAAAGCTTGACATCATGAGGCTGGACTATTGCAGATTAACCCTACAATAGATAATTGATCTTAACATGTTGGAGATCCTTTCAGATTTCTAAGTTAAAGATGATGGCAACATCCTTGATCCAGAGTTTCATCAAGCCGACTTTGATAAGAAGTGCCCTTTTCCTATTGAGTGGCAACGAAAGGAAGGTACATCTATCATGGAAAAATTTCAATCCATCTTGGTAAACACCAATAAATGGTTGAAAAATAAAGACCTTAAAAGAGTAAATCCTAAGATGGGCTTAGATTGTGGAAGTTTTGGTCCTCCTGGCAGGAAGTCACAACTGGAAATCATAGGGAAAGATGGTGCCTCATCTTTTGATGCTAAGGGTTCTCTCAAATTTAAATTGAAGGGTGGAAAAAGAGCTAAATCATCTCAAATCTCTGAACCAATTCAAGAATCAAAGGAAGAATCAGAAGAAGAACTGGAAACAAAATCTGATAAAGAAGATTCAGGTGAAGAAGGGGAAATCATGATCATATCTCCTCCAAAGTTTGCACAAGCTTGTGCACCTTCTATACATGAAGAGCCTTTTCTGCATGAAGTAGATGATGATGTGGATTCATTCTCCATTATTTTTACTCCTTCCATTCCAATCTCGGAAGTTAATTTCATGGCTCTTCCTATTTCCTCTGTTGCTCCTCACATCCCTGCAAATGAACAATATGAGCATTTAGCAAATGTGTTCGAGGATTTTCCAACTCTTACAAGTGATCAAGTTTCCCAACTTGATACATCTTTGATAGGGTTTGAGCTTTTTATGACAGAGTCTTCTCGGCATGTTCCTATGCCTTCAGTTGTGCAGATTGAATCTTGTTCTGTTACAATGGAAATACAATCAAGATCAATGCTAATAGTCTCTACAGTATCTATTTTTACAGATGAAGGTTTCAGCTTGCCTGCATGGTTGATAAAAATAACAATGAAGAGGAGAAAAGTGATTGTTCCTTTAGACAATCTCCCTATTAAGAAGACCAAATCCAAATCTTTGAAAGACAAGATTGTTTCAAGAATTTTGATTGATTTAAATAAAACCAAATTTGTTGAAGTTGTTGAGCCTTTGGTGGACAAACCTGTTTAGGAACTTACTCATTCTGATTACAAGTTTACTAAGATTGAAATCAGAAAGCAATCGCGTTTGAGTTGTTTACAAGATGCTCAAGATTCATTGGCTAATGTATCCAAGAGCAATCATGATCTATGGGAAAAGAAAAATCAACTGAAACATGAGGTCTCTTGTTTGAACGAGGTCATTCAGAAACAATCTTCTTAGAGTGTTGTTGTTATGTCTCAAACATCTAAGGAGAGAAAGTTGATTGAAGCCACCAAGTCTTAGATATAGGAAATCATTTTTGAAGGAGTTTGTACCATCGTGGAGACATTTGTAGTTCTTAGGCAAGTCAAAGACATTAATGAAATGGAGCAAAACTTAATTTCTTCTTTGACTCAATAAGCAGATAACTTGAAGGAAATCCTCGATGATTGGGATGAAATGGCAAGATCTGATCTAGATGCCTTGATCTCATGTAACGTTCTTCCATCATGTGAAATGTTGTTCAGATATCAAGGACTAATTGGTTACAAAGAGGAAACATTGAGGAAGCTGATTACAAAGTTGTAGGCAGCCTTTGGATATTGTCAAACAGTTGAAGCAAGTGTGACTTGTGATTTTGAACAGATGGGATGCCATGTTATTGATGAATCTAGTAATTTCATTGCAGTAGAAAGAGTAAACTCAGAATATACAATTAGGATCAATGCTGATGTAGATTCCGAAGACTTTGGTTCGCACACAATGAACAAGTTTGTCTTGTATAAATCCTCGACGAAACACTAGTTGGATACTATGCCAACAAATTTCAAAGTTGTACAAACAACATATGCAAATGCAGTAAGAGTAGAAGCCATATCGAAGACCATGGAAATTTCTGATCTTCCCACAATACATGACATCATTGTCAAATTCAAGGCACTGAGAAACAATCTTTACAATTGTTTTTTTTGTTTTTATTTCATGTTAGGAGTTGTAAAGGATGCATTACATGAAAAAGTGTAATTACATGTAATGTGAGTTAAATGTATGTAAAAGGATGTAATGCGAGTTGCATGTAACCTTTTATTTTCTCTTGTAGTTAGACTAGGTCAAAGTTGGTTGAGTTGCTCCCACTTTTTCTGCCACCTTTTTCTCAACTGCTGTGCCTATATAAAAGAGTGCCCCCTCATTGTAAAATCATCATTATCTTTATACAAGAGAGCTCTGGACAAATTATGCCAACAAAATTTTGTTTGTGTAAGCACTATTTTGAGAGAAAGTGAATACAAAGAGCATTTGAGACTTAACTTTGATTAAGTGAGATTGTTACTTGCATGAGTTATAAGCTTTGTCTATAATTCATCTAAGTTATCTTTGATTCATATTATCTTGTGTTCTTGGTAATTGTATCTCATGAATTGAATAGAAAAGAGTTTAGAAACAATTGGAGCTAGAGCTTTGACCAGGAGCAATTGTGGAAGTGTATAGCTAGAAGCTTCGTCTATAGCTTATATTTTTGTTCTTAATTCACAAAATAGTTAAATTATTCTTACTTTTAAGAGTTTTTGTGTCTAAATCCTAAAAATTTTCCATATAGAAGTATGACCAAACTTAGAGCCAAACTGGTACATTTTCAGCTAGCCTTTGAGTTAGTAAAGGTTTATCGGTATCGCTGTTTCCAACTCATGATAGAAGTGTAGTTAGAGATTCACCCTGCCCATTACTTGCTCCACAAGTAAGTGGATTCTTTCTTGAAAGATAAGAAGAAAGGATATTGGTAATACCCATTTTATAAAATCTCTCGACTTCTTGTTTACCTTGAGTTAATCCGAGAAATAGTGAAAAGGGGGAGCCTTCCCTTTAAGGTAGAAGAGACTATGTCTCACATGCTGTGGCTAGTCATCCTATTTTGTGATTGGATTTTTACCTAAAACTGTTAGTTGCAAAATATCCACCCAACATGCTGTTTATCTAATTTTCTGGGCAAAACATTAACACCTACCATATCTCCATAGGTGTGTCACCTGTTAAGGCATTTTACAAATGAGGTTACATCATATATGGATTTGGAACTAAGAGATAATCAAGCACTAAGGTCCATGGAGTGATTGTAGGAGAGTTTGGATATCCTTTGATCTCACAAGGATAATCTACACTAGGCCTAGAACAAAAAAACATGTATGTTAATTAGGATAAGATTGAGCAGAGTCTTAAGGTGGGAGATTTGGCTTACCCCTAATTATAGCCATTTAGACAGTCTTTGTTGAAGAGGAGTGACACTGTTAAGATCAAGCCTTACTTGTATGGACCATATAGGGTGGTGTTAAGAATATGAGAGGTTACCTATAAGTTGAAGCTTCCGAAGGAGAATCAAATTCATAATGGTTTTAGGTTTCATGCCTCAAGAAGGTGGTTGAGTAGTGTGTCACAATTTTCAAGGAGCTTCCACCTATTGATGAAGAGGGTAAACTAGAATTGGAGCCCATAAAGATCATTGATGTCAAGGAGAGGAAGTCAAGTCACAAAGAGTAAAGGAGAACCTAGTTTGTTTAAAGAATTTTTCAAGAAGGATGCCACAGGGGAGCAAACAAATTTTAGAGCATCCGAGATTGCAATTTCTTGAGGGAAAGCAATCCTTGGGTCGGTAGCAATGTAATGTCCCCAACACATTTAAATAGCTAGTCTAAGCAGTCCCAAATTTAAAATAATATCATAAGGACTTAATTAATTAATTAATTTAGTTGTAAAATAAAAGGGGCTAAAGTAGTAAATTAATAAAGCAATGTTGGCCTTGGAGGCATTTCTAAGGCAATGGTTGGGCATTGTGTTGATAATAGAGGTTATCTATTTTTGATGTGTCTATGATGCCAGTTGGAATTGAGTTTTCTAGTGTGTCCTTTTAGAGATGCAAGACCCTTCCTACCCAAAAAATTGCAGTTTTGATATAATTCCTCACCCTAATATGCATGTTTGTCTAAATTTCTGAGGTCTTCAATTGAAGCCAAAGTTGTAATGAGTGGTGATATTCTAAAAATAAAAATATTCCACAATCATTGGAGACTATGTTCAAAGATTGTATTTCAAATCAGTATTGATAATTCGTAATCCTACAGGGACAATATTATTGGCTTTGTATTACTTTTGTGTGTGGTAATGTTTTTCCTAGAAATAAATAAATGAGATAACAAGATAGGTACAAATGATGTAAGAAATTATCCTAGGAAAAGCCTTCAACTTTAAGGGAAAAACCCAACCACACCAAAAAATCACTTTTATTAATCAATAAAATACTCGGGTACCATGCTTTTCACTTGAAGCAATATATATGAAGAATAGAGAGACTATTCATTACACAACTGAAGGTCTCTTCATTTTCCAAATAAAACTCTTCATATTTTCATACACAGCCTCTTCGCATGTGTAATAAGTAATAACTCCAGTTGGTTATAGCTTTAACAAGTGTCAATTTATTCTCTACAGATCTTTAGTTTGACATTTTGTCAAACACTTGGTAATCATTCTTTTGACAGTTCACATATGTTGTTTCTTGCTTTTTTTGCGCACTTGGTTTTTTGGTTATAAATGCATTTAAAAGAAAAATGCTTGAAAATGAAACTCTGGAATAAACAATTCAAACTAACCATTGAACTGCAAAGTTTATTAATGTTGCTATTCAGTATCAGAATTTGCACCCAGTATTGAACTGGAAAAGTTCGGTAATTCTGACCTAGCATGGGAATCACTTCACTACATAGGACATGCAATATGAAGTGAGACCTCCGGGTTCTAGGCCGACTCCTATTAAATATTTAGTGAAATCTCCATGAACTTAATCTAAACTTGTAGGGAAAAGGGAGAGAGATTACTGGAAATAAACCTAAAACTTACAGTTAAACTAACAAATGGGTGATACACCAAAAGTGATAATGGAAATTCAAACACACTTGACAGAGAAGGATTATACAGCTACTTGGAGTACAACAAAACACATCTTTCTATAAAGATCTGTATAAGTAATTTATAATAAGGTTTGAAGAATGAATTAGCAAAAGGAGGAATATAGATGCCTCTCTTTAACCAATTTCACTTTTGAAAACACAAATTATAACTTGCAAATAGACTACTTTCCTACAACTAGGTGCTAAAATGAGACAAAACAACAAGGAGCAATAAAAGTTCACAAATTATTCTATCAAATGATTTTGACACACAGAATTGTAGAAAGAAAGAAGGCTCAAAAGGTGACACAAAGTAGCATAATCACAACTATTGTTATCTGTATTGAACTTCCAAAAATGAATTACAAATTCTGCAAATAAAGTTAAGGACTCAGAAAATAGTAACAAAAACTCCTCTGCATAATCAGAACTCTCCAAAATGAGTACAAAATTACTCACTAAATACAATCTAAGACCCCTTGGGTCGAATGCAGAAAGATAGCATAAAAACAAGGACTCAATAACTCACAAAATTAAGTCCCACCCCTAAGAAAACTGCACTACCTCATAAAGAACCTCATGATTCACTCAAAACTCCTCTAAAAACACTCTAACAGCCAACGAATATCTTTCAATTGTTAGAGCAAAGCCAAATTCGACCCCAAAACCCTATATTCCCTCTAAAAATGCTCTAACAGCCAATGAATATCTTTCAATTGTCAGGGCAAAGCCAAATTCGACCCCAAAACCCTATATCCCCTCCTAGAAGGACTCCTAGTGTTTTCAAACCAATTCTCCTTAAAGGACCATTATACATGGAAACAATGACTCACCTTTCTTTTGCATTAAAATAGAAAAACATTAAATGAGTTATAATTATCTCATTTAAGTATTTTCCTTTATAATAGTAAAATCATGCAAAAGAAACAAATAAATCAAACAAATAAATAAAAAGCCTAAGGCATAAACATATAAAACTGCCCCCCCCTACACTTTATTTTCAAAGGGAATAAAATCCCATGAAATAGCCCACAGACTCCAAAATTAATGAAAAATGATAAAGGGCATGAACAATTATTGTTTCAATACCCTAAAAAAGTCTTCATTTCTCATATTTGCATATTGAAACAATTTGGAATGGTCGTGAGAGAAAAATGAGGGTTTCTCTATTTTGTGAGACCACCATTAAGAGATTTGTTGGTCTTTTACATGCGATTTTGGAGTAGCCGCCATTGAGAATTTATTGAAGCTCGAAGCTTTGAGGATTTGCCAAACTTTTTGTTGCAGGCGAGCTTTATTTTTCTTGTTCTTTGAGTGCTGCCTGCAAGGGTTTTGATGTGGTTGGCAAGTTTCAGTATAACATGGCAATGTTCTTGTTTTCTTTTCCATTCATTTTCCTTTGTTGAAGTAAAAGAGTTCGAGCCGCCATTAGAGTTTGCCATTTTAAAAAGGCTTCAATGCTATAGCTATAATCTCAAAGAATATTTGTTTTTCATGTTGTTTGGGGTCATATTCCTTACAGCCGTTATGAACATTTGCATTTTAAAATATTTGGATTGTCTTTACAGTAATACACATATGCTGTAAACACATTGTGTAAACATGAAACTTGCTTTCAAAGCTTTTACCCTTTTGTTATCTGGGTTTTACCATGAGGTTATTTGCTGGAGTTTTAGCATGCCATTTATGCACTTGCTGTAGGTGCTTATTGTTTCTTTCATGACATATTGAAACAAAATTGCTGTTTGTGATGCAACCTCGAGTTCGTCGCTGTCTCTTCCTCCATACTCGAGGGTTTTTGTTACTGATTTTCCTCCATACTTGAGGGTTTTTGTGTCATTATACTTTGTTCCAGAAATTGATACCGCCTTCCATCCATCTTTAAAAACAAAATCTACAAGTTCTTGGAGTTTTTTAGCATTAAGGGCACAAATGCCTAAGCCTCACTATCTTCAATGGTATACGGTCGGCCTCAGCCACCAATCATCAATAAACTCCCTTCTTTGCTACAGAACTTGCACTTCTGAACAAGATAGACTGAGCCTCTGCTTTTGGGGAGCTCCACCATTTCTGACAAAGTAACACAAATTTCTTTCTGGCTCACTTCTCCAAAGTTTCCACACTTCAGCTTGAAATAGTATGAGAAGTCAAGGTCATTACAATCGCCATGATGAAAAAAAATTGGTGAGATTCTCCAGCGTCGCTTTAATTTTTAACAAAGATAACACCATATCTTTTGTTCATGGACTAAAATACTTGTTTCTTTACTTCAACTCGGCTACTCTAGCAACTGAGAATTCAATAACAAAGCAATTATTGTAGTGATTTTATCAATTCAGTCCATTTGATCTATGGCATTCTCTATCTATAAGGTGTAGTTTTGCAATGTTGACATGCTGTTTGAACATTCTAAACAATAACTTGGACCTCTTGAGATTTTTTTTTGTCTTTGATACCTACAATGACTAATGACATGTTGCTGGTCCATTTTAACCATCCGGATTAAAATCCATCAAAAGTAATGAAAGACCTTTCTTGTCTCCTAAAACATCTCGAGCTATTAGAGTCTTGATTGGCATGTCACTTCTTTATTTGTGATAGCAATTAGTGCCTGTCTTTTAGTAGCAAGCTTGTTTAGCTAGAATTGATTGCTATCTCCAAATGCTTTTTCCATAACACTTCTATTTCCAGCCAAGGTGTCCATATAAACAGTAGGCAATGAATCTATAGAAATTCGCTTAGCATCCCAAAATCTTGGCTTCTGTTGATTTTGAAATGTCATTCTGCTTGCAAGATTGCATATCTCCTTTGACCTTTTTGCATTAAACAAAACCTGATGTTTCAAGATCAACTAAACTTGGTCCCTTGGGCTACAACATATATATTTGATAATAAATCATGATGGCCAGTACATTCAAACACCTCGGCATAATAGTGTTAGAGTAATTATTTGTTTGCACTTATTAATTAAATCACTTTGATTTAATTAATTAAGTTTCCTATTACTCTTGTTTTCTTAAGCTATCTTGTAGGTGCATATAATTAATATTTTATTAATTATATTGTGCAACCTAGCTTTTTTAGGCTTTAGGTTATCCTTTTCGGGTTTCGATCTCCTTTATAAGGATTGATCTCTTTGTATTTTTCATTAATGAAGATCTATTGAATAATATTTTCTTCGTCTGAGTTTTTTAGATCAAACCCTTGCCTCTTCTTGTCTTTTTCTTCTTCGTGACAGGTTTTCTGCATGCACATTTTCTTGGGCTTCATGGATTTGTTGTGCGCTTTTGCTCAAATCCTACATGGTATCAGAGCCAGATCTGCTGTAGCTTGTTCAGTGTTTCAAGAAAAAGGGAGAACAAGGGTTTGGCGGATTAGATCTGGTGTTTTTTCGGGCTTTTTCTGAGAAAACAGGGGGGTCACTAATTTTTAGAGCAGTTTGAGGCCAAACAGACCTCACGGATGGATTTAGAAGACATCAAAACCCCCGTTTTGATATAAAATTTGTCCGATTTGGACAATGTTGATCTGGGAGGCAAAATTTTTTTTGCCGTACAGGGCTGTACGACCTCTGCACGCAATCCGAGACGCGAAAAATTGAAAAAAAATTGCAAAAAAAAACTCAGCGGTTTTTTAAATCCCGCGGCGGTTAGTTAACCACAGTGGAACCGCTGTGGTCACCGTTGCGGTTACCGCTCAGCGGTCCGCTAGCAGCTCCATAGTGGCTCCGTGGTGGCTCCGCCGCAGGGGCACCGCCCGCCCTCCGCCGTCGCCAGCGGCTCGGCTGCCCTCTTCAGCTCCGCCTCCGCTCCTTGGGTGGTGAAGTTTTTTGTTTTTTTTAAATTTTTTTTTTTTTTTCCTTGCATCCGGAGGCCCAGGAGGTTTTTTCTCCATAACTTGAGCATATTGACGTATTTTTTCAATCCGAAAAATGCGCCAAAAAGATGGTTCCGAGACGGAGATGCTGGTACAGGTGTTTTTGGGTTTTGATGTAGTTTGGTTGCCTTTTTTGGCAGTCAAAGCCAGATGTTCTGTTTTGCACTCCGGGAGGCGTATCTTGAGCTTCCGATCTCCGATTTTGGACTTCTTTATATCGCTGGAAAGCTCTCTCTGTGCTCTTTCCAGTGATGCTAGTTGTTGTTCCAGATTCTGTTCCAGGCACATCCTATTCAGTCTTTTGCGTTTTAGCATTCTGGTGGATATCCTGTTTGTTTCAGGTCCGGAGATCGATTTTGTTGCTTCAATTGCTTCGTTTTGGGCTCTACCTTCTGTTGTTTCAGCCTTATGTTTTTTCTGATCATTTTTAATATTCATTGTAAGCATCTTTATGCAACACACTGAGATAAAGTGCCACTCTTGCGTTTCGGGATCCTTTTCATCATTGTGATTCGTTGTACTCGCACTATTTTATAAAGTGCCATGGGGGGGGATAGTTATTTGCCGCTTATAGGCCCTCTTTCTCTTTTTTTTCATGCAGTGTCGATGACACGTGCCTTTATTGGTGTTTGTACCTCACTCTCGATGTGTTTGACTATTGCGTTGTAAGAGATTTTTGGCCCATCTTTTCAGCTGCCTTTCACCTCACCTGCCTTAAAGGGAGGTTATATTGTTGTTCTATGCTTCTTTGGTTGATGGTTCGTGCCTTCTATTTCCATGGAGGTTCTACAGATCAGCATTTTGACAGAGTTTTGCGGTTCTTCATGCTTCAATGATTCTCTTCTGATCTCTTTGTTCCTTCTTTTGGAACATTCTTTGCTATCTCTTTTTGAAGTAGGGTTTTTCCTATGTGGTTTTCTCTATTTCTCCTCTTTATAGAGATTTTGTTGTGATTGGGTACTTGATCAGGCCTTGTTTCCGGGACCCAATTCTGCTTTCATAGCTGTGCTAGATTAGCTTACCTCTTGAGCTTCGCTTAAGGGGGGGTGTTAGAGTAATTATTTGTTTGCACTTATTAATTAAATCACTTTGATTTAATTAATTAAGTTGCCTATTACTCTTGTTTTCTTAAGCTATCTTGTAGGTGCATATAATTAATATTTTATTAATTATATTGTGCAACCTAGCTTTTTTAGGCTTTAGGTTACCCTTTTCGAGTTTCGATCTCCTTTATAAAGATTGATCTCTTTGTATTTTTCATTAATGAAGATCTGTTGAATAATATTTTCTTCGTCTGAGTTTTTCAAATCAAACCCTTGCCTCTTCTTGTCTTTTTCTTCTCCGTGACAGGTTTTCTTGGGCTTCGTAGATTTGTTGTGCGCTTTTTTTCAAATCCTACAAATAGCATTGAATTTCAATGTCTTTGCTTGAGAATTGACATGATGATGATAATGTACTTTGTAAATCTCTAATATGGAAAAGTCGTGCTCTTTTCTTTCAAGTAATACTTCCATCCAGCTAGAACATAACTCAGCACGGCTGTTCATTCATGTTACCCCATCCACTTTAATTAGCTACATTTCAACATTCAACATTAAATCATTTCAAATGACTGTTCACTTCGGCAATTCCCTTTGACTTGTTTTCCACAGTGCTTGTGACACCCACAAATGACTTTTATTTCTTTGAAAAGCTTACTGCAAAAAATTTTCAGCATTGTATTTAATATAGCTTACTTTTTTTTGTAACAAAATGCATCAACAAATAGAATATGTGTAATAGTAGAGACGTCCAGTCATTGCTTAGATCCTTCGAGATCTAATATCATCTCTCTTTCATTTTTTGCAGTTGCTGAAAAATTCAGAGCTTGGAGTTGGATGAAGAATGCCATGGAATCCATAACCAGTCAAAGCAAATGGCAATGACTGGTTATCTCTAACCTCACTTCTTTATTTCAAACATATTTTATCTGTTTATGTATTCCTTTATGCATATGAAAGTTAGTAAGCTATACACACGGCTTGTGTGAGATTGTTTCCTTTCAGCATTTCAATTCGTTTCACTCTCTTATAAATATCAGTTGTATATTTGAAAAATGAATAATACAAGGGTATTTCTATTTTTTGTGAAATGAATGGCATTTATGTACTTTCCTTGTCTTCATACTTAAATTTTACACGTGCAAAATTTTAGTAACAGTTGCAGTAGATGAAATTTACAATTACTAATAAATGGAACCTGATTTTTATTGTTTTCCCCAATGTCTTCTTCTCCAACATTAATTGTAGCCACTTGCAGCAGATCGTAGGGCTATATGTTGACACGTAGGTCTCTAAAACAAGATGCAGGCTCCTTAACTTCCAATGCTGCCTGCCATGATTCAACTGCAACCTCCAATAGATGAATCACAGACGTCTATAATAGTTTGCAGGGTAATAATAATAGCCGCCAATCACCAATAAAGAATAACAGGGCCAAAATAACATCTAACACTGCCATAAGTAGGTAGGTAGCAGCCCCAAATTATGCGCAATAGTCTCACAACTAAAATTGCAGGTATGATAGATTAAGAGCAGCAACAAATTCTCTTAATTCCAAGACAATTTCTCTCAGCATTTATCTCTTCTTCCAAAGAAACAGTTAAAAATAGACATGGAAGATAATTCTATTAGAATAATTTCCAGACTTAACCACAATACCTTAGTTGTGGAAAAACACAATCAGCTTCAAACCCTTATAGATCAGCAAGGGCATAGAAAATCAAAACTTCAGGAAAACGTCACAAAAATGGCAAAGCAAAATAAGATAATCAAATGATCAAGATGCTTTTCCAATGAAATGAGCTCATATTTATAATCCCCTTTCTTGATTTATTCCCCTGGATAGGAGAGGGACTAAGGGCTTTCATAAGAGGATCCATCAATCCTTGATTCAACAGGTTAAAGTGGCTCCTACTATTTTAAGTTGAGCCGAGCCATTGAATCTTCATGTTTGGGGCCTATAGGAAAAAGTTTCCCAAAAGAAAAGAACTCAACCTTGGAAACTTTCCAACATAACTTTTAATAATATCTCTTAATGACATTATTATAATAATGCGCCTTTAAGAATGAACTAATGAATATAAGCTCAAGCAATAAATAATCCATCCGCTGCAGGTGATGATTGACTGCCAATGCCACCATCTACACTGCCAAATATGGCAACTCCCAGAAATAAACTTACTAAAAATAGTAAGTTCATAACCAAGACTCTAAATCATCCTGTCAAATTGTGAGGGTTGCAGTAATGAACTGACTCAATCATCTGTAAAAGCTTGCCACAGACGGGGACATTACAACATGACACAACACATGACACATCTCTTTAATAATATTATTATAAATGACTCTTTCAGCTGAAGGTGACCATAATGGTTACAATGATCTTATATCTATTTCACAAAATAGAGATAAAGATCTCTATCACAACTACAATATTTAACACTCCCTCTTAGCAAGAGAGAGCTCTTTAGTATGGAAGGCACACATAGCTGCAACAAAAAGTATTCTCATCACATAGATAGATTCTCATTTAAAACATGTTATCTCAACATAACATTTTTCACCATATAAGCACATAAAATTAAAATCATGGAGTCACAGACGACTTCCACCATACCTACTCGCAAAAGGTGGAATAAGGGCTGTCACCTCAGACTTCTCCTAGAGAAGAATTCATTTCCACCGTGCCTACTCCCAGAAGGTGGAATGAGAGCTCTCACCTCAAACTTCAACCAAAGAAGAATGCATTTCCACGATGCCTAGTCGCAGAGGGTGTTCCACCATACCTACTTGTAGAGGGTGTAACAAGGGCTCTCACCTAAGACTTATCCTAGAAAAGAATGCATTTCTAGCATGTATAAGAATGGTTGAGATTCCACAAGGACTCCCTCTAAGTAGAGACAACTTTGATCATCACAAAAGGACAAATGATGCAACCTCCTTTTGAAGTTAAAAAAATTTCCCTCTATCACATGACATCCCTTTAAAACTTAAAACAATTCTTCCTCTGAACATTATTATCTTCCTCATTTAATCAACTTAGTCTCATAACTATTGTTGGGTTGATATTTTGCAATCGACAATTTGTTCAAATTTAGTTACAAAATAGCATGACCAGCCATAGTATATGAGACAATGTCTCTCCTACCTTGAAGGGAAGGCTCCCCCTTCTCATTGTTCTTCGGATCAACTCAAGGTAAGAAAGAAGTTGGAGGTATTTTGAAGGGTGTTACTAATATTATTTCCTCTTGTTTTAGGAAAGAATCTATTTACTCACGGAGTGGGTAATTGGCAAGAAAAAAACCTCTAAGCTACACTTCTATCTAGGAATTGGAAATAGTGATACCAATAAACCAACACCAACTCAAAGGCTGATTGAAAGCGTATAGTCTTGGATCTAAGTACAGTTGTTCTGCATTATAAAAGTAAATCACTACCATTGGGGTGCAAAGACTTCCAGGAGTAAATGATTTCTATGCTATAATCCTATAAGTTAATTCAGCTCAAAGACATGAAAGTAACATAAACTTAACAAATTGCGTGAATATCACAGTGATATAACCTACAATCAAAGCTTCAGTTCCAATTGTTTCTTTTAATCACTCGCTCTAATAAGCATATAATAGTAATATGGATCAAAGAAAATAGACACAAATTACAATCATAGCTTCTAATTCTCTCTATCAGAATTGCTTCCAATCAAAACCTCAAATCCAATTGCTTCTTTGTATTCACTTTTCTTCCCAATTGATACTACACAATCAAAGTTATGCTTGCACAAGTTTGGCAAAGCTCTCTTGCATAAAATAAATGATGATTTTTACAATGAGGGGGGGCACTCCTTATATAGGAAAAGAGGTGAGAGAAAGGAGGAAAAAGTGGAAGGAACTCAACCATGTTGACCTGGTAAAACTAGGAAATAATATTTTTTGGATTACATGCATTGAAGGTTCGTGTAATTGAATTACATGCAAGTGTGATTACATGTAATCTATCTTCTGCATCTAAAAGCTGAAAATGCTCAAAACTAAAAGAAAAAGATGGAAAAAGTTGACTCAATCCTATAGATTGTCAACAAAAGCCTTTTATACTTGGCAATACAATCATGAAACATGGGAAGATCTAGAATCTTCATTTTCTGTGAAATGATGCCAACCCCGATTGCGTTGGCATGTCCTATTTTTACAACCTAGTAGTTTTCTGTAATGGAATACCACAAGCTCTTTTTCGCAAATTTATATGTGGCAAACTTGTTCAGTGTATGCGCTCCAAAATCCTCTAAATAAAATTCAGCATTAACTCTATTACTGAACTCTGAAGTTATTTCTTCCCCAGAGAACAAGTTGTCATCCTTGGTGAGGACCTTGCATCCCATCTGTCTTAGATTTCCCATGATCTCTATTTCCATGGCTTGGTAGCTTTCTAGGGCTCCTTGTGTCTTTGTCAAAAGCTTCTCCATCACCTATGCCTTATGATGCATGAGTTCCTGGTATTCATAGAACATATCTACGGATGGAATGATGTTGTATGTGACCAAGACATATAAATCACCCTTTTTCATTTGATCCCATGTTCCCAAATCTTCTTTCAAGGTATTGATCTCTTGATTGAAAGAAGTAATTATATCATGGAGCCTTTCTTTAACACCTTTCATACATTCAAGGAGTTTGGGCACATCTTTAATCAATTGAAATCCCTCTGAGATAATCTTCTCAAACCAGGACTTTCTTACCTCAGCTCGTTGATTCCCCTTAGTTGTTTGTGATGTGATGGCCATGGGTTGCAAGGATTATTAGCGAATGACCTCAAAAAGAGGAGCATTCTCTTGTGTCAACTGATTTTTCTTCTCTTAGAGGTCACTATTGTTATTTAACAAGTTAGAGAGTGCATCGTGAGCATCCTGTAGTCACCTCAACCATGATTATTTCCTAGGCTCAATTTTGTTGAACTTGTAATCAATGCAATGAAGCTCTTTGGGTGGTTTATCTACTAGAGGTTCTTCAATCTCAACATATATGGTCTTCTCAGAATCAACAAGGATTCTTGAGACAACCTTTGCCTTTAGAAGCTTAGACTTGTTTTTCTTTGCAAGGAGATTGTCTCGGGACTTTTGTGTTGAGTGGCCAACAATGCAAGTTGGATGCATATGGATATGTTCAAAATGATAATTTTGGTATTTAAAAGTGTGGCCTTTCACCAAATTCAGGTATATGAGAGGTGATTACAAGTGGTAAAAATGCATCACTTTTTAGTTGTGGTAAATATGCAATCGGGTTTGGAAGATGCAATTGCATATGTGGGAAAATAGAGTTGGAATGCATTTGGAAAATGGATTGAATACGGAAGAAGAAAGCATGGATATGTACTTGCATTCTTGGGTGAAAATCATTAAGATTTCTCCAAAAATAGACCAAAACAAACAACAAGATATATACAAAAAGTAAAAACAAAAAAAAAAGACATAGAAAGACATACCTCTTGCTTCGACTCAAAATTTGACAACTCCAAAACTTTTCTTTGCATGCAATTTTGTTTTTGAGATGAAAGAGCTTTGCATTTGCAACAAAGATAAAGATTTCAAGCTTTTAATAACTTAATGCAAAAAACTAGGGCCACATCTGAACAAATGGAAAACAAAGAGCCAAAGAATGCAACAATTTAGCAAAATAAGCAAGAAATGCAAGTAGAGTCGAATCCTCACACTTACTTGGAGAGCAATGAGCAAAATCTGGAAGAAGATAAAAGATACTTGATGGATGCCCTTGCTGATCTGTTTTAGTTTTTAAATTAATAAACTATATCTTCTTGTATTTCTTTGATGGTCTTTGAGAATAGACAGAAGTTGCAAAAGGTTTTGTTTTTTTTTGTTTTGTGTTTTTTGATAGTTTTCACAATAGTAATGAATAATGAACAATAAACATGAGAGGAGACTGAAAATAAATAAGAGCATAGAGCCAAATCAGAATTGCTATAAATCGTACCAGGCAGATTTTTGATTTATAAAGCCAAATAATAAATCCAATGCAGTTCCAAGGAGCTTACATCCAACAATGATGCCAAACTGTTGCAAATGGTGGCCCTAAGACTGCAAGGAATCACATCCCAGTTAAAAGAATCAATCTGTAACGCTAAAACCATAAATCTGCAACCTGAATCCACAATAAAGAATGGCGTACTCTATCCCTGATAACAACGCACACTGTCTAAAGAATCCAATGCCAATAACTGCTGAGGGCTACGTCCCAGCCAATCTAGAACCTGGGGTTTGCGTCCCAGATGAAGAATTGCTCTCTCAGAGCCAGTTCACAAAAACAAGTTTTTCAATATGCAAAAGATGATCTTAGAATGAAGCTTCCATCTCCTTATAACCCCCTCTCAATTGCAAATCGAACCCTAAGTGTCTCCAACTGGTGTTGTGTAGTGAAAATGTTATAATTTCTTATTTTAAAGTGGTCATGTTACTAGAAAATGACCTTTTTCCTCATAGATAGAATTCCATTCATTGAAATGCCTTGAGACCAAAGAGAAAGATTTAGAGAATTTTGAGACCTTTCCAACGAGCTATCACACCATAGGATGCACATCCAGATGAGGCCAAAAAACCCTTTATTACTCCAAAATGGCTAAAACTTAACCTTATTTAATTTATTTGATCACCAGCTTAGGAAATATTAAAATATATTAAAATATTTCCCAAATGCTCCCAAAAGGCCCAAAATGACCAATCAAATATGAATCTGACCTTGTCACCTATCTGTGACTGATGTCGAACAAGATGGGTCAACTGGCAGTCCATCCCTAAAATCTAGGGATGCTCCTAAAAAGGAGGAGATTGCCCGAATCAACCAAAATTGAGTCCCAATGACTCTCCCCTACTGTGTGCACCTCTGAGAGAACTGTCACTGTACTGGAAGTTCCTCTTAAAAAATAGGAATGCCTCCTAAAAAAATAGGAGATGCACTCTAAGTCTCCAAAACGTTCGCCGAGGTCTCCAAATGCCTCCTAGACCACTCCTAGTCAATCCCTACAAATTAGGAATCCCTCCTAAATTGTAGGAAACTATTGTCTATTGCTCCAAACTACTTGGGAAGCTCATGCATGACTCTCAAAGCCCCTGGGTTGATTCCCTCTATGCTTTGCTGGCCTATGGGAACCAGATAATAGACCAACCTTGCTAGAAATGTTGTCACTAAGGAGGGGCAAAAATTGGGGACATGACAGTTCTCCCTTCCCAAAGATTGCTTGTCCTCAAGCAATGTCAATCCAACTCCACAAACATTAGGCAAGTCCATACCATAACCAAGAATGATCCCAAGGTCCCAAGCCATCCTGGAAGGTTTGTAGTTCCATCTTCTAGAAACACTGTCCTGCATTGCACCCAAACAAGTAACCTCATGAAAACCCCCTGAAGGAAGAGCAATCAAATACTGTACCAACTCTGTCAACTCTTCAATGAACTGCTCTTCGAAAGAACCAAACTGGAACACTAAAGGCGAAAACTCTAGTAAGCCTACATTGGCTTCCACATCCTCAACTATTGAACTGCAAATCCAAGTGATTCCAAGATTCCAAATCCGCCTCAAAAGGGAACCACCATGTTGACGCTTCATCACTCTAATATAAATATTAGTGAACCACAAGTTGTGAAGCAATTCATTAGGACCTTGAAGCACCAATGTATCAATGAGACCAGGGCTCGGATCCCAAACCAAAATACCAAATGTACTAAATGAGATGAAGAAGTATCTCAACCGCACTCCATGAAACATACATACAATGAAGCAGACTAGCAAGGTGTGAAAGTGAACTCCCATAAACCAGTATTCCAACCCACATGACCACCTAACAATGCTGCTATAATTCTGACCAGCAACTCGAATGATATCATAGACGTCATCATACCAATGCCAAACAACAATTGTCCCAAAGAAACACTCCTCAATGCCCTCATATTGAATCATGGATGTGGTCAATGCCAAGTCAAGTAGTAAATGATTCCAGCTTGGACAGCCACTAGTCCATAAGGAATCGAAGACTATGGAATCACCAAAGAACAAGGATACCACTGCCATATCAATGGATGTAGATGACAAACTCGAAGATGAAGTATGTATGCCATCATGAGAAAAACCAAAGCATATGTCATTTGTACCCAAGATTGTAGGATTATCAATTCCTAAATCCCATATCGATCTGAGAAATGTTGCTCCACCCAACCATTGCGCTACTCTGATGTAAACATCTGTATACCAAAAGTGAAGCAACTCAACATGAATCCACTAAAGAAATGCCCAACACATGTTGATACCAAGATCCCAAAATCTTTGCACTGACCCATCCCTCCGGCATGTTGATACTCATTATGTTGCTGTTGTGAAACTGTACCTCATCTAACCAACTAAGAACTTTACTCCAAATGAAGCCACAATTACTACCAACAAACAATGCTGTTAGGAATTCACAAATGAGCCAATCATCGGCAAGGAAAGTTTGTTGAATACTTTTCCAAATCTTCCAAACAGCTGCTGCAACTTTACCTATATTTCCACAATTTAGTGTGCCTTCATTAAAGGTTGTTAAATAAATGTTTTGTTTAACCATGTAACCAATGAAGTCCCTTATATTTTGATCTTGAAAGCCCAATGTAATATTTAAAAAGTTTGAATCTTCAATAAAAAGGTACATCGCTGCCCTCTCATATGGAAGAGGTGATAAACCCATTGATGAATGAGAGATGTTTCTAATTCTCAACAAAGACAGGCTCTTTGTGGCTGGTTCACTAGGTATGCAACTTAATATATCATCAACTCTTGGTAGGGAAGGATCAAATTCACACTTGAACACCCCAACTTGAATGTAACCAACCCAAAGTTCAAAGTTTGACTCATGAGATGAAAGAGAATTGATGTTCGAAGTCAGAAAATCAGAAGTATGTTCATACCTTTCCATAATGTTTTTGCAGTCTTCTCTTGCCTCTCCTTCCAAGGTAGGTGACTCCTCTAAAGGTGTAGGTCCATGGGGTGTGTTCCAACGAATATAACATGTCCCATTAACTGCCTTAGCTGCCCAAAATCTGATCCATACCTGTATCTCCATAACTGATATGTTTTCCATTACTAACAAACTCCAAGGTGTAGTATGCCAAACAAACCAAACATTATCAAAATGCAATATCTTCTTAGTAAACAGCCTCTTAGTCACCCTAATCATCTCTTTAAGAAAAGATGCTTCATATGATCTTAACAATTGTCCTTCCATTGTAGATGATGCATGACTAACCAAATCAGAATCAATAATGTTCGATTCCACACAAATGAAAATAACACTTGTGGCTGGTCCATCAAGTATGAAACTAAAATCATCATTGTTTGGAGCCTTTAAGGGGCTCTTAAAAGAGGAATGTCATAAACTTCATGATGCAAACTAGACCAAACTAAGTTTTCTAAATCATAATTCTTTTCCTCTTCACAAATCTCAACATGCTCTTCTTGTGGCCTTACCTCAAGAAGCTCTTCCCTTGTATGCTCAACATCCTCACTTTCTTCCCTTGGAAGAAATAAGGATCTAATGTATGACTCTCTTTGTCTTCTTGCATTATCAAGCTGATTGCATCTTTCCTTGACCTCTTGTGAGTGTTGTCTTGCTCGGGCAGCAAGCATCTTGGCCTTCTTAGCTCTATGTGACCATCCATTGCACGTCTCTTGAGCCTTTTTCACATCTTCCAAGGTGGGGTAAACACAATCAAAACCTTTGTGGTTTGAATCCACAATATAAATCTCATGTGCAACACACTTAACCTGAGTACCATCATAGGAAGACTCAACAAACTCATTACCTTCATGTGAAATGGATGATACCACATGACTAGAGCTACTGTTGCAAAAATTAGAATAGGTATCAGACCTTGGAGACATGCTTTCAGCATCCCTAATGGATTGATCCATGATTGTAATCTCTTCCATTTTGTGATCAACTTGATGAATCAATGGTGTGCTATGTGTCTCCTCCTGATCTAGAGTTATTTCTTCTTTAGGAATCCCACATGATGACTGATTTTTGTTTTTCATAGGTTGCAACTCAAATGATAACACATCTTCATGCCTTTCTTCTGCATACCCTGCAAGGGACTGATCCATTATGGTGTTTTTATCATGAACATGGATAGGTTGACACAAATCTTCTTTCTCACATGAAAACATATCATCAACTATGGCATGGTATTCCTTTTTTGCAAGCTTAACCTTATGACAAATTTTTGGATGCATGTCAATGTAATCTTTGAAATGAAACTTCTCCCTAACATATTGAGGAAGAGTATTATACTCCTCAAGTATGCTAATTACTTCCGTTTTCCTGTCTAGTGGCAATGGATCCTTTCTAGAAGAAGATGATGATCCACTAGCATGTCCAAATTTCCTTGACATAGAATCATTGAACTGCTGCAATTGACGCTTGAATTTTTGTTGTGACTATTCCCATTCTTTCCACAGGGTTATATCTCTTAACAATTTTGCCATAATGAACTACCACGCTGACCAACTGAAACTAACATGCCAGAGCAAAAATCAACCCTGTACTGCTAAAATGAATTATCAAAACTTTTGATCCAGTACCCAGATGCCAAAATGAATTATCAAAAAATTTTAGCCAGTACCCAAATGCTGAAATGAATTATCAAAACCTTTTATCCAATACCCAGATGCAAAAATGAATTATCAAAACTTTTTAGCTAGTACCCAGATGCTGAAATGAAGTATCAAAACTTTTTATCCAATACCCAGATGCCAAAATCTGTTGTGACAATTTCTCACAAACCCTACAGGTTGGCAAGATGCAGGCTCTGATACCACTGAAAGATCCCTGATGGATGCCTTTGGTGATCTGCTGTAGCTTTTAAATTAATAAACTATATCTTCCTATGCTTTCTTTGATGGTCTTTGAGAATAGACAGAAGTTGCAGAAGGTTTTGTTTTTTTTTGTTTTGTGTTTTTTGATAGTTTTCACAATAGTAATGAATAATGAACAATAAACATGAGAGGAGACTGAAAATAAATAAGAGCATAGAGTCAAATCAGAGTTGCTATAAATCGTACCAGGCAGATTTCTGATTTATAAAGCCAAATAATAAATCCAATGCAATTCCAAGGAGCTTAAATCCAACAATGATGCCAAACTGCTGCAAATGACAGCCCTAAGACTGCAAGAATCACATCCCAGCTGAAAGAATCAGTCTACAATGCTGAAACCATAAATCTGCAACCTGAATCCACAATAAAGAATGGCGTACTCTATCCCTGATAACAATGCACACTGTCTAAAGAATCCAATGCCAATAACTGCTGAGGGCTACGTCCCAGCCAATCCAGAACTTGGGGTTTGCGTCCCAGATGAAGAATTGCTCTCTTAGAGCCAGTTCACAAAAACAAGTTTTTCAATATGCAAAAGATGATCTTAGAATGAAGCTTCCATCTCCTTATAACCCCCTCTCAATTGCAAATCGAACCCTAAGTGTCTCCAATTGGTGTTGTGTAGTGAAAATGTTATAATTTCTTATTTTAAAGTGGTCATGTTACTAGAAAATGACCTTTTTCCTCATAGATAGAATTCCATTCACTGAAATGCCTTGAGACCAAAGAGAAAGATTTAGAGAATTTTGAGACCTTTCCAACCGAGCTATCACACCATAGGATGCACATCCAGATGAAAAAACCCTTTATTACTCCAAAATGGCTAAAACTTAACCTTATTTAATTTATTTGATCACCAACTTAGGAAATATTTAAATATATTAAAATATTTCCCAAATGGTCCCAAAAGGCCCAAAATAACCAATCAAACATGAATCTGACCTTGTCACCTGTCTATGACTAATGTCGAACAAGATGGGTCAACTGGCAGTCCATCCCTAAAATCTAGGGATGCTCTTAAAAAGTAGGAGATTGCCTGAATCAACCAAAATTGAGTCCCAATGACTCTCCCCTACTGTGTGCACCTCTGAGAGAACTGTCATTGTACTGGGAATTCCTCCTAAAAAATAGGAATGCCTCCTAAAAAAATAGGAGATGCACTCTAAGTTTCCAAAACGTTCGCCGAGGTCTCCAAATGCCTCCTAGACCACTCCTAGTCAATCCCTACAAATTAGGAATCCCTCCTAAATTGTAGGAAACTGTTGTCTACTGCTCCAAACTACTTGGGAAGCTCATGCATGACTCTCAAAGCCCCTGGGTTGGTTCCCTCTATGCTCTGCTGGCCTATGGGAACTAGATAATAGACCAACCTTGCTAGAAATGTTGTCACTAAGGAGGGCCAAAAATTTGGGACATGACAGAATTTGGGACATGACAGAAGAGAAGTTAGAATGTTCTTGTCTTCTTTAAAATCGGGTTCTTCAAGTGTGTTTGCATATGGTAACCAAAGATCTTTGAAAAATTCAGAGTTTAGCTTCAAATTGTGGTCTCCAAGGGAAAATGCATGTGCAAGCATTTGGACAAATGTGGTTGCAAGTCCTCTTCCCTCAAACGTTTCATGTGAAATCGGGTTTATAAGGCCCTAAGACATGATTGTTGTTTCCTTTGACAAGCAAATTGTGATCTTGGAGGCCAAACACATGAAAGATAAATGCCTATACTTGCTTCCCAAGTCCAAATCGGAGTCTTTAAGTGCTAGTAAATGTCATGTTTTTGGTGAGAATACATGCTTTCAAGGCAAAACATGATCTTGAGATGAATTTGCATGAAATGCCTCCTTGGATGAAGCAAATCGGGCTTTCCAACTCCAAATGCATGAGGACAACAATGAAGGCAAATGCATATAACATGTGTTTTTAACCTAAATCACACTCTCCAAGGGGCATTGCATGTGACGTTTTTGGTGAGAATGAATGCCTTCCATGTAAATCGTGGTCTTGGGATGCAATAGTATGTTTTAAATATGCAACAAGTCCAAACGCTTTTACTTGGAGAGCGAAAACAGACTCTCTAGATGCAATCACATGTCACACTTTTTAGTGCAAGAGGCAAATCACACTCTCAATGGGTATTTGCATGTTTTAAATATGCAAGGAAAACACATCCATTTGGATGTTTTTGGATTCCAAGAGAACAAAAATGTGGTCTTGGAAGGCATTTGCATGTGCACAAAGCCAAAATCACACTCAAAAGTCAACAAAAATGCATGTAGTGCAAAATTGGGGTCTTGAGAGGTGACTACATGTCATGTATTTGCACTTACAAGGAAATTGCACTCTCTAAATGTCATTGCATGTTTTAAGTAAGCAATGCATTTGCATGCATTCCCATATCTAAGCCAAAATTGGGTTTGATAGATGCATTTACATGTATTCTTTTTCAAAAAGGACGTCTAATGGAGTTGCATCACTTAAGTTTTCTGCTTGGCACATTTCTGATTGGATATTGAGCAAATTACTTATAGGGATCAAATACAATATTTATACTATATAGTTTACATATTATGTGTAAATATATTCAAAAAGTAACATTTCACTTAAATACAAGGTTGCACGGGTACTCGTACCCACACCTCTGGTACTCATACCCACGTACCCAAATACCAGGTACATGTATCCCACGTACTGGGTACTCGGTGGAGAGCATCATAGCCAAGGACCTTGATTAAGATTCTGATTTTTGTTTTTGGTTTTTTATTTTTATATTAGCTTCTTGTTTATCAAACTTAATTCAATACCAAATCAATTTGAAACTTTGATACTCATTAACAATAAACTTTATCACTGTTCAAGTCATAATTTTATCTTTTGCAATATGTCATTGTCATATGATTTAGGATCTTCTTGTTCATGTTTAAAGTCTGCCTTCTTTGTTATGCATCTAAGCATTTATCATGTATTTCAAAAATATAGCAAATCTGAAACTGAAAACAATACATTACATTTGCAAACTTTATCATTGTTCTTGTTTTGAGAAACCATTGTCATGACTCATAATTTCATATTTTTTATAAATATAAAAGTATAATTTTTAAATAAGTTTGACATACCAAAGTACCTCTGTCCCCTATTATGAAAAATACTTTAAACATTAAACATTCAGCAATAGCATATATATACACACACACACACACACACACACACACACACACACACAGATATATATATATATATATATATATATATATATATATATATATATATATATATATATATATTATAATTTGACTTATGGCTCATATTTTCAAATTTCTTGTTTTGAATGCTCAATGTCATGACTCATGACATATATTTTGATTTTTATATTTTCTATAAAATATTAATTATATAGAAAAAATTAGGCATACACACGTTCCCCCGTCCCCTATTTTGAAAAATATGCGTACTCGTACCCGTTCCCTTTCCCGTACCCATGTACCCGTGCAACCTTGCTTAAATATTTTAAAATAAAATATTAAAGTAAATCTCAACATTAAATTAGACTATATAGTGCATAAAGTCACTTAAGTGAAAAATCAAAAAGCAACTCAACATCAAACTATAATATAAATTTTTACAAGGATACAATTTTATACACAAATTGCATTCAAATCAATCCAATTTACTAGAAAACACTTTTGACTTAATCATGGACTTAGTGTACACATCTCGTTACTGAATTGAAAAAAATGTCTTTATAACGAAATTCAAGGAATGTTCTATGTTTATGAGTAGATCTTTGTGGGTATGGTGAGTTTTTGCCAAGTTTCAGTTTTCCAACTTTATTTGACACATATTGATATATGTAAACTTTATTGCAATATTGTAAAGTGAAGTGAATATTGAAACAAGTATCAAATTGATCTTTGAAATGGCGTGTATGAATCATGACAATCTATGGCAAATAATAAATCAAAACATGAATTTAAGTACATTAGTAAAATTTTGTAACTAACCATCATAGGCTATGTAGATTGAAAATATCACATCTAGAGAAAAATAAAATACAAGATAAAGTTATTATGAACATACAAAGCATAGTTGAACATGCTTCGAGAGTCCATGTTTCTCAAGGGTGTTACTATATAATTTTTTGTGTTCAGGTAGAGCCACTGGAACAAAGAAACGAATCATCCTATAACACAAACAAAAAAGTCAGAGATAGCACTGGTCAACATTCAATCTATATATATATTATTCTTTGCATAGTAATACTATGATACATAAATATCTATCCTATCAATTGCATAATTCAAAGCGATGTCAGGTATCATAATTCATAGTAATAACCAAGACTCTTGCAATTAAAGCTGAAAGGTAATTGTCCCAAATTCACAAGTTATCCTAAAAGAAGGCATTGTAACTCTTACTCTCTATGTGTGTGTGTGTGTGTGTGTGTGTAATAGCTTGATCAGTTTTCGCATGTTAAGGTCGATAATGTTAACATTGGCTGATCACAGAAACCACCATCATTCTACAAGATTTTTTGGGCAATCTAATCTTTTCGTATTATCAAGATAAATAACATTGCATTTCCCACTCTCCAAATTCATTTAAGCACAAGTTTGAATAGAAAGAAGTCTCTTGCAATTGAAATATATGAAATCAGTCCCAAACCCGAAAGGATCTTATAAGGGGATATTATATTTGTGGATTTCTTTGAATTTAGTTTAGTAAAATCGTTGTTCCATTGTTCTTTTTTGTATCTCTTTTGCCTTTTTATTGCAGTCACTCTTAGACTGTCTGCGGAGGTGGAAACACTAAAATGGGGTTTTGGCTGTGCAAACCTATGAACATAACTACCCCAACATTTCATCACTAGTCTTATGTGTGCAGGTATTCGGAAAAGAATGTTTTGTACAAACTGGAAGCTTCATATCATGGACCCTGCAAGCAACTCTTTGCTTTATCTCATCATTCATGTTATTTCCTTCTTGTCCTAGAGTTTACTTTTTAGCATCATTCAACAAATTCAGCCTATAGAACATTATACTTGTCACCTAGCAATTTTTGTATGGTTCATTGTACTATGTTCATACAAGGCGCTTACCCATTGCATTGTCATCCTAGAACCATGTGTATGTCCTTGGCAGAGAGCTTGTGAAGTTGTCTAAAAGGTCCTTGTAAATTGTGTTTTCATCTTTTGTAACTGTTGTGACCTTTTCACACATCCCCCATCGCAAATGGGTACCGATCTCTTATTTTCAGTTGTTTAGTCACTGTGGGCCTAGTCTTAGTTGTGGTAGTAGTTTTGACTTCTAAGTCCTTTCCGTAGGAAGTGAGCAAGTCATCAACCTCATCATGAGATTCATTACTTAAGAATTGAAAGTGGTAAAAGTTGCCTAGCAAGTCATCACTCCTAAGGGCATCACTCCTAGTCCTAAAAGAACAACTAGAGATAGTGCTAGAAAGAAGGACCAGTCTATGGCTAATGAAGTTTAAGAAATTAAGAAGGCTTCTTAGGATATGGAGAAGTAGGAGAAATAAATTGTTGAGCTTCTTAAAATTCTTATTTAGTGTTCTCTTCCTCTCATTCATGCCTACTCTATTTTGTTCCTTCTCAAATTACTCGATATTTTTTTTTTAAAAGAGAGCAAGCAAGATGAAACAATTTCAGAATAGTGATTACAATTTAAATTCAAGATGGAAATTCTAAAGTGGGAGCGCAAGTCTGATAAGTAAAGATAAGGAGAAATTTGAAGTGTTTAGTGAGAAATGAAAAGAATTTTAAAATTAATCTTAAGTAAAAAGTAGGAAAAGAGTGCATATTTCCATCTAAAACTGTAAATTTTTACCTCAACCCAAGAAATGTCGACCTAAATCTAGAAATCTCAACCTACAAATGTTGCGCGAAAATGTGAAATCCAAAGAAGGAGAGATGAAGTAACTTGAAATCCAAGAGATAATCAGGTCTTTAATGGGGTATTTAAAGGGAAATGTGAGAAAATGATAAAGGGCAATGGAATTTCATAATGCAACATAGAATCCAAAAAGTGAAAAAGAAGAGTTTTAAGTCCAAGATGAAAAGTTCTGAGTATGAAAATTATTTCCACCTAAATGGTGAAATTCTAACCTTGAATTTGCTTCATTTCCACCTAAAAGATTAAGTTCCAACCTTGAGAAAATACACTTCCACCTAAAATTGGAATTTCAATCCTTGAATAAGGATCAAATTTGAAGTTCTAAAACATGCATGTAAGAGGTTTAAGTGATGAGAAATGATTGATATCCCAAGGAAATTTAAGATTCAATAAAAAATCACAAAGGAAATTGAGAAATTTAGATGGTTGCGATGAAATGTTCGGTGTTTCCCATAATGACCCTATTTCTAGCCCTTCATTTTTTGATGTGTCCTTACCCCTTTCCGCCATGGTCATGCAGGCTAATGAGGTCTTTACAGAGTAATTCTGGTTGCAAGCCAATTGAAGTTGTTTCCAAGTACTTACTATTTTCAGTAAGCAAGCAAGGTTTGGTCTTTTGACTATTCCAGTATTGGATTTAGAGTATCTCACCAAGAGCATTCTGGCAAGATATCACACATGGTCTTCTCAGTTCGATTGGATATTTATTTAATGCCAAACGATTCAAGTTAATTAATCGACTATTAAACTAATAAGTCATTTTATATTTAAAAGGGGTCTTTTATTATCCTAAGTGTCAAAGGACATTTCAAAAATAAAAGAATAAAAGAATAAAAGATGAAGATACATAGAAGAGAAACATAAGAGACACAATGATGGGCATTAAAAGAGGAAAGCACCAATTCATTTGAGCAATGCTTGGATTTGTGATTTCTCTTGCAGAATTTGACGAACATTCATCTTCTATTCAAGATCGTGAGAACAGAAACCTTCAGGTTCTACTTGGTGAATTGAGCGCAATCCCAGTTCAGCTTTAAGGTGGATTCAAGATGGAGTTCATAATTAGCAGTAAGGAAACAATGCAGACAATGAGGGCTTCATATTTTATTTGGAAAAATTAAATTATTGATTTATGATATTTGGAGGACATATTTTGGCTAAGAAAATAGATTAAGTATGATGATGAGATTGATTATTTTGTGGCTTGAAGTGGTCTGATGATTGGAGTAATATTTTAATGTGGGCTCAAATCTTATTTGGCTTTCTTAAGTCTGCTCCGAAAAACTTTTATTTTTCCATATTGTGGTGAATAAAGAAATTGGGTAAATCTTTACTTCGATATTATTACATAACATAAATTTTTAGGGCCTGATATTATATTTGATGCCAAAGATTAAAGCTCATAAATTTCATGGGAGGTCGAGTAATTATTTGAAGCCAAACATTTGAGTGATTTTGAGCCGAAATTGTTTGTAGGGCCTGTATGCAATTGGAAAAAGGTTTATAATACAATTTTATATTTCATGACTTGCTGTAAACATTATATATTTTCATCTTCATAATATCTTTGGAGCCATCTATTATGTTCAACAATTCAGGGTTGTCCTTATCAACATCAATATAAATATATATCATATGATAAATGAGACTATAGAGCTGGGAAAAGATATTTGACAAAAACAATAAGATTTTACTGTTTCAGTTCAGATTATTATTGTCGTGGCTCTTTGTATCCTTGCCATGAATAGAATCTCTGTGGGGAGGTCTTAGATAGAACCAAAAATCTTTGGCCAATGTTGTCAAGTTTAGCTCCAACTCTCTACATACAGATTTTGTTGTCACTTGAACCCATTGTCCTGCAGAAAACTATTGAATTGTCAGCCATTTTCTTTTCTGTCTAGCTTGTTGCAAGTGCATGGAAGTATTTCTATTGCTGACAACACATGAGAGTCTCAAAAATTTTGGTCCATGAGCTTTTGGGGAAGTGTATTAATGATGTGAAGCTTTAAGTTGAGGACTTCATCAATTTGAGAGCCTTCTTTTAAATCCTTTCTTGAGGCAATTGTTGCAGATGTGAATTGTCCCAGGTGTCTCGAGAAGTTGAAGCTTTAAGGAGGAAAAATTAAAATAATTGATGGCAGACACCATTATCTTTGGCATAAAATATTTGAGTGGGTGATTCATATTCCTTAGGGTGTTCCAATTGTTGAAGAGTTTCTTGGAGTTCCCATCTGGTTGAGACTTTGCAGATGATTTAAATCTCTGGATTTATATAGTAGTACTGGCCAATTCATTCTTTTAAAGGGCTATATGATAGAGTATATTTTGGCAAAAAATTGTGTTCCAAGAGCTGTATAGTTTAGACTTTAGACATATTTTAGAAAATATTTGTATCCAGATTTATGGTAGGTATGAAGATCGATTTTGGTTATGCAAAGTGAAGAATTGGTTTTTCTAATATGTGTACATACTGAACTCTTGTTTGGTGGCTTGTGTGTGGAAGACTTCCTAATTGGGCCTTGCAACCCTCAATGCACGCTCTGGTTCAACATAAGTTTATGGATCATCTACATCAAGATGTTAGACTTGCAACTGCTGCATGTCTCAGTGAGGTTACTGTTATCACTTAAAATTGCACCCTTGTTAAGTTTGACAAAACTTAACATTTCAAGAAAACATTGTACACTCCTAAGCTGTGGGTTACTTGTAAAATGGAGTGAATCTCAAGATAAGGCCGGCTCCTAACTAGTTACACTCTAAACCACTGAAATTTCTTGGAAAAGGGATAGAGAAACTTGAATGAAAAGACTGATAATTGAAAGAATATAAATTCCTAAAAACTGCTTTTTACTACAGTAGAAACTAACTTTCATGGAAATGAACATCTGATAGTTGTACTAATTCAAATGCAAAAAAACACACTATTGCAAACTATTATGGATTATTTGTGCATAAATATTTCATTAACTAGTTTGGAAGCAACAAGCACTAAAGAGGAAAAGATATTTTCTCATAATAGCACTTAACACTCAAGATAACACAGCTAATAACTTGCACAGTAATTACTTACAGAAAAATGTAAAAGACGTGAGACATGGCTCCATAGGAAGGTCTTAAATAACACTTTGATGTTTACCTTATCAAGCTGTAGTGTCTCCACTTCTCACTTAAGGAATAGATGCTAAGACCTGTAATGGAATGTTCATATATGATAGAAGATATAAAAAAATATGAGTTAATTGCAATAAAATCTAAATACTAACCCCAACTAATCCTTCCTAATCCTTTGGTAGGAACTCTTCTGAGATTACCTAACCCTCTCGTGAGAAATCCTTCTCGATTAGGCAATCAACATATGATGATTGCCTCCCTAAGGCCTCTTGGATCTCTCTTAATATTTATATCACTACTTGGTAGAGATCCCACCTCTACCAAGTCTCTAATCTCTAACATATGCATATGATTAACCACTACAATATATATATTGTCTCTAAGAAATTTCTTTATAAATCTCTCTCTATGGGATCCAATTTGAAATCTTGACATTCAACTATGAATACCCTATAGTCTCTTGTTTCCTTATGAGAAACTTGACATTCATACTTGAATGCCCTCTAACCCCTGAGTTCCCTTTAATAGGACCATGACATTCAAATGGATATCCTCTACCCATCTCAATAGGTCTCTATAAGATCACTTAAAGTTCTTATCTCTATTATTTAATTATAAATATAAATGATTTTGGATGCCTACCTCTGTAGTCTATGACTACTATCTTTTAATGTATGTATATTGGTTGTTCTTTAATTTTATACTCTCCCAGTATCTCATTGTAGTTATCACTATATTACAATTATTTTTCTTTGTGTATGTACAATGTAATGTTCCAAACCCCTACTGTAGGGTGGACTCGGTGTAATGCCTTTTTTCCTGTGTTTGTTGTACCCAGATTTGGGTCGTATAGTGTCAAGATGCAAGTGCACAGTATGAGGAATGATCGTACAGTCTATTAGATTTGGACGCCGTACAGAGATGCTGGCAATACGGTGGGTTTGTTGGGGCAGTACAAAATGTCAAGGTAGTATAGATGAAGTGCTTGGAGACCGTATGGATGTTGGTCATACGGTGGGAGTGTTGGGGGTTGTATGGGGTGTCAAGACCATACAGATGGAGTATTTGGAGGCCATACAAGATGTCTGTGGGTGTGAGGTGGAGGCGTTAACTTCCTTCTACGCTAGAGAAAACAATGTTATTAATTTGGAAGGATTTGAATGCAATCTTGGCAAATACACAGAATGGATTGATAGATATAATTGCAGTTCTAATCACAAATATATTCCAACAAGATAGTGCCCCAAATGTTCCAGATCCGAAGCAAAGTAGAACACAATGGAATAGAGTGAGGGTTGAATCCAACCGAAACCGAAATAGCCAAGTAGGGAAATCTTTCGCTTTCGAAATGGCGAACAATACTGAACTTTAGCAAGAATTCGCAATATAAAAGAAATGATCCAAAATCGCATAACAACTACTACCAACATGTTGTACTTGGATACCCTTCGGAGAAACTCCTAAGGGTTTACAAAGATAGCCAACGGCAACACCTATGGAAACAATTAAAATAAAAATGGGTCCAAGATATACTAAATCAATCAGCCCATAAATAAAGCTTTGATTATTTATTTATTTTATGATGGGAACATTATAGTCCTCCCATCCCAAAATTTGCTTGTCCTCAAGCAAATGCAATGTCGAATGCTGAAGAATGTGTTCACCTTCCCAAGTTGCATCGTCTAGTGGCAAGTGTTTCCAGCATAGCAAATATTCTTTTAGGGTATGGTTCCGCAGTATCTTCTCCTGTAAATCAATGATCTCGGCCAGTTCTGACACAAGCTTCCCTTCTTCATTAAGCAGCAGAAGATCTGTGGTCACTGCAATGTTCTGTCCCATGAATTTCTTCAAGCAGGAGATGTGAAAGACGTTATGGATGTGGCTCCCTTCTAGCAGTTCCGGTTCATACGCAACTTCATCGATGCAATAAGTTAGACAATACGGACCATAAAAATGTGGCCTCAATGTTTCTTTCCCTTTTTCCTTCAATGAGGATTTGCCTATATGGTTGTTGCCTGAGATAGACCAAGTCACCCACTTTGAAACTTCTCTCGATTTGGTGTCTATTGGCATAGATCTTTTGTTGGTTTTGTGCCCTTTCTAAGTTTTCCATCAAGCATCTCAGAATGTCTTGCCTCTCCTAAAGCCAGTCCTTTACCCTAGGTGCCCAGTGTCACCCAAAACCATGTCCAAAAATGAAAGGGGTTCATACCCATATGGTGCTTTGAAGGGTGTCATCCCAATAGACATGTGATAAGTTGTATTGTAACAGTATTCTCCCAGATGCAGCCATTTAACCCATGTTCGTTACTGTGCTGAAACGTAGTTCTAGAGGTAGTGTTCCAACCACTTGTTCACAATCTCTACCTGTCCATCTATTTGAGGGTGGTAGCTAGTACCTGGCGAAAAATTCTATTCCTGCCAACCAAAACAATTTTGTCCAGAAAATACTGAGAAACCGACCATCCTTGTCACTAACAATGTTTCGGGGCAACCCGTGCAAATGAAAAATTTCTCTGAAATATAAGTCGGCTACCTGTGCGGCTTGGAAATTCGAGGACATGACAAAGAAGTGTGCATACTTCGTCAATCTGTCAACCAACACAAAGATACAATCCCTTCCATTTACCTTAGGAAGTCCGATGATGAAGTCCATAGAGATACTTTCCCACCTTAGTTCTGGTATCAACAAGGGTTGCAATAGTCTTGTAGGTCATGTGTGTTCAAATTTGTTTTGCTGGAAGACTGCACATTCCCATATGTACTGCAAACATCATCTTTAAGTCCCTTCCACGAGAACCTCTCCCTGAGCTGGCTATAGGTTTTGAGAAACCTCGAGTGTCTGGCCAAGGGTGAGGCATGTATTTCCTTCAAGATTTTCTGCTTCAGTTTGTATCCTTATAATAAATGATATCATCCATCACCTTGTATAGGTCGTCCTGAGTGTCGCTATCCCTTAGCTTACATGCACATGTTTTTATGGAATATTCCACCAATAAGTGTGCTTTCCAGTCAACTGAAATCTGAGACCGTAAGAAGATGGTGAGTTTTCTTGACAAAGCATCTACAACCACATTGTTCTTTCCCTTCACATATTCAATGTTGAAATCAAAAGCTTAAATCTTACTTATACATTTTTGTTGCCTCTCATTCAAATCCCGTTGTTCCAGAAAATATCTCAAACTATTATGATTGATACAGACGACAAACTTGGCACCCACCAAATATTGTTGGAACTTGGTCAAGGCACGCACAATGGCCAACATCTCTTTATCATAAATGGAATATAGGCGCTCAGCTTGTGCAAGCTTTCGACTCTTATAGGCTATAGGGTGTCTTTCCTGCATCATTACCACACCAATGCCCTCTCCAGATGCATCACACTTTAGAATCAATGGTTGAGTGAAGTCCGGTAAGGCGAGAATCAAGCAAGTGCTCATTGCTTCTTTTAACTTATCAAAAGTGTGTTGTGCCTTTGCATTCCACTGGAAGGAGCCTTTCTTAGTCAGATCTGTTAACAGTGCACTGAGCTGAGAGAATCCTTTTACAAACCTCCACTAATAACTGTATAGCCCAAAGAACCCTCACAACTCAAAGAACAATTTTGGTGGGGGCCAATCAAGGATTGCTTGAATATTTTCCTGGTGGACCTGTACTATATATTTACTAACAACGTACCCTAGGTATAACATTTTTGTCATTCTAAATTCACATTTAGATTTCTTGGTGAACAAGGACTGAGCCTCCATGATCCCTAAGACTTCATCCAAATGTCTCAGGTGTTCTTCCCAAGTTTTACTATAAATATGGATATCATCAAAGAATACTAGCAAGTATTTACACAATTGTTTGCTGAAGATGCAATTCATGCAAGACTGAAAAGTAGTTGGTGCATTCCTTAATCTGAACGGCATGACTAGGAACTCATAATGCCCATAGTGACAACGAAAAGCCATTTTCTCTACATCTTCTTTCTGCATGTGGATCTGATGGTATCTGGAACAGAGATCTATTTTAGAAAAATAAACTGCAGCATGCAACTCATCCAACAATTCATCAATCCTGGGAATAGGATATATATTTTTTATTGTCTTTTTATTCAATGCACAGTAGTCCACACACATGCGCAATGTCTCATCCTTCTTTTTCACCAATACCACTAATGATGCAAAAGGGCTAGAGCTAGGATGGATCCATCCCTTCTTGAGCAGCTCTTGAATCGTCTTCTCAGTTTCATCTTTGAATTTTTTTAGATGGTGGTATGGTGTGGTGATAACTGGTTTGGAGCCAGCTTCCAACTCGATGGTATGCTCAAACCACGATGGGGAGGTATGGCAGGAGGAATGTCTATAAAACCTTTATCACAGGTACTCAAGATAGCCTATAGATCATCTTGGTGGGGTGTCTTTTGTCCTTTTATTGGTTCTATAGAAACAAAGCAATGTGCAGCCCATGCAATGTCATCATGCCAAAAAATAGCCTCCATCAGTTGTGCCGAAACTCCCTTCGGTCCCTCATTGGCCATCCCATGGAGAACAATCTTCTTTCTATCAACAACAAAAGTGAAGTCCATCTGCTTGAAACTCTGTGTGTATTCCTTTAGTGACTCCATCTACTATATGCCTAGAATAACCTCCATATCATCTAGGTCTACTAAAAAGAAATCCTCCGTCACCGTGTGATTAGCCATGGTGATACTCAATTGTGGAACAAGGTGCGTGTAGGGTAGGAGTGTTTCTCCTTCGACCTTGACCTAGAATCTTGGGTGCGTCTCTATAGGTAGACCTCTTCTTTACACCAAAGATGAGATTATGAAATTTAGTGTGGCCCTACTACCGAGGCATCTGTGCCCAGATTCCCACGACTCCTTACAATTGAAACATAATTTCTTCTTTCGAAGCTCCTGTCTAGTAGCTTCGTCCAACGAAGGCTTGTTTGGAGGAGGTTTGTTATCTTAGTCCCTAGGAAATATTGGCGGTTTAGAGTGAGAGTAACCTCGACAGGATGATGTCGGTCATGATGCCATGCTTCACACCTTTTTTATAGCCTCCGGAAGGGTGGCAGGGTTGAAACCTTTTACCCAACCCCTCAGTGGTTTTGTCAGTTTGTCCATAAAGAGCACTATTCGTCTTCTTTCGGAAATGTCCATAACCAAATAGAGAGTTTCTAAAATTCTGTGATGTACTGGTTGACCAATGCTATTTGCCTCAATTGTGCCAACTCTAAAAAATTAAGTTTCGGATCTTTACCATCAAACTGATCTATCAGTGTTTCAGTGAATTTTGCATAAGTATTTACTTGGTCATGCCCCAGTGTAGTGGTGCCATGATTCCAACGTTCATGCGCCACTCCCTCCAAGTGGAGTGCTGCAAATTTAATCGCTTCTTCTTCTAGCATTAGATTAAGCTAGAATTAAGTATCAACCTTCATTACCTATGCCTGGACGAAAATGGATCCGGATTTGTCAAATGGTGAAAAATTTACTTTACTCAACTGTCTTTTGAGATCATCATTAAACTATCCTCTATTGTTGCCTCCAAAATATCGTATTCTCAATTTGGCATAGTCTTTGTAGGATATATCCTCTTTCAAGTTTGCATTCTTCCAGTCTTGTTTCAACTGTTCTTGAACTTCCTCAAAGGTTGGTTGCCTTCCTCCATGTGGAACCTCTGCCTGTGGAGGGAAAGTTGGCATGGAAGGTCGAGAACATGCTGGATGAGGATTTGCCTTTCCCAAGACTGAGTCGACACTGTGATCATTCTGTTCCTCAGATATCTAATTATCTATCAGTATCCAAAGAGTTTCTTCCATAAGTCGCTAAGTGTCATTGATCTATGCCTGATTCCTCGAAATATCCCTCAATAATGCCATGACTTCAGCAGGAGTGGGTTCTTGATCTGCCATTCCATCAAATGAGTGGGATATCCTTCTTTTCTGGCTATAAACTTTCATTCACTCTCCACAGGCTCGTAGGATCTATGGCTTTGATACTACTGTAAGGTTTTGAACCCCTACTCAAGGCTGGACTCGATGTAATGTTTTATTTCCCGTATCCATTGTACCTAGATTTGGGCCGTATGGTGTTAGGAGGCAAGCACACAGTATGAGGAATGACCATACGGTCTGTTAGACTGGGAGGCCATATAGAGATGATGGTCGTACAGTGGGGCCGTACAGAATGTCAAGACCATACAGATGAAGTGCTTGGAGGTTGTACAGATACTGTCCATACAGTGGAAGTGTTGGGAGTCGTACGGGGTATCAAGACCATACGGATGGAGTATTTGGAGGTCATATGGGATGTTTGTGGGTGTGAGGTGGAGGCATTAACTTCCTTCTATGCCAGAGCAAACAATGTTATTAATCCGAAAGGATCTGAATGTAATCTTGCTAATATAGAGAATGAATTGATAGATATAATTGTAGTTCTAATCACAAATGTATTCCAACAAGATGGTGCCCTAGATGTGCCAGATCCCAAAAAAAGTAGAACACAATGGTATAGGGTAAGGGTTGAATCTCACCGAAACCGAAATAGCCAAGTAGGGAAGATCTCTCACTTCTGAAATGGTGAACAATACTAAAAACCAGCGGGAATTTGTAGTATAAAAGAAATAATCCATAACAACTACTACCTACATGCTGTACATAAATACGCTTCGAAGGAACTCTTGAGGGTTTACAAAGATAGCTGACAAAAACAACTACAGAAACAATTAAAATTAAAATAGGTCCGAGATATACTAAATCAATCGGCCCATAAACAAGGCTTTGATTATTTATTTATTTTATAACAGGAGCATTACATCACTGTCTCTATTAGATAATATAAGTATAATTGGTCAATCTGATTTGTTATCCAGTTCCTGTCGCTATTGACTTGAAGTAGTGTCCATCATGGATATTTCAATTCCTTGTTTATGCAGTGGTCAATACTTATGTGCTTTGTAATAACCCCAACTGGTTATAACTTCATGAAACACCAAATCCTTCTCAAATTCAATTGTTTAACATTTTTTCAAACATTTTGCAAGCAAGCTCTGATACCAATGTAACATCCCTTTCCCAAACTAACTAATTTTAGCTCAAGGAATATTGTCAAACACTTGCATGCTGCCTTTCTCTTTTCTAATTTTTTTGTGTTTTAGATTGTTTGATATAGTTTGAATGATGCTAAGAAATTTAGAATGTTTGCAAATGATATTACAATGCTTCTTACAATGAACTAATATGCAAGTGTAGTTCTTTTTGGTATTTTTTAATGCATATACATGGAAGCTAGACATGGAATGCATACCTACAATCAACTGATGTTTTTACAAATAATTGATATACAACTATTATGCTGATCATATATGCTATTAGATGGATATTTCATCAGACAAATGGTATGCAACATATATCTCCTTTATTGAATTCATTCCCATGTACAATGTTGTTATTAGTTTGCCAAGACAAATGGGCTTACATTAATGACTATAACAATGCCAAACCTGATTCTAAATTATCACTTACAACAGCAAAATTATATGCCTAAAATTGCAATGCTAACCACTAATAGTTGCAAGAAGAACCTGATAATAGTGATGCCAAAGGATGGAGGTGAAAGTAGCAATTGGAATCAAGCATAAATACTGTAGCACGACACTGTTCACGCGTACTGTAGCAGCCAACAATAAATGTATTCTCCAATTTAAACACAAATAGAACTCTAGAATGAAGCTCTCCTGAATGCCAAATTCAGTAGATATTTCACCACCTCAAATGGTTGCAACACTGAAGAATTGGCGCTCTCCAAAGGCTAACTGAAATGAGAAACCCTTAGTTTCTTCTCTCAAGTTTATGTCAAATGCAATTGGCAATAATTAGATGCCTAGCAATGAAGCTTTCGCCTCTATTTATTCTTTTTCTTCACCCTTCTAGAAGGAAATAAAATATTTTTTAATTGCACTCTCTAGAAGCTTCCCCCTTTCCAAGGCAATAATTAGTTGTGCTTCTAGAAATTTAAATTAATTAAATATAAAGTCACTTTTTAGTTTTAATTTATTTAATGACTCTATAAGAAATTAATTTAATCAATTTCTCCTTATTTCTCCACTTAGCCTTCGGAGAATGTAAAGGCTAAGAATTCCATTGAGATGGTAAAAGGATGGGGACATTACACAGTTTTCATCGTGGACCACTATATTATGAAGGACGCATCTTTCTTTTAGTGCTTGCAGACAATGATGCCTGGTCTTTCTCTCCGCCAATTTATTTCTTCCCAAAATATGAAGTGTTGACTATATATCTTTATAAAGAAATATTGTTTTCCACATGCTGTTAGAGGTAATGGATATTTGTCTTCTCCAATTCAATGGAACTCCTTGTGCTCAATTGTGCTACTGTCAATCCTCTACTAAAGTCATCGATTTGCTATATTGTTTCTTCCTACCTTCTTCGTGGCTTCCTTGGCTCACATGGCTCCATGTAATTGTTCTCTATTCGACCTCCATGCTGAATATGTTTTTACGCATATTTGTTTGATGCTTTAAGTACTACATTCGATTTGAGATTCACACCTTCGATATCTTGCATGTGAGATATATTTGAACGATATCTTGATATTCTCCTTTCTACACTGAGTTCTTCTTTCTCTAATTGTTACTCGCTCTTCTTATCACTCCGTTGTTTGATGATTCTTTACTTCTCCTTGAATGTTGATTGTGTGCTGTGATTATTATACTCAGTGGGTAGTTGTATGTTTTTGCTGTTTGATGGTACTATTTGCGCCTAGCTTTGTATGAAACACCTTTCTATTTGTTCCTCCAATTTCTATTTGATCCTTTTCTTCACTGCTGATGATTATCCCAAGTTGTAAATGATTTTAAATCCCTATCAATCTCCGTTGTTTGATGCCTAATATAATGGTCATTCTCTCTCCTAATATATTATAACAAAACAATATGTTGAATCCCCCTATTACGAAGTAATTGGTAAAATACTTGATATTAATAGAGACCGAGAGGTTAATTTATACAAAAGAATGAAATGATGTTTCCTTGGGAGACGATCGTAAAGAATAGAAACTTTTTATTCTAGCTGGAAGAAAACAAACAACTATCTAAAGCCTAACTAAATATTAGAAGCATTCTAATATTTACAATAAATTACAAATAGATAACCATTAACTAATAATCGATGCTATCCATTATTGTAATACCCTTCCTTAATGGTTAATCTATCTACAACACCAAGTTGTCCTCTGACTTTTACAAACTTGTCAGGACCAGGAGGTATGATAAGAATGTTTGCAATCTAACCTGTTGTAGGAACATGCTGCAAGTCTATTGTCACGTATTCAACCAGCAGTTGTTTGTAGTGACAGTGAACATCCACATGCTTGGTTCGTTTATGGATGACTGGATTCCGTGCTAATTTGATAACGCCTTTGTTATCAACAAACAAAGTGGTCGGTCCTATTGGTGACATCTGCATATCCCCAACCATCCGACAAAGCCAAACAACTTCACATCTCACCTTAACAGTCCCTCTATTTTCAGCTTATGTCGAGGAGAAAGAAACTACCTGCTACTTCTTACTGGTCCATGTGATAGCACCAAATCCCAAACTAAACATAGATCTAGAAGTCAACTTTTTATCGTTAACAAAGCCTGCCTATTCTGAATCTATGAACCCATTGAGTCTAGGATTAAAACTCCGAGAGTAAAGAAGTTCATAATTTGAAGTGCCTTTCACATAATGCAGCACACACTTTTTTGCCATCCAATGATCAGCCTTGGGAGTTGTCATAAAGCGCGAGATGTAGTTGACTGTGAAGCTGATATTAGGACTAGTAGTAGAGAGGTAGTTGAGGTTGCCTACTAGCTACCTGCATGTAGTATCTTCAACAGGAGGAGAATTAGACTTCGTTGATAACGTGAGACCTTTCTTCATGGGTGTAGATGCATACAATCCTACATACGAAATTTGTCTAACAAAGCCCTAACATATTTGAACTGAGAGATGAATATACTAGAAGACTGTTGACAAACCTCAACACCTAAGCAATAGTGCATGAGCTCAAGGACAATCATATTAAAAGAATGGCGTAAATTCTGTTTGATTCCCTGAATCAAAGATGTCAAACTGCCAGTGATGGTCAAATAGTCCACATAAATAACCAGAAGGATGATGTCACTGTTAGTAGTCCTGATGTACAAATTTGAGTCTAACAAACTCCTTTGGAAGCTTTGACCACTGAGTTACTTATCAATTTTCATGTACCATGCCTTAGAGGCCTGCTTCAAGCCATAGAGAGCTTTCACCAATCTGAGAACCTAATGTTCTTTACTAGCAGCCTTGAAATCAGGAGGTTGCATCGCGTAGATTAGTGTAATGGGACTCTGCGAGTCTGACCAGGACTCTACAAGTCCAAGGCAGAGTCTCACTTTCCGAGGCAATTGGCCTCTAGACTTGGACTCGGCCGAGTCCTGGCAGAGTCCACGTGGACTCGCCGAGTCCCGAGCCCAGGACTTTCGTCGGCGACAACCACATAAAGTGCAAAAAACATTAAAAAACATTGACTTAAGTTGCATTTTTCCGGATGTTATAACATCTAATTGACCTAAAAAGGTCATTCCAACATTTTCTTGTGCTTGTGATAGAGAGGAAAGAGTTAGAGGAGAATATTGGGGTTTTGAGAGAGAAATCAACAAACTGGTTGGCTCTCCCGTATCGATTGTTGATGGTTGGTGCAACTTCGTAATTTGCACTTAAGCATTGAGAGGAGCTTAAGAAAGCATTTGGAGGAGGCTTCTACATACTTACTTGCATTTCCATTGTTTGACTTTGTGCAAATTTGAAAAGGTAAGCAATAAGTTGCATTTCTTTGTGTTGTTTTATAATATGTTCTACATTCAATTTTTTTACTTCCCATTTTGTTTACATTTGTTTAGTCTCTGCTTCTACTATCTACTATTTAGAATCTAGATTTATTCTAATTTATGATGACAAGTAAGAAGGCCCTAAAGTTTAAAAATCTGATTTGATGCTAACTTTTATTTATTTATAATATATTCATATTGCAACAGGGTAGCAGCAAACACATTGAAATTTGACATAATGCCTTAGGGTGAGGGAAGTGGAACTAGGCCTACATTTAATCCTGATGTAGACCCAAGTGCAATAGCAAGGGATAAGACTTGGAAACATGCCATCCTGGAACACAAAAAGGGAGTTGTTACATATTGGCATTACAGTGTAGTATATAATGGGGAAGGAATAAATAGATTAAAATATCACCTAGCACATATACCTAGGCGTGATGCTAAAAAATGTAAAGATGTACCCCAAGATGTTATGCAAGACATGCAAACTCTTCTACAGGAAAAAATGGAGAAAAAAGAATTGAAAAAGAAGCAACAAAAAGAAATGACACAACTAGCCCAACAGGGATCTAGTTTTTGCTCTCCATTATCCCCTACTCCAACTACGGATACCAATGTTTCTACGAGTGTGACCATTGGGCTTCGCATTCGTAAGCAAAGATTGACACTTGATTCTATGTTTGTTCCACGCATGGCTCTAGGTGCACAACCATCGCTTGAGAGCATGGGTTGGAACAAGGAGAAGCATGATTATGCAAATTTGGCACTTGGAGACTCTTCATCTACATCAACATTTCATTCAATGCAGCAAGGTACTTATTTATTTAAATTTAAATTTATGTCTTCTCTTGCTTTCAAGTTTCAACAAACAATAATATGCTTATTTTGTCTATTTTAATTTGTATTTTGTTTTCAAATTTATTTATAGTATACTAATTTGTTTAACTTTAAATTTTATTTAATTTGTTTTAGGTCCCTTTATTGGCAAATTACAATCGATGCTATTACTGTTTGTCGTCCAGGGTTCAAAGCCCCTAGTGTTGACGAGCTAGGAGGCCCTATTTTGACCCAAAGAGTGGCTGATGTAAAAGGTGCAATCAAGGAGCAGCATTGGGTGTGGAAGACGAAGGGTTGCACCATCATGACTAATGGTTGGACTGATAGGAGTAAAACACTCTTCAACTTTCTTGTTTCCTCATCAAGTAATTGTACTTAGAGTTTAGACATTAAAATTTTAGAAGTAGAACTTGTACTTAAGTGATTAAGTTTATAAATTATGAAATTATAAATTATGATTCATCATTAATCATTATACTAATTAGTTTTTTTTTCTTTAGGTGCCACGATTTTTTTGAAATCAATTGATGCCTCAAGAAAAACAAAGAATGTTGAATATCTTTGTAAGGTAATGGATGAAGTGATAAAGGACGTAGGTGAGGAGAATGTGGTGCAGATAGTTACAGATAATGCAGCAAATTATGTTGCTGAAGGAAAGTTTCTTATGGAGAGACACCCTCACATATTTTGGACCCCTTGTGCTGCTCACTGCATTGACCTCATGTTAGAGGATCTTGATAAAATCCCTTAGATAAAAACAATTATAGAGCAAGGAAGGAGTGTATGAAAATTCATATATAATCATACATGGGTCCTCAACCTCATGAGGAAACACAATGAGAAAAAGGAGTTGTCTCGTCCAGGGGTCACTAGATTTGCAACCAATTTTCTCACATTGAAATCTTTGTTTGATTCAAAGGGAGGTTTGAGAAACATGTTTGTTAGTGAGGAGTGGATTGCATCATCATATGCAAAGACCCTTGCAGGGATTGATGTAGTTGATCACTTTTTGATGAGGCTTCCTTTTGGACATCGATTGATGATATTGTGACGGTAATTTTCCTTTTTGTCCTCATTTCAACTTTATTTTGTTTATAAAATTATGTTATAAATTATTGTTCATTTTTTAAAGAAAAAACCTCAAGCTAATTATTTCTCTTCCAACTTTCGTAATGATTGCAGTTTATAAAGCCACTTCTTGTTCTCCTACGAACTGTTAATGGAGAGAAGCCCTCAATGGGCAATATTTATGAGGGCATGGATAGGGTGAAGGAGGCCATTCACTCTTTTTTTGCAAGGAATCGAGATAGATATGGGCCTATATGGGATGTCATTGATAGACGGCACAATCTACTTCACAGGCCTATACATGCAGTGGCCTATTTCCTTAATCCAACATACCAATTCAGCCCACATTTCAAAGTTGATGATGAGGTGTGCAGTGACCTCTATGATGTTGTAGAGAGAATGTCACCTGATTCAAGAGTTGGAACAATTGTAGTCTATGAGATTGAGTTGTTTAAGAAAGCTCAACGGGACTTATTTGCGCGGGAGTTGTGCAAGAAAAATAGAACAGAATTGATGCCTGGCAAAAATCTTTGATTCTACATCCTAATTTCTAATTCTATTACCATTTTAATTTGATAAAGTCAAATTTATTGATATGATTTAAAATTTTCTTATTTCAAATGCATGGTGGGAGATGTTTGGCACCAAGGCGCCAAAAATACAGAGGATTGCGATTCGCATCTTGAGCCAACCATCTAGCGCATCAGAATGCGAACGTAATTGGAGTCTATTTGAGCATATACACTCGAAGAGCGCAATAAGTTGGCAATGAAAAAATTCAATGATCTTGTCTTTGTTCACTACAACCTTTCCCTTCGCCACAGACAGATCCTTGGCACCAATACATCGCCGATTGTATTAAAAAATATTGATCCACATGCATAGTGGAACACAAAGATTGTTGATCCTGTCTATGAGTGATGGATCCGAGTTTGATGATGAGGATTATGTAGGTGAGGATGAGGTTCAACCTCAGACACAAAGAGAGAGGATGGCTCTACAATCTTCCATGACTTATCTTAGACGCACTCGTAGGAGGACATAGACTACTATGAGCCTTAGTCTAGTGGTTGTTATTTTGATATATGTTTTGAACTTTTGATACTATGGATTTTGTAATCCATAAATATTATAGAAATTTGAGTCTTTGACACAGGAGTGACACTATGTTTATTACTTTAAGTCTATACTTTATAGTTTATAACTTTATATTGTGTTATTCAGTTTTTTTCCCTTCAAAAATTCACTTTTATACTTATGTAATCTATGCAAAATTGTGTATGTGTATTAAGTAGCTTCTATTTATCTCAATTATTGTGTATTTGATATTAATTGACTGAAAGATGTATGAAACAATCTTAAAATCCTTAAAAATCTTTAAATTTCATGGGTTTTTCAATTTTTCGAATCCTTGCCGAGTCCAAGTCTGAGTCGGATTATGACTTTCCGAGTCAGAAGTGAGTCTGAGTACCGGAACTATGATGTAGATCTCTTCTTGTAGGTCACCATTCAAGAAAACACTCTTGATGTTTATCTGATGCAGTTTCAAGCCAAACTGTTTTGCCATGGCTAGGACCAATCTGATTGTGCTCATCTTTTTAGGAGCAAAGATCTCCTCATAATCAATGCCCTGACACTGAGAAAAGCCCTTTGCAACTAAACAACCTTTGTACTTATACAAACTATCATCAAATTTATATTTGATTTTGTAAACCCATTTGCAACCAATGGGTTTCTTCCCTAGTGGAAGATCATAAAGGACCTAGGTGTTATTCTTTAGCAAGCTATGGCGTTTAGATGTCATGGCCTATTCCCACTGTCGAATTCCTTTTGCTCCGGAATATGTTTGAGGTTGAAACACTCTATTGGAAAAGTTTTGTATTGTTACCTAAATTTGGTAACGACAACATCTAGGACAAGAGTTGGCTCTATCTGGGGAATGTCATCCGTTTGTTCTTGAAAACAAAGACTGACATAGAATCTAGTTCTTGAAGTGCCTTCATCCACTCCATCGGACTGTAGAGTTAGGTCACTAACAAAAACAAAACTAGGAACAAAAAAACCTATGAACAAAAAATGTAAAGACTATGTACAAGGGGTAATTATTTGATAATCACTGGAAGTAATGTTTCAGATGTTGTCCACAATATGGAAGTGGCATTGGAGATCCATCACTGTATGCAAGTAAGAAATTGTTTTGGCCTACAACCTAGTGAATTATGGAAGGGCCTTGCCCAAAAGAGTCAAATTTGTCGTGATTTCCCTTTGGTTCTCACCTTTTTCCCTAGAGTAGAACAAGATTCCCAACTTGGCATTCTCTGTATTTGGCTTTTTTATCAAAGAGAACTTTGACTTGTTGTTGATGAGTAGAAAATTGGTCCTCTATTTCTTTTCATTGTTCCTCCAACTGCTGAAGAAACATGATTTGCTTATGTAATGAGCTTGAATAAGTTTCATCTTCAATTCACTACATCAACTTGAGCGTGAGAAGCTCTAAATTTATAGGAATCTCAACATTAATCCCATACAACAACTGAAAGGGTGACATTCCAAAAGCCCGCTTAGGAATAATCCTATCAAGCCACAAAGCATTGCATAACGCGTTTTGTTAGGTTCTTCGATTTGCTTCTAGAAGGTTTTTGATGATGGTCACAATGTTCTTGTTGCTTGATTCTGCTTGACCATTACCTAGGGGGTAATAGTCTAAAGCATGAACCGGACTAATCCCATAATTAAAACAGAACTCAGTTACTTCCTTAGAAGACAAAGCAGCTCTGATGTTTGCGACAACCTTATTTGGAACACCAAAATGTGAAATGATGTTCCACTTCAGGAAATCACAAATTATCTTTGACGAAGAGCCTCTGACAAGGATTGACTCCACCCATTTAGTGTGGCTATTTGTTGCTTCTAGGATATGAGTGTGATCTTTTCCTAAAGGCAGATTGATCATACCAATGAAATCAACTCCCCATTGCTGAAATGCCCCCTTAATCACTACTGCCTTCAATGGCAGAGCAACAATCATTTGTTTTCCCACGAAATTTTGGCACAATTCGCATTTCCTTACGCATTTACGAGCATTACTAAATAGTGTGGGTCATTAGTATGTTTGGTCTCTCAAGATCTTGTAAAGTGCAACAAGTGGTGAGAAGTGTCCTCAACAAGCTTGATTATGAAATCATTTCAAAATACGAACTTGCTTTCTGAACTTTATCCACACAACGTAGAAAAGTTTCAACAATTTTCTGCTTGTAAGAACAATTCTCCCATAGAATGAAACCAGCAGCCTTTAACTTGAGAGTCCATCATTCTTTGTATGACAGATGCAAGGGGCATCCACCATAAGTCAGCTAATGAGCCAATATCGGAAAGCCACTTATTTGTAGTATCGACAAATAGAGCAGTAGGAAAAGAATGGGAATTCTCATTCTCTACATGCAAAGGTACACTTTCAGCCATGAGTTGACAAAGTCCCGTACCACGAACCATCTTGGTAAGTCTAAACTCCATATCATATTCCTGGATCTTGGGAATCTAATTTCCTCTCTTCATACCAAATTCTTCTTGTGTCAAAATAGTCTTGACACTAGTATCTAGAACTAGAGCTATGACATGTGAGTTTAGGATTTAAAACCTGTAGTACTTCATTGCTTCAAAAACAACATAAGCATGCTTCTCCATCTGACTATATTTCAATTCACGAGCCTTCAAAGGGCAACTCATGAATGAAATGGGTGATTCAATACCTTCATCATTTTTCTGCATCAAAATAGCAGATATAGTATGCTAGGAAGCATAACTATACATGATGAAGCTTTTTGTGTAATCAAGGTAAACTAGCATGGTGCATGTGCTATTGCATCTTTAATTCTACATATGTTGTCCTCCCTTCTTGACTCCAAGGAAAGGTATCTTTTCCTTTCATCGTATCAACAATATGATGATTCTTGTCGGCAAATTGCATCTTTAATTTTGCATATCTTGTCCTCCCTTCTTGACTCCAGTGAAAGGTGTCTTTTCCTTTCATTATATCAACAATATGACGAGTCTTTTTGGCAAAATCAGGCGTCTTCTTAAGAAATTCATGTTTCCGAAGAAAGAGTGAATTGTTGTGTCATTTGATGACAAAGATAAGCTTTGAATTGCCTGCACCCTATCTGGATCAATTCTGATACCCTCCTTCGACACAATGTGTCCCAACAACTTGCCTTCCATCACACCAAAAATTGACTTCTTGGTATTAAGTGATATGCCATGTTGTCTATATTGCTCCAAGACTTGTCAAAGATTATAGAAATGATCTCGACGTATTTTGGAGAAAATAGACATGTCATCCAAGTACACAATGATGCTTTCATTGATGAGACTTTAAAGCAAGATCCATTTCTCACTGAAATGTTACTCCAACATTGATTAGACCGAAAGGTGTCCGATGGTAAGTAAATGTGCCCCATTGGGTTGTAAATGACGTCTTATACTGATCATCTTTCCATACCTCAATTTGATTGTAGCTTGAGAAAAAGTCCAACATAGATAACATCTCTAAACCAATGACACTCTGCAACACCTGATCCACGATCACTAGTGGATAGTTATCCTTGAGAGATAACTAATTTAGATTGTTAAATCCACACATGCGGATTTCTACATTCTTCTTTCGTATAGGAACTATGTAAGCTACCCATGATGAATGATGGATAGGAAAGATAATGCCTACTTCTAGCATCTATTGAATTTCAAAAAAAATGGATCCTAGAATCCTTGAATTGTATTGCCTTTGATTTTGGCGAAAAGGAACTATGCCAAAATTTAGAGGAATGTCATGCCAGACATCCTTGGGACAAAAAGACTTCAGATCTTTGTAGGAATAAGCTAGAACATCCTTGTATTCACGAAGCAATGTTATGAATTTCCCCTTCTCATTAGTGCACCGATAACCAATGTTAACTAGTTTACAATCCTCTTTAGTCCCAATGTTTTAGTTTTCATATTGTCCCAAGGAAGTTGACTTTGTCTTTTGCTGCTCTTTGACATATTTGTCGTGCTTGTCAAATAGCTTTTCTAAGGAAATTGGACCCTTGGGAAGTGCCTTGGGAAGTGCTTATTTCCTTTCAGTTGAATAACTTCATGACCAATATCAAGGTCTTCATCAAAGATAACCTCATTTGGAGAAACTCTGCCCCCTTCAAAGTATATATCATCAGAACCTTCCTTGAATTCAACGAAATTTATAATTAGGGTATCATCATTAAGCAGTTGCCAATGTTTTCTATTATCAAGGATACTTGGTCGGTAAACCAATTGTATCTCATATATGTCATCTTCAAAATTATGGTGAGGAATGAGTAGGGTGGCTAAAATGGCAAGTGAATCAGCCCTATCATTTAACTCTCTAGGAATCACTACGATATTGAAAGCATCAAAATTTTGATGAAATTCTAGACTAAATCACGGTAATGCCGAAGTCGATCATTTCTGGCTTGATATTGACCTTTGACTTGACATACCATGTAGGTTCTGAATTCCTTTAATTTGTGCCATGTTCAATCCCGATATCAAGGTCTCATATTCAGTTGTGTTATTGGTATTGGGAAACTACATTCGTATAAATAAGGGAAAAAATCCCCTTCAGGTGAAATCAACACAATTCCCGCACCAGATCCCATAGAGGCAAAACTTCCATCGAATTCCATGGTCCAAACTTCATTGGAGCTGCTTGTACTTGCTTCAGAATCCATAAAAATAATTTTTCCTCCGAGGCAATGCATAAAATCCCCTTGAGAAACAATTTCTTCTTCTTCAAGAACATCCATAGAATCTTCTTTAGGAATAATTCTTTCTTCAACTATGACTAGCAGTTGATCTGGAATAACAACCTCCTCTTGATCTTCACTAGCATCATCAAGTCTTTTAGCATCTAAAAGTAATAAGAAACTTCAAAGCTACTTGTCTAGTCTTTCGCAAATTTTGATACTTCATCAACATGCAGGTAGTAATTACCCATTCTAGCTGACTCAAAAAGAATTTGAGCATGTGGATCATTGGATTTGACTGCCACATACTTTGTTTCCCTCTCAGGATGCTACTTTTGCATAACACCTTTGACAAGTATTCCGGCTTCAGTCATTTCCATGTTGAGTTCACCACCCACATCCTTATAGAAATTACAACCAAGCAACACCTCAAAAGAAGTTGGTACATCTGCAACCAAGACGGTCATTTTGATTTTTTTATTCGAGAATGATGCAAAGGAAAATTTTGGGCATATTTGATTTGTATTTTCAAGGGCACTTGCTTATTATCCATGGAAGAGAAATTAGCAAAGGACTTAGTCAAGGTTAACTCCAAAGGATCTACAACTTTAGTCGATATGACATTATCAGAGGTGCCAAAATCTATGATACGATTCCTTAGCTTAAAACCACTGATCAACAAGGAAAGGTAGAAAGACTCAATTTTTCCTAGAACTGAGGATGAAATAGTGACTAAGTTATTTGGCATGCTCTTAATCTCAAGGGCAGCTACATGAGGTTGGGTAGGTTGTGATTCCTTAACATATTTTGTAAGCCTATCCAACTGATCTGGATATGCTTGAAGGTATTCTATCTCATACATCTAACTTTTAGTCCTTAGTACGATCTATGATAACAAAAGCTTGGAATGAACTAGATAACGAGGAATCCAAATTTTCAGCTTGGTCTTAGCATTTGTATTAGCCATACTGGGCTTCGAAATACTAGATGGAGAAAACAGATCGGCACTTACTTGATTTCTAGCTAGGTCATTAGGAAGGGCTGGTAGCATTGTTATCCTCTTTGTAATGGTGACAAGAATTTGGGGAGCATCCAATTTCTTTTCAACCTCTTCGTTTTACTGTGTCAGCTTCGTTTGCAAATGCATCATGACCACATATGCTTGTGCAAAATTAATTTCGTGGTTTTCATCATTGTATTGAATGTATCCAATAAAAGAGTTGTTGATTGCTTGATGATCTTCATGGTATTGGTGTAATAACCACTACTAGTTATAACTTCTTGAAACACCAAATTCTTCTCTAGTTCAGTTGTTTGATATTTCATCAACCACTTTGCAAGCAAGCTCTGATAGCACTGTAATATCCCTTGCCCAAACTAACTGATTTTAGCTCAAGGAATATTGTCAAACACTTGCATGCTGCCTTTCTCTTTTCTGATTTTTTTGTGTTACGGATTGTTCGATATAGTCTGAATGATGCTAAAAAATTCAAAACGTTCGCAAATGATATTACAATACCTCTTACAATGAACTAACATGCAAGTGCAGTTCTTTTTGATATTTTCAATGGATATACATGAAAACTAGATATGGAATGCATACCTACAGCGAACTGACATTTTGACAAAAATTGGCATACAACTATTGTGCTGATCACATATGCTATTAGATGGACATTTCATCAAACAAATGGTATGCAACATATATCTCCTTTATTGAATTCATTCCCATCTACAATATTGCTATGAATTTGCCAAGACAAATGGGCTTACATTAATGACTACAGCAATGCCAAATCTGATTCTGAGTTATCACTTACAACAAAAAAATTATATGCCTAAGATTACAATGCTAACTACTAACAGTTGCAAGAAGAAACTGATAATAGTGATGCCCAAGGACGGAGATGAAAGTTGCAGTCGGAACCAAGCATAAATATTGTAGCGTGACACTATTCACTCGTAATGTAGCAGCGAAAAAAACGATTACTAATGGCTGCCAAAGATGAATCTTCAGGTCTGCACTTGATAGTCCCTTCAATATTCTTCAAACCCTTCGGTTATTCCTTAACTTTAAGCACAAAGAGAACTTCAGAATGAAGCTCTCTTGAATGCCAAATTCAGCGGATATTTCACCACCTCAAATGGTTGCAACATTAAAGAATTGACACTCTCCAATGGCTAACTGAAATCAGAAACCCTTAGTTTCTTCTCCCAAGTTCATATCAAATGCAATTGACAATAATCAGATGCCTAACAATGAACCTCTCACTTCTATTTATTCATCTCCTTCACTCTTCTAGAAGGAAATAAAATATTATTTAATTCCATTCTCTAGAAGATTCCCCCTTTCTAATACAATAATTAGTTGTGCTTCTAGAAAATGCACTCACTAGAAGCTTCCCCCTTTCCAATACAATAATTATTTATGCTTCTAGAAAATTAAATTAATTAAATATAAAGTCACCTTTAGATTTATTTATTTATTGACTGTAATTTAATTTATTTCTCCTTATTTCTCCACTTAGCCTTCAGAGAATGAAAATCTAATAAGTCCATTGAGGGTCTAAAAGATGGGAACATTACAGTCCGTCCTCTCTGAAATTGCTTGTCCTCAAGCAATCCAGCAATACAGTGAACTCCAACCTCCACCTGGATCCCAAATAAAGTAGTATGTGACAACCCTGTCAACATTGAACCAACTGCATACCACTAACATCATTAGGACCAACAACATAACTTGCAATATAGAACTCAAAACCTGTGTTAATGATGTAGGAGTTAGAATATCATCGGAAGAAAACTCCACAAGAAATATCTTCATCCTAGTTCCCATGCATATAATATATACTGGACTAGAATCCTAATCAACAATACCTTGAAGAGACGTAGCTACAGGAGAACCATATGCACTCATGCCAACTGTATCAACAATAGGTGTAGCCACGTCAAAATCGATGGATACGGGAACATTACCAACTACCACAACACAAAACCGAATCTTTACAGATGGTGAAAACTAAGCCCAACTCCACTCAGGTGAGTGATCAACATCAACCTCAAACATCAAACTGTCATAAGGCAATGTTGCATCCATGTCAAACATAGTATTGTCCATGAAGTGAACATCAAAACTTTGTTGATCGATAGTATAACATGACTCTGTCACTATATCACTCTCCTCATCAGCAATAACAAGTGTACTATCATCAGAGCACACATCTACAACTGCATGCATACTACTAAACTCCTCATTGGATGGTTCAATTGGCACAGAAGTGGCTATTGTTGCATCGCCATCAAATACATGATCCGAGGAACTCATGCCAATAATTGCATCATCTGACTTAACTTGACATGAATTCTCATCACATTCCACCTCAATTGTGCCCAACTCATACACGGTTCCATAAGAAATGTCCTACAAATCTGAAGTTGCAACTGTATCATCACATTTCGCTCTTTGAAAAAGAGATATCATGCTCTACTCAAATCTCAGATTCGAAATCAGTTGGGTCATCCATTTGTGATTTTAATTCATCTCATTCACTAGCACATCCAACTGTTGCCCAATACCCTGTATCTCAAAATCTCCATCCCTTGGTGGAGAAGTATGCCCTCTGTGGGTATAATGAATTCCAAGTCTTCTATCACCATCCATAACAATGAAAACCAAGTCCTCTACTTGTGGGTTGAAAGAAAAGTGATGAGCACTCCTCACAGTGTAATGTCGATAAAAACTCCTAATCTCTATCAAGGGCTCATTATCATCAAATTGGAAATTAGAAGATGGCTCCAATCTTTGACTCCAAACTACTGGTCGGGCAGGAACCTAGACAACCCTCTCAGCAAACCTAACCACAAAATTCCTATTGGGAAGCATTGTAGCCAAGGTCTCTACAATCTTCCTCATCAATCGTCGTATAGCATGAGAGCCCCAAATGAGAGTACCCTCAGATATACTGTATAAACCTCATGCAAATCCAAGCTCTCAAGAAAATACTCCATGAATGACTCAGTCTAGTAGAAATTATATATGGAAGCATCAATCTGCTCCCCCGCAATCCACAACTGATCCTTCTAAAAATGTGACAATGCCAACTACCCAATGCTACCAGCCGTATGAAAAGAAGAAATAGATTCACTTCCAATAGAAGGAAGCAAATCACTGTGGGAGCCCGTCTCTACTGATGCTCTCACCTCCTCTATACATACTACACTCATATCTTAGACGAATGCTTTCACTACATCATCATGTCCCTTATCCTCAACAGTAGAAGCAAACTCACCACCAACCACAATATGTAACTGAACAGGGTTTGGGGTTGGTGTCGACTGTACCCGTTCTAACTCCATGGTAACCTTATCCACCTGTGACTGTGACTCTGAAGAGCCAACTGAGGATATTGAAGAGAGCCCACAGTCACCTCAAGCTCCTAGGTGAACTCAACCACCTCCTCCTCTTTCCCTAACAACATCTCATAGCAGGTAATACCCCACTCCAGAAGGTAATCCATGTTAGCAACTAACTGAGAGTAACAATGCTTCAAGATCCTAACAACGTCTTGAAGCGCATTAACCTTTGCTAGAGAAAGAGTATTATCACCATGCTCATCAAACATAGGAGCACCCCAACCAGATGTACCTAACATCTGACGAACAGCAGCATAATGCTCAAGAGCTAAAGAAATGTTACTGTCACTCACCTTCAACTAACAAGCCACATAATGCCTTTGTAATCCCTAAATCCTATGCAAGCTCTCTGTCTCACTAACTGCACTGAGATAGGAAATTGAATCAGAACTCTCCACCACAAGATCGCTCATACGGGTGCTATCTTCTTCGCACAATTCTGGATCAGACATACAAATGCCATTTTCCTCAACCAACTCCTCATCCGAAGAAATGGAAGACCTTTCCATATCAATCTCCTCGCATGTCTCAACTTCCACCACAATAGTAAGATCCTATAAGCATCAATCCTGGGACTCATCCAAAACCTCTTCGGAGCACACCCAATATCTGACAAGGAGTTTCATACCTAGTACATCTCATAGCATCATCAGATGTGTCCATACTATCTGCATCAATATCTTATGAAAAAGCCTCAACTGCGGACTCCTGACTCTGCACACATGACTTAGTGCCAGGCTGCAAATCAGTAATACTAGAGCATAAACCCACATCTACTAACTCCGCTAAAACACCCGCATCACCAACATCATAGCTGGGTGGCTATACATTTCTCAGTCCCACCTGAGGAAACAATTGCCTTCTGCATTATAGCAACACCATGAGATTTCACATACAAATCTCCAATAATAATCCTGTCCTCGAGAGAGCCAAAAGTATCATTGGTAACAACTGCATCAACTGTCTCTACACTAACTATAGCAACAGCTTTGGGAGCCTTAACCTAATGAAACTCAATATCGCTAAGTCCACTGTCAACACTGCAGATAGGACTAGCAGATGTAGTACTAAATATAGGTACATCTGCATCAGGGACTCTTGTCGGGGAAAACTCAAGCTTCCTTCCTTGCAACCTCGATGTCGGTCTTCTAAAGGCAAAAACCATATACCTTGCTAACAACTGCATCAACTGTCTCTGCACTAACTATAGCAACAACTCTAGGAGCCTTAACCTGCTGAAGCTCGGTGTCGCTAAGTCCATCGTCAACACTGCAAATGGGACTAGCAGGTGTCATACTAGATATAGGTACATCTGCATCAAGGACTCCTGTTGGGGAAAACTCAAGCTTCCTTCCTTGAAATCTTGATGTTGGCCTTCTAAAGGCAAAAACCATATACCTTGTTGCCCTTTCAATCATCTTTGGATCCAACAAGCTCTTTGTCAATCTATGTTGATGAAGCTTAAGTTTCTCCATACTCTCCTGCAAAGCCTTCATCTTCACACTAACTTCCTCATTACTTCACCGACTTCTAGAAGTGTCAGTCTTCCTATGTCTGTCCATGGCTAGAAAATGCTAGAGAGCTAGTCACTCCAAATGCAACAACAAATTTGACAATAATTAATATTTTCCTAACCCACAGGATGGCAAGAAACCACTCTGATACCACAGTAATAACCCCAACCGGTTATAACTTCTTGATACACCAAATTCTTCTCTAATTTAGTTGTTTGACATTTCAACAAATACTTTGCAAGAAAACTCTGATACCCCTGTAATATCCCTTGCCCAAACTGACTGATTTTAGCTCAAGGAATATTGTGAAACACTTGCATGCTGCCTTTCTCTTTTCTAATTTTTTTGTGTTACGAATTGTTTGATATAGTCTGAATGATGCTAAGAAATTCAAAACGTTCGCAAATGATCTTACAATACCTCTTACAATGAACTAATATGCAAGTGCATTTCTTTTTGGTATTTCCAATGCATATACATGAAAACTAGATATGGAATGCATACCTACAGCCAACCGACATTTTGACAAAAATTGGCATACAACTATTGTGCTGATCATATATGCTATTAGATAGACATTTCATCAAACAAATGGTATGCAACATATATCTCCTTTATTGAATTCATTCCCATCTACAATATTGCTGTGAATTTGTCAAGACAAATGTGCTTACAATAATGACTACAGCAATGCCAAATCTGATTCTATGTTATCACTTACAACAGCAAGATTATATGGCTAAGATTACAATGCTAACTACTCGATAGTCCCTTCAATATTCTTCAAACCCTTCAGTTATTCCTTAAATTTAAGCACAAATAGAACTCTAGAATGAAGCTCTCCTAAATGTCAAATTCAACGGATATTTCACCACCTCAAATGGTTCTAACACTGAAGAACTGACGCTCTCCAATGGCTAACTGAAATCAAAAACCCTTAGTTTCTTCTCCCCAGTTCATATCAAATGCAATTGACAATAATCAGATGCCTAAAAATGAAGCTCTCGCCTCTATTTATTCTTTTCCTTCACCCTTCTAGAAGGAAATAAAATATTATTTAATTGCACTTTCTAGAAGCTTCCCCCTTTCCAATACAATAATTAGTTGTGCTTTTAGAAAATTAGATTAATTAAATATAAAATCATCTTTAGATTTATTTATTTATTGACTTTAATTGAATTTATTTGTCCTTATTTCTCCACTTAGCCTTTGGAGAATGAAAAGCTAAGAACTCCATTGAGGGTCTAAAAGATGGGGAACATTACAATTGGGCAACACTACCCTCGGAAGGATAATCTTCTTGAGTACCACCGATAGGATCACATTAATAGTAACTAGTGGCTGTGTTACTTAGTGGTCTTTGCCTCTCTAGAGGAGGAGCAAGCTTGTTCTAGTTCTTGGCTGCATAATTATTTGAAATGTAAGGATATGGACTCCTTGGTATATCCTTGTTTGGAGCAGCAAGCGATCCTTCCGAGATCAGCTTCTTGAGGTCAAAAGGTTCATTTGCTAGTTTCTGAACCATATGAAGATTCTATATGGGAATTGTTCTTGAACCAGTTCGAATCCTTTCGAACTTTTCCCACAAGTATCAAGTCATCTTCGATCTCCATACACACTTGGTAAACTTCATGGAAGCCTTCATCAACAAGATACATATCTTTCAAAATAGGAATGCCAACACTCTCCATCTGGATCTCTTGAATGGGTAGATTCCTCCTACTCAAGGCATCAGCCACCTTGTTAGCCACTCCTTTTTTATGCTTTATGGAGAATGTATATGACTGCAAGTACTCCATCCATTTGACATGTCTATGGTTCAGCTTCTCATGTCTATTCAGAAAACTCAAAGCTTGGTTGTCGGTATACACAATAAATTCTTTAGGTAACAAGTAGTGTCTCCACTTTCTAAGTGACTGAACCATAACATAGAGTTCTACATCATAAGTAGAGTACTTTTGTTTTACCTCATTAAGCTTCTCACTGAAAAAGGCCACAGGCCTGCCATCTTGACTTAAGACACCACCAATTGCCCTCTTACTTGCATCACACTCAATAGCAAAAACCTTGTTAAAATCGAGTAAAACCAAGATAGGTTGTTGTGGTACCCTTGTTTTCAAATACTCAAATGACTGATCTGCATCTTTAGTCCATTGAAACTGACAAATCTTTCCCCCCTTAACAGTATCAATCATTGGTGCACTTATCGCACTAAAATTCCTCACAAACTTCCTATAAAATCTAGCAAGACCATGAAAAATCTTTATCTCACCAGCAGACTTTGGAGTAGGCCAATTCAATATGGCTTCAACCTTAGAAGGATCCATCTTTAGGTTGCCTTTAGAGATGACAAACCCAAGAAAAACAAGCTCTTCCTACAAGAACACTCACTTTTCCAAGTTGACCTTCAACTGCTTCTCATGTAGCCTTTTCAAAACCATATCAAGATGTGTTAGATGTCCATGCTTATGTTTGCTAAAAATCAAGATATCATCTAGATACATAACAATAAAATGTTTATGAAAGATTTAAGGACTTCATTCATCAATCTCATAAAGGTGCTTGGAGCATTGGAAAGGCCAAAAGGCATCGCAACACACTCAAATAGCCCTTCATTAGTCTTGAAGGCAGTTTTCTACTCATCCCCCTCTCTAATTCTGATTTGATGGTAGCCACTCTTCACATCAATCTTGGAGTAGTACCTTGCATATCCCAAACAATCCATAAGATCTTCTATTCTAGGCATTGGAAACCTATACGTGATACTTATCCTGTTGATGGCTCTAGAGTATGTACATAGCCTCCATGTACCTTCCTTCTTAGGAGCTGGGACTGCTGGAACAACACAAGAGCTAATGCTCTTCCTTATGAAGCCCTTTTCTAACAATCCTTGAATCTGCCTTGCTACTTCAGCATTCTGCATAGGAGTTAATTTGTATGCAGCTTTGTTAGGTGGAGTGGATCCAGGAATGAGGTCTATACAATGGCTTATCTCCCTTTCAAGTGGTAAGGTATCTGTGGTCTCATCAGCAATTATCCCCTTAGACTGATCCAATAGGTCTGCAACTTCTTTAGGACCAACTTTCCTCAAAGTTTCTTGTGTTTGCTTCTCCTTTCTAGGTGCATTATTCCTAGGTTTCACTACAACAACAAACATGCCATTTTTTCTTCTTTTAGTTCTTTTAAGAACTCCTTCTCACCTACTAACGTGACTGTACTTCTCCTTAGTTTCACCTACCAATGGTGTCATAGTGTAGGTTTCTCCATTTTTGGTCAAGGTATATACATTTGTCTTTCCTTCATGTTGAGCATTTGTGTCATATTGCCAAGGCCTACCAAGAAGAAGATGATAAGCATCCATATCCACAATTTCACATAGTACTTTATCCCTATATTCCCCAATCTGAAACTCAACATAGCATTTCTCATTTACTAGGGTTTGCTACTCCTTACTTAGCCAAGAAACTTTATAAGGATTAGGATGTGGGATTCTTTGTAGACTTAGTTTGTTCACCATTTCACTAGAAGCTAAATTTTCAGTGGGACCTGAATCCACAATGACTTTACATACCTTTCCTTTTACCTTGCAGGCTGTCTTGAAAATTGATTTCCTTTGAAGAGGTTCTTGGTTAAGTGGCATCAAAAGCGACCTATTGAACATCAAGCTTTCTCCTGTCTCAGGGCCTGCATGTTTTGAAGAAGATGCAGTAGTATGGATTATGGAATGAGGTGGTACTTTGACAATCTTCATCTTGAAGTAACTGAATCCTCCTTTCACCTTGGTTGGCTGCACCTATCTTCTCTGGACACCTAAAGGACTGACGTCCAACTTGGTTGCATGAGAAACTCCCTCCAGTGAACTTACTTGTTCCTTTACCTCCAAATCTGTCTCTAGGACTAGGTGTCCTTCCCCTAAATGAACCTCTGCTGCTAGTGTCATTTTCAGCCCCTTGACTGCTACTAGATTCTCCTTGTTCTCTAAGATAGTTTCCCCTTCCAAAGAATCTGCCTCTTCCTTTAATAGTGTTACTTCTTCCTCCTCTATTATTTTGTTCAACTTTCCTGTTTTGTTTTTCCTCAATCCTAAGGGCTAGTTGATAACATTTGTGAACTGATTCAACTGACACCAAAGTTAACTCATCTTGAATGTTATATTTGAGCCCATTGATGTACCTTGCTAGTTTTTATTTCTCATTCTCATACAATTAGACCTAAGCATTAAGGTATGAAATTGTTGAGTGTAGGTACTTACATCCATGTCCTTCTGCTTGAGATTATGTAGCTTCTTGTGGAGCATCACCTCATAATCCTTAGGTACAAACTACTTCAAGATTTCTGCCATCATTCTTTTCCATGTAGAAATGGGTTACTTCTCTTCCTCTACTCTTTCATTTTGGTGAAAGTTCCACCAACTCAGGGCTAGACCTTTCCACCTAGATTTTGCAACTATAACTCTCTGAATAGCAGGTATCTCCTCAGCTTCAAAATGGTTCTCAAGAGATCCTAACCATTCCATGCATGCTTCTAGTTCCAACTTCCCATCAAACATGGGTAAGTCTCCTTTGTCTTTTCTTCCTACCCTCTGCACGGTTGTTACCATGATCCTCTAATCTTCAAGCATGTTAGACAAGTTGTCTCCCTCTTCTTCTTCTTCTTCCTCAGACTCTTCATGCTCTCCTCTTCTTACTTGCCCCTTCGACTTGTCAAGTTCTCTCTTCATTGCCCTATTTTCTTCTCTGACTACCCTGCCCTCAACCATTTGTTCTTTTACAATCTTCGCCAACTCAATGTTGGTTATTCTCAAAGGAATGTCTTCTCTTTCTGCCATCTTGTTCTCCCAATTAGATTCTAAGTGGCTCTGATACCACTTGATGCAAAGTGCTCACACCAACAGCTTGGTAGGACCCCAACTTCAACACTTTAGGTAGTCTTAACATTTCTGAACCTTCTAGAGCCCTTAAAGACCCTTCTCAACTTAATTCAGCACAATGACAGCCTTCCACACAACTTTAGAAGTCTTCAAGACTTCTTTCCCTATTAGCAATTCTAGGGATCGACAATGGTGAAATGGCCAAAACAAAGAAATGGACTCCACCCTATTCCTTGGATCAAACTCACACCTAGGACCTTTCAATTTATACTCAAGGATGAGACTTCAACAACTATTTGACTTCCACAACTCCTATTTTGCATTTTTTTCTCAAAGGCCTAATTCTCCTTGTAGCCCTTTCTAAGGTTTTAGGAGAGCAACATAGTTTTGCTCCACTTGACTTGGCAAACAAACTAGGGTTTTGGATACCCTTTTGGAAGTTACCCAGATCCCCAAAGCACCAACTCTCCAACTACTCCAACACCCTTGAACCTACACAAGCCTCATAGGCCTAATTGGCCAAATCAAGCTTGGATCACTTGGAAATGTGCAACAATGGTTACTAGGATCATTCACAGCTTCATTCCAAGCCCTGTCCATAAAATCAGCATTTTTACTACTAAAAGCATAGCAATTTCAAACTAGGGCACGTTCATTTACCCCTTGGATCATTTCAAAAAAATCTATAACTTAGGAATCTTAAATTAAACACCTTAACCTTGCGAATTCCAAAAGGCCATTGAAAACCAACTGTAGAAATGGAGGTTAGGGCCACATCTTGCTTGATTTCCTCCATTTAAGGGTTTGTAAACTTGCTTGCAAAGAAAAAGCTCTAACTTGCTTCAAGCTAAACCAATCACAATGAAATCAAATGCAATGCAAACTAGAGTTAGAACACTTTCAAACCATGCAACTAGATTTGGTCTCCCAATCCATAAAAGTTTGTACAATAGTAAATTGCTCAGAAGATCTGTGTATTAGGTATCAAAGACTTGTTGAACGTACACCTTATGACTCCTCTGACTTCATAGAGGGTATTAGCAATGAAATACATCATTCGCAACTGATAACAAGTTGGCTTGAGTAGTTACATGACCAGTTGTAACATTTTGCAAAATAATGTCAAAATTAACAAAAGGTTGTCAGCAACTTTTCTTGCAGAATGCAATTTTTGCACTAACACTTCCTAGGACTTCACGACTTGGTCAATTGCAACACTTAGGACCTAAATAAGGTGTAATGACTCACAAAACATTCCTAGAGTTAACTTATTAGCTAAAAACATCAAAAGCATGATCCTAAGGACTAAGGCAACTTAGGCTTATATGACACCTCAAGTTCCTTGACCTTACAAACAAAGATCAAGTTATTACAATAAGAAAAATTAACATTTTTGAGTGAGGTGGATCACCACCCCTTGTCTTCCATCATGAATCTCCTTCAGCTTGATGAGATGACCTATTAGACACCTAGGTGCCCTGCACTAGGGGTCTTGGATGGAAATAAAGAAGAGGAGAATAAATTTTCGAAGGAGTATAGAGAAGTGAAGGAAGGAGAAGCATAGATAGATGAAACTCCTGCACATAAATTTAGTGAAGACAAACCTATTAAATACAAAGAACCTATAGTTAAAATAATGAACTTAAGGGATGAGGCTAACCCGAAAGATACATTTGTGGGAGATGACTGGAATGTAGTTCTAAAAGCAGTAGAGTTTAAAATATTTACAGAATATAAGGATTTTTTTGCAAGGACATATAAGGAAATGAAAGGGGTACCGCCAAAATTATGCATCCATCGGATACGATTGATAGGAGTAGTACCTATATGGAAGCGACTATACTGGATGAATAAAAATTATGCCATACACGTCATTGATGAGATCAACTGAATACTTGAGGCAAGCATTATTTTTAGGGTACAAACAAGTGAGTGGGTATCATCAATTGTGATATTTTTGAAGGACACCACTTAGATAAGGATATGTGTCGACTTTTGATGCTTGAATGCAGTAACAATCAAAGATCCATTCCCAATACCATTCACCAACAATATTTTGGAAGTTGTAGGGCATGAAATCTATTCATTTCTAAATGGATTCTCTGGATACGACCAGATATCCATCGTGGAAGAAGATAGGCTTAAAACAACCTTCATAGTAGAAGATGGAGTATATGTCTACAATAGAATGTCGTTCGGATTGTACAATGCCTCGGCAACATTTTAGAGGATTATCTTGCACATCTTTGATAAGATGTCAGTCAGAAACTTCAAGTCATTTTTTGACGATTGGTCAATTTTCAATGCAGAGGATAAACATCTTACCGCACTCAGAGAATGCATGGAAAAATGTAGACGAGTGAGACTGACACTAAACCCAATGAACTGCAGATTCATGGTACCGCAAGGGAAGCTATTGGGACACATAGTATGCAAAGTAGGATTAAAGACAGATCTTGAGAAAGTCCGGGTAATCTTAGAGATGCCACCTGATGGGACTCAAGATTGTGTCCCCAATTTTAGTACCATTCTAAGCTTTTGAGCTCTTATAAGTGCTTTTAATGCATGTGTACCTAATCGTCTTATTGAGGCCTAAGAGGTGTTTTATGTTTCTAACACTTTGCATTCAGCACATCCATGCAGCCCATGAAGATAACTTTCCATTCCGAGTCATTCTATGAAGCTCCATTTTGAGCAATGTTCAAATTTGCATTTTTGCTTGAGTGTCAAACAGTGACAGGAAGCCTAGTTTGCATTTGAATATCTTTCACCCAACAATGTTTCATGACTCGACAGTTTGGGAGTGTTTAGTATGCATATCAGAGAACCTATGTTTCAGATTTCAAGTCATTTCGATATGTTTTGACTAGGTTTTGAATCTCTCAAAGTCAATTGTTTATTGTTGTCATGCTGATGTAAATTGTTCAAAATTCTGGGAGGCCCTATTTGACTGGTTGTAACTTTGACCTAGTTGATCAAAATGAGAAAATTCCTTTTGCACTACATTTTATAGGTCAGATACTTGCTATGTTCCAAATTTGAGCCTATGATGAATCCGTTTGACTAGTTTTCAAACGCAATTTCGAAAGCAACTTGTAAAGTTTTATTGGTCTCCAAAAATGCAGATTGATCAGTACCCCTGTTCGGGATGTCATAATTCGGAATCTGTGATAGTTGAAACCAAATGGATTGCACCATTGTGTTCTACTCTGAAAATACTTTAAGTGTGTCAGTTTGCAAGTCTTGACGAATCCATTTGCACACATTCCCAAGTCCATTCCATTTGTAAAAATCACTTTTTTGCTAGTGTTCCCAGTTCTCCAAATCCAAGTACCCTTCACGTGCTTGCCAAATGTGCCCTGCTATTCGTCATGAGCCTAAATCCCAGATTTCTACTAACCTTATGACTATGAACTAATGCCAATTTTTGTGTCCCCAAGTGTCAACCTGACCTATTTTCGAAGCCAAAACCAAATGCACTTTATTATTTTCTGACATGTTTGCTTGTAGGCAGTTTCACTAAGGCAAATTTGACGGTCAGTATCTTTTGACCCAGATGTTGTCATGAGACGAAATCTGATTGGGTGCAAGAATGTGGAACAGAGAACCAGTATATCAGATCTCAGAGCTCAGCTAGGTGATTTAGTCAGTTTTTAAGGCTAGTCAGAGGACCCACTGGCATGAAATTGGCATTTTGCAAAAAGTTGAAAATTGACCTAAAAATTAATTATTCAGTGGTCGATTTTGATTTTAATTAGTATAAGGGGTTGGACAAAGTAGTTTGAAATGTCAATTTTTTCAAAACGAATTTTTTTTTAGCCAGACCCGCTTTGGGGCCCGACTTATTCCATCAGATCAACAAAATATTATGGAGGACGAAATGTCTCAAAAGGTTAAAATGACTATGATCACCAAGTTTGCATTCATTTTTACACATTATCACTAATCAGGATCCAATGAGTGTATGGAACGAGGTATAAGCAAAGAAAATGGAAGGAGCATTGAAGTAGGGCAAGCACATAACATTTTATCCATATTATTAGCAAAGTAAAAACCTCCTTTTTACTTGGCTTCTTATCTCAAATTCTCCCTACAAATCCAAAGTTCAAGTATTTTTTCTAGTTATCATCTTTCTAGAGGTGTCCTCAACCTTTTGATCATTTCTGAGGTGCGACTAATGGGGTTGTGGTAGATGTTCGTCAAGTTAAGAATGATGATGGCTCCTTGAGGTGTTTTTGACATGTTGAGTTTACAAATGAAGCCACAGCTTTAAAGGTATTAAAAAATGGAGAACTTTTTGGACAAATTATTAAACTTGATCTTTCTAGACATCGTGGAGAGAGTTTTACGCCTTTTGGCAATTAGGATAGGAATTACAGCATCAGCCAACCTCTGTCTACATTTGAAAAGGATCGGGCATGGTATGTCTAGGAAGACTTGAATATCTCTCTTATGAAGAGGCATGCAAAGTTATTGTACGACATCATGACTTTAGCTCTTTTAGAGTTTCTGGATGTCACTTGAAATTCCCCATCAAAACTTTGACCCAACTTGATGTATTCGAGATTCTAGTTTGGCCTACCTTTCCATCAAGAACAAATAGAGATTTTAGAGTAGATACTCCAAATAAAAAGGATACACATAACTTTTGAAGAGAACAATCTCGACAAAGTTGTTCAAAAAGAAGGGGACGTCTCTCTCTACTGTGAACATCCTGTGGAATGCAAGATGGCGGTACCCTTGCTTGTAGATCACAAGGATTACAATGAAAGGGAAGTGCTTGAATTCAGTTGAAGAAAGAGGGATAATAGTTATTAAGTGATAGCAAGAGGACCGTCCTCCTTGTATCATCAGAAGAGGAAAAGGACATTGAATGGAAACCCAACGTGTCACCAAATGAATGTTACCTACGTACGTACCTGGAGTTGTCAAAGATTTCCATGCTCACTTCAAAGCTCAAGAGCACACGTAGATAGGACTATCAACTTCTTCGGGCAGCTTGTCAGAGAATTTCACAAAATTGTGGAGCTCTTTGTGAGGTTGCCAATGGTTTCTAACAAAACGTGCATCACCGACATCATATCAACAACACAATTGACAGAGCTAGCACTATTTTGAATTTCTTTGCTGTTGGGGAAGGTTGTCTTCATCAGTAGACCGATGCATGTTAAAATTTATGGACTGTATGCAGGTTGCAAGTCAAAATGGATCCTCCTATCCGTGTCCAAGTGATGCAACAGTCTGTAGGAGGCGCTGAAAAATGATCAAAGGCCAAGCCAATGCAAATATGCTCAAACATTTTTGAATGGACTTCCATAGTTGATCCATAGTTTTGGAGGAAAATAGGCTAGAGTTTTGTCCCACATTTCTTGTAGGATGAGATTCTTTTGTGTTTAAATGAAAAAAGGCAGAATAATGAAATGTCTCAAAGGCTCATGCCTTTTGAGACACAAGGCAAGCTCGTGAGGGGCCCACCTAGCCGGTTGGTGGAAAGGTAAGCCAATTTTTTACCAAGCACGTGGACTAAGGTATGGTGACATGGCATGATGACTGGACCATTTCAACCAACCAGAACATGACATGTGGCAACCAGCTAGACCCATTGCAACGTGACACCTGGCGTAGATTTTGAGATGTGATGTGGCGGGCCCAAGATTGGAGGCACCAGAAAGCAACACGTATTAGATCATATGGTCTGCGTGTTTATTGTATGGGGTAAATAGTTTAATGCATACAGACAACAAATTGGAATATGTAATGCAACAATATTCCTTTTATTATTCGCATACATGCCGAAGAAATTACATAGTGCTTCTAATGATGCTTACAACCCTTGATCCAAAGTCCATTCCGAACAGTGTACATAAACCATTCCAAAGGGGTGACTCAACCGTTGCCCCCATTCAGATATAATTAATTCTATTCTTTGGCTACATAATAATTACCGACAACAGGCTAATCTTCCTGTCGGCTATTTTATAATTTTACCGACATCATCCCCCCCCAAAAAGAAAAGTTGTCTCCGGACGACAATTACAAAATATCCACCTGTGCTGCTTTCTCTGCTTCCAACTCCCAGGTACACTGAGCCAAGTGTCGTTGTACTGTCTTAAACTAGATGATCAGCTCCTCTCGAGCTCTCTATGCATCCACCAAGACAGCTTCACATCCAACACCTACTTCAAGTGCCTCAAAGCGAATCACCCCTCTCAAAAGGCTTGCTCTATTGTTCTTTCCACCTCTGGTACACAGACACTCCATGTCTACAATAGCTTCAAGTTTCATCAATTGGTCATACTTCCCACGACTGGGGGTCTAGGGGGCATCATACATTATTCGTTCTGAACATTTTTTATTTGTCGTCTTTTTTTTTTTTTTTTGCTCCTTTCTTTATTTCTTTCTATTGTACGGCTACATCCTCTACATCACTCACCTGTGCTGTAGCTTTTTATTGTGTTGTGTATGGACGTTTTTAATTGTTGCAGGGCCATATGGCCTCCCTCACTTCCTCCTGCATTGACCGTAGGGTGTGACAACTTGCTTCTGGACGCATTTGCCCTTCAAGGCCATACGGTGGTGTTTTAAACTGATGTCCTGTAGTTTAGCAAATGTTATGCTTGTATGGTGGTCTATTTTAACTTCTCTTGTCCATACAGTGATTGGTATATTACCCCTGCACCCTTCTGTACAGTGCCTGCGTATCCCTTTCTTGAATCCCTACTACGCACATAGGATAACGCTGGGAATCCGTATGGTGTAATGTCCTTGCCTTGAATTGTCGTATGGTGTACGGTCTTCTCCTTTTGGTTCCGTTAAATCACCGTACAGTTTATGGAGGTACTGAAGAAGCTGTACGATGTCGTCATTGAATGTGCAAGGGGTCCGTACGGTGTTCATAGAATGGTGCCTCAACCTACCATACGGTGTGTGCAAAGAAGGGACTGTATGGTATTTTTGAATGTGTCCATACGGAATCTTTATAACTTCTCTCTTTCTTTTTTTTTGAATTTTTTTTTTTTTTGAATTTTTTTTAAAAATATTTTTCTCATCTTTTGTACTACTACTCCTCATTGTTTGTCTACGAAGAACAACTCTGGTATAGTATATTTTTAACTTGGAACCGTTCATCGTTTCTGGAATTTCCTACCCGTCCAATGTCCATAGCTTTATTGCTCCGTTATCACCTACTTCCCGGATTTGGTATGGCTCGACCCATTTGACTTTAAATTTTCTCGGTTTGATTTCGTTCTGTCCGTCATACTTCAACACCAACTGTCCTGGTTGGAACTTGTTCAGTTTTAGGTGTTTATCATGCCATGCTTTGCGCCTGTTCTGTGTCACCTCCGTAGCCCATTGTGCCTACAATCATCGCTCGTCAAGTTTATTTAAGTTACACGACCTTTCCCTTAGGTTTTCCACATCACCCAGTTTGTTCTTGAAACTCGGTACTATGAATTCCATCGGCTGCCACTCCTTGCCGTCAATAACCATATTCTTGATTTCAGAACCTTCTTTTCGTACTACTGAAGTTTTTATTAAGCCCTTCCTCTTTGTTTCCTGTGCAAACCGTACGATGTGTTTTCCTTGCTACTAGCACCTTTCTAATAAATTCATGGTGCGTTGTACCCTTTTCTTTCTGCACAGTCCATTCACTATGTACTGTACAGTGGAATTTTTTCTTTTTCTAGGTTCGTACGGTATGTTCTTCCCTTCAGCTTTTGTCGTAACCACCTTTCCTTCTTCCACTTCTCTGTATTCTTTCAAACATTCATTTCCCTCTTCTTTCTTATCTTCGTCGACTCTTAACATATTACAGCTCGGAAAGAGCTTGTAATCCTCCATCTACCAGTAGAAAAGACTGTTCATCGAATCCAAATCATCGCCCGTCGATCCACCTTCCAACCGTAGGACTTCTTCCTCATTGGGTTCCAATCGTTGCTCTCATTCATACTCTTGTTCAGAATTAGACGATACAGCTTCTTCGCCCACCATTTGTTTGTGTAAATCAATAATGATTTTTTCTCTTTTTCTTTCCATTGATAGTGTATTCTTCTTCCAGTCATGCTTAATCTTTTCTTGTACTAGCTATCCTCAGCCTAGAATGGCGTCATATCCTCTCCTCTTCAGTGGGATAACGATGAAGTTGAATAGGAACGACTGTGTTCCAGTAGTCACTAGTTGTGCCATCAGGATCCCAAGAGGTTTAATGCCGTGTTGGTCCACTGTTAGTAATTGGAACGTAGTGGCCACAACGTCGGCTGTCCCCACTTCTTCCAGGTATCTTTTGGTAGGATGTTTATTACGGAACCTCCGTCCACAATTGTGTCTGAAAGGACCGTTCCTAGTATACCCATCTCTACGACCGTCGGATGCTGTTCGGATGTGAGGGCTAGCAACATTCGGTCCACTATGCTTGCTTTACTTTCCTTTTCCCTTCCATGTTCTCCTAGTAGTTTAGCAATCGGGGCTATGTTTGTGAGTGTTGTCTGTAGTCGAGGCATTGTGAGGATCAAATCATTTAACTTGACTGGCATTTCAATTTGTAATATCTACCTTATGATGTTTTGTTTTGCACAGTTTCTTATTGAGGTACCGCTAGTGTCCTTCAATTGTGATTTTTCTGTCTGTGTTGCTTTCGTAATTTCTGCCTGCGCTTCTTCAAATCTCTTCTTTTCTTCCATAGGGTCGGGGTACAGTTTTGCTTGCTTACAGGTGATTGCCAACACTTCTTCGTCCACGTCAATGCTGATCAAATTCACTCCTGATTTCGGGCACTTGGCATCTTCATGATCTCCAGGACCGCACCATTTGCATAACAACTTTGGTATATTCGCTGATGTATAGTTTCGTGCAAGGTGGTCTCACAAATTGCATGCTCGGCATTGAACCATTAGGTGACCATTCGCATCGTACTGAATTCGACTGCGACCCCCATTATTATTGTTGGTATTGTTGTTTTGCCCTCTTCTATTATTTCTTTACCCATCCAAAGTGGCACCGTCATTGCTAGTGTTTCTGCTTCCTCCCGACGTGGAAGTCTCCTGTGTCAGCAACACTTGTTGATGTCCTCTTGTTTTCATATTAAAGGGGCATTCCTTTGTAGAATGTCCCATAATTTGATAGATATTGCAGAACTGGTTTTTCGGATAGGATCCTTTCGTGTGACCTTCTGTCTTACATTCCGTGCACCATAGCTTGTTTCCTTTTGTTTTTTTTTGCATATTCTTAAATTCCTTCAACATTCTGATCATATCCTTCTGGAGAGCTCAGACCTTTTTACTGTCCTTTTCATCACCACTACTATCTCCTTCCAAAGACGAGTCATCTAAGTCGGGTGAGCTACATTTCTCCTTCTTTGTTTTCTCTTCACTCTCTAAGTCCATCGCCCGATTGTATGCTTCGGTGTATGATGATGGCGGCATAATCTTCATTTTTTTCCTTAACCCGGGGCATAGTTCTTGAACCATCGCTTTTTCAGCACATCTATTGGCTTACTTTCCATTTTATTTATTAATTCATTTAGTTTTCTAGCATATACTCGGACTGTTTCATTTTTCCCTTGCTTTTTGGTGTAGATTTCTGCTACAATCTCATTGTCATCTCGCAGCAATTGAAATTCGATGATAAACTCCTTTTTAACTCCCACCCATGTAGTTAATTTTTGGGGATCGACATTGGCAAACCAATCAACTACTACACCCCTTAGGGTTGCTAGAAATTGTCGAACCCATTCATATGTCGGTTACACCATTTGCTATCCAAATTGTTCCACATGTCTTACAGTGTTTGATTGGATCAGCTGTTCCATCACCATCAAACTTTGGCAATTTTTTCTTTGGTCCAGCCATTACTATTCGAGTTGGAGGTACTTGTTGTGTACCCACGCTGTTTTGCACGCCCGCACTACTTTGCGCACCTGCGCTGTTCTGCACACCTGTGCTGTTTTAAACAGTCATCTTATTTCCAACAGTTGCGTTACTTGGTGAAAAAGGGTTTTCCTCAAGCGAAGTTCTCCGTTCTGGAAGTGTATTGCAGACGAAGAGTTCACTCTACGCTCGTGCTCCCTCAGCGCTCCGAGCCGTGCAAGCTAATTTCCTTTCGTCTGGATTCTCTTCCCTTGGCATATACAGGTTAAGAAATTCCTCCCTTGTTTCTTCTACCAAATTCAACCGTTGTCGAGTCTCTTCCAACAATTCCTCGGTGCTTCAGTGGCCATTGGCAATCTGCTGAAAGCTCTGTCTACGCTTGGCTTGTTGTGCCAAAATTAAAATTTCTTGTGCGGTGCGTATTTCATTTTTTCCTTTATCTTATTCCTATCCTTGTTAAGCTGATTCGGGATTAGTCTTTATTCCTCTACCTTCGTTCCAGGTCCATTGGTCAATGGCGTCAAATGTTTACCGTATGGGGTAAATAGTTTAATGCATACAGACAACAAACAAGAATATGTAATGCAACAATACTCCTTTTATTATTTGCATATATGCTGAAGAGATTACATAGTGCTTCCAATGATGCTTACAACTCCATATCCGAAGTCCATTCCGGACGGTGTACATATACCATCCTGAAGGGGTGATTCAACCTTCGCACCCATTCGGATATAATTAATTCTATTTGTCGGCTACATAATAATTACCAACAACATGCTAATCTACCCGTCAGCTATTTTATAATTTTACCGACAACACTGCGCTTCCTCACATTTCAAAGATGCAAGGTCGCTAAGCAAAGCGGGAAAGCGTCGTGATGACATGTAGCACTCAGTGGTGACGTGGCCGACTCTGTGAGCAATTCACTAGATGGCAACATGTAGCACGATCCGACGGCTAGTGCATCTCCGAAAAGTGAAGATGGTCGGAAGATAAGGAATGCGGTGAAGCACATGTGCTCCATGTGGTGGTGGGTCCGAGTGGCGGATGACGTGTCATAAAGCAATTCAGGCCAATCAGAGGATGCCACGTGCGAAGACATGGAAGGGCGCTCAGCAAAGAGGTGACATGGCAGTGACCGTACAACAAGAGATCCAATGAGAAGCTGCCACATGGAAGCATGTCAGGCGACAAGTGACAAACTAGTGATCAAATCAGAGGGTGCCACATAGCGCCCAAGGGGTAGATGACAGTGCAACAACTGATGAATCACAAGCTGACACGTTTCAAGCCCAATCAAAGAAGTTTGACTTGGATGCATAATAAGAGGTAAAATTCAAAATTGAGAAAAAACAATTTTTTATTGCTTTCATTCTGATTTTTCACGTACAAGGTTTTTTAAATCAAAGGGGGTTATAACCTAAAGTTTTGACCTTAGGGAAAATTTAAATATTTGAAATGAGATGCAGACTTCAAAGCCATGCAAGGAGCCTGATCTTCAAATGGACATCCTAGGAATTTCTGATAAGTTAACATAGGACTATCATATACCATTAGGAAGGTCTCAAAATGAACTTTCCAAATTTGGAGTTTGGTTTTGCACAGGAAGCCATATGTTTGAGCTATTCAAAGTTTTGTCTTAGGTACTCATTTTTCAACCACATTCAGGTATATCAATTCAAATTTGATTTTTGGCAAAATGATGAACTGGATGTGCGCCAGAGGCAGTAAGGATGCAGTTAGTGATGGTTTTTTCATCTCTAAATTAGTTTAGTAGAAGATTTTATCAACATTTCAAATGCATACCTGATGTTTTTGTCAGGATAAGGTTTCTCGTTAGTTAAAAGAGATATTTTGAGTTTGTTAAAGCACAATGATGAGATTCCTTTTAGATTTCAGTTATAGAGAGAAAAGAGATGCTTTGCAGCAACAAGGGGTGGAGATTCAAGTGGACATGTGTCACTTCTAGATCAGATCTGGCTTCTTCTTCCTTTCCAATATCTTTCTCTTTCTCTCTAATTGTAAGGGTTGGTTCCAATTTTTTGGACAAGGTTCCAGTTAGTTTGTGATACCACCTGTTGGTTCTAGTTCTTGGACGTTTTTCACTGCTATGATACCACAAGGATGGTTCAAGTTAGGTTGAAATTTTTGTCATGACTTTGATTCCACCATTCAACATTTTTCTCATGTAATGAACAGCAAGTAATGAGAATACAGATAGTCTTAGTTTATTTAGCGGTTTTCAGAAGTAGTTCTCATGCATCTTATTGTATTTGTTTAAGGGAAACGAATAAAACTGCAGCAGCAAGTTAATCTGCACTCTGAATCTTCTCTCATGTTCATGTTGTTTGTGATCTTTTGTGTTTTGTGAACAAAGAGCATAAAACTCAATTGCAATTTGTTCTAGGTTGTATGTGTTGATGTTGTTTGCTTATGATTCAAGGAGTCGTGTAAATGCTTATTTTATCATCACAGGGTTGCAGATTTCATGAAGGGATAGGTTGAGTATGAGGTTCAGAAAGATGCAGATGTCTGATTCACAAGGTGAATGGATAGATTAGGAAGTCCTGAAACATGAAATGTCTCAATGATTTCCAGAGATGTATGTTAGTGATTTGTGGGATTGCCCAATAGATAAGGCACTGATCAGCTATAGGATCAAAGTGTTATGTTGTTCATATCATAGTTTTGCTGAAATCAATCTTTATAGTCAAAATCCTTTTCTTTTTTTGTTGAAGAGTTGAAAAGTGCTGCCCTCACTTAGCTTGTCAAATTCATATGTTATGATTCTAGCTCTTTCGTTTCTATGTTGTTTGCATAAGTATTAGAAGATTAAGGGTATTATCTAATTTGTTAGATTCAAGTGTATGCTTTAACATGGGTACCATATGAATGAATCTGAGGTACACTCGCCTAGGTTTTGCAGAGCCTTAAGTAGAAGGATATAGCCTTATAGTTGGCCCTGGTGTTTGAAAGGGTACGTTGTAGATGGAAAGTAGCTGTCCCTAGATGTATTTTGTTCTCACTGGGGATTTTGAAACATGAAGTTTTAAAACACCAACATCACTTTCGACAGATGTGACAGAGGTAAAATCATTCCTAGGACACATAGGATACTACCGAAGGTTCATTAAGAGCTTTGCGAAAATATCTTACCTGCTTGACAAACTAACCTACAAGGGAGAACCCTACAGATGGGATACAGAGTAGAATGAAGCCTCTGAAGGACTGAAAACACGGTTAGCCACCACACCTATCTTGGCTTATCCAAACTAGGATAAGGAGTTCCATGTCCATGTCGACGCATCGAACTATGCAATTGGAGCAACGTTGGCACAGACAAGTGATCACAAATTAGATCATCCGGTGTACTTTGTGAGTAGACTACTATCTAAAGTGGAGAAGAATTATGGTACAACAGAGCGAGAGGCTCTCAAAATGGTGTACATCGTACAGAGGTTTAGACATTATCCACTGGCGACTCCATTTGTATTTTATGTAGATCATCAAGCATTGTTATATCTCGTGAACAAGCTAATGATCCAAGGATGGATAAGCAAATGGCTATTACTATTACAGGAGTTTACATTCAAAATTGTGGTATGGCCTAGAAAAAGCCATGTAAGCACGGACCATTTATCAAGGATCAAATCAAGAGAATCACCAAAGGGAGTCAACGATGATTTTCCTTATGCACAACTATTCCAGATTATCGTAATACCATCCTGGTATACAAGTATCAAGGAATATCTATCAACAGGGCAATTTCCTAGAGAAATGCCGCCGAACGAGAGGAGGAAACTAGTGCTGAGAAGTCAGACATTTCAATTGATCAATAGGTTGTATAAGATGGGACCCGACCATATTTTATGACGGTGCATTCTAGAGATCGAATTCCCAAAGGTGTTGATGCAAGCATGTGAAGGACCCGTAGGAGGACATATGGGGCCAGATACAACTACACAGAACATACTTCTGGCAGGGTTATGGTGTCCAACCCTGCACAACGACGTTAGGAAGTAAGTCGTTGCGTGCAACACATGTCAAAGGGTTGGGAAACCGCTGAAGAGGGATTTCATGCCTCTGAACCCTTCATACGCACAAGAATTATTTGAATGCTGGGGGTTGGACCTTGTCGAACCTCTGAAGGTAACTAAAACCCGGAGTTACAGGTACATTGTGGTAGTGACAGAGTACATTACTAAGTGGGTAGAGATGTGGACCCTACCAGACAACTCTACAGTAAGCATGACAAGATTCATCTATGAACAGATCATCACAAGCTACAAAATCCCGTTGCAGTTAACAAGCAACCGTGGGGGACATTTTGTCAATCACGTCATCCGGCAACTAATCACAGAGTCAAGATATACCATTCCCTATCAAGCCCGTATTATCCGAGAGCAAATGGACAAACGGAAGATACAAATAAGATCTTAGTTGGAGTAATTTATAAATCTTGCACAATCAAAGGACAGGATTGGGAAGAAAAGCTACCGTCAATGTTATGAGTGTACCGCACTTCATACAAAGTAATCACGAGACACACTCCGTTTCAATTGATGTATGGGCAGGAGGTAGTGGTACCAACAGAATTCATGGTACCAAGTTTAAGAATCATGAATGAAAATAAACTAGGAGATATGGAAAGTCTGAGGGAAAGATTGTATAATCTAAATAAACTTCACGAATGATGACCGTAGGCACAATGAGCCACTGAAGTTACACAATGCAAACGTAAGGCATGGCACGAAAAGCACTTAAAGTTCAACAAGTTTCAACTGGGACAACTAGTATTGAAGTACAAGCAGCGCAACGAGATCAAACCAGGAAAATTTAATATGAAATGGATCGGCCCATATAAAATTCGCGAAGCTGGTGATAATGGAGCAATAAAACTATGGATGATTAATGGGAAGGAAGTGTCCGATGCAGTGAATGGGTCGAAGCTGAAAGTTTATCATGAAAGAAACAACGTGCCTCCACGGATGAACAACTCAGAGACAATATAAAAATAATAATAATAAGTAATGTATATATGTAAGATAAGAAAATATATGTAATTATAATATGTTAATAGAGCAATGACAAAATTAGAGTAAGTAGGAGATTATATATTGTCGTGCGACTATCAATGGGAAAGAAGAGGACACTGTACAGTCAAGAGAGGAAGACTAACACACTATACAGTTATACATATGAAAGCTGGCATAAGACCGTATGGCCCAAATTGAACAAGAAGAGAAGGGAAGACCACCAATAAGGAAAGACTATACGGCTGTACGACATCAATGATATTATAAAAATAGAACAAGCTTTAAATTGGACACCATACGACCTTTACAGCATAAATTGGACGACGTATGGCCTTCACAACATAAATTATAAATTGGACACCATACGACAAATCAAAACAACAGACTAGAGATACCTGTCGTATGGATTGTACAAACAAAGCAAGAGGTTAACGTCAAGCAAACAGACAACCATTGTACGGCAAAACAAGAGCACAAGAGATAGTTGTACGGTCATCACAAACAAAGCAAAAATTGTGGCTCGGCCTTAGAAGCAATAAAAAGCAATGAGAGAGGTCATCGTATGGACATATCAGAGAGCAGAAATGCAAGTACAGCTAAATATGAATACTGTATGGTATTGTAGGCCGATTGAAGGAGTGCAAGCCATATGGTCAAGCTAATGCAGTACAAAGGGTACTGTATAGCATTCTTGAGCATAAACTAGGACCTGGGCACACCATGTTGTCTATATACACCGTACGGACATATAGACAAGAAATATACAAGTAATAACATTGATCGATTTTGAGAAGTATGACTGTCTAAGACAGAAGACTGTATGGTAGAGGGAATGAAATATAAGGCAGAAGGAATGAAGACTTTCTCATTGCTTGCAAACACATATTAAAGGCATTGTATGGATTAAAGGTATAGCATCCTGTATGGCAGCAAGAACAAGAGAGGTCGTACATAGCATATGAGTGAAGGGGAGCAGTATGGAAGCAAAAGAGCCAGAAAGAGGGAATCCAAGCAACAGACCTAACCGTTTATTGTCTTCTGCATACAAAAGAGGTAAGAGTTATGCATTCAGTCAAAAAGAGAGCATGGAACAAGTTAGAAGAAGATTCATTAAACAACACAATGAACAGAAATGTATAGGCTTTACCATTGGGTGTATGTATTGCAGGCAATACAAGAAAAACGAAGGCAAGGACACAATGGGCTACAACCACACACCTCACACCTCAGAATGTGACATTTGAAGGTCTAAACAGGTTAGAATGTAGGAAATGGTGGCAGAGGCCTTGAATGATCACTTTGCGAAGGATAGCATATAGAAGGCATAGGTGGAATGGGTGTTGCAAATGACAGTATTCCACATTTGCGACTTTGAGGGTTTTCTATGCACCATGCTAGAAACCTAGGACAGATTCTCGTGAACAAGCTCATTTCCTTATTTGGGAAAGAATTTGGTGATATCTTTTAGAGTTGCGGACTTCACCAGGCTATTTGGCATACTAGGTCATGCGCAGGGAGGAAGGAAAATCAATAACAAGCGAAAGAAACTAAATCGGACAATCAAAGACCGGCTAGTAAAATTAGTGTGTGGAAAATGGCCGGAGGCAAAAAGCAAAGCCTTAATGGATTCTTTGAAGGGAAGAGGATTGAAGAGATCCAATGTGCAGGAAGGACATTGGCGTTGTCTGATGGACTTAGTAAAGAGTAGACTCACCGATTTGAGTAGGGCACATCTCATTTCTACAGGTGACCATGATGAATGATATCATGAATGGAATAGTATATGACTAGGCATCCTTACTGGTTGAGCGCATGTAGGAGCTCATGATGCTGCAACACAAAACATTTTATATGCCACACTACGCCATTGGCCTATTTCTAGACGCTACTGTACAGATGATACCCAATGATAGGTTGGAGATCAAACCAAGTCCAACAGAATCAAGAGAGCCTCCAATCATGCAGTGGAAACATTTGGATACTCCTAGAGGGTAGAAAGTCATCGAACAAAATAGGATGTGAAAGGAGATAGAAAGCTCTAAGGACGAGAACACAGATAGTGGGAGACAGGACACATCCTACGAGGATACTGATGACTCAGAGGAGGTGGAGGACGAGGAGGATGATGAGGAAGTCGAAGTTATCACAACACTACCACTACTATTTCCGAGGTCCCTCGCAGCTACCTCTCACTTGCACTTAGTCCCTACAGGTGTTCACATTCTTGGGTTTGAATAGTTTAGGCAGCCTTTGGTCATGATGTTGGTCACCGTAGCAGCCAGACCAATAGCACGACCAACACCCCAGTCATCACGCAGACCAACAACATCAGCACCTTTAGGGCATCTCGGGCCTTCAGTCGATATAGCAGTACCAGATACAGCCATACCAGAGGTAGCGATGGAGTTACCTAAAGGGGTTGTCCGAGAGACTTTGCCAGTCGCAAATAGACACTCAGGAGGGAGTGATGGAGATTGAAACAGGTGAAGGTTTGAGGACACCTGGTGTTCACTTGGATGTAGTGGATTCGGATGCGGTGGTTACGTTGGATGCAGCATTCTTAGCAACGCTAGTAGAGGAGCTAAACAAAGAAAGTAAATCTTAGAAGTTAAACACGTACTTGAGTACGAGGTTTAACCACACACCAACACCATGAGCGACAGGCATTCTCACACCTGCACAGGAAGTATTCCCAAAGCTACATTCTAATTCTAACTCATGCTTCGTAAAGATGTATATATATATATTTATTTTTTTTTAAATTTTACATGTTTTTGTACTAACGAACCCAAACGAACCCGAACCCCTTTTCAAAATTTTGTCGAACCAGCGAACCGGTTCTCGAACCCGAACCCGAAACCGAACCGCGAACCGGCAACTTAGCCCTCATGAGAGTAGGGTGCCCAAATACCTTTTCAGTCTACTTTGAGGCCCAGAGTTGAGACTTCAAAGATGCGCCAGGATTGGGCCAATACGAGAGATCTAGTTGGGGAGAGCCACATAGAGGCTTTGAATCAAGAGATAGTCCGGATATATCAAGATGCTTATTATGCCTTTTGGAGGAGCCAAGCATACCAGGTAGCGGGAGAGAGGGCTTGAAAGGAGTCAGCTACCAAGTTAGTAGCAATGAAGGCAGAGCTAGTTGTAGAGAAGGCAGCTTGGAAGTCAGAAAGAACAGCCTGGGAATCCGAGAGGATAGCATTTTTGGCTTAGCAAAGTCAACTACAACAAGTAGCAATGGAGAAGGAGACAAAACTTGGAGAGATTGTTGAGATGATGCAAACAACCTTGGAGATTCAGATGGAAGCTGAAGCAGATTTAAAGGTATGGACCAAACAAGTGTGTGAGCTATGAGCAGAGCTGAACGAGCTTAGAGCACGAACATCTACCACTTCAGAGATGCATCCCTCTCCCTAGTTGTCTAAATCTTTATGTAATTAGTGTTTGAGCTATGATTAGAGTTTTTGATTTTATCGTCCGGAGACGACTTTACTTTTTGGGGGGACGATGTTGTCGGTAAAATCCATATTATAGCTGATAGGTAGAGTTGTATCTGAAAGGGCATGTGACAGTTGAGTCACCTCTTCGGAAAAGTATATATACATCATCTAAATGGACTATTGGAGGATCATTGTATTTGTTGTAATTGGAATTGCATATTGGTTATATGAATAGTTTTTGTTTTGTGTTACATTCTAATATCTTAATGCGATAAACATCCGTTTACCCTATATGGTAAACATCCGCATCCTTAACTATCTTTGACTTGAGGTTAAAATGATGCACATTGCCAAACGAACTCGCGTTCGAGGGCTGCCATAAGAAAATTAGACACAAGATAAATGTGGCTCCTTTTGATACGTTGCATATCTTTGTTGGAGGAACTTTCGAGCCTCTGCATGAAATTAGCTATGTCAACATAACCAATCTTTGTATCTGAGATTTGATCAAAGGTACATGAAACATGTAACAAAGTTGTGTGGGCTAGCTCCTTATCATATTGATATTTCATCTTTCCTTTGGTTTTGGAGGTGTGGACATAACTCTTGTTGCAACATGGAAATTCCAAATTGTAAATGCATCATTTTAAGGGATGGGATCCATGAAGGCTTTTGATTTTGAATATTAATGGAGAATCTATGAAGAATGGGTGTTCAAAGTATGGATTAGATACTTATTGAACATATTTGATGGATGGAAATAAATGGAACAGCATGTATCTTGGACAAAAAGGGTCAAAATCGGGCTTAGAATGTTGGATTGCATATAGGCAAGGATGGGGATTTTGTTTGAATGACCAAGAATGCAAGTTGGATGCATATGGATATGTGCAAAATGATAACTTTGGTATTTAAAAGTATGACCTTTTACCAAAATCGAGTTTATGAGTGGTGATTACAGTGGTAAAAATGCATCATTTTAAATGAGGTAAATATGCAATCGGATTTGGAAGATGCAATAGCACATGTAGGAAGATGGAGTTGGAATGCATTTGGAAAATGGATTGGCATGGAAGATGAAAGCATGTATACGCACTTGCATTCTTGTGTAGAAATCCTCTATTTTTTTCCAAAAAAAATTAAATCGAACAACAAAATATATATAAAAAATAAAAACAAAAACAAAGACAAACCTCTTGCCTTTGACTCAAATTTTGACAATTCCAAAAGTTCTCTTTGCATGTGATTTCATTTTTGAGATGGAAGAACTCTGCATTTGCAACAAAGCGTAAGATTTCAAGCTTATTTAATAACCTAAATTGACATCAATGAGCCAAAGATTGTAGCTCATATCTCTATAAGTTGCACCCTGACTGCTGAAATTCAATCACTCTGAGAAACATGGAAATATTCCTAGGTCTGTGGGTTACCCGAAAATGGAGTAAATCTTTGGATTCTAGGCCAATTCCTATATGATACTTCACCTAAGATTAATGCATAAACGTTAACACTTGGCTGGAAAAGGGTAAGAAGGAAAGCTTGCATGAAACTAAATACTGAAATAGTAAATTTGACTGAAACTTAAGGTGATGCACCAAAACATTAAGATAAGAAGATTATGGTCTTGACACAATGAAGCTTTACTAAACAGTTCAATATTGGCACAATACTAATCTCAGAAAACTCATATATAATCACTTTATAAGACGGATAGACTTAAACAATAAAAACGATATTCATGGTTAACAACCTAAAATGAAGCACAACTTCACAACTTATAACCTATATGGGTATTCCAAGATTCACTTGCAAATGCTAAAACAAAGACACTAACTCAAAAATTTAAAACAAATCACAAAAATAACATTTTGCTTCAAAAAAAAAGAAAAAGAGTTAAAAGTGCTAATGGAAAGTTGTTCTAAATTTACATTCAAACACCATTGAGAAGGTTTTAAAAGTTCCAGAGACTCCAGAATGTGCCAAGCTACATAGGAGAATCCACGACAATGTGAACGAGAAAAATCTTGGTCACATCAAGTTTTCAAATGGCAACAAAAAATTCATCAAAGAGAATTAGAGGCTATCAAATGACACAATGCCATGATTATCAAGGTGAATACAATGCATAAAATACAAGAACTCTTGATCCTGTGATCATCGGGGATTGCATTATCAAGTACAAGGTCTTTGTCGACAATCTATAGGATTGATTCATTCAGAATCAACAGCCACAACTTTTTTTTAAGTGTTTATATGTTTATAGTTGGAGAGAATGAGTTGCATATGTTATTGCATGAATTCCAATCGTTTGTAACTCAAATGCATATAATGCAATCACATGTAATCTGGTTACATGTCCTCATGATATTTAATCCTGACCAGGTCAAAGTTGGTTGAGTTGCTCCCACTTTTTTCTCAACTCCTTTGCCTATAGGAATGCCCCCCTCATTGTAAAAATAAAATTTTGCTGTATCCAAGAAAGCTCTGCCAAACTTGTGCAAGCATAACTTTGATTGTGTAGTACGAACTTGGGAGAAAAGTGAATAAAAGAAGCAATTGGATTCGAAGCTTTGATAGGAAGCAATTGTGATAGAACAAATTAGAAGCTTTGATCGTAGTTTGTGTCTATTATTTTTTATTCATATTATTATTGTGTGTTCAATAATAGAGTATAAAGCATTAAGAAGCAATCGGAGTTGAAGCTTTGACTGGGACCAGTTGTGGTGATACATAGACTAGAAGCTTTGGTTGTAGCTTGTATCTCTTTCTTAATTCACAAAAATAGTTGGAATTATTTACTTCTAGAAGTCTTTGTGCCCCAATAGTAAAGGTTATTCTTGTAGCATAGATTAAGACAGGACTTAGAGCCAAAATGGTATGCTTTTAGCTAGCCTTTGAGTTAGTGTTGGTTTATTGGTATCACAGTTTACAACTTTAGAGAAAAGTGTAGTTAGAGGTTTCATCTTGCCCATTACTCACTCTATGGGTAAGAAGATTCTTTTCTGAAAGTTAAGAGGAAAGGATATTGGTAATTTCAAAATCTCTCAACTTCTTGCTTACCTTGAGTCGATCCAAGGAATGGTGAGATGGGGGAGCCTTCTCTTAAAGGTAGGAGAGACTCTGTCTCACACATTGTGGTTGGTTTACCTATTTTGTGATTGGATTTACCCAAACTATCAATTGTAAAATATCCACCCAACAAAAGGCATAATCAAAGATCGTTCCGATCACATGAGGATCTACTAGAAGATCTATGCATATATGACAACCAAAAAGGTGAAGATGGTGTTTGCATTAAAACTGCCAAGTCAACATTGCCCAATCAAGGACACATGAGCTCTACCACTAATCATTTTCATGGACCAAGCCTATAGCTGATTGAGTACGGAGTTCTTCCTTTTGTGCAACATGCAATGGAAGTGGTCACTACTTTTTCTAAAAAAATGACATCGACATGGGACACACAAAATGCATATAAGCTTTGAGGTTCTAGACCATTCTTAGGGAGTGATTAAATGGCATACTGACAAGATTGCAAGGAGTTCCGACATCAATATCTTTGAGGATTGGGGAAAAAGGGAGAGGATTTGCAATCCAAGAGATAATTAGAGTAATTGTCTATGATCACATCCTTCTTTGTTTGTGTTTATGTCCATGTTCATGTCCTTGTCTATCTCCATGTCAGTATCCATGGTTGTATCCGTGTTCATGGATGTGGATGTGGCCATGTCTATCATCGTGCTTGAGGCCATTTTCTCTGTGTTTGCGCATGCATCTACACCTACTCTCTGTGTGTCCCTACCCATGTCCATGTCCATCTCAGTCTCCATATCCATCCTTGTGTTGTGCTCGTGCCCATGTCAACAACCACATATGCCTTTACATTTGCTCTCGTGTATGCATTGCATTCCTATCCATGTCTATGGCTATGTCCATAGCTGCAACCACGTCTATGTTTGTGTTTGTATTTGTGGGCCTTATCCACATCCACATCCATGGCCGAATTTAGATATATGTCTTTCTTGTAGTTGTGTCATGTTTGTGTTTGAGAATTTGCCTTTTGTACTCCAAAGGTATGTGACAACATTAAACAACTTATTGATTACCATCATTCCCAACAATCATCAAATCCTATCATAGGACGTTGCATGAGCATCTAATTGTACCTTGTGGGAGTACCATACAATAAAAAATGGCTACTATACAAAGAACCTCCAATGACAACATTCCTAGTTTTCGCATGTCGAGATAAAAGGGTCAATAGAACTGTCGAGTTCCATTGGATTCGTAGTGTGTTGTGCCATCATCACCATATGATCAGGGAGAGTGTAAAGTACATTACAAGAGAAGTTTTCAATATGGAAAGATAGTGTACCATCTTAAATTGGACGCACTCCAATTTAATGAAGGTTTAGCACCTATTTAACATGAGATCATCAATCTCCTTGTCCATTTCATTTCTTCTTCCCTTTTTTGTCCTTTCTCCTAGGTGAAATTGGAGTAAAACCTAATAGATCCTCTTTAAAGCTCCAATTTTCATAGCATTAACCTTGAGTAAGGATCTATCCTCCTAGGTCCTTCCTTACATTCATCTATTCACAGGGAACCTACTCCTTGCATTGTAACGGCTATATCTCGGACTCTACTGCTAATTGTGGAGATCTGGGACCTTATTCCAGAATCTCAGATTCTAGGGATCTCAGAGGTTCCGAGACCTAGTTGTCAATGATGCAATGCGCCCCTGATTGGGACCAATTTCGGGTCTCCACTTTAGGTCCCATGTCCAAGTACGTTCAAGGTGTTAATTTTTAGGCACGTTAGCCTACACGAATTAGTCAATTCCGAGCTCTATATAAACCCTTCCATTTGTTTCATTTCCATATCTCCTATACAAGTGTTCATGAAATCCATGAAATATATCTCCAAGTTCTCTAGCACTCAACTATTCAAGTTTTCAAGCATTCAAATCTTCAAGCATTCATTCAAGCATTCCTCCATTAAAGATTAAGGATTCAAATATTAAAGCAATTAAAGAAGTTTATCTTCCAGATCTTCTTGAATCCATTCAAGATGCTCTTTTGCATCTTCTACATCTATTCATCTTCATCTTCTTGATCCACATCAATTGGTGAAGCATAGTTTGCAAACTCGGACTCGAAGAGTACTCTGGAAGCCCAATATTTTCAACTCGGTAAAAACTCTTCATATACTCGACAAAAACTCGGGAAACACTCGACAAGTCGGTAAGTACTAAAATTTAAAATCTCTTAAAGATTTTTTTTTTTGTAGAATTCAATTACAAATTTTGTTTTAAATTAGAAATTGACATCTCAATAGAGAAAACACGTAGTTATATATAGGAGTGACATCATGTGAAAAATGCATCTTATCTAGTGTTTTCCTTGCATCGACATTTTTACCTATGTTTTTTTACATCTATAAATACGCGAGAGTTAAACTTGAGAGTACTCGCCCAATTAAAAAAAATGAGAGTACTCGACAACTCTAAGAGTACTCGCAGAGTTTGCAAACTATGTGGTGAAGTAAGCACATTGCATTCGATTCAACAGATCTAGCTATTTTAAGGTGAATTCGTACATTTACTTTACATTCATGCTATTTCAATTATTTCAATTCAAAGTTAATTCCTAAACTGGGGTTTGACCAAGACAAACCCCCCATCAACAATAAAAACCTCGTTCTTATTGTAGGTAGTGGATATCGAATTGATGAACAGGTTGCAGTTCTGAGTACCCTTTTATTCTTTCTTCAAAATTGTGAAATCTGAATCAGCGTCGCACACATTCAATCGGAGGCCCATTGCTCCCCTGATGGTCCATTTTTCCCTTGAAGGTATAGTTTGCCCCTGAGAAATCGGCAAAAGAGTTTTGGGTTTTTCCCATTGCATAGTTGACAGTGAGTATGATAGCATAAAGATAGTTGATCTAAGCATCAATGTAGTGCAACAAAAGTTTAATGTTAGTGTTTACATCAGAGTGATGGAACAAAATTTAATGACAATATGGCGCAACAAAAGCCTAATAGCAATATTTGTATGGTGCATTTTAATGGCAATTCACTCATCTTGGTTGAGAGTTTGGTTTGGGACAGTGGAGCTGAAGGTGTTTGGTAAGAACACCGATATCTTGAGGGCAAGAAATCTTTGGGTAGCGAGAATTTGTGATGTCCCTAAATTTTAATAAAATATTTCAATTGAATTAATTAATTAAGTGGTCTCAAAATTCAAAAAGTAAATTAGAAAGGACCTCTAATTAATTAATTTAATTAATAAAAGGGCCCAAATAATAAATTAAACAAAGTGTCGGCTAGTATCATGTTGTAACTTTCTAGACACCTAGAGGCCTATATATGAAGTTGGTTGGACATTGTAAATCATGCATTGGATCTTACTCTTCTTTGTAATTTTCAAGGTTGAAGGCTGAGGGAGTTCATGCGCAGTTTTGGAGGTTAAAAACTCTACCTAGTCTTCTTTTCACAGCTTTGGTAGCTCGTCACCCTAGTCTACCATTGGAAATATCACTCGAATATTTCACGTGTGCTAAATTTATTGAGTGTACTCATTTTGATCTATATTTGCTCGGATCTTGTCCAATGCCTATGTAGCATGTTGTGCTATTAATTATTAAATGTGAAACTCTTTTGTGTCACTGGCTTCAACAACAATGAATTTTGGTCCATCCTAGGATCTGGTTACTATCATTATTCTCTCTGCATGTGTAGATTTGAACCTCTGTATTATTTATTATTATTGAATGAATCCTCCACAGATGCAATATAGTCCTTCTAGCATTATTTTGTGTTTCTCTATCAGTACTTGCATCTCTATTTGTTTAATGCGTAGTTGGAACTCTAATGATTATCCATTGATAGTGTCTCCTGTCAAAATGTACCTTACATCCTTCAAGTGTTGATTTATTTTATAACTAGGCAACATTAGAGAACATCTTTTGAAAGTGACACAAGCACAACACTTGTAAGTTCCTTGAGAGAGATCACCGAATAGGTCTACATATTTGGTATGTATGGCCTACTCCTAACTACCATACAACCCTCCATGTTGTGACACTTTTGACTATGTGTGTGCCTCTGCTATTACCGTATAGTGACCTTCACCCTTGCCTAACCCTCAACACGGGCAACAACTTGAACAATCTCCAAAAAATTATACGGGCAACCTAACATCCCATATGGACACCCTTTAATATTGTACACAAGACTCCCATCTTCCCTCCATTTTGTCTGTCTCTGTAGGCTCCAATCTTATTATCGTATGGACTTTGGTTGTCATTGTCCATTAACAAAAGCAATTGTCTCTTCTATGTGAATAGGTACATTAAAAATATCATGTGATAGCCATGAGCTCCCCTTTTGCAATCATTGAAGCTGTAATTTTGGACGCATTACTTGACATACTAGGATATTAGGTTGAAGGTGATGTGGACCTTTATTGGTCACATGGAACAGTTTGGCTGACTCTAAAACTTCATTTTGGTTGTAAACTGCTATGTTTTAATCAATGAACCATTTATTATAAGTACAAGAAGACCCAAAAGTAACCATTAAGTACTGAAATTTGCACCCTACTTCGTTCACTGAAATGAATTGGAAATTTCAGGCGACATTGAACCACTCATAGGCAGTGGGATTTTCCTATGAAACTGAGTGGATCTTTGGGTTATAGGCCAACTCCTTGTGATAATCACCTAAGCTCTTGTAACTAAAATGAACCAAACTTGATAGGAAAAGGAAGGAAGATGCAAAATAACAACTTTGAAACTAGAACTAGCTAATAGGTGATACACCAAAAACTTATTGATACTAAAGTTATGACTGCTAGCAAATAGTGAAACTTTCCTTGTTAGTCAGCACTTCGATCCTATACTGGTTTGCATCAATATTTCATAATAAGGTCCTAACAATGACAATTAAGGAAAATGAAGACATTCACATAACAAACCCAAAAATGGAAGACACAAATTATAACCTGCAAACAAAGTACAAACTACAACTAGGTGACAATTGAGAGAGAATGATAAGGAATCCTAAAAATTCACTTTGCACTTTATCAATCAGATATTTTCACACATAGAAATAGAACAAAAGAAGGCTAGATTTCAAGAACCAAACTGTAGCAAAATGATCAGTCCATATATTAAGTATCCCAAAAATGAATTACAAAATATGCAAAAAATACATCAAGGAAACAACACTGTCACAAAATTTCTCCTATGCATAATTAGAACTCTCAAACAATCATAGTCCAAAAGACTAAGTAAAAACCCCTGGGGGTCGAATCCATGAAAGAAGGCTCCAAAAAAGGAGTCAATACTCATAAAAAATGATCACAACTAACAAATAAAGTGCACTAAGTCATAAAAGAACCTATGACTCACTCCTAACTGCCCTTATAGTCCTCCAACTAATCATAATGACCCCAATATTACCTAGTCAAAGTCAAATCCAACCCAAACTGATTCCTATATTCATTCCTTACAACCCCAACCAATTCAAATGTTCAATCAAAACATAATGACTTTAACCCTCACTCTTAGACACATGTAACATTTAAACTCAATGACCATGGTATATGAATAAGTCCACAGACTTTTATTTTTGCATGAAGAATAGAAAATATTAAAATGATTTATAATTATATCATTAATATTTCTTTTACAAAGAAAGGACTTATGCAAAAACAAGAAAAGTTCATCAAAATATTTAAACAAACTTTACCCATAAGTCATAACACATAATTTTTTTTCGTAAATGGAATATTAATTAACGTTACCAGCTTTCAAAGACTTATAATAAGTATCTAAGGTCATTGAACTTTAAAATTTTATGGAAAAGAAATGAGGGTAAACATATTTACTCATTTCATAACCCTAAACCTTATTCGTTTTCATATGCCACATCTCTTGGAGAGATTGATAAGAATGAAGGCATAGGATTTTTCTTTTATTTGTAGCCACCATTACTGGTTTTTTGGAGAATATTTTTTGGGTTTCTAGAGCCATCACTCCTTGTCTTTGTTCATTTTTCTATCGGAGAATGTTGATATTACCAGGGTTTTTGAATAGGCTTGTATCTTCGAGCCGTCACTTCTCTGGACAAATCTTTGTATTCTTCATGTTCTCTGCATTCTATTAGTTGGATCTGGAACCTTCTCTAATGTTTCAATTTGTTGATGGCTCGTGGCTGGGTGCTACAACTTTCTTTGACTGACATGAAAGGAAAACCCTTGCGGCATAAAGCTTCTACTGCTTTGAAGGTGTTTTATAGCCCGTTTTTCTTAAAGCTCTTTTCTCATGCCATTGATGAGCTCGAATACCTGTGACTTAACATTTTTCCTGTTTTGTTCATGCTAATGCCATGACCTAGAGGTACTATTGTTGTTATGTCTTAATATGCTGCTATTAGGGCCGCCATGAATGAGATTTTCTGCTTCCTCCTTAATCGAATCTGGAGTTCATTATTGACTCATTGTTAACTAGCCAACATTTAACATTTGCACCGCTACCTAGATAAGTTTGATATCGTGGCTTCACTCCTCTTGCAGGCGCTCCTTTCTTGTTATTTTGGTATTCATTTTGAGGCTTTGACATGGGCATTTGTTGTAACCCTTATTCATTTTGTGATGCCATAGTATCCAAAGTTCTCTGCAATTCTTAATGCCATTGCACAATTGCTTTTTCCTTGTTCTTTCCTATAGCATTTTTATTAATCTGAGCATGAGCTTTGAACCCAAAGTGATTCGTTAGAAGCCATTTATGTTTCAAAATAGCCTTTTGCTAATGTTTGAGGGTTTATCTATGTCACACCTTACCATTATTTGGTAATTTCTCGGGATATCACTATGATTGGGCATACTTGAGAAACCACGGCTAGGGGTTTTTCTGGCATTTCCAAAGCCATTGTTTGCTGCTGCTGATTACTGGGTAAATCTGATACATGGTTATTCTTTACTGCTGTAACCGTTATTATGAGTCCATACTCTTTGAGATACTGGATATGTATATTCTTTCCCTAGAAATATGCTGATAAGAGTTTCAGTCTTCATTTTGTTTTGCTCTCATTCATGGAAGTTACAGTCAGATAATATGGAAATAACAGGCTGTAGGTCTCTCTTTCTTTGTGCACTTCATGGCATTTCTTCCGCTCTTCTATGCTGTAGTATGTATCTTTATTTTCATTTTGTTTTACTTCTTGCCATTTGAGGGATTATAACTTTCCTATAGCTTCCAAAATATCTCATATGTGCCTTTGTATATTCATTTTGAGAAAGAGGACTCCTTGCACCTTTTACTTTGCATATTCATGCCTTCGTGACCTTGCTGATTGATCCTTGAGTCTTCCCGAATCTCGCTGGTTACTTTGCTCATTCAATGCTTCTCTATAAGTTGAAAAATTATCTCTGCACTCTCAGCTGCAATATCACATGATAATGTTTGAATTGGAATCATCTTGAATGTTTTCTGCTTCACTTATGGTCACTACTAATCTTGTAGCTTCTAAATTATTTATCTATGTATATGCATACCATCATTGAATAAATCTGTAAGTTATCTCCTAAAGCACGTTGTCAGATTATTGTTTTACATTGCATTCATATTCATGGACACACTCTTCTGCTATGATTCTTGTTGTCATCAAAATGTACAAGATGGTTGTTTGCTTTCGGCATTCTGAACTTATATTTTCTGAACTGAAATGTAAAGTTCTTGGTCCTCATGATGTTTATCTTTTATCAACACCAAATGCATTCCTTTGTTATACTTTTACTATTATCACACTTGCTTGCATATATTGAAGTAAAAGGTTTCAAAACTGTTAGTAATGTCCCTTTAATACTTATGTTCTTTTGTTTTACTTGTCTTGATCAGCTTCATAGGTCCTATTTCTAGCGGGTACGCCGGGCTCAATAACCCTTGTGGGAGCCTATTGTTATATCCGAGTATCCGTTAGAAACAGGACATTGCACAGTAAACAAACATGTCAGTAGTAAAGCATTTCAGTGTGATAATTTTCCTTTCTTTGCTGATATATATTTTTCTCTGTGAAGATGAATGGCATAATAGTGACTGAGGTGAAATGAGACGTTTGCAATTGCTTAGATCCATTGGATCTAACAAATTTTCTAGTAAACGGCATATACAGACATCAAAGTCAATGCAACATTCGAATGCGTGGATGGAACGTGGTTCAAGGCAGCAGGTGAGTGGAAGTGGATGGATGGAAGCCAACCAATCATTACATGCAATGACTGGTGTCCATGACTTTCTACTCTTTCTTTTCTTTTCATGTTATTTACTTTTGCAAATTAGGAATATATATCAGCAACTTAGGGACTACTCTCATGGCCACTTGTGTGAGAGAATTTATTTTCACCATTCTCAGCATTCTTTGATTATTACAGTTCCTTTGTAAATATCAGTTGTATATTCGGAATGAATAATACAAGGATATTTATTACTCTTTTGACACATAATGGACATGATTTCAATATGCATGAACTGAATTAAGATGTAAAATGCTTATGTAATTGTATGAAACCTTTGCAATGAGAAATAAATTTCAACATGTGTAGAAATTTAGTAACAGTAACATTAATGTAGTGGATATAATGGGCAAAATACTGCTCCGTTTGACATATCCATATGGATTAAACCTTACCTGTCTAACTTGTACATATTAATTTTTGATAAAGGTCTCAATGTCCCTAAATATGACTTTGTTGACATTTTATCGCAAGTGAAGACTCCATTTTCTTCAAATATAAAATTGATTTGGCCACAAAGTTTGTTTAGGTGTGTAAATATTCAATTTTTTGTTGATTATAATCACTTATGTTTTGATCAACATCTTCCAATCAATTTAAAGAAATGACATAGAATGATCAATATAATTTAAACAATTATCCAAATGTGGTGCAACCTCCACTTGGATTCACACCCTTGCCTTTATATCCAAATCTTCCTAAGGACGAGTCTTTCTTAGTCTCCTAGGAGACTTTGCCTTACCCCATAAGGACCACCATTTGTACAATAAGTCAAAAATTCATTTATTAAAGTTATACTATTGTAGTTTCACCAATTTGACAAATCAATTGACTACAATTTTGTAATAGTGGTTGAAAAGTAATCCATTATATTCTAATAGTGATTGAAAAGTCATACATTTTTTAATTATTCCTAAGTGCAACCAAAGAACCCTATGTTCTAATTCTATGATAAGTTCTCAATTTGTACATATGAATAAACAATTCCTAGTCAAGCAACAAAAGAAAAAAATAAAAATGAAAAAAGTTTTGTATCGACCCAAAACATTGATACACAAAATTATCAATTGTGCCACAAAATCTTGCTTAAATCACTCATCAACTAACACTTGTAGTAAATTATTTCATATCAAAAGAAAAATAGCACTAATTTGTTCCAAATCCACAAGATAACATCATGAATGCATAAACAAGAGCATAAGTAAGCAGGTTCACACAACACGAGGAAAATGAACCGAAACAACTTACAAATACAGTAAAGCATTATGAGAGAACAAACCCTGAAATCCTACAATTAGAACAAAATTCACATTATGAATATCCAACATTTAACCACCGCCATCGATATATAATAGCATAATCAAGGTATGCCGAATCCATGGTCTCAATTAGGCTGACTATTACTAAATTACCAAACCTGTAATGCTCCGAAGGCGATCTCTAGACAGAGGTGATCTCAACCTGGAGGTGTTTCTGTCCAGAGGAGATTCTGTTCAGAGGTGTTTTCTGTCCAGAGGTGTTTTCTATCCAGAGGTGATCTCTGTCTGGAAGTAATTTGTGTTTGGAGGTAATTTATGTCTAAAGGTGTCTTCTGTTCGAAGGTGATCTCTTTCAAGAAGTGTTTCTGTCTGGAGGTGATTATGTCATGCAGTGTGGTGTTCTTGCGATGTGTTGTTGCCAAGTATCCAGTGTGTGGAGATCGTGCAGTGCGCGGTGTGCAGTGTATAGTGTGCAGCATGCAGTGTGTTTTTGCTAAGCGTGCGATGTGCGGTGTGGTGTTCGTGTGGTGTGTTGTTGCTAGTTGTGTTGAGTGTGGTGTGGTGTGGTGTGGTGTGGTGTTGCTAGTTGTGTTGTTTGCGCTATGGTGTTTGTGTCGTGTGTTGTTGTCAGGCTTACGACGTGCAATGTGTGGTGTGCGATGGTGGAGTACGAAGGGAGGTAGTATGGTGGATCGAGGGAGGTATTGCATGGAGATTGGAAAGAGAATACAAACTTAAATGTGAATAACATTACAAAACCAAATCCATCAAATAAATGTCAAACATGAATAGATATTGAATACAGATAACCTCCAAATAATACTTGCATACAAGATGGTGCTCCAATTTGCTAGATCCAAACAAAGTATTACAAGCAACGAAACAGGGTGAGGGTTGAATCCCACCGAAATTGGTGTTAGCCGACTGGATGGTTCCGACGGTGTTGTCTATTTTGTAGCCGACAGGTAAATAGTTTGTAACGGATAGAATATTTGTGGCCGACGAACTCCTTCGGGAAGGTTTGGCGGTAGTATTTATATCCTGTCTGGGATCATTGTAATGCATCTTGTGATATGATATGTTCTGTATGTAATGTCTGGCGTATGCGAATAATAATATAAGTTCTGCTGTTCGTGTTCCAATTATCTGTATGCATTAATCTAGTTTACCCGTACGGTAAACATTTGGCGCCATTGCCTTATGAATCTAGAAGGTGGGAGGAATGAAGATTAATGCCAAATCAGCTTAACAAGGATCAAAATAAGATGAAGGGGAAAGATGGAATCCATACTGCGCAAGAGAATTTAATTCTGGCACAGCAAGCCGAACGTCGACGGAGATTTCAGAAGATTGCCGACGGACACTGGAGCGCTGAAGAATCGTTGGAGGAGACTCGGCAGCGGATGGAATTGGTGGAAGAAGCACGGGAGGAGTTCTTGAACTTGTGTTTGCCAAGGGAGGAAAACTCTGACGGAAGAGCATCAACTTGCACGGCTCGCAGTGCCGACGGAGCACGAGCATGGAGTGATCTCTTCGTCCAGGATAGACTTCCACGGGAAACAATTTCTGAGGATCCTTCTTCTTCACCAAGGTTCGCAGTTGTCGACACCTCCGGTGCGAAAGTGCAGACTGCCGGTGCGGGAGTGCAAACCGCCAGTGTGGGAGTTCACACTGTCGGTGTGGGAGTGTCGACCGCCGGTGTGGGAGTGCCGACTGTCGGTGTGGGAGTTTAGAACTCCGATGTGGGAGTGCCGACCGCCAGTGTGGGAGTGTCGATTGTCGGTGTAGGAGTGCCGATTCTGTGCACCACAGTTCACTTCCTTTTGGCTCCTTCTGCATATTTTTAAACTCCTTCATCATGTGAATCATATCCTTCTGTAGGGCCCGAACTTTCTTGCTGCTGCCTTCGTCGTCGCTGCTATCATCTCCGGCAGGCTCGTCGTCATCAGAATCAGATGAGCTAGTTTTCTTCTTCTTTGTCTTCTGTTCACTTTCAAGATCCAATGCTCTGTTATACACATCCACATATGATGATGGTGGCACAATTTTCATTTTCCTCCGCAACTGCGAGCGTAGGCCGTCCACAAACCACCTTTTCTGCAATCCGTCCGCTGGCTTGCTTTCCATTTTATTTATTAAGTCTTTCAATCTCCTAGCGTAGACACAGACAGTTTCGTGCTTCCCTTGCTTGGTATTGAAAATTTCCACTATGATTTCATTATCATCCTGCAAGAGTTTAAATTTCGCCAAGAACTCCTTTTTAATGTTATCCCATGTATCTAGCTTCTGCAGATCCATATCCGAAAATCAATCAATCGCGACACCCCGTAGGGTTGCCGAAAATTGCCTGACCCATTCGTCGATATCTGTGATTCCATTTGCCCGCCAGATCGTCTCACATGTCTTACAATGTGGAAGGGGGTCGACTGTACCATCGCCTTCAAATTTTGGCAGCTTTTCTTTGGGTCCTACCATAACTCTGGAGGTTTGCACTCCTACAGTGGACGGCACTCCCACACCGGCAGTCTGGACTCCCACACCGGTGGTCTGCACTCCCACACCGACGATCGGCACTCCCACACCGGCAATCTGAACTCCCGCACTGGCGCTCTGCGCTCCCACACCGGAGGTGTTGACAGCTGCAACCCTTGGTGAAGATGGAGGATCCTCCAAAATTGTTTCCCACGGAAGTCTATCCTGGACGAAGAGGTCACTCCATGCTCGTGCTCCATCGGCACTGTGAGCCATGCGAGTTGATGCTCTCCCGTCTGAATTTTCTTCCCTCGGCGAACACAAATTCAAGAACTCCTCCCGTGCTTCTTCCACCAATTCCACCCGCTGCCGAGTCTCCTCCAACAATTCCTCCGCACTTCAGTTTCCGTCGGCAATCTTCTGAAATCTTCGTCGGTGTTCGGCTTGCTGTGCCAGAATTAAATTCTCTTGCGCAATACGGATTCCATCTTTTCCCTTCGCCTTATTCCGATCCTTATTAAGTTGATTTGGCATTAATCTTCATTCCTCCCACCTTCTAGATTCATAAGGCAATGGCGCCAAATGTTTACCGTACAGGTAAAGAAAATGAACGCATATAGACAATGAACACGAACAGCAGAGTTATATTCGCAATAGTAGATGAATGATTTACAATGATCCCAGACGGGATATAAATACTACTGCCGAACCTTCCCGAAGGAGTCCGTCGGCCACAATTATTCTATCCATAACAAACTATTTACCGTCGGACCGTCGGCTACGGAATACCAAAACACCGCCAGACCGTCGGCTACAGAATACCGAAACATCGCCGGACCGTCAGCTACAGAATACAGAAACACCGCCGGACCATCGGCTACAAAATACAGAAACACCGCCGGACCGTCAGTTACAAAAACACCGCCGGACCGTCGGCTACAGAATACAAAATACTGCCGGAACCATCCAGTCGGCTAACACGCTGCAAACGATGAATTTGGGGGACGCGGCAGAGCCGAAGAACATACTAGTCGGAGATAATTGGGATCCAGTACTCAAGGCCATGACATTCAAGATATTTATGGACTACAAGGATGTGTTTGCATGGACATACAAGGACCTCAAAGGAGTACCGCCGGAATTGTGTGTGCACCGCATCCCGCTGGTGGAAGGAGCTGTACCTGTACAAAAGCGACCCTACAGGATGAACAAGAACTATGCCGCACGGGTTACGAAGGAAATCAATCGAATGCTGGAAGCTGGCATTATCTTCAAGGTACAGACCAGTGAATGGGTGTCATCGATAGTCATTTCATTAAAGAAGGATACTATTCAAATCCGGATATGCGTCGATTTCAGATGCCTGAATGCAATGACGATCAAAGATCCTTTTCTGATTCCATTCACAGATAGCATTCTGGAGGAGGTCGCGGGACATGAAATCTACTCTTTTATGGATGGGTTCTCCGGATACAATTAGATTTCTATAGCGGAGGAGGATAAATTGAAGACAACGTTTGTTGTCGAAGATGGGGTCTACGCGTACAGCCGGATGCCTTTTGGGTTGTGTAACGCGCCAGCCACATTCCAGCGGATTATACTACATATCTTCGACAAGATGTCTGTGAGAAATTTCAAAGCCTTCTTGGATGATTGGTCAATATTTAGCACGGAGGATGGACACCTGGCGGCACTTGGTGAATGTATGGAGAGATGTCGCAGAGCTCGACTAGCGTTGAATCCCAAGAAGTGCAGATTCATGGTTCCGCACGGAAGACTGCTCGAACACATTGTCTGTAAGGAAGGGTTAAAGACGGATCCCCACAAGGTGAGAGTCATTCTTGAAATGCAGCCATCTACTAATGTGACGGAGGTAAAGTCTTTTCTCAGGCATATAGGTTATTACAGGAGATTTATTAAAAATTTTGCCAAGGTGTCCCAACCGTTAGATAAGCTAACCTGCAAGGAGGAATCATTTAGATGGGATAAAGAGCAGGACGAAGCATTTGAAGGGCTAAAGATATGACTGGCTACGGCACCCATCCTGGCATATCCGGACTGGAATAAGGAGTTTCATGTTCCTCCAACTATGCGATCGGCGCGACCTTGGCACAGACTGGTAATCATGGACTAGATCATCCAATATACTTTGCCAGCCGGTTGCTCTCAAAGGCCGAGCAAAACTACAACACGACTGAAAGAGAAGCGTTGGGAATGGTTTATGCAGTGCAAAAATTCCGTCATTATTTGCTTGCTACACCGTTTGTGTTTTATGTTAATCACCAGGCCCTGTTGTACATGATTAATAAACCTGTCATCCAAGGGAGGATCAGCAAATGGCTACTACTGTTGCAGGAATTCATTTTCAAAATCATTGTCCAGCCAGGAAAGAAACATGTCAGTGCCGACCACCTGTCGCGGATCAGAACAGGGGAACCAGCGGAGGGTGTGAATGACGACTTCCCTGACGCACAGCTATTTTAGATTGGCGTACTGCCGGAATGGTACAGGAGTATTGGCGAGTACCTGTCAACAAGACAGTTTCCCACGGGGATGTCACCGAATGATAGGCGCAAGTTGATAATCAGGAGTCATACGTTTCAATTGATCAACGGGTTGCTCTACAAAATGTGGCCAGATCATATTCTTCGGCGATGTGTGTTGGAAGAGGAGATACCGCAGGTGTTAAAAGAAGCACATGAGGATCCTGCGGGAGGACACATGGGACCTGACACCACTGCCCGGAAGATATTACTCGCAGGTCTCTGGTGGTCGACGATGTACAATGATGCGTGGGAATGGGTCGTGGGATGTGATACTTGCCAACGGGCCGGGAAGCCGCTGAAGAGAGATTTCATGCCACTTCAACCCTCTCATGTGCAGGAACTTTTTGAGAGATGGGGACTAGATTTCATTGGACCACTGAGGGTGAGCAAGACTCGATGGTGCCGATACATCATTGTTGCAACGGAGTACCTGACCAAGTGGGTGGAGGCCCATGCGTTACCAAATAACTCGACCGTCAGCACTGCGAAATTTATTTATGAACAGATCATCACAAGGTATGGAATCCCGTTACAATTAACAAGTGATAGGGGAGGTCATTTTGTTAATCATGTTATTCGATTGCTCACCACTCAGTTCAAGATTTATCATTCACTATCAAGTCCGTACTATCCAAGAGCAAATGGACAGGCAAAGGCCACCAATAAAATTCTAGTATCCATCATCTACAAATCCTGCGCGGTGGAAGGTGCCGATTGGGAGGATAACTTACCTGCTGCCCTGTGGGCTTACCGCACAGCGTACAAGGTGATGACAAGGCACACACCATTCCAATTAATGTTTGGACAGGAAGTAGTGGTTCCCGAAAAATTCGTGATCCCCAGTCACAAAATAGCGTTGGAAAACAAGCTGGATGATGACGGAAGCTTATAAGAACGATTGAATAATTTGAATAAACTGGAGGAGAAACAGTTGTTGGCACAGTGGGCGACGGAAGTGGCACAGAACAAACGCAAGCTCTGGCATGATAAGCATGATAAGTAGGGAAGATCTTCCAATTCTTAAATGGTGAGCAAATTCAAAACTCCAACAAGAATTTGCAAATACAAAGAAATAATCTAAATCACATACCTAACAACTTCCTACACGCCGCACATAAATACACCTTCAAACAAAACTCCAGAGGGTTTACAAAATAATGCCAATGTGACAAACACTTACAAATAATTACTGAAAATTGGGCCCCATTATTAAATAATTAAAGGTCCAAATAATATTATTTAAACTTTGGGCCCGTTAATTATTTTAAGTATTTTAATTAAATTGGGGACATTACAAAACCTGCGAACTATCAAATTATCAAGTCAGATTATAAATGCCACATTTTGGAAACCACATTACAAGATAAATCCAATAACCTAAGGGCACAACAAAGATTCCCCCACTAGTTTGTAAGCAGTTATACATGTTAAACTTTTCTTACCATTGATATGATATTGAGAAAAACGATAAAGAATCCTAACGATGTAAAAGTGATTGCATAAAAGAGAGAATTTTAAGGTAGTATCATAAACATAAGGGAGAAATAGGAGTTCTTCACTTTTCCCAGATATTGTTTTAATTTTCCACTCCCTCAAATTTTGACCTTGTGACAGAAAGCAGGGCTAAAAGTAGCAAAGTTGAACTAACTATACCACATATATGCAAATCTAAACATGTTTCGTGATATCAAGTAGAAATTCCATTCATTATTTTTTAACAATAAGTTTTCCTCCATAAGTACCTCACAATGAAAATTTTTTGGTGAATGTGCTGAAAAAAATAAGGAAAAATAAAAGTTACCCATTTTTATTCACCTTCTATGAGATTTAGAAACATTGGAGATGTATTTTGCAGCTGAAACAATCAGTGGCCAAACATGCCTTAATTCTTGAGCTCGTGAAGCTGGAAACAATGCAATAACAAGCTCGTCTACTTTAACCCCGAGGTTTGATCTGGCCTGTCAATATCAAGTCAAATTAAGGGAATAGTCACTTATGGTATATGAAGTAAATCATTCCTTTTTACAGAAGAATCTAGTAATCTGTCAAGAATGACTTCCACGTCACAAATTTGATACTATCTATATTTATCTGATTCAGATCTACATGAACCATTTTCACTAACTCGTTTTTTTTTTCTTAATAAGGACAGAAGAAAGCATGTTGATGAGAGAAATTGGCATGCAGTTGTTGAATCCTCAGTACATAAATTGCATACAACCAAATACCTTAATAAAGTCTTTAAGATGCCAGTAAAGAACATTATTGCCTAGACAACAGTATAAATAGGAAAATACATAAATATCTTGACACAATAACTGTTCACTACTGCTGAGTATAGAAATTGCAATGAATATCCTAAAAATAAAAAGTAGACCAACCTTAAAACTTGCCATAGCCTTCATAAATAATCCTTCTTCCAGTTATCTTTTCTCTGATGAACTGTTCTCAAAATTCCAGAATGCAATTTCCATTGTTGATGTAACTCCTCCTAGATATCATTAATAATCATTGGTGTGCAGTAATTTCCATTGGCTGTTGACTATTTTAGGGAAATAAGTAGATATAATTATTGAAGAAAATGTTTGCTGGTTTCGAAACCGTCAGTTTTAAAAAAAACAATTGAAATGAACAGGGTGGGAGTGAAGACCCTAAGGTTTAATAACAAAGCAAGTTCACTTTCAACTTATTTTATAACTACTGTGAGAAGGAAGGTAATCAAAGGTAATTGATAGTTCCATACAGCACTGACAAAATAGGGAGGTAGAGAAGAGAAGCAAAAATATCATGGGAACAGCTTGGTGCACAATTCATAGTAGAAACGTGTTGTAAAGATGTTTGAGTAAAGAAATGAATGCAATGCTTAAATATAACAAAACTTTCCATACAAATGAAATTAACTATCAAGAATTTCTAATTTTATACTCCAATAATAATACCCTCCTAAAATAAGATGCTTAAGGGCCCGTTTGGTTGCGGGAATAGGAATAGCTATTCTAGAATAGAAAATGGGGCTACATAGTCTTGTTCTCTGCTTGGTTCAGCCAATATTTGATGGGGAATTTGCAGACCCCAAAATTTATGTTTTCTAAAATAAATAAAAGTGGAATAGGAATATGTATTCCAATAACGCCTATTTGGGTGAAATTGCAAAACCCCATTTTTGGGCCAAAATTGGAATACGTATTCCTATTTTACTTCATATTCCAATTCCGATTTGGTGCATCCAAACGAAGAATTCAAAACTTTAGGAATTTACATATGCCTATTCCGCTTGTATTCCCGTTGCCAAATGGGCCCTAAGAATTACTATAGTAAGTCCCTCCTAGAAACTATGAACCTCAATGATTTATGGTTTACCAATGTTAGCTCACAATGCATTCCCTAGTATTGGATACTAGGTATATTTCAAGCACAAATTTGATACTTATGTCATATCCCCTTATTTAAAACCCTAATTATGATGCCTCCACCCTTTTATTTATTAAGGATCAAGTATCTCAATTTTGTGAAGTCTTTGAAGAGACAAAATTGTTAGATTATCCCATTTTTTGTTCTCATTGATCTCACCATTCTAGATCTGTCGATATCAGTTCTTACAAATACATCTTTCAGTATCGATTCTATGTTCATTGACAGTAGGCACTGATAGAGGTCACCACCAATAAGGATTAGTAGTTTAAACAGAAGTCATTTGTGATCAGCATTGTACACAACTATTTTGGTCAAGATTGATTATACTCTTATGAATTTTTGTACATTAGCAGATGTCAAGACTAAGATTCACTTTATCTTCAGGTGTCCCATCTACTATGAGATCAAAGGGAGGTATCACTACTTGTTCAGAAAGCGAGGGTCCCTTCCATCCTTCTTCAGCAACACTGATCAGTGGTGTCTTGCTCTTTACCTTTGGGAGACCACGCAGCTCCGTGATCACACCTTACAGGCTTTTTTCCCTTTGGGGCAAGCTTCTAATCATCTTATCACTTCCTTTTTTTCACCGACATCCCCTACCCAAGGTTCAAAGTGGCCACTTGACCCTCTCACTTCCAATCACACCAAGCGCATGAGCCCTTGCATTGAGTATATTCGACAGTGATACTTTGCAGTGGTCCAGGGATCTTTTCAGTCTTGGACCCTATCCTTCGGTGTTGGACATTTTCCCACTAAAAAAGAATCCTTAGTACTTTCACCTGGGTTGCTTTGTTTTCTTTTTTGTTTCTTCTCAAATACCATTTGGTGCTCTTGTTGTTGGTTGTTGCCCTTGTTGTATGCTTTCAATCCCTTAGACTCTTTTGTGGTTGTAATGTCCCCTTTCTCTGGTACATTATAATTCAGTGTTGCCGGTTCACTTCACCTAGGTTTCGGGGGCAAGAAGGTCCTTTATAGGGTTCCATTCGAGATTTGACCTAGACATTTCCAGTTTCAGACCCATCGAAGCAGTTTTGGCAAGTTGTCCAGATGCTTACTATTTTTAGTAAGTAAACAGAGCTCAGTATTTTTGATATCTCAATGTTGGTTTTGAAGCATCTCGCTAAGAGCTTTCCAACGAGCTATTGCACATGCTTATCCGAGTTCATTTGGTCAGTTATTTTAATGCCTAACAATTATATGGTTTACTGACTAAGTGACTTTTTCAGTTCATTTAATTTGTCACTTTATTTAAAAAGGTACTATGTTCACTTAAGTGACTAAAGGACAAAAAGGTGCTTTATCCCACATTGTTTAAAAGAGCGTGCATCACGTTGGGAAAAGTGATAAAGGTACATCAGACTTCACATGGGAAGACATGAAGATTATAATATTCAAAACAAATATTAATCTGGAAGCTAGAAACAGTTGTTGGTTATTCCTTCTAGGACGCAAACCCTTGAAGAAGCATTTGAAGGTTGGACGCAATGTTGGCAGAATAGATGATCTAGCACACATCGAGTTAAGAAGATATATCTGAAAATGTTGTTCTCTCAAATGATGAAAAATCAGGAAACTCTATGGAGAACAGCCCATTTGTGTTTGAAGGAGATGGTCAAAAACCATTATCACTCCTTGACTTATTGGCTATACTTTTGGTCAAAGAGGACAAGATTGTCCAAGTGTTGACGAGGTTGGATGATTCTTCCAATTTGATTAAGGATCTCATGCAAAATATTGTGATAGAAGAGAGGCATGGGAATGTTTGCGGTATCACAAGTCCTCTTTTACATACTATTTTTGAAACTTTGAAAATGATAAAATATGAGTACTTGCAACTATTAATGGATAGAGATCTAGCAATAAAATTTGGAAGGGACAAGGAGAATGAGGTAAATGAGCTATGTCTTCAATTGAGCTTAATACATTATTCCATCCACAAAGCTGAAAAGCAAACAAGTGGGGCAGCCACTTATGAAGAAGATGACAGTGGTTCAAAGGCACAAGAAATCACGCAAATCATTGAAGGAATTAATAAAGTGGGTAGATGTGAAGGCAAGCAATGTGATCCAATCACGTATTTTCTGTTTGAGACTATCTATGGTGAGAAAAAATTTCTAGATCAACAAGTTGATAAGACTGAAAATTTTGATTTTTATGACAGCAGTTGTACATTTTCACAAGAGGACATGGTTAGTGATACAATAAGTGAGGATAATTTAGAGTTTTCAGCTAATGGTGAACCATCCTTTTATAAAGACTTTGACATAAGCGAGAGTACTTATGGTGGAATACGAAGTTCAGATTTATTCTTAGCATGCTCTGAGGAAATCTTCAGCTTGCCCTAAGTTTTATCACCTAGCTCTTATGAGATGGCCACGGCCTATTTGTTGATTGGTGATTTTTCTAGTTGGTATATTTCCACTATCAGTGATTTGCCTATGTATGTTGGTAATATATTCGCCAATTCTATTTGGCCTTCTAGGGTCAATGAGTTATTTGTGAGTGGAGAGATCATGCATTACCCTACATTCCACATGAGGTGTCTACATTTTTTATTCAGCAGGGTATTGAAGACAATGTTAGCACTCATGATGTTGGTGATTCACCAACCACTCTTTCATTTACCCAGAATCATATTGTTTGAGAAACCGGGGATCCAAGTGTTAATAGTATCTTACATCTAGCAAATTATGTTGTGTTGCTACACAAACACATGATTATGATCTATGTGTTTCAGCTTTTTGACATATCAGAGTTCCAGAGATTAGGACTACTCCTCTTTCACCAGAGTGATATGGCAATGGAGTCGGATTGGCCAGATCTATCATTGACATCGGAACAGATATTATAGTAGTGGTATAGTGGTACAATGGTGCAAGTATTACAGGAATTGGTCAGTGGTATCGCAAAGAGCTTGGTTGCTATCTTTTTGGGGTGGATATGGGTATATTGATGGGCCCCCATCTTCACTTGACACTAGAGACTCACAGGGTCACTTATGGAGTGAGGTTTTCATCCTGATTGAGTGTATTGGCACACAGGGCAGCAACACATGGCAGTTCGGTCCCTTTATGGTGAGACGTGGGATCCTGGCATTCAATTATTTGGCACAATGATTTCTATTGTACTATTTCACCATTCTGAGTTTGGAAAGATGCATGCCGAGGTACATCGACTGAGGAGTACAACCTCATTCTTGAGGCAAGTATGGGATCCTGGCATTTGATTTCTGCAGGTATGAGCAAATTGCTCGAGGGAAAACAATCTTTGAGAAGAGAGGCCTTGTAATGTCCCCTTTTTCTGGGACATTATAATTCAATGTTTCTCACTCACTTCACCTAGGTTTCAAGGGCAAGAAGGTTCTTTATAGGGTTCCATTCGAAATTTGACTTTGACATTTCCAGTTTTCGACCCATCAGAGCAGTTTTGGTAGGTTGTCCGGATGCTTAGTATTTTTAGTAAGTAAACAGAGCTCTGTATTCTTGATATCTCAGTGTTGGTTTGGAAGCATCTCGCCGAGATTTTTCCAATGAGCTATTGCACATGCTTATCCGAGTTCATTTGGTTAGTTATTTTAATGCCTGACAATTATATGGTTTACTGGCTAAGTGACTTTTAAAGTTCATTTAACTTGTCACTTTATTTTAAAAAGGTACTATGTCCACTTAAGTGACTAAAGGACAAAAAGGTGCTTTATCCCACATTGCTTAAAAGAGAGTGCATCACATTGGGAAAAGTGATAAAGGTACATCAAACTTCACATGGGAAGACATGAAGATTATAATATTCAAAAAAAATATTAATCTGGGAGTTGGAAACAGTTGCTGGTTATTTCTTCTAGGACACAAACCCTTGAAGAAGCATTTGAAGGTTGGACACAAACCTAGCCTTCTTACAAGTTTTATCTACATTTTCCAATCTGACTGTTTTTACTATTTGTAAGATTGGATCATTTGGATATTTGCATGTTATTGTATTGCTGTTGTATAATACAGTAACGCAATTGATGGTTATCTAAGTTAACTCCTGGCTTATATATGTACTTTTTGAATATTGGAAGAATAAACAAGCTTTCTGAGTTTATTTGTATGTAAATCTGCTAATTAGAAATCGATTTAAATTCTGGAATTTATATTGAATATTGGTTTACTATTCAAATTTAAATCTGCAAGTTTATATCACGGGTTTTTAGTAAAATATCCAGAAAAGGATATTACAACGGTTTCTTGTTAGACATTAATAAATTTATCTTATGTTCAAATTATTTTGGTATGGCCAACAACAATTGTATATTGAGGTTGGCTACGCATTTTGTTTTTGAGTCTCAACTAACAAACATAAATGTTTATTGATGATGGTATATAGCCACAATGAACTCAACTATTGAGAAAGCAATGTAATAGTTGTTAATATCTATGATGCTATACTTTATAAATATTTGTAATATGTGATTTTCTCATTTAGTTTTGTATCAGTAGAAAGGAGAAAATTTGTTACACACCAAGAACTATTTTTAGTGCATCTATGCATGCCAATATGTTCGATTTTATATAATTAGAAAACTTTTCTATTTTTTATCAGTGACATGAACCCAATTGATAGTGAGCCACACTAGCAATGAGTTACCATGTATTAAATAACTAGTTACTTAATACTTGAGAGTTAACCCTCTCATTGGGTATCCCCATCTTAGAATTACATGTTAACCCTCTCATTGGGTATCCTCATCTTAGAATTACATGGTAAATTTAGTGTTATGTTTTATGATCTATACTTTCAGTTCTTTTTGAAAGAGCTCCAACCGTTTCTAGCTTTGAGAAACACTAGATTACTATACTTTTCAAATGTTTGACCTTTTGTCAAACACTTAGCATGAAACCTCTATCTCGTCGTCATTTATTTTCAGATTGTATTTTCTTTCTTGAAATGGTTTAAATGATGTTCAAACACTTGCAAATTAACACTGCAATGATTTTGTGAGAAGCTATGTGCAAATGCAACTTCTTTTGGCCTTTTCAAATGCATATATAAGAAATTCTACATGTAAAATGTGCACCTACAAAGGTCATTTTCACAAACACTTAGCATGCAAGCTATATAATTATTATTTTGAGTAGTACAAAAACACGAGGCATGAAAGCTACACCTTCATTAAATGAATGCAATAATCACATGCCAGTATATATTTGTTTTTTGAAATATATATATATATATATATATATATATATATATAAAGGACCTGGATGATGCAAATGGCATTAGATACCTTAGATATGATGAATGAGCCTCTATGTCAAACGACATCTTCACAAATAATTATTGCAGCTTCTCGAGAAGGAACACTGCTACTGTAAGTCCCTTCCTAAAGATTTGTAACTTCAAACAGCCTGTTACATGATCGCTGCCCTTCCTAGACTCCAATGTGCCCTTCATAAACCTCCAAATCTGTTTTAGGATATGCTATAAGTACCTTAGTAAATGGAAACAATTCAGAATGAAAACCCAAATATCCAACACTAACAAATTTTAGATTTCTTCCTTGATCGATTCTCTCGAAAATATCCTTCAATGCTCAATAGCAGAATAAGCACAAAACATTGGCATATTTAACCAATTTAAAGGACAACAGTCTTCAAGAATTTACAATTCTCTAAACATCGAACTCCTCAAAACCATTAAAGAACCCCAAAGTCAAAAATAAACAAGGGACGCGATGCGTCACAATTCCTGCTATAAGGTACAAAGGAGATTGGAGTAGATTAGAACAGAAAATAAAAATGTGAATGCGCACTACTTATGCAATGATTAGAACACAATAATTCTCTGTACAGGTTTTTGACAAAGGAGTATGTGCCATATTAATGTCTGCCATAATAGTGGACACAGATTCTTTCAAACCCTTATGCAATTGAAGAATGGTGGAAGGGAAACAGAAAAGGAGGTAAACATTAAATATATCAATTTATCATACTAAAGAGTCAAATTTAACTATAACTGTCAGTGATCACATGAGTAATCTCGAGAACTGGAAACAGAGCATTCTACAATCTTGATTAAATCCAGGCTTGAAGGTCAAAATGGTAAATAACAGTGCCCAAAAGAAAAGGATCTAGTGCAACATAGGTGTCAACCAAAAAACTTTCACCATGTCCATGCACACAGTGCACGTGTCTGATAAAAAGCCTCAAAGAAATAATTTGGCCTCTAGAAAGATTAATTTTATACATATACACTGTACTACTTTTGTTTCGCTGCGTCAACCCCTATTCAATTTCATGTAGATGAAGCTGAAGCAGTTTTTAATGTTTTCTAATTATGTTAGAGCTGGTGAAAATATTGAAGAAGTACGACAAGAAAAGGGGAGGAATACTAGGGCTGGCATTCATAGAGAAGGTGTTGGAGCAGCCATTTTTTGCAATGGAGCTTTTGTTCAAATTGGTGAAGGAATGCGAGGATTTCCGTTGATTCTAAAAATGTGAAATTGTTGCCGAATGATTGATCAAATAGAATGGAATGATTTAAGACGGTATTGGGGACGATTTTCTTTCATATTGATCACCTCGTTGCCGATTTTGGTAATACTCTGTTCGTTTTCCAGGATATGTGGGTTTTAAAATTTTGTTGAAGGAGTACGACATAGGGTTTGCTTGGTTGCTATTGGTGCTGGAATGCACTTAATTTTTGTGGAATATTTATAGGCAGGAAATTGGGTTTGGAAGAACTATATTCTATAAATAGAAGCTATGCCAGGGGATGCCGCAGCGGGGGAGATTCTGAAACAGTGGGTATACAGTGCGGTATGTAGCATTTGGGGAGAATTGTTGGATGCTGGTTAACGAAGAATTGTACGATTTCTTGAGCCATCTGTTTGATTGATGTGGGCAAAAAAGCCTTACTTTAGACGGTTGTTTGTAATATTCCCTCAGTGTTGTTATGAAGAAAGAATTTCAGAGTTGAGCAATTGATTTCTAAGATTGGTACCTAATAACAGCAGTTTCTTCTATTTTAATTTGAAGAGAAGAAAATTGAAATCCCTTTTGACTATTTCAATTCGAAGAAAAGAAAGTTGAAGTTCCTGTCATAATAACCTTATAAATGCCCTAAGCAGCGACGAGTTTGCCTAGATTGTATGGTGATCAAACTTCCGAGGACATTGCAATGCTACCAAATAGCTCATCTGGAACTTCACCACAATTCTCTAGGATAAACAGCTCTATCTACGATGGATCACCTGAAAGCCAAAGTATGGCTCAATACCTCCATGAAGGTTTTAGACGTGATGTCATTGAAACCGTCTATTGCTTGTTTTTTTTTTTTCCAGTGTTTGTTTTGAGAACAAGCCCTCTCCTGGTGTATTTTGTGGGCGATTTGTTGACTGTATTGTTTTTCTCTGAGCTCTTTGCTATAGTTATGGGTTCTAGGCCTTTCTTGGACCCCTACCTCCTCACCCAGCTTTGATAGAGGAAAAACTTGCAGCTCAACATCAAGAGATTCAGGGACTGCTAGTGGAGAATCAGCGTCTTGCTGCTACCCATGTGGCTTTGAGGCAGGAACTGCTAAATTCCTCAATTAGCTACACCATTCCCAGTCCCACTGAAGCAATTTAAAGGCGGACAGATGGAATGGAACAAAAAATATCAAATCCAACAGAACAAACGATATTGAATCCAGCCAAACATAAAATATTTCTAGAGAAACATTCAATGCACAAAGAAAATATCAGAAAATAAATACTGAACACATAGATTAAAAATGCCCTGACCTATCTGAAAGCAGAAAATTGAGAGCAAAAGTATTCCCGAATCTTGCTCATTAAATTTCCAGATCCTGCAAAGATTTCTTGCTTTGTCTGAATGCAAAGAAATAAATGAACACAAATGCAGAACATCAACTGAGCTGAAATGTGGAGATAAATGCTGGGTGCGTCGGTGAAGATAAAGATAAAGGCGCATTTAGGAGCATTTAATTAAATCTGAACAGCTAACATTAATGCAGAATTCGAAGTGGGACAGCAATGCACAGCGCAATTTATTGTGATAATTTTCATTTGGGCTGGAAAAAACCATTTTTCTCCTTGCCTAATTCCAGTACAGCCAATGAAAAGTAAGATAAACAGGATTAATAAATGTTTGAAAATGCTTAGTGAAAATAAACATTACATTAGTTTTAAGAAATGGAAAAATACATTGACGTGATTGGTGAAATTAAGAGAGCTAATAGGACTTGCATGAATGCGTTAGTATTCCTGCCTATGGGCAGGAATTAATAAGATAATAGGATGAAGAAATCAAATTCGAAGGCTTTCTTTTATAACAATTACGATGAAAGTCTTCTTCAACCCGTCAATGACTAATAGCTTCTCCCATAAATTTTTCACTTAAATGCAAACTTTTCTTTTTGGTTGCATATTTGAATTTTGAAATATAATTAATCCATGTACCATCTAATTAATACCTTGCCATAGGCTTCTATGAATTATTTAAATAAATAACCCCATCTAATGATACTTGAGCCTCAACTTAAGTGAAATTATGGAGGTAATGTCCCCATTTTTGGCAACTCTGTGCAGTTGGTGGAGCTAGCTCATCATAGCGACCCTCGTGAGCTGACAAGGTGTTTTCCGGATCCCAATTGTGGACTTAGTATTCTTAGTAAGTCTATTTTTTGTAGTTACTATTTTTGGCAGTGCAGGGGGTGGCTTTAGCAATTGGTCATCACCTGCAGTAAATAACATTAATAATTGCATGAGCTCTTATTTATTCAGTAATTATTAAGTTGCATTATTATAATAATATTTATGTTATTATAACAATGTCATTAAGAGATATTTCTAAAAAGTGTATTGGAAACTTTCAAGTGTTGACTTCTTTTGAGTTCTTTTGGAAACTTCCACAATTTATGAAGTGGAGTTCTTTAGGAAACTTTGGCCAACAAATGATTATAAATAGGAGCTCATTTCATTGGAAAAAGCAGGCTGAATATTTATTTGCTTTTGATGCCTTTGTGGCTTTTTCTGAGGTTCTGAATTTTGATGCCCTTGCTGAAGTATAAGGGTTTGAATTCTAAGTTGTCTGTTGAATCTACAGCTGAAGTATTGTAGATCCATATTTGAGATTTTGATCTGAGGGTTTGATCATGGTGCTTCCTCTTTCTGTATCCATTGTAGCTGAGGAGCAATTGTCTGCTGAAGAAATATTAAGTGTCTTCTCTTACTACACCTTCTAGGGCTGAGGGGCACTCTTATTTTGGGAGAGATTGGTAACTGTAATTTCTGATTGCTAGTAAATTGCAATTCTGATTTAATGTTCCCAAACCTAGGCATTTGGTTTTGCTGGAGATCGTACATTTCATATGCAATTGCAAAAAAAAATTCTTAACTCTAAATTTTATCATTATAATCTGGTGTCAAGTATATTTGTTCCCATCGAGGGTTTATTCACTACAAATTTTCTGTTGAAAAATCTGCATATTCAAGCATCTATTCAATATTTCAGTTTTGTGGTATTAAGCAAATTTTGGGCCATTATTTTAGAGGATCAAGGTGCATATTCAGAGGGCAAAATTATCTTGAAGGGCTGTAATTAATAGCGCCCAGACTGGGTGTTTAAATCTACATTGTGGACGTGGTTGTTGACTATTGTTGGGGCACTTAATCATTTGCAGTTCCACACCATTACTCTTCTAGTTGTGGCGTGATTCATCTGAGTTTTCGGCAGCTATAATGTAAGGACTGTGTGCCATTTCTTGTGTGCCTACTTTCTGTTTGATAAACACACTTTAGTGTGGGATATTTCTGCATTTTTGTGGGAGCTGCATGTAATCTGCAACAGCATTTGGAGTCATTCTATTATCTAAAACACAACAGCTATGCCAGGTTTTTCATTAGTTTGTAATCATTGAATATCTGCAGCTCTGTTTATTGTTATAAGTAAATGAAATGTGCTAGCATTTTCCATTGGTGCTAAGGCAATAAATCAATAAGGAGACTCGCCCTTGTTCTTAATTATTCTTAAATCCTCTTAAAGTGGAGTAATGTATGCTAAGCTTATAATTTGATGAGTTGTAGAAATTAATCCTATCTGGAATTGCATTAACTCTTAAAATCCTTAGTTAACATTCCAGCAAAATAGCATCATCTAGCATTTCAAAGGATTCAAATTTTCTCGCAAAATGTTTGACGAAATGTCAAGCATCTGATTAGTATAAGAATTACATGTTGTCAAAGCCATAACCTGGTAGGGTTATTACAGTGGTATCAGAGCAATTTCCTGCTAGCTTGTAGGAATTGAGCTCTGAATCAATTGATAGTGGTTAGTGCTCGGTTAGAATTGCAATCAGTAATTGATCCATTATTTTCTATTCAGTATCATGGTTGATGATAGGAGATTTGTGTTGGGTATGCATTATACCTGAAGAGGACGTACCACTCTACCTAGGGAAGGTAAACCTGAATTACAATTTGGATTTGTTGGTAGTTTGGGTGGTTCATGCCAGTCAGGAGTTAGATATGTTGATGTTGATAGAGAGGCTATGCAAACATTTAAGAACCTAGCAACCAAACAACAACAGATGACAGGTGTACTACAACAACTATCTCACACTCTACAGCAGATAGCACTTCCTCAAGGATGGAATAGGGAGAGAGCTTGAGTTGTTTCTATTGGTTCTCATAGATCTCGAGTCGAGAATAGAACCCGAGATGGTGACAGGTACAGAGATGCAGATCGGGTTCAAGTTAAGGATCATCATGGATTAGTTGACAGAGCTAACATACATACTGGCACTCGTGATAGGCTACAAAGGCCCACAATTTTGAGACCTGAGGTGGATGCGGTCAGTATTGAGTCTAAGGCCACTACTTTTGCTGATGACATGGTGGCACACTTTACGGAGTGGGATGCTTTAACACATGTTATTAAATGTCATTTGAATTTTGATAGGTTCTTGACTGAAAAACGAGAGCATTCTAGAGCAAGGTCGACACCTAAGAGACAACGACCTTGACAAACTGAGTTATAGCAAGTTGCCAGTAAGATGACGTTGGAGCACTTTGATGGTACTGGGAGAGTACAACTTGAGCTTGGACTCATAAGCTCGACACATATTTGACTTTGCATCCTATGTCAGAGGTCGACACTATTAGATTTGAAGTGTTGCATCTGGATGGAGCTGCCCATGATTGGTGGTACCATGGGTTAGTTTCTTTGCAACATGATCAGATCACTTCCTATTAGGAGTTTGTGGATCGCCTGATCGAGAGATTTAATAGGAAGGATCTAAAGGTGTACTTCCATGAGTTGGCTCAACTGAAGTAGTCTAGTTGATTGGAGAGTTACATCACTAAGTTCCAGAGGTTTTCAGTCATGGTTCATGATATTATGGAGCCCAGATGAGTGATGTTATTTATGGAGGGATTGACTGAGCCACTCCGTGGATGGGTGAAGTCATTAGACCCATCTTCTCTACAAGTGGTGATGAGAGAAGCATGAGACTTAGAATCCTCTTCTCGAAGCAAGGTTGCTTCGAAATCTTCTTCTCTTCCAGCAGATAATGAGCCCCCACCAGTTGTTGAGGACAAGGGTAAGTCAATGAGGTCTGACGATATTTCTAGAGAGGATTTGAGGAGGTGTCAACTTTTCTATTGGTGCAAGGGGCCTTTCTCTAAAGGTCATACTTGTGCATTGAGGCCAAAGGGAGCAACGAATCATGGTATGTGGGTTTGCACCGATGTGATTGAGGATGAGTCATCAGATCAACATGAGGATGTCAATGGAGATGATCATACTGATGATAGAGTTTATGCTATGATGAGTATTTATAATTTGGTATTCAACTCACATATTCACAATTTGAATCGAGTACAGAGTTGGTTTGAGCCTAAGCTGGATTGTCTGCAGGATGATTGGGTAGGTATAATGAAGGAGAGTGTGTTGAGATCTCCTCTAGATTTGTCTGTTAGTGATGTTTTGACTTTTACATCACTAGCACAAGTATTTGGTGCTATATTGCAGGTCATGATATTGGGTCAAATGATGGTATTGGCATTCAGTTGGTTCAGTGAGGGTAGGGACATCACTTGCTTCTTGTGGGATCTCAATAATGATTTTTGTAGGATGCCAAATTGCTTGAGTACAAGCAATTTCGGGGAGGAAGGACTGTGATGTCCCTGTTTTTGGCAAATTTGTGCAGTTGATGGAGTTAGCTCATCATAGCAACCCTCATGAGCTGACAGGGTATTTTGGGGTCCCAATTGTGGACTTACTATTTTTAGTAAGTCTATTTTTGGCAGTGCAATGGGTGGCTTCAATAGTTGGTCATCACCTACAGTAAATAAGGTTAATAATTGCATGAGCTCTTATTTATTCATTTATTATTAAGTTGCACTATTATAATAATATTTATGTTATTATAATAATGACATTAAGAGATATTTCTAAAAAGTGTGTTGGAAAATTTCTAGTGTTGAGTTCTTTTGGGAAATTTCCACAATTTAGGAAGTGGAGTTCTTTAGAAAACTTTGGCCAATAAAGGATTATAAATAGGAGCTCATTTCATTAGAAAAAGCACACTGAATATTTGTTTGTTTTTGATGCCTTTGTTGCTTTTCCTAAGGTTCTGAATTTTGATGGCCTTGCTGAAGTATAAGGGTCTGAATTCTAAGTTGTCCCTTGAATCTACAGCTGAAGTATTCTAGATCCAAATTTGAGATTTTGTCTGAGGGTCTGATCACAGTGCTTCCTCATCTGTATCCACTGTAGCTGACGAGCACTTTGCTGAACAAATATTACGTGTCTTCTCTTACTATACCTTCTAGGGCTGAGAGGGCACTCGTATTTTGGGAGAGATTGGTAACTTTAATTTCTGATTGCTAGTAAATTGCAATTCTGATTTAATGTTCCCAAACCTAAGCATTTGGTTTTGCTGGAGATCATACATTTCATATGCAATTGCAAAGAAAAATTCTTATCTCTGAATTTTATCGTTATAATCTAGTGTCAAGTATATTTGTTCCCATCGAAGGTTTAGTCACTGCAAATTTTCTCTTGAAACATCTGCATATTCAAGCATCTATTCAGTATTTCAGTGTTTTAGTATTAAGCAATTCTGGGCCATTATTTTAGAGAATCGAGGTACATATTCAGAGGGCAAAATTATCCTATAGGGCTGTAATTAATAGCGCCCAGATTGGGTGTTTCAATCTGCATTATGGATGTCGCTATTGACTGTTGTTGGGGCACTTGATCATCTACAGTTGCACACCATTACTCTTCTACTTGTGGCAGGATTCATCTGTGTTTTGGGCACCTATAATGTGAGGATTGTGTGCCATTTCTTGGGTGCCTCCTGTCTGATGTATGCACTGTAGTGTGGGATACTTCTGGATCGTCTTGGGAGCTGCATGTAATCTGCAACAGCATTTGGAGTGATTCTATTATCTGATACACAACAGCTATACCAGCTTTTTCATTAGTTTGTAATCATTGAATATCTGCAGCTCTATTTATTGTTATAAGTAATTGAAATGTGCTAGCATTTTCCATTGGTGCTAAGGCAATAAATTAATAGGGAGACTCGCCCTTGTTCTTCATTATTCTTAAATCCTCTTAAAGTGGAGTAATGTATGCTAGGCTTATAATTCGACTGTTTACTGCATAGATCAATTGATTAACGCACACAGACAATGAATACGAACAGCAACAACAGTACTCCTTAAATTATTCGCATATGCCAGAACATTACATTATGCTTGATAAGATAAGATCAATAAGATGATTTACAATGATCCCAGATGGGGTATAAATACTTTCTGGGGTATTAGCTAGAAGGGGTCTGTCGGCTACATAACAATACTAATCTACCCGTCGGCTACAAAATCTTTACTGACAATAACACCCTGTCGGCTCCAATTTCTATCGACAACATCGACGAGTTGTAGAAATTAATCCTATCTAGAATTATATTAACTTTAAAAATCCTTAGTTAACATTCCAACAAAATAGTATCATCTATCATTTCAAAGGATTCAAGTTTGCTCGCAAAATGTTTGACGTAATGTCAAGCAGTTGATTAGTATAAGAATTGGGTGTTGTCAAAGCCATAACCTGACAGGGGTATTACAATAAAGTTAAATTAAAACTTTACAATTAAATGATTTTCTAATAATCTAGACACTAAAATTATAATAGCCCCTAAATACTTATCCCTTCAACATATCACTAGAAATAGAAGTCAACTTTTATTTCCCCATCTTGCCGAATGCACTTTCAAAAAATAGGAAGTATCCCTCCTAATCATCACTATACATGCCATAAATAGCAAGTAAATGATATTAAGCACCAATGAAGTCTAATCTGAGCCAAATGAAGACCAAACTGAAACATATTGAATTGTGAAGAAGACAAGACCCTCCCATAACCAAGCCTTTTCCTTAGAAGACCCTCTGTCCACAATTATTGGCCTATGGTCCTAGAGCAAAAACAAAATCATAGTCCACCTTGGGCAAAACTATGTAATGTCCCTATTGTACACAGCGGACTCATATACCATCAACATGCAAATAACTACCATCACTAACATAATCATTTGGAACCTAGCTGCAAGTGCTGATGGATTAAACAACTTACTGGATCTCATCCCAACTATATTTCCAATTCTATGAACTCAAGAGTCCCAATAATCCTAACACTCAAATCCAACTACATTGTAGAGATGGTAATAATCATAAAACCTAGTAATACAACCACCATCTACAAACTCTATCGAACTTCCCTAGATGTGCTAATATTGCAAGTAATCCAACATGTAATTGTTGACCTCATCTACAAAAGATGGTGCTAACAAAATATGGTATAAACTCGAAGTTGATCCAAACCACAGCATAACCAAATCCTCAACATGTGGATCAAAAGAGAAACTATGAGCACTCCTGATTATGGAGTTATCATTAAAATCTTTTATCTTTGTAAGTTGCTCATCACTAAAAGCTTGAGTATCAAAGAATGGCTCCAATCTCTGATCCTAAACAATTGATCAATTAAGGTCTCTAGTAACCCTCTCTTCAAACCCAACCACAAAATCCCTACAAGAAAGCATTGTAGTCAAACTTTCTTCAATTACTCCTACTAAACGCAGAATACCACAAGAACCTTAGATGAGAGTAGCCTCGATGATCCCAAAGGGTCCCTACTAAAACTCTCAAGAAGGTACTCAATAAATGTGTGTATTAGAAATTATGTGGTAGAATCAACTTGTTTGTACAATCCACAATTGATCCCTCCAACTCTATGACACAACTGTCTAACACCATCAGTTGCGCTAGACAAAGTAATTGATTTCCTTCTAGGAGCAGGAAACAAAAACGCAAAAGCGGACCTCCAGACTAGATGATTCTTAGCATGTGTCTAGTGAAGAAGATGGAGTAGTGTCCTGAATTGTCACAAAACTCATAGCTGAATCCACCTCTACATCACAATGACTATAGAAAACATGCCATGCATCACCTATTAATGCACTAACCTTAGGAGAACACGACGAAACAAGTGGCTCTCTGATACACTCATCCACTATACCAATCCCGATCGTCTCTATTGCACTAATACCTGAGATAATGTGGCCACATCCCCAATACATCCATTAGTACAATCACTCTCATCATGCAAGTCACAACTCATAGTGATACCCACAACATTCTTCACCCTTGCCCTGTCATCAACGCCCTCAATAGGCTCAAACATAGGAGTATTGTCATAAAAGCAGATCCTATATCATTGATAACTCCAATGTTGTTTGTTGATGTAGGGTTGTCAAGTCATCATCATTCTCATGACCATGAGCTTTTGTCTGATGAAATTGTTGAGACTTAATACAACTATCCTCTAACCAATCAGGCATAACCTCATGACTCTAGGAAGGACCTTCCTCATCTTGTGTATAAAACAAACTAGTGGCTACCCCACTAAGAAACGACTTAACTACCATAGTTTCCCTCTCTTCTACTAATTTTTTTCATGATGAAATCATTACAACCCATTTCACATTTTTTCATAAACCAAGAATCCAAAATCTTTTGGTGTTGTAGCAGTCCTAATATCTTTTTATTGTAATTCTAACAAGAATCACTATAGGCTGTTATAAAATGCTGGAGCTCAGGCATAAGACATTGTATGGATTTCGCTGAGCTTTTCTTACCCATGCTTTTCTTATCCTTAATGAGTACAACAGTAGACCACTCTGATACCACCCTAAGAACCCCAACCGGTTCTAACTTTGAGGAACACCAAATTGCTTTAGTTTTCAGATGTTTGACATGTTAAATACTTTGTATGAAACCTCTCTCTCGCTGTACTGTGTTTTCAGATTGTATTTACATGCTTGAAATGGTTTTAAATGATGTTCAAATGCTTACAAATTAACACTACAATAACTTAGTGAAAAACTAGGTGCAAATGCAACTTCGCTTGGTCTTTTCAAATGCATATATAAGAAATTCTACACGTAAAATGTGCACCTACAGCCAACTCTCTTTTTCACAAACACTTAGCATGCAAGCTACATGATTATCATTTTGAGCATTACAACAACATGAGGCATGAAACTTGTAACTCCATTTAATAAATGCAATAATCACAATGTCAGTATATAGTAATTTTAAAATATATATAAAGGATTTGGATCATGCAAATGGCATTGTCTGCCTCAGATGTGATGAATGAGCCTCTCTATGTCAAATGCCATCTTCACAAATAATGATTACGTAGTGATCCAAACCTGAGGAATAATAGAATGAACTGATCAAACTCAATATAATGTGGGGAGCAATGACAACGATCCTGACCCAATGTTTTAACTTTCTCACGATATAGCAATTGCAACATGTACAATATGAATACTCAAACAGATAATTCAGAAATCATAGAATACTCCAAAATGCATTAAACCGTGTATTCTATTCCTCCGTGTTATTATCCAACAGTGGGCTTGTGATGGCAAATATTTGGAAACATCATACACCCATATTAGAAGTCTGAATCAATAGAAATATTTTCTGATGTAAACAAGATGCAAGATAAAATAAACGAGGGAACCTGATGTTGACGTGATTGGGTTGGTTGTCTACACGACCACGGCTGTGTTGTGCATAGAAATATCATACAACCATTTAACCCAGTCTCTTTGTTGCCCTGCTACATTGTAATGTCCCCATTTTTAGCAGGTTCCTATAGTTGGCTAGGTCAGTTCACCATTGCGACCCTCGTGAGCTGACAGTGGGATTTAAGGGTCTCTGTTGTGTGGTTATAGACTTTCTAGCAGCCTATGGTGTGTTTTGGCTCCATTTGAGGGACTTACTATTTATAGCAAGTCAATTTTTTGGTTCCGATGAGCTCAGTTGAGTTAGAGGAATAAGGTGATGCTCTCAATTTTAATTTTGGGCTTCCTGTTTGAGCTCCAAGAATTGTGGAGGGAGCATCTATTTATAGTAAGTCACCCCGTCATGTTCATTAATCATTTTTCATCATCAGGATCACTTTGATGTTGTCAGATTTTGATTTTGATGTTACTTCAGTTGTTTTCGCATGACGGGTGGATTATTATTATTATTCATCTAAATATGCTAAGGTTGCTATTCTTGTTGGTGTTTTTTGTTGGTCACCTCAATATAATAGCTCGTTGGAACCAAGACGAAAATTTTTAAATTGTGGGAACAAGAAACAGTGGCCTTGCATGTCAAAAGTTCATTTTCTGAGCCAAAAGAAATTAATAAGTTATATTAATGACACTTTATAATAGTTTAATGTGGTGTAAGTGGAGTTCTTTTGGGAAACTAGAGTCATTTGGAGATTATAAATATGAGGACATTTGATGAGAAAAATATCCAATTATCTGTTTATCTATTTGCTTGTTGTCTTTGTTACAATTCTAAGTCTGTAGTTTTGTGCCCTTGCTGAAGTATAAGGGCTAGATTTTGAGTTTATCTTGCAATTTCTTGTTGAGGTAAAGAAAATTGTAATTGCTTCTCTACTGTATCTAATGGGTGGAGATAACCCTCCACCCATTTGTTTACTATCTCAGTCTGTTCATCCATTTGAGGGTGGTAACTCGTGTTGGGTATCAATTCAATGCCTACCAATTTGAATAATTCTTACCAAAAGGTGATAAGAAATTTGCTATCCCTATCACTCACAATGGTCCGAGGTAAGCCATGTAGACTAAAAACCTCTCGAAAAAACAACTTGGCTACATGAGAGACTCACCAGTCTACCGCTATGGCATAGAAATTAGTAAACATAGTCAATCGGTCCACAACCACAAAAATGAAATTTATGCCCTGAACCCTCAACAACCCTGTAATAAAGTCCATAGAGATACCCCCCATTTTTGCATTAGAATAGTAAGAAGCTGTAATAATCTAGCTGGAAATTCTTGCTCCGACTTGTTATGTTGTTAATTCTGGCACTCTCTAACACGCTGAAGGACATCGTCCTTGAGGCCCTTCCATGAAAAGCTCTCTCTAACCTATCTATAGGTTTTGAAAAAACTTGGGTGTTTGGCTGATGGCACATCATCAATGGCATTCATAATTTTTACCCTCATCTTAGACTCGAGCACGAGGTAGATCCTATCCTTATAAAAAATCATATCATCGATTACCTTGTACCTATTGTCCTGGAGTTGCCCATCCATGATCTGACAAGCTTGAGTATTCTTAGAATACTCAACCAATAACTGAGACTTCCAATTTGCTAATATCTCTAAAATGGAGCAACACTGTTGTTGGAGGCCTCCTGGAAAGTGCATCAACAACTATATTGTTCTTACCCTTTGACATATTTCATGTCAAAATCGTAGGCCTAAATCTTACTGACCCACTTTTTTTGTCTTTCATTTAGATCCTTTTGTTCTAAGAAATATCGCAAGTTGTTATAGTTTGTCTTAACCATGAATTTGGCACCTACCAAGCACTTTTTAAACTTGGTTAAGGCATGCAAAATGGCTAGCATCTCCTTGTCATAGGTGGAGTGCAACCTCACACTGTCCTTGAACTTTTGTTTCTCATAGGTTATTGGATGCCTCTCTTGCATCAGAACTGCGCCAATTCTGTTTCCTGAAGCATCACCTAACACAAAGGAGCAAGAGAAGAAGTCGAGAAGTGCCAGAACCGGACATGTGCTCATTACCTTCTTGAGCCTATCAAAGACTACATTTGCGTCATCCACCCACCTGAATGCCCCTTTCCATGTGAGATCGGTGAGGGGAGTTGATGTCTGAGAGAAGCCACTCATGAACCTCCTATAACAAGAACAAAGACCGAGGAAGTCCCTTAAATCTAATACATTCCTTGGAGGTGGCCAATCTAGGATTGCTTGGATCCTTTCCTGGTGTACCTTAACTCCATCTGCTCCAATCACATGTCCAAGGTAAAGAATCTCAATTAGTCTAAACTCGCAATTTGATTCTTTCGCAAACAATGAATGCTCCCCCATGATGCTAAGTACCTCATCTAAGTGTTGCAAATGCTACTCCCAAGTCCCGCTACAAACGAGGATATCATCAAAGAATACCAACATGCTCTCGCGCAATTGCCTTTTAAAGATATGGGTCATGCATGACTGAAATGTAGCAGGTGCATTAGTGAGTCCAAATGGCATTACCAAAAACTCGTAGTGTTCGTAGTGGCATCTGAAAGTTGTTTTATGCATGTCCTCCTCACGAACATGTATTTGATGGTATCTTGATCGAAGAAATAGATTGCTCAATGTAGCTGATCTAATAACTCATCAATGCAGGTAATAGAATACCTATTCTTAACGGTCCTCTTATGGTAATCAATACACATGCGAAGAGTACCATCCTTCTTCCTCACCAAAGCTACCGAAGAGGCAAAAGGGTTGGAGTTGGATCTGATATGTCCCATGTCTAAGAGTTCCTTAATTGTCCTTTCTATTTCCTCTTTATAATGCCTAGTATGACGATAACGGGTAGTAATGATGAGCTTGGTGCCCTCCTCTAGCTCGATGATATGCTCGAACCCTCTATCTGGGCGAATGCCCGGGGGTATGTCCTCAAAAACCCTCTTGTGCTTATCAAGCACAGGCTGAATGTCATAGTGAAACTATTGTCCTAAGCCTAATGTAGCCTTAGAGGAGATGAAACAATGTCCTGCCCACTCAATGTCATCTTGCCAAATAATAGCCTCTGCTACCCACTCAATATCATCTTGCCTCATAATAGCCTCCATAACATGAGCTGAAATCACTCTGAATTCACCATCTGGCATGGCCTTAAGAATCACCTACCAACCCTTCTACAAGACTTGCACCTAGATCTTACAATGATCAACTGTATACCTACAAATAGTTTGTAACCACTGCCTTCCCAACAGAGCTTCTAAACCATCCACATCAACAACATAAAAATATGCCTCTAGAAGGTAGTCATCAAAGTGAATCAAAAACCCTAACACTTTCCCTGTGCACCTTAATCTATCACCCCTTGCTATCTTAACTTCAACCTTTGGTATATCTTCAACCTGTAACCTTCTCTTCAACGTCTAGTGTGTGCTTATGAAATTATGTGATGCACCTATATACAAGAGGCACTCATTACGCTGCCCTCAAAATACGCCCTTCAAACGAAAGGGGTGATGAGTGAGATAGCTAGAAATGGAAGCTATAATAGGGGGTTGTCCAGGAGTGGATTCCTTCTTCCTCTCTTTAAGGAGTTGCTCCTAACTTCCTCATCGCTGCCAACAACACCACTACCTCCTAGCTGCTCATCCTCCTCTTCCGAAAGTACCTCGACATAATGTATTTTACCCTTGCCACGGCACCTATTGTCCAGTGTCCACAACTCCCTACAAGTGAATCATAGCTTCTTCCTCCTCAACTCATTTTGTGTCTCAAAGTCCAACCTTGGAGGGGAAGTCTTATTTTGATTCTTGTTCTTCTGGCCTGAAGTGGACCCCTTATAAGGTTTCTTAGGTGGCTATTGTATAGAAGAAGGTGAGTCTAGATCATGTACGACCTTAATAGCATCTGGTATAAGGACCTTGACCAAGCCCCTAAATCTATCCTATAAGCCCTCTGTAAACAGCATTGCCTTACGCTTTTCTGACATATCTAGAAGCATAGTAGAGATCCGTTGAAACTCATCAATGAAGTCATCTAAAGATCCACCTTGTCGCAAATACTCCAAATCCCTGTAGAAGACCTCAATGTCCTTCCTATCAAAACAAGTAATCATCCTAGAGCTGAAAGTCTCGTAAAATCTAATGAGACAATGATCTTGGGTGACTAGCCCATGACGCCACCAATCATATGCTGCTCCCTCTAAATGCATTGTGGAAAATTTAATAGCTTCGGTTTCATACATGGGCTTAAGTGTCAGGTAAGTAACTAACTTGTGAATCCAAGCTCTAGCAGATGTCTTACTGCTAACATCAAAAATGGGGAGGGATAACTTGTTCATGGCGTGCTTCAAGTCCCTATTCTATGCCCTAGGCCTCCTGTCCTATTGTGTCCTCTCTGACTCCCTTTTTTGATTCATGTATTGAATAAAGGTCAAATTTTACTTTATCAATTCAAGGAACAAATCCCACTCATCGTACATAGCCAAACATAATCCATGAGTAAACCTGTTGCCGCAAATCGGGCTACCTCTTCCTCAGTATTATTCTCTGCGAAAACAAGCATCAAGGGTTTGTCAGTGTTATCTATGGGGGCCCTAGCAGCCTAGGGTGATCCTACCACACTACCACCTCCACTGTGATGACTCGGAGCCGTCTTGGGCATCGGGGCTAGTTGTTGCATTATACCTATAAACTGTTGAAGTGCGTTAGCAATATTATTTTGCCCATCTCTTATAGCATGCAAGATTTCCCTCACCTCTCGTTCGTGCTCATCAACCTCTCAGGCCATTTGAGTGCCCTGTACCTGTACAATCTGTATGCTCGTCTCAAGGGTTAGCTCCTCATCAATTGTATGATTGTCCTCAATATCAATCTGGTCTGAATATCCTATCTGCTCAGGTTGGATGTCTAAAATTATAGGGCTTCGTATACATGCCTAGTCAAACATTTTTCTAGTTTATCCAGCCTAAAATTCCAACGGTTACCAATGAGGTTTGCAGGTCTTGTGGCTCTGATTCTGCTGTAGTGATCCAAACCCGAGGAATAATAGAATGAACTAATCGAACTCAATAAAATGTGGCGAGCGGTGACAATGATCCTAATCCAACGTTTTAAATTTCTCATGATATGGCAGTGGCAACATGTACAATATGAATACTCGGACCAATAATTTAGAAATCACAGAATACTCCAAAATGCATTAAAACATTTATTCTATTCCTCCGTGTTTTTATCCAATAATGGGCTTGTGATAGAAAATATTTGGGAATATCATACACCCATATTAGAAGTCTGAATCAATAGAAATATCTTCTAATGTAAACAAGATGCAAGATAAAATAAACGAGGGAACCTGATGTTGACGTGATTTGGTTTATTGTCTACGTGACCATGCCTATGTTGTCCACATGTCAAAGAGTTCTTGATCACCATAGATTATTAGACTATTCAAGTAGCTTGTCATCATATGCTCTGACTGATATGAGTTCTTGAAGACCCATTGCCAGGACCACCAATGCTCCCGTGGCCTGCTACTGGAACCTATCACACCCATGACTTCTGGTATGTTACTCGTAGCATGAGTCCCAACATGAAAATAGAACACCCTTCTCCCACGTGCTTGGTACAGTCAACTCTCTCTCTATATTGAGGAAAACGGATACCCAACACCTCTAAACTCTACGTCATTGTCGGGCACTGATGCGTCTAATGCTTACACTGACATTATAACCTTCACAGCTATGTTGTTAACTACCAAGGCTTACTACCCATTTATTGAAGATTGATCATCCAGACTCCAACTATTATCAGAAAACTCACACCTGTTTATACTCGTTAACATACTTCTGGGAGCGAATCCAATACCAACGATATATCACAATGCAACTCCAAGCCTGAATATGAGTGAAGTCTACAATGAGATGCTGGGGCTACGTCCAACTTCTCAAAACTGCCTCAAGGGGTCTCGTCCTCAAGAGCAACCAGTCACATTTAAGCAACCAATCTCATTTTTGAACAATCTTATATTTCATGGTGCAAATCCCAAGAAAGCCTATTGCTTTTATAGCCTCAATATGAGGAAAAGCACAAATAACCAAGCAATGTGGGATCAAGTTCTTTTTTGTCTTTTAGTCACCTAAGTTACTTTGTTTATGACTTAACTATAGAAAAGCTCCCCAAAATTTAATATTTTCCCAAACGAAACCAATAAGTTCCTGTGACATGATGGTATCCTCAAAATTAAAGTCGTTAGCCTATCCGGATGGAAAGATAGAACAACAACAAGGCACTAGAAATGCCTAGCGTGGCGAAGGGAACATTACAAATTGCATCTTCTAGAGGAGTGTTGATACTTCAAATCCCTTCAGAAACATTTTAACTTCAAACATGTCCTGTTATGTGATCGCTGGCCTTCCTAGACTTCAACATGACCTTCATAGACCTCCAAGTCTGTTGTAGAACATGCTCGTGCTGCCTTGGTAAAGGGCAGTGATTCAGAATGCAAACCCAAACGTCCAAAACTAACAAATTTCAGATTTCTTCCTTATTTGATTCTCTTACTAATATCCTTCAATTCTCAAAAGCAGAATAAGCATAATTCATTTGCATGATTTACCAATTCAAAGTGCAATATTCCAAAAGAATTTACAATTCTTTCAGCATCAAACTCCTCAAAACCATAAAAGAAATCCAAAATCAAAAATAAATAAGCAAATAGGATGAATAAATCAAATCTAGAGGCTTGCTTTTATGAGAATTAAGGCTAAAATCTTCTTTAACATACCAATGGCTAAGAGCTTCTTCCATACACATTTCAATTAAATGCAAACTTTCTTTTTCGTTGCATATTTGAATTTTGAAATATAAATACTCTATGTATCTTGGTATAGGCTTTCACGAATCAGTTAAATATATGGCCTCTTCTAATGATGACTTTACCCTCAACTTAAATGAAATTATAAAGTTAGATTATAACTTTATAATAAGCCATTTAGTGAATTAATAATAACTTGGCCACTAAAATAATAACTCCCAAAATACTTGTCCTTTTAACATGCTTAAAATAGGAGTCACAATTATTATTTCCCCATAAGACCAAATGCACTTTCAAAAAATAGAAACATTCCTTCTCAATCATCACCAAACTTGCCATAAATAGCAAGTAGGACCAAACTAGAACATACTGAATATGGAAGAAGTCAAGACCCTCCCAAGACTGAGCCTTTGCCTCAGAAGACCCTTTATCCACAATGAAAGCTCAAAAATACTGAGGAGGTGGTGAATCAATATTTTAAAAATTTAGCAAGAGCAGATTTCATTAGAGAAAACAATGATGCACAAAATTTATCACATGGAAACCCTTTTGGGTAAAAACCACGGTTCACTAATAACTAGAAATGAGCTATACCCCAATATAGTAGAGCCACAACTCTCTTCACTACTAGAATTGAACTTAGGCTTTGACCTATCAAAGAGCCTCAACTCAAACTTCCAAATGGCTACAACGAGTTTTGAGCTAGATACAATTTTAGGATTAAGTAAAATGAGGTTTCTCATGCTTCATGTCAACAATCACAGAATTACTCCTTTCCAATCAAATTCAAAGAAGAGTTTCAAGGTATGCCAACTGCTATAACCACCCAACTATAAGGCACATACCTTCCTATTTGTATGCATAAAGACTCACTTTTACTCTCGCTCCTGTTGCAGACAATCTAGTATTTTTTTATGTCAGTGTTGCCATGTTTTCAATCTCCTATATTTTTCAAAATTTTAGGAATAGGGTTGATTCAATGTGATGTCAAGTGTGAGTCAGATTGCCTATAGGATTTGAGCTAACCTAATGCGGGAAATCATGGGAGCAATGCATAAGCTCAAAGCTAGGTGATTAGGGTTTGGAGGGTTTGTTATGTGTTTCCTTGATGAGGATAAGGTCTGGAAATTATACTAATTTATATTTTTCTTCCTCTTGATGTTGAAGGCAAAGATTCATGTTGAAAAGCAATTCTTCATGAAAGCATTCCTACAAATCTCTGAGAAACCCTAATTCTTTGATCAAGTGTTCCATTGAAGACATAATGCAGGTAAAATGGAGAAATCATTAGCATATACAAAGCAAATACAATAGAGGAACATCGAAGACCAAGCTTAAAGATAAAATACAAATCATGAGAATGAACTACAAGATCAATTGAATTCGCCTACAAGAGAACCAGATAAATGCAAAAATGGCAAAGAAACACAGCCAAAGGTGGTGAAGACCTGAGTTGAAATTGATTGATGAATCAAAACACGTCTAATCGTCCACACCACCAAAGTTGAAAAGTCAATTGAACAAAAGAATGCATTCTATTGGCTAGTTGAAAGTCAGATTTTTACCTGTCATATTGGGTCCCGTTCAAATATTAAACGCAAGTTAGATGCCTTCAATAGTTAGATCAAAGAGAATCCACGGAGGTCGTAATATCGCTATATAAAGATGTTCGATCATTATTCTATGCAACATAGCGACATGAAGGCACGTATCTGGTGGGCCATCATCTCTTACGAAGTGCCGTCAGAGTCTAGTCACAAGGTGCCAATGAGGCAAAACAGTCTGACGTCAGACAATAAAGTATTGCCACATGTATGCTACGAGTTATATAACTAGAAGGTGGACCCATGATGCAAAGGGAAATTAATGAGTTAAAATCTTTAAATGATCACCATTAGATCAAGATGAATCTACGTTCATCGCTATCTTGCTATGTAGAGTTGCTCGATCGTTATTCATGGCGACATAGCGAGGGAACATGTGTCCAGTGGGCCATCACCTTTCATAAGTCAGAACTCACCTATCAGCCACAATGCGCCTAGCTGGAAAAGTGGACCCGCGCCATAAAACAAAGAGACTGACATCGTTTTGTTAGCACCGTCAGATCAAAGAGGATCTACGGAGGTTGTTATGTCACTATAAGAAGTTGTTCGATCATTATTCTATGCGATATAGCGACAAGAGGGACCCATGGAAGGAAATATAACTGCGACAATAAAGGTTTAAAATGATTTAATCACGACTATCAGATTGAGAAGATTGATAGCTAGAATTTGAAAAGGTAATGACCATTGGAATACGAAATATATGGGTTTGGCGCGAAACGACAGAAAATGAAGGAAACAGTGATTTCCTGTAGGATTTGTGGAATCAGAGGAAGATAAAAGGTCGTTAGGTGTTCTTAGAGGCGCTAAGGGGGCATGATCATGTTAAAGATTAGATATTTTTCATGTCTTATTCATATTAGATTTGAATAATTGTTGAGTTTCTGAGCGATTCAAATGCTCTAGCAATGTAACTAATGAATCTGTAACTGGCCAAAACCCTAAGAGGGAGCCTATAAATGTAACTTCATTTGATAATATAAGGGTTGGCAAACTTGAAGGTGAATGAGTTGGTAATTCCATTTATTTTTTGTTTACTGGTCATGTTTTGTTGCCCATTCTTAGATTAGTTTTGCATAAAGAGTTGAAGGACAATTGTATGTGAACCTATGATAATCAGCTGGATTCCATTTCATTTTGATATCTACAATGAAAGTGATTCCATTTACTTTCCTCATATATGATTCTACTTCCTCTCTTGTTCATTTCATATCATGTTACATAGTTTCATTGGGAAATGAAAGATAAACATGTATGAATCTATTAGTTATTGGTTGGATTTCATTTCATTCAAGGTTGATAGTGAAACCAACTCCATTTTCCCTAATGTGCTTATCTCTTCATTCCTCTTTTGCATTTAGATGGTAAATCTGCACTTAGAAGTAGGAGTAGATGTTAGAAGAACTTCAAGGTAGCTTGTGATATCCACTCCATTGGGTGTTATAAGTTGCCCAAATCTATTTCTGCCTGGGGTGTTTGTAGTTATGAACATCCTAGTTTATCCTTTTCTGCTCTTAGGTTAAGAGCATATCCCATATTCCAATGATCTATTAAAAACACAATTCATTGCATATATTGCATATAAGGGAGTTGTACCTTACAATTCAGAGGGCAGTGATATAACACATACACTGACCCATTTGTTGGTAACATCCTTTTGTTTCCTCACATTTTGGGCATCTAGAGTCAAGGTAAAGCCAAGTTAGCAAGAGGGACAAACTATTAACCAATAGTTTTTGGCGACTTTACTGGGGAATTGGAATCTAAGCCCAATGTTTCATTTCTCATCCTTAGAAATCTAAAAGGTGTCTTCCCTAGGATGAAGACTGGCGACTCTGTATGAAGGACCTACTTTATTGGTCTAAGAAGGTCCAGTGTAATTCAATGGTCATGCCAAATTCAAAAAAATGGGAAAAGGCGAAGGCCTAAACCCACTCTCCAAGAGCTCAATGAAACTATTGACAAGCTGTTGCAAGAGCTTGTACTTCTATATATAGAAAACATCTCCCATGCTATCCAAAAGAATATCAGTATTGATGATGATCATGTTTCTGCCTCACTATGGAAATGTGTGTGCTCCAAATTCTACAAACTGAAAGACATGCAAAGAGAGGAGCTGACGTTGAAGCAAGCAAAGCTAAGACGTGAACCTACTCTTAAAGAGCTCTATACAACTAAAGACAAGGTCTTTCAGAAGATCTTGTTAAATCTTGCAGAGAGTCTCAACAAAGGAGATGACTCCAAAGCAAATAAGATATGAGACCACCTTTGCAACCTATTCTACAAGTTGAAGGATCAGCAAAAAGACAATAGAAAGGAGTTAAAGTTGAAGATAGCATCTACACCTGATTATGAAACTCCCATGGTAATGTCTCTTGATTCTAGTTCTCATATTATTGCAGTCTTCGGTAGACAAGAGACTATTCCTGATGTTACAGATCAAGGCGACAATACTCCATCAGATTTCTCTGAAGAAGAATCTTCTGACGATCATATCCCTATACTAGAACATTCCACTTTTGATCTACCAAGAGCTACAAATCTAACTCCAGTTGAAGAAAGAAGCAATGAAGTTCAGCCTGAAGAATGGTTGTATCAGCATAAGGAGGAACTTCATGAACTCACTAGTAAAAATCTTATCCTTGATAGAAAGGTAATTGAAGAAAGGAGTCTTCAAACCAACTGTCAATATGAACAAGAAACAACTCGTGCACTTCCTACAAAAGAAGAAGAAGATGTGACTCCATTGAAGATCAAGAAGAATGATGAGGAAGAGCTTTTTTATGAGACCACTTTACTTGGCAATTTTATTTTTGATCATCAAGATCTTACCTTTGATGATGAAGAACAAGTCCTAGATGACAAAAAGAAAGTAGAAGACATAGAAAGAGAAGTTGTTTCCTTTTGGTCTTCTCCTATTGAGAAATCCTTACCTGATGAAAAAGGACTTGTTGAAAAAGGTTAATGGTGAATGTAATATTTGAGATCTTGTTGAATGTTCATAACTCCTCTGAAGAAGCAGTGAAGTGGAAAACAAAAATCTCTCACAACAACTCAGGTATGACAGGGCTAACTATTGAAGATGAGTTGTTTCCTGCTTCCCCTTCTCATCTATATGAACCAAATATTGTCAATCTAAAGTATAAGGTTGTTACTGAAAGAATCATTGACACACTAGAGGATGTAAGCAAAGCAGAATCACTTGATGGCCCAAGTGCAAAACCAAATCAAATTAAAGAGGGGCAATTAATGGTTGAGTTTGTCCTCCTTTTTTGTTTATTCCTACTCATTTCATCCCTGAAGATAATGAAGATGCAATAGAGAATAGAGAGAATGCATATCGCTGCATAGCTAAGGGAGACTTGGTTCTTGAATGCAATAAAATAGGTATGCATCCAATAATAGAGCTTGTGCAACAGAAGATTTTCTTTACCTTGGTTGATGAACCCCAGTTATGTGAGTTGAAGGTAATTGAAGTCCCTGATGCCAATCACTTTTCTCGTCATTCCTTATAGGACGATCTTTCTTCTCATCATTCCTTTGAGCTAACCTAATGCGGGAAATCATGGGAGCAATACATAAGTTCAAAGCTAGGTGATTAGGGTTTGGAGGGTTTGTTATGCATTTCTATGACGAGAAGAAGGTTTGGATATTCTTCTAAATCATATTTTCTTACTCCTAATGATGTTGAAGGCAAAGAGGCATGTTGAAAAGCAGTTCTTCATGAAAGAATTTCTACAAATCTCTAAGAAACCCTAATTTCGTGATCAAGCGTTCCATTAAAGACATAATGCAGGCAAAATGGAGAAATCGTGAGCATATACAGAGCAAATATAGTAGAGGAACATCGAAGACCAAGCTTGAAGATAATATTCAAATCGTGAGAATGAACTACAAGAAGATCAGTTGAATTCGCATGTAGGAGAACCAAAAAAATGCAGAAATGGCAAAGAAACATGGTCAATGGGGGTGAAGACTTGAGTTGAAATTGAATCGACGAATCAAAACACGTCTAATCGTCCACATCACCAAAGTTGAAAAGTCAATTGAACGAAAGAATGCATTCTATTTGCTAGTTCAAATTCAAATGCTTACCTATCATATTGCATTCCGTTCAAATATTAAACACAAGTTAGATGCCTTCAACCGTCAAATCAAAGAGGATCTACGGAGGTCGTTATGTTGCTATATAAAGATGCTCAATTGTTATTCTATGCGACATAGCGACATGAAGGCACGTGTTTGGAGGGCCATCATCTCTTACGAAGCATCATCAGAGTCTGGTTACGAGAGGCCAATGAGGCAAAATAGTCTGATTTTAGACAATAAAGTATTGCCACATGTATGCGATGAGTTATATAACAGAAAGGTGGACCCACGATGCAAAGCGAAATTAATGAGTTAAAATCTTTAAATGATCACCGTCGGATCAAGATGAATCTATGTTCGTCGCTATCTCGCTATGTAGAGTTGCTCGACTGTTATTCATAGCGACATAGCAAGGGAACAACATGTGTCTAGTGGGTCATCACCTTTCATAAGGTACAATTAAAACTCACCAGTCAGCCACGATGCGCCTAGATGGAAAAGTGGACCTGGGCCGTAAAACAAAGAGACTAATGTCGTTTTGTTATCACCATCAGATTAAAGACAATCTACAGAGGTCATTATGTCACTATAGGAAGTTGCTCGATCATTATTCTATGTGACATAGCAACGAGAGGGACCCATGGAAGGAAATACAACGACAACAATAAAGGTTTAAAATGATTTAATCATGACTGTTAGATTTAGAAGATCAACGGCCAGAATTTGAAAAGGTAACGACCGTTGGAATAAGAAACATATGGGTTTGGCGTGAAACAATGGAACATGAAGGAAACAATGATTTTCTGTAGGATTTGTGGAATCACAGGAAGATGAAAGGTGATTAGGTGTTCTTAGAAGCAGTAAGGGAGCATGATCATGTTAAAGATTAGATATTTTTCATGTCTTATTCATATTAGTTTTGAATGATTGTTGAGTTTCTAAGCGATTCAAATGCTCTGTCAATGTAACTGATGAATTTGTAACTAGCCAAAACCCTAAAAGGGGGCCTATAAATGTAACCTCATTTGATAATACAAGGGTTAGCAAACTTGATGGTGAATGAGTCTGTAATTCCATTCACTTTTTGTTTATTGGTCATGTTTTGTTGCCCATTCTTAGATTAGTTATGCATAAAGAGTTGAAGGACAACTGTATGTGAACCTGTGCTAATCAGGTGGATTCCATTTCATTTTGATGTCTGCAGTGAAAGTGATTCCATTTACTTTCCTCATATATGATTCTACTTCCTCTCTTGTTCATTTCATATCATGTTTGATAGTTTCATTGGGAAATGAAAGATAAATGTATATGAATCTATTATTTATTGGTTGGATTCTATTTCATTCAAGGCTGATAATGAAAACAATTCCATTTGCCCTCATGTGCTTATCTCTTCATTCCTCTTTTGCATTTAGATGGTAAATCTGCACTTAGAAGTAGGAGTAGATGTTAGAAGAACTTCAAGGTAGCTTGTGATATCCATTCCACTGGGTGTTATAAGTTGCCCAAATCTATTTCTGCCTAGGGTGTTTGTAGTTATGAACATCCTGGTTTATCCTTTCCTACTCTCAGGTTAAGAGCTGTAATGTCCCGACTAACTCCAAATTGAATGAGTTACAAAAATCAGAATGGTTGTACAAAAGTGGACAAGTACACACAAACTGGGAGGTCTTACGGACTGAAATGGAGGGCAAAGTACAGAGTCGTACTGTTGGTACTTGCTGGCCGTACGTTGGAGTCTAAGTGGCCGTAATGTGTGCCAAGGGAGTACCAAAGGTAAGGCAAATGGAAGTGACCGTACAGTGGGAAGAAATGGTTTGTACTTAGAGGAATGGGTTGTATAGTGAAGAGAGATGGTTCGTATGGTGAGGCCGTATGGTGAATAAGACAAGCAATTGGAAGGGCCGTACAGAATGGTCATACGAGTATGATGATGTACTCCCAAATGTGAGAATATGCTATATGAAAACCTAGGAGTCCGTACGGTGAGTCTATGGAGGGTACAAAGTAATTCAATGATACTACTTTAGAATGCAAAATGCAACACAAGAAATTTGCAAAAGCAGAGTCCAAAAAGATGCACGCCAAATAGTAATGATATTTCCACATACAAGTAATTCTTCAATTTGCTAGATCCAGGCCAAGTAGAACACAAACGGAATAGGGTGAGGGTTAAATCCCACCGAAACTGAAGAGCCAAATAGGGAAGATCTTTCACTTCTGAAATGGCGAACACCAAAAAATCCCAACAGGAATTCACAGTTTATAGAAATAATCCAAATAAAATGCATACCTAAAGACCACTTACTGGCTGTGCTTATATACCCGTCAGAAAACTTCTCGAGGGTGTACAAAGATAGTCAATGGTGACACAAACTACGAAAACAAAAAAGAAATGGGTCTGAAATATATTAAATCAATTGGCCCATTAACAATAGTTTGATTATTTATTTTATAATAGGAACATTACAGTCCTCTTGTCCCAAATTTTGCTTGTCCTCAAGCAAATGCAATGCTAGGTGCTAGAGAATGTGCTTTCCCTCCCGCATCACGTTGTCCAATGGTAAGTGTTTCCAACGCACCAAGTATTCCTTCACCGTGCGGTTCCGCAGAATCTTCTCACGTACTTTAATGATCTCAGTCGGTTCCAATATAAGCTTTCCATATTCATTGAGTGGTGGGAGGTCTGTGGCTACCGAGACATTCTACCCTACAGCCTTCTTCAAGCATGAAACATGAAAAACGTTATGTATACAACTTCCTTCTGGAAGTTCCATCTCGTACGCGACTTCACCATCGCAACGAATTACACAATAGGGGCCATAAAATCATGGGTTCAATTTTTCTTTTCCCTTTTCCTTCAATGAGGATTGTCGATATGGCTAGAGCCAGAGATAGACCAAGTCCCCTACTTCAAAACTCATTTCCATTCTGTATCTTTCGGCATACACCTTCTATTGATTTTGTGCCCGCTGTAAGTTTTCCTTTAAGCATCTCAGTATGGCCTGTCCCTCCTGAAGCCAGTCCCACGCCCTTGGTGCACAACTATCACCTAGAACTGTGTCGATGAAGGAAAGGGGTTTGTACCCATATAAAGCTTTGGACGGTGCCATTCCAATGGACATGTGGTACGTGGTATTGTAGCAATATTCCCCTAAATGCATCGATTTGACCTATGCTTGTTGTTGTGCCGAAACGTATTTTCGAAGTTAACCTTTGAGCCACGTGTTCACAATCTTCATTTGTCTGCGGGTGTTAACTAGTACTTCGTGACAATTTTGTCCTTGTCATCCGAAACAGTCTTGTCCACAAGATATTGATGAATCGCCCATCCCGATCACTGACAATGTTTCAGGGTAACACGTGCAGGCGGAAGACTTCTCTAAAAAGCAGATCAGCAACTTGTGTGGCCTGAAAATTTGAGGGGATGGCGAAGAAGTGAGCGTACTTTGTCAATCTGTCAACCACCACGAAAATGCAATCCTTACCGTTCACCTTGGGAAGCCCTGTTATGAAATCCATTGAGATACTTTTCTACTTATGTTCAAGTATTGGCAGAGGTTGCAGTAACCCAATAGGTAGAGTATGTTTGGATTTGTTTTGCTGGCAGACCGCACACTCTTACATACTGCATCACATCCCCTTTGAGTCCTTTCCAAAAAAACCTCTCCCAGAGACTTCTGTAAGCTTTGAGGAAACCCAGGTGTCCTGCCAAGGGTGAGTCGTGTATTTCCTTCAAGATTTCCTGCTTCAATTTGGATGCTGGCACTAAAAATATCTGATTCTTATAGTAGATGATATCATCCACCACCCTATACCGATCATCCTGGGTGTTGCCATCCATTAGCTCACAGGCAAATTTTTCTTTAGAGTATTCTGCCAACAAAGGTGCCTTCCAGTCAATTGAAATTTGGTTTAGTGAGAAGATGGGTTTCCTAAAAAAGGCATCTACAACTACATTGTTCCTTCCTTTCACATATTCAATGTCAAAATAAAAATCCTGAACCTTGCTTACCCATTTTTGTTGCCTTTTGTTCAAGTCCCGTTGCTCCAAAAAATATCTCAAACTATTGTGATCCATACGGATGGCAAACTTGGCACCTACTAGATACTGCCGGAACTTGGTTAGCGCATGTACGATGGCCAACATCTCTTTATCATAGATAGAATATAGGTGTTCTATCTGCGTAAGCTTCCTACTCTCATAAGTTATGGGGTGTCTATCTTGCATCAATACCGCGCCAATGCCCTCTTCGAATGCGTCACACTCCAAAATGAATGGTCGAGTGAAATAAGGTAATGCAAGTACGGGACAAGTGCTCACTGTCTCTTTCAACTTATAAAAAATGAGTTATGCCTTTTCATTCCACTGGAAAGACCCCTTCCTTGTCAGATCTGTTAAGGGTACACTAAGCTAAGAGAATCCTTTAACGGACCTCAAGTAGTAATTGCACAATCCGAAAAATCCTCACAATTTCGAGAGTGATTTTGGGGGAGGCCAATCAAGGATAGCTTGAATCTTCTCCTTACAAACTTGAACTCCGTATTTATTGACAACATGCCCTAGGTACAATATTTCTATCATACCGAATTCACACTTGGATTGCTTGGCAAAAAAAGACTACTCCTCCATGATCCTCAGGACTTCATTCAGATGCTTCAGGTGCTCCTCCCATGTCCTGCAATAAATAAGATCATCGAAAAATACCAATAAGTACTTACGCAATTGTTAGTTGAAGATGTGATTCATACATGATTGGAATGTAACAGGTGCATTTGTTAATCCAAACGGCATGACCAACAACTCATAATGCCCGTAGTGACAACAGAAGGCTGTCTTTTCTACGTCTTTCTGCCTCATGCGAATCCAATGGTATCCTAAACGGAGATCTATTTTCGAAAAATAGACTATGCCATGCAATTCATCCAGCAACTCATCTATCTTTGGAATGGGATATCTATTCTTTATTTTTATTTTGTTCATCGCACGATAGTCCACACACATGTGCATCATTTCGTCCTTCTTGACCAAACCTACTAAGAATGCAAAGGGGTTAGAACTAGGATGGATCCATCCTTTCTCCAACAGTTCCTGAATAGTCTTTTTCATCTCATCTTTGAATTTCTTGGGATGACGGTAGGGTGTAGTTATGACCAGCTTGGCTCCAACTTCCAACTCAATAGTATGTTCAAGCCCTCGATGAGGTGGTATAACCAAAGGAATGTCAATGAAAACTTTATCATGTTTACTCAAAATATCTTGGAGTTCATCATCCTGGGGAGGTGTTCGTTGCCCCTTTATAGGTTCCGCAGAGATAAAACAATATGCAGCCCACACAACGTTATCACGCCAAAAGATTGCCTCCATCCAATGTGTAGAAACTTCCTTTGGACCTTCATTTGTCATTCCGCGGAGAACAACCTTCTTTCCATCGACAACAAAAGTGAAGTCTATCTATTTGAAACTCTGAGTGTACTCATCAAGTGTCTCAATCCACTGTATGCCTAGAATAACGTCCATGTCATCAAGGTCCACTATGAAAAAATCCCTACTCACCATGTGATTCGCCATTGTGATACTTACCTGAGGAACAAGGTACGTGCAGGGCAAAAGAGTCCCTCCGGCAACCTTCACCTGAAAGCCTGCGTGCATCTCCATAGGTAGACCTCTTCACTTCACCAAAGATGAGTTAATAAAGTTTAGAGTGGCTTTGCGATCAAGCATCACCATAACCCTTTGTCCTTGAAGGGTTCCCCGTACACGAAAAATTGTGCACCTTGGGCTACCGGCTAGGGCAATAGTCCCTCCGTGTTGTACCAACACTGCAATCCTTTCCATACAATTCAGACTAACCATGTTGGTGTAGTCGTGATGTTGGTTGCCTTCGGTGAGTGTTTCTTCCCATTCGTCCTCATCATCGGACACGACCTCAATGTAGTGTATTTTTCCTTTCTCGAGGCATCTGTGGCCAAGTTCCCACGATCCCTTGCAATTGAAACTTAATTTCTTCCTTTGGAGTTCCTGTCTAGTAGCTTCATCTAATGACGGCTTCCTAGGTGGAGGTTTCTTATCTTTATCCCTCGGAAATGCCGACAGTTTGGGGTGTAACTTCGAGAGGATGATGTAGACGATGATGTTATGATCAATACCTTCTTAATAGCCTCTGACAGAGTGGCAGGATTGAACCCTTTGACCCGACCTTTCAATGGTTCTGTCAGTCCATCCATGAAGAGCACTATCCATCTTTTAGTAATGTTTGTAACCAAAACAGAGAGTTTCTAAAATTCTGAATTGTACTAGTTGACTGATCCAGTTTTTCTCAACTGTGCCAAACCTTTGAAAATGAGTTCCGGATCTTTATCATCAAATCACTCTATCAATCTCTCAGTGAATTCCGTGTAAGTAGTTATTTGATCATGCCCCAATGTGATGGTGTCGTGATGCCACGATTCATGCGCAACTCCCTCCAAGTGCAGTGCCACAAATTTGATTGCTTCTTCTTCTGGCATAAGATTCAACTAGAAGTAAGTATCGACCTTCATTACCCATGCTTGTGTAGATATAGACCTGGAACCGTCAAATGGAGACAGATTCACTTTACTCAACTCTCTTCTAAGATCATTAAAGTATCCTCAGTTTCCGCCTCCCGAATATCTCATTCTCAGATCCGTGTAATCTTTGTACAATATATCCTCTTGAAAATTTGCATTCTTCTAGTCTTCTCTCAGTTGTTCTTGCATCTCTTCAAAGGTTGGTTGTTTCCCTCCATGTGGTGCCTGAAAAGACAGCATGGAAGGTCGAGAGCATGTTGGATGAGGGTTTGTTTTACCCGACACCAAGTCCGCGCTGTGACTATTATGTTCTTTGGATATTTTATTGTTTGCCAACTTCTTGAGAGTTTCTTCCATAAATAACTAAGTATCAGTGATCTGTGCTTGATTCTTTGCAAGTTCTCTTAGTAGTGCCACGAGTTGGGCAACTATTGGTTCCAGTTCGGCAACAATTCTATCAACAAAATGGGTTCTTTGTCTCTTCTGGCTATAAACTCTCATTCTCTGTTCACAGGCTCACAGGATCAAAGCGCTTTGATACTACTGTAATCTCCCAACTAACTCCAAACCGAACGAGTTACAAAAACTAGAATGGTCGTACAGAAGTGTACAAGTATGCATAGACTGGGAGGTCGTACAGACTGAAATGGAGGGAAAAATACAAATCCGTACGGTGGGTATTTGTTGGCTGTACGCTAGAGTCTAAGTGGTCGTACAGTGTACCAAGGGAGTATGGAAGGTAAGGCAGATGGAAGTGACCGTACAGTGGGAAGAAATCGTCCTTACAAGGAGGAATCGATCGTACAGTGAAGAGAGATGATCCATACAGTGGAGAGGAATGGGTTGTACGGTGAGGCTGTACGGTGACTAAGACAGGCGATTGGAAGGGCCGTGTAGAATGGCCATACGGGTATGATGATGTCGTACTACCAAACGTGGAAGAATGCTATATGAAAACCAAGGTGTCTGTATGGTGAGTGTATGGAGGGTACAAAGTAATTCAGTAATACTACTTTAGAATGCAGAACGCAACACAAGCCATTTGTAGAAGCAGAGTCTAAAAAGATGCACACCAAATAGTAATGATATTTTCACATACAAGTAATTCTTCAATTTGCCAGATCCGAGCCAAGTAGAACATAGACGGAATAGGGTGAGGGTTAAATCCCACCAAAATCGGAAAGCAAAGTAGGGAAGATCTTTCACTTCCGAAATGGCGAACAACAGAGAATCCCAACTGGAATTCGCAGTTTATAGAAATAATCCAAATAAAATGCATACCTAAAGACTACCTACCAACCATGCTTAAATACTCGTCGGAAAACTTCCTGAGGGTGTACAAAGATAGCCGATGGCGACACAAACTATGGAAATAAATAATAAAATAGTTCCGAGATATATTAAATCAATCGGCCCATTAACAATAGTTTGATAATTTATTTATTTTATAACAGGAACATTACAAGAGCATAACTCATATTCCAATGATCTATTAAAAACACAATTCATTTCATATATTGCATATAAGGGAGTTGTACCTTACAATTCAGAGGGCAGTGATATAACACATACACTGACCCATTTGTTGGTAACATCTTTTTGTTTCCTCACATTTTGGGCATCTAGAATCAAGGTAAAGCCAAGTTAACAAGAGGGACAAACTGTTAAATAACAGTAAGCTGCTAGCCTATAATAATAATCCTTATACCCTCTTTTGAATAGAAAAGCAAAACAAAAACTCTAACTGCACACTATATGAAATTCATGACATTCCCTTTAATCTCCTTTTTTTCTTCTCATTCTTTTGCTTGGCACATCATAAGACATGTACACATAATTACCAATTACAGCAACACACACAAATTTCTTGCAAAAGCAATCTTTAGAAAAACATGTCTACAGCAGCTCTTGACACTATTCATCCATTCAAAAATACATCACACACCCCATTTTACTCAACTTGCATGTCTATAGAAAGAGTGCCAATTTGTGGTACACTTGTTGATGCATTCCCCAATAGTTACAAGTAACTGCTACAACTATTGCACATTGCATGTTCCGAGTTAGTTACAGATTACCTTGACAGTCAATATGCTACAACAGTTGCGTCAAAAAGATTCCCAGTCAATTAGAGATTTCTTAAGGTGAATGGAATCATTATTTTAACAATTGCTCACATCAATTACATATGTACAATCCAAGCATATCAACATCTATCAGAAGAACGATACAGTAACCCATGATCATTGATAAACTTTTAAACACTTGCCATTTATCATTATGTTTCAAACTTTATTATTTGATGAACTACTCTATGTTTTGAAATCTCATTTTGCAATTTAGTAATTCAATGTATGATTTTCTTTGCAATCATGAACATAGAATAATAAACGGGTATTTAATGTTTATGTTTGACATTTTGCACTGATCAATGATCAAACAACATATATTCATACTATGACATGACTAAGTTTTGCAATTATGCCCATTTCTCTTTTTTTTTTGTACATATAATGCATATATATATATATATACACGCACACTCACGAACCCACCTATGAACCCAAATGGGAATTTTTGTTTTTGCCTAAACCCACAAACCCGAACTCAAACCCAAACCTGTCCCTGAACCTGAATCGGTAACTTAGAGAATTATATTAAGCTTACAAATTCAAATCAAGATCATGGGGAGATTTCAAACGGATGGAGCAGTTTCAAGGGCAGCAATTTGAAAGCAGTTGCCATCAACATCATCCTCAAAGAGTTGAAAAGTCAATGAAAAGTTACTTTCTAACAACCAAGAGAGAAATATTCGCAATTTTAACAAACATATTTTCAAGCCAAGACTCCAAGCACAAAATAATGAGGTGGTGATTGGTTGTTTCCTTCACTAAGAAAATTTCAATTTCAAGCAAAACCAATCACAACATGCCAAGCATCCAATTTTTATCATTGACTATCAAAAGCATTGTAATTTTGTTATTGGCCCATGAATTGGTCACCTCGTGCAATTGATTATAAGTTTGGTAATCTTAGTTAGGGTTTTCCAGATTAAATCCTAGCCCTTGATCTTGGATCGATCTTGGCCCTTTGTTGCAATGGAAATACTATAAAAGGTCAAAGTCTTCTCATTTGTAATTGATCAGCTTAATCGATTAGAGTAAGAGAGAGCTATTAGTGTAGGAGACCACAATAGATCAGCTAAGCAAGACACTTGATGAAGTTGTTACTTTAATGTTTGTCAAAGTAATTGAGATTTCATTGTTGGTTCGTCATGGTGGATTTCTTAATATTTCTTCGTAATGTTGCTTGGTTTCCTCAATCTTGAACTTGAAGTAGATTTATCTTCATGTTGAAGTAGTTTAGTTAAATGGAAGTTGTTGTTGATGCTTATTTGCTTGACTCAAAAAAATCCAAGCCACTAGTCTCTTGTCGATGGTAGGGGCGTCTTGTGTGATAAGCTAATGGTTGAATGCACTTAACTTCAATTGATGTTGAATCTTTAGTTTGCACCCATTTGATGGGATTAAAGAGGAGGTATTCATTTGAAATCCATTCAAGTGTTCCTTAGAAGCTTGCACTAGGTGTTACATCCCAATTTTTGACCTAATTTAAAATACAGCCATTGAGGTTCACATGAAGTCAATTGACAATTAATTTGGTTATAATCCTATGAAATGGTAAGATGGTTAGTCGTTATAATTTCAAAATGAAGATAACAAGCTAGTTGATCATTTGTCACGAATTTATGGAATTAAAAAAGATGGTTAACCATTATCATTAATTATGATTAAATAATTTATTATGATAATATAATTTAACTGCAGAGAACTTCCTTGCAGGAAACATGTCGAAGGGGTGGAAGCATTGTCAGAAAAGAATTAGGCACAAGAGCATCATCATTACTAGGCAGATGGGTTGAGAACCTAGCGACTTAAAACAGGATACATCTGTGGGACCCGCATGAGCTATTTAAATAAATAAATTGAGAAACATAAAATAATTGACTTAAAATATAATACATACCTTTAGAGATTGTTTATTAATTTTTAACTTATCATTATAATAAACACTTACATATGAACACATAAATATAAAAATGAAATGGCACCAATAAATTATAATAATATAATCTAATGATGTCACCTCATAAATAGACTTATGTGAACGTATATAAGAAAGTATTATAATAATAAAATAAAGTCTATAACTTTTCAACTCCTCCTTAATTATTTTCCCACTTTATTTCTCTTATTTTCAAATCAAATTAAAATTTGAATTTGAATGGATTTTTTTCCTTGAAACTGATGGAAGCCTAGAAGCCAGGGCTCGTTCCTTTTATGTGAACCCAGAAAGGAGTCGGATTCATTCTTTTTCCCACTCAACCATGATTCTTACTATCTCTGTCACCTTATTATATTATAAGGAATTGAAATAGGAGTAGAGGGTATTTTTTTTTCTTAGAACCCGACTTCCTCTTATTAGTCTCGACAATAATCTTTTAACCAGCAAGAGCGAAGAAATCACGAGTTGTTGATGAAAGCCGTGACGAGAGAGGGAACCATTATTCTGTAACATTCGATTTCCTATTGCAGCAATTTACACCCTTATCAATAGATACTTCTGCCTTTATACACCAATCCATGAGCTGAGAGTTCCCTCTAATTATCAGATTTAAATGTCCAATGCAAGCGGCAGCTTTGCAATTTATATCAGCCATCGAGGAGTAGGCCATCTGCAATTGACATGTCTATTATATCTACAATTAGATTATTACTCTACAAGTAACGTCTAAACATAATTGGAGAGGACAAATCTGATTTCAAGATCATCAGATCAATACCAAATACACATCAGGTTATGCTATTTCAATATCATTTTATAACAGCCAGTTAGGCTCACAAGATTCTTCTTTCCAAATTTATTCCAAGTTACAACATGAGTTTGTTGCATATTTCGTGTCCTTTGTTATCAATCCTCTTCCTTAGACTTTCATAATTACTTAGATACAATCCTTATGGAAGCGTTTTTCTGATTGCAATAAAATCTGGAATGAAATATACTATCCAATGATCTTTTTCAAGTAGTCTCAAAAACATAATCTTTCTGGTCACAGTTGTGATAAGCATACTAAGCAACGAATCCATACAGCAAGTTTCAGTATTTCTCATAATGATATCTTGTTAAATTTATAGATTGAACTTCTTTATTTTAGCCTTGTTCATGGTAGGTGATAACCAAGTAACCAAAATATGGAATCATAAATCATTACACTGTTGAGTATTAGAACTAAACAATCAATTCTGAAACCTTTAAAGAACATAATCAAGTAATCACAGGTTGTGAAATGCTGGATGCATGTAATCTTCTTGTATAATTCACAGAACCAGTTGTTCTGAGAATTTCGAAAAACCTAGGACTCACCCAGCTGTGTAGCCAAGGAAATGGGTGCTGAGGTTAGAGAAAGGAATCTGCAATAACATGAAACAGTATCAGTTATGATATATCAATGTTTATCATTTTTAATAAGAATTATCTAATAGCTCATGCATGATCCTGTTAATGTAACTCCTGTTGTCGAGTCTAGTGGTGTGGTTAGACACCAGGATGCTGAGTAGATGACAGATGATCCAAGTCCAATTTTGAGTAGGGAGGGCCTTTCTCGTTGGAGATTGTGTGGGAAATAAGTTAAGGTCCAAGATTGGGTGGTAAAGCCCCTGACAATGTTTCACCTCTCTCCAAGTTGTCAGACATACAAAAAACAAAGATAAATTGTACATTAAATTGTTTGTCGGAAACAGGTATTATCACTTTTATGATGTATATGCAAGAAGGTTAGTTTAATTGAGTTATTTCATAGTTAAAGTTATTTTACATTTAGATGCGAGAGATAGATTTATGGGATTTTTTCATATCGAATATGAGCATAGTTTCTAATCTTCAGTTATTGCCATAGTTAAACAATCGGAAGGAAAGGAATGATCCAATGGTATCTGGAGCCCTAATTGATACAGTGGTATCTGAAGCCCTAATTGATATAGTGGTATCTGATGCCCTAAATGATGCCCTAAATAATCTCGTGGTAATTAAAGCCCTAAGTGATACAATGGTATCAGAAGCCCTAAACAATCCAATGGTATCATTTTGTGCTCCAAGTATAGAGTAAACACACTTGCATAATTGAAACTATCAATACTTCTTTACAGCTGTAAACTTTTGTTAGACTTGAGTTTTTCCTTGAAACATTGCACTGACGAGATGGGCATGAAAGCCTAGGTCACACAAATGAAAAAGATGAACTTCCAAATATTTATAGATGAATGATGAGCTAATTGACAAGAATCTTATGAATTGTTTCAGATGCTTATGATCTCGATTAGATGTATGGTGATCGTGCATAGTAAATCATGTTTTACCCCTTGACACACTGCTGTACATGTATAATACACATGTGATATTGACTTTACATACTAAGCTGTCGTATATTGTTTTGGAGATGAAGTGTATATTCTATCATGAGATGATTATTCTAATGAAATGATGGGCATGAAGGCCAAAGTTGCATAAATGGAAAAAGAAAAACATGGATTTATTAATCTTTTTCAGGTGATTTGTAAGTTTGCAAGGATGATCTACTCATTAATAAGTGCCTTATGCCAAATGGTATGTATAAATGATTTAAATTACGATCAAGTTATGATCTAGAACTTCCTAGTTGAAGAATTCCAATTTTGAATACTTATTTTACTTTTAGTCATTGAACCCTGGAAATTCTCTTAAATGAAGATATCAATATGGAATCGAACTAATGATATGGTGAATGTCTACATGAGTATGATAGGAATATGAAATAGAATCAACTCAATTGATGCTAAGATGACCACAAGTATGATAAAGTGAACTCAAGTGAGTACGTGTTTTATGATATCATCCAAGTATCTTTCTGGAAACATTGAAGTAAAAATGGACCTTGAGTTTCGATTATGATTTTGACTTTGAAAGAAATGATATCACGATGCCATATATATCTTGTATTTCGAATATTCTATTAGCGTATAATTTGCAATGATCATCGAGGACAATGAAACACAAAGGGGAATGGTATGTTACATTCCAATTTTAAAATGTTTTTTTATAATGTTCCTTACAATTTCAAGTTCATTGAGGACGATAAACCACAAGAGGAATGGTATGTTACATTCCAATTTTTGAACTAATTTAAAATATAGCCGTTGAGGTTCACATAAAGTAAGTTGACAATTAATTTGGTTATAATCCTATGAAATGGTAAGATGGTAGTCGTCATAATTTCAAAATGAAGATAACAAGCTAGTTGATCATTTGTCACGAATTCATGGAATTGAGAAGATGGTTAACCGTTATGATTAATTATGATTAAATAATTTATTATGATAATATAATTTAACTGCAGAGAACTTCCTTGCGGGAAACACATCAAAGGGGTGGAAGCATTGTCAGAAAAGAATTAGGCACAGGAGCATCACCATCACTGGGCAAATGGGTTGAGAACCTAACGACTTGAAACAAGATACATCTGTGGGACCCGAATGAGCTATTTAAAATAAATAAATTGAGAAACATAAAATAATTGACTTAAAATATAATACATACCTTTAGAGATTGTTTATTTATTTTTATCTCATCATTATAATAAACACTTACATACGAACAAATAAATATAAAAATGAAATGGCACCAATAAATTATAATAATATAATCTAATGATGTCACCTCATCAATAGACTTATGTGAATGTATATAAGAACGTATTATAATAATAAAGTCTATAACTTTTCAACTCCTCCTTAATTCTTTTCCCTCTTTATTTCCCTTCTTTTCAAATCGAATTAATGTTTAAATTCGAATGGATTTCTTTCTTTGAAACAGATGGAAGCCAAGAAGTCAAGGCTTATTCCTTTTATGTGAACCCAAAAAGGAGTCGAATTCATTCTTTTTCCCACTCGGCCATGATTCTTACTATTTTTGCCACCTTATTATATTATAAGGAATCAAAATAGGAGTAGAGGGTATTCGTTTTTATTAGAACCCGACTTCCTCTTATTAGTCTCGGCAATAATCTTTTAACCAGCAGGAGCCAAGAAATCACGAGTTGTTGATAAAGCCGTTAGGAGAGAGGGAACCATTATTGCGTAACATCCGATTTCCTGTTCCAGCAATATAAACCCTTACCAATAGATACTTCTGCCTTTACTACACCAATCCGTGAGCTGAGAGTTCCCTCTAATTATCAGATTTAAACGTCCAATGCAAGCGGCAGCTTTACCATTTATATCAGCCATCATTGATATGTCTGCTATGTCTGCAATTACATTATTACTCTACAAGTAACGTCTCAACATAACTAGGGAGGACAAATCTAAGTTTGGGATCATCAGATCAATATCAAATACACATCAGGTCATGCTATTTCAATATCATTTTATAACAGCCAGTTAGGCTCACAAGATTCTTTTTTCCAGATTTATTCCAAGTTACAACATGAGTTTGTTGCATATTTTGTGTCCTTTGTTATCAGTCCTCTTTTTTAGACTTTCATAATTAATTAGATACACTCCTTATGGAAGCGTTTTTCCAATCGCAATAAAATCTGGAATGAAATATACTATCCAATGATATTTTTCAAGTAGTCTTAGAAACGTAATCTTTCTGGTCATAGTTGTGATAAGCATACTAAGCAACGAATCTATGTAGCAAGTTTCAATATTTATCATAATGTATCTTGTTGAATTTACAGATTGAACTTCTTTATTTTAGCCTTGTTCATGGCAGGTGATAACCAAGTAACCAAAATATGGATTCATAAATCATTACGCCACTGGGTATTAGAATTATACAATCAATTATAAAACCTTTAAAGAACATAATTAGGTAATCATAGGTTGTAAAATGCTAGATGATTGTAATCTTCTTGTATAATTGACAGAACTAGTTGTTCTAAGAATTTTGGAAAACCTAGGACTCACCCAGCTATGTAGCCAAGCAAATGGGTGATGAGGTGAGAGAAAGGAATCTGCAATAACATGAAACAATATCAGTTATGATATATCAATGTTTATCATTTTTAATAAGAATTATTTAATAGCTCATGCATGATCCTGTTAATGTAACTCCTGCTATCGAGTCTAGTGGTGTGGTTAGATACTAGGATGCTTAGTACATGACAGATGATCCAAGTCCAATTCCTAGTAGGGAAGGTCTTTCTCGTTGGAGATTGTGTGGGAAATAAGTTAAAGTCTGAGGTTGGGTGGTAAAGCCCCTGACAATGTTTCATCTCTCTCCAAGTTGTCTGACATACAACAGACAAAGATAAGTTGTACATTAAATTGTTTTTTGGAAATAGGTATTATCACTTTTATGATATATATGCAAGAAGGTAAGATTAATTGAGTTATTTCATAGTTACAGTTATTTTACACCTACATGCGAGAGATAGATTTATGGATTGTTTTTCATATCGAATATGAGCATAGTTTCTAATCTTTAATTATTGCCACAGTTAAACAATCAAAAGGAAAGCAATGATACAGTGGTATCTGAAGCCCTAATTGATACAGTGGTATCTGAAGCCCTAATTGATATAGTGATATCTAATGCCCTAAATGATCCCGTGGTAATTGATGCCCTAAGTGATATAATAATATCAAAAGCCCTAAATGATCCAATGGCAATCGATGCCCTAATTAATACAATGGTTTTTGATGCCCTGATTTTATATAGTGGTTTTTAAATAGTAATCGTCATTTTATTTTGATATAGCAGTATTGGATGGTAGTCGCTATATGATTTTGTTATAGTGGTATTTGTGGACTAATCTGGGTGATTGCAGAAGCCTTCTTACAATGATTTATCGGTTCAAATTTCACGGTATGTAGATTTTAATTTCTATGGTAAATTCATTAATGGTATTTTAAGTTCTTCGTTAAGAATTTTTTCTAACTGATTTTAATGATAAATCTCATTCACATGAACATGACTATTATAACTGTCTTCCTATGAAATTGAAGTAATAACTATATTTCATTGAGTATGTTGGTTGTTAAATTAGACTCGAGAAAACTGGTTGTTACACTAGGTGGGTGGAGTCACTAACAAGATTACATCTAGTAGAGTCCAAGTCATCCATAACTCCTTACATTCGCAGTTAGGAGTAGAAGTTAACCAGTTTAAGTTTGAATTCAAGTGGAAAGGTTTGAAGATCAAAACTATATTTTCATTGCTTGTCAAGGTAAACCTTTAGAAGTGCAAAAATTGATATTCATTAAATGAATTACATAAGTACCTGAGTGATTGTTGTTGAAATAATAGCTTCATTCTGTAATGTCCTCATTTTTGCCAGCATTGGAATTTTAGGGATTAGCCTATTATTGTGATCCTCGTAGGCTAATTATTGCGGATAGATGGTCTTCTAAGGTAGTGGCTTGGCTTGGGAGGGTCTTGTCTTCTCCACAGTTCAGTAAGCTATAAGTTGGTCTTTGTTTGGCTCAAATTGGACTTCGCTTAAGCTTAGTTTTGTGTACTAACTATTTGTGGTAAGTTGCGTGTTGATTAAGATGGACCCTTTCTATTTTTGGAAAGTGCATTTGGTCACATGGAGAAATAATAGGTATGTCTCCCATTTCAAATAGCATATTTAAATGATGTGTATTTTGGGAGTTATTATATTTTTAGTGGCCAAATTATTATTAATTTATTAAATGGCTTATTATAAGCTTTTAATTTCACATTATAATTTCACTTAAGAGTCGAGTTATCATTGGAAAGAGTCATTTATTAATTGGTTAAGCCAAGTGAACTAAATGAATCTAATGGAAGCTTCTAATTAATGTTGTGTGGTGAAGCTTCTGAGTGAAGTTACATTTTGGCAACAAAAAGAGCATATGGAGGTTATAAACACAAGCCCATTTGTTGACGAAAGCATGCTTGGATATTTATTTGTTTTTGTTGCCTTTGTGGCTTTTCTAAATCCTGATTTTGTATGCCCTTGCTGAAGTATAAGGGTTATTCTGAGAATTACTCTTGCAAATTGTGTTGAAGTATACAATTTTCCATTTGCCTACCATTCAATTTTGTCTAAGGAGAATTTGTTGTTGTGATTTATCTTTTAATTATCTCTTTTGAGAGTTTCCATCCATTGCTGATGTATAATGGATTGAATCTAAGATTGTGACATCTCCTTACTGTGTTCATCTGTGCTGGGAGAAGTGTTTGTTAGTTAAGAATTTTGGAATTAATTCAAAAAAATCTGGGAGCAACGTTTATATATTACTGACCTATGTATGCTGGTTAGAGCTTGTAGTACATTCTTGAAGGCTGCCATATTCTCCTCTAGCAGCAACTAGTGTTATTTTTCATGCCTGCAATCATCTTTGACAGGTCAGCAAACACCCATTAAGGCCTGCATTTATCCTCAGACATGCTGCAATTCTATTGGGAGAACTTGCATTCACTTTTGTGACTTGCATTGCAACTTGGAAGCCCATGTGCTGAAGTGGGGCTGCATTCAAAACCTAAAGGTTTGCAATTTGATTTTGGAACTCCACTATCCTATGTGAGGCTCATGTAGCAAACATTGGAGGTCGTAATTTGGTTCAGAATTTAATTAGATGCTCTATAATAGGTTCTATGTTTTCAATTGATATAAATAAATGAATCTGGAATTTATTATTTTGCAAAGACACTAAATGAGGAAATTGTTCTTTGTTCGTTACTAAATTAGTATCATAATTCAGCCAGTAGAACTTTGGCAAATGAGTTGGAGCTAAATTAACAAGATTGCTACTTCGGAATGTAGTTTGTGGATTAGTCCAGCCCATAGCAGTTTAAATCATATGCTACTATTGGAGAATGCTTGCCAAGTGTTTGACAAAATGCTAGACTGTTGATTAATGAAAGAAATTGATGTTTTGTTTAAGCGATAACCAGATAGGGTTATTACACATTCAGATAAAATGGATGATAATAGTAATACAAAGATTTGTAGATAATATGAATGGATATACATCAATACCCTTGTGTACATTGATGTATACACATACACATTAAATTACGATCATTTTATTGATTATAATTAGCATCCACGATAATCTGAAAATTACTTCTAAGTATAAATCTGAGTCTGATTATGTATATGTTTTGATTACTAATAACAATATGCATTAGTCACGAATGCATTAGTGTTAAATTGAATCAATGCTATTAAGGTAATTAAAGGTTGTTACTTGTGAAATGACATGTCAGTGAATACACATGTCTCAAAATCATGCATATATATATTCAGCCTGATCAGTATAGAAGGCCATCATAATAATCAATAGTTCAAAGCCTTTTAAGGATTCAATCTCCATCTATATTCAGTTTTACAAATATACTAATCAGAACTTATTGTCGTCGGTAGATTTTGCATTCTGTAGCAGACTTGGTTATGGCATTGGAGATTTTGTATTTTGTAGCTGATAGGTAGATTAGGATTGTTTGTAGCTGACAGACCCCTTCGGGAAGGTTCAGCATGAAGTTTTTATACTCCGTTTGGGATCATTGTAAATCATCTTATCTGATCCTATGCTCTGTATGTAATCTCTGGGCATATGCGACTGACAAACGAAGTACTACTGTTACTATTCTTCTTCATTGTCTGTGTGCATTAATCAATTAATCTATGTGGTAAACATTTGGTGTCGTTGCCCTATGAACCTGGAAGGAGGGAGGAATGAAGCCTAATGCCAAATCAGCTTAACAAAGATCGAAATAAGATAAAGAGGAAAGATGGAACATGTACTGTGCAAGAAAATTTAATTTTGGCACAACAAGCCGAACGCATAAGAACGTTCCAGAAGATTGCCGACAGACATAGAAGCGTAGAAGAATTGTTGGAGGAGACTCGACAGCAGGTAGAATTGGTGGAAGAAGCAAGGGAGGATTTTTTGAATTTGTATTCGCAGATGGAAGAGAATCTAGACGGAAGAGAATCAACTCGCAGGGCTCGAAGTGCCGAGGAAGCAAGAGCGTAGAGTAATCTCTTCGTTCGGGATACACTTTTGGAAGGGACAACTTCCGAAGATCCTTCTTCACCAAGGTTCACAACTGTCGAGACCGCCGGTGTGGAAGAGTAGATCGCCGGTGTGGGAGTGCAAATCGACGGTGTGGGAGTGAAGATCGCTGGTGTTAGAGTGCAGATCGCCAATGTCGAAGTGCAAACCGCCGGTGTGGGAGTGAGCAGTGCCAGCGTGGGCGTGAACAACGCCAGTGTGGGAGTGAACAATGCCGGTGCACGAAATCCAGTAGTGGTGGCCGGACCAAAGGAAAAGCTACCGAAGTTTGATGGCGATGGTACAGTCGGTCCAATCCGACACTGTAAAACATGTGAAACGATTTGGAAGGAAAATGGCATAACCAATACAGACAAATGAGTTCGGCAATTTCCAGCCACCCTACAACATGTTGCAATCAACTGGTTCGCCGATGCAGATCCCCAAAACTTAACTACTTGGGACAACCTTAAGAAGGAGTTTACTGTCGAATTTCAACTGTTGCGTGACAACAACGAAATTGTCACAAAGATATACAATACAAAACAGGGAAAGAATGAAACAGTCCGATTTTACGCCAGGAAGCTGAAGGACTTGATCAATAAAATGGACAATAAGCTAGTTGATGGGCTACAGAAAAGATGGTTCATTGAAGGCCTTCACTCGAAGTTGCGATAGAAGATGAAGATCGTGCCGCCATTGTCATACACTGAAGCATACAATCGGGCAATGAACCTGGAAAGTGAGCAGAAGACAAAAAAGAAGAAGAGTAGCTCATCAGATTCAGATGACAATACATCTTCAGCAAAAGATAGCAGTGATGATGAAAGCAGCAGCAAGAAGGTATGAGCCCTCCAGAAGGACATGATTCGTATGATGAAGAAATTTAAGAACATGCAAAAAGAAACAAAGGGCAGGGAGTTATGGTGTACGGAGTGTAAAACAAAAGGTCACACCAAAGGGTCCTGTCTAAAGAACCAATTCTGCGACATCTGCCAAATCATGGGATATTCCACAGAAGAATGCCCCTTCAACATGAAAACCAGAGGACCTCAACAGGTGTTCCTAGCATAGGAGGCTTCTGCGTCCGGAGGGAGCAGGAACAGAAGCACGGAAGGTGCCACATAGGGAGGATACAAAAATAATCAGCATGGTGAAAACAACAACAGCAGCGGCAACACCAATACTGGCGGGAGGAGTCAAATTCAATATGATGCAAATGGCTAATCGATAGTTCAATGCCGAGCCTATAATTTGTGGAGCCACTTTGCCAAGGATTGTACGATGGCAAATGCACCTAAATTATTATGCAAATGGTGCGGACCCAGCGATCATGAAGATACCAAGTGCCCGAAGTCTAAAGTAAATCTAATCACCGTCGAGACGTACAAAGAGGAGGTGTTGGCAATCACACGAAAACAAGCAAAACTATACCCAGACCCCACGGAAGAAAAGAAGAGGATGGAAGAAGTACAGAAGGAAATCAAGAAAGCAACATACACGAAGACATCTCAGTTGAAGAACATCACGGGCCCCTCACCAAGGAACTGCACCAAACAGAACATTGTACGGCAGATACTACAAACGGAGGTACCTGTCAAGATCAATGATCTGTTGATCACAATGCCTCAACTCAGATCGGCACTCACAAACATTGCGCCAGCGGCTAAGTTACGAGGAGAACCAAGAACAGGAAAGGAAATTGCCACCGGTGAGAAGACCCAATGTTGTTGGCACTCGCATGAGGACGACATCCAACAGTTGTCGAGATGGGGATTCTGGGAAGTGTGCTGACGGACACAATTGTTGACGGAGTATCTGGCGTGAACATCTTACCTGAGGATACCTGGAGGAGGTTGGGACAACCGACGCTGTGGCCACCTACATTTCAATTGTTGACAACAAACCAACACGGCATAAAACTTCTCGGCGTTCTAATGGCACAATCGGTGACAATTGGCACACAGCCGTTTCTGCTTGACTTTGTCGTAATCTGCTGAAGAGGAAAGAATACAATGCCATTCTAGGTTGCGGATGGCTCATTCAAGCCACAGTTAAACACGACTAGAAGAGAAACACTTTATCGCTTGAAAGCAAAGGTAGAAAATTCGTCATTGATTTGCAAACTCAGATGGTAGGAGAAGAAGCCCTGTCATCAGATTCTGAAGAGGAAGATGAAGGCAGGCAATGGATGGAACCGGATCAGGAGGGAGTCCTGCAATTGGAAGAAGGATCAATAGACGACGATTTGGATTCGGTCAACAGTCTCTACCACTAGCAAATAGAGGACCATGAATTGTTCCAAAGCTGCAATGTACTAACAAAGAGGAAGGCCACAACGAAGATGAGTTTCCAAGAAAATTCAAAGTAAAAGAGGGGGATGCGTTGCTAGATGAAACACCCTCCCATGCATTCACCAAAGGAGAGCCCATCAAATACAATGTAGCCACACTACAAACAATGAATTTGGGGGATGAAGCAGAACCAAGGAACATATTCGTGGGGGATAACTGGGATCCAATACTCAAAGTAGCGGCATTAAAGATATTTCTAGAATATAAAGACGTATTCGCATGGACATACAAGGACTTGAAAGGAGTACCGCCGAAGTTGTGTGTGCACCGCATCTCGCTAATCGAAGGGGCAATACCTGTACGGAAGCGACCCTACAAGATGAACAAGAACTATGCGGCACGGGTTACAGAGGAAATCAACCAGATGCTAGAGGCTGGAATTATTTTCAAGGTGTAGACAAGTGAATGGGTGTCACCTATAGTAATCTCATTGAAGAAAGACACCACCCAGATCCGGATATGCATGGATTTCAGATGCCTTAATGCAGTCACGATCAAGGATCCCTTCTCGATTCCATTTACAGACAGCATTCTGGAGGAGGTCGCCGGAAACAAAATTTACTCCTTTATGGACGGGTTCTTCGTATACAATCAGATCTCTATAGCAGAGGAGGAAAAATTGAAGACAACGTTTGTCGTCGAAGATGGGGTGTATGCATACAACCGGATGCCATTCGGCTTGTGCAACGCACCTGCCACCTTCCAGCAGATCATACTGCACATCTTTGACAAGATGTCCATCGAAAACTTCAAAATGTTCCTCGACGATTGGTCTGTATTCAGCACGGAGGACAGACATCTAGTAGCACTCGGTGAATGTATGGACAAATGTCGCAAGGCGCAGCTAGCTTTGAACCCCAAGAAGTCTAGATTCATGGTTCCACACGGAAGACTGCTCGGACACATCGTTTGTAAGGAAGGATTGAAGACAGACCCCGACAAAGTCAGAGTCATCTTAGAAATGCAGCCATCCACTAATGTGATGAAGGTAAAGAATTTCCTCAGACATATAGGCTATTACAAAAGGTTTATCAAAAATTTTGCCAAGGTGTCATACCCACTAGATAGGTTAACTTGCAAAGGAGAATCACTCAAATAGGACAAAGAGCAAGATGAGGCATTTGAAGGGCTGAAGCTACGACTGGCTACGGCACCCATCTTGGCGTATCCGGATTGGAATTAGGAGTTTCATGTTCATGTCAACACGTCCAACTATGCGATCGAAGCAACCCTAGCGCAAACAGATAGCCACAGGTTGGATCACCCGATATACTTTACCAATTGACTGTTATCAAAAGCGGAGCAGAACTATAGTACAACTGAACAGGAAGCATTGGGAATGGTCTACGCCATGCAGAAATTTCGTCATTACTTGCTAGGCACACCTTTTGTGTTCTATGTCGATCATCAGGCTCTATTGTACGTGATCAGTAAACCTGTCATTCATTGAAGAATCAGCAAATGGCTACTTCTACTGCAAGAGTTTACCTTCAAAATCATTGTATGGCCAAGGAAGAAACATGTCAGCACCGACCACCTGTCGAGGATCAAAACAGGGGAACCAGCGAATGGTGTGAATGATGACTTTCCTGACGCACAATTGTTTCAGATTGCAGTACTACCGAAATGGTACAGGAGCATTGGAGAATACCTGTCGACAGGACAGTTTCCAATTGGGATGCCACCAAATGAAAGGCGCAAGTTGATAATCAAGAGCTGTACCTTCCAGTTGATTAACGGATTGCTCTACAAGATGGGGCCAGATCATATCCTCCAACAATGTGTGCTAGAGGAAGAAATACTGCAGGTGTTAAAAGAAGCACGTGAAGGTCCAACAAGAGGACACATGGGACCTGACACCACGACACGAAAGATATTGTTGGCAACACTCTAGTGGCTGACAGTGTACAACGACGCGCGGGAATGGGTCGTCGGGTGTGATACTTGCCAATGGGCCGGGAAGCCGACGAAGAGAGACTTCATGCCACTTAACCCCTCCCACGAGTAGAAACTCTTTGAACAGTGGGGATTGGATTTCATTGAACCCTTGAAGGTGAGCAGGACTAGACGGTGCCGATACATTATTGTCGCAATGGAGTACCTAACAAAGTGGGTGGAGGCACACGCAGTACCAGACAACTCGGCCGTCAGCAAAGCAAGGTTTATTTATGAGCAGATCATTACCAGGTATGGAATTCCATTACAGTTAACAAGTGATATGGGTGGACATTTTGTTAACCATGTCATCCGATTGCTCACCATTGAATTCAAAATTTATCATTCATTATCAAGCCCATACTACCCGAGAGCTAACGGATAGGCCGAGGCTACCAATAAAATTTTGGTGTCAATTATTTACAAATCTTGCGCAGTTGAAGGAGAAGATTGGGAGGGAAAATTACCCTCCACCCTTTGGGCTTACCGCGTACAAGGTGACAACAAGGCACACACCGTTCCAATTAATGTTCGGGCAGGAGGCAGTGGTAGTAGCGGAGTTCATGATACTAAACCTAAGAACAGCATTGAAAAATAAGTTAGGTGACATGGAAAGCTTAAGGGAGCGGCTGTACAAATTGAACAGGCTTATGAAGAAGCGGTTACTGGCACAATGGGCCACGGAGGTGACACAGAATAGGCGTAAGGCATGGCATGACAAACACCTGAAACTGAATAAATTCCAACTGGGACAATGGGTGTTAAAGTATGACAGTCTGAATGAAATCAAACCAGGAAAGTTTAGGGTTAGATGGGTCGGCCCATACCAGATTCGGGAGGTCGACGACAATGGAGCAATAAAATTATGGACCTTGGATGGGCAAGAAGTGCCTCCGGCACTCAACGGATCGAAATTGAGGATATACCATGCAAGGAAGAGCTCGTTGTCGTTGCAGAATGACCAAGCCTGATAGTCTCCCTCGTCGTCGAAGGTTGGCGAGGTCGGGAGGGAAAATTGAGTAGTTGTATTTTTTTGTTCAAAAACAAATTGGAAAAAAAAAAAAAAAGTGAGCAAGAGAAAGTCCATGGACACAAGAGAAAGCCTGCGGACAAAGTGACCCCACAGGCAGTCTCCTGTGGACAATTCTTCTTCTCCACGAGGGGGCTCCCACGAGTAGTATTTCCTACTGCAATGAACACTTTCCCTTCGACGGTGAACACTTTCCCTTTGGCGGTGAACTCTTCTTCCATAGTCTGTTGTTTCACGCCCTTGTTCCTTCTCCTCCGGGCACCACTTGTTATCTCCGCTTTCTTCCTTCGCAGATGTCCCACGATTGTCCCCCCACGGACTAGGCTCTCCCCCAGTGATCTCTTCTGGCCGCAGTTTGAATTCCTTGGTCTCCCACGTTTCAATCCTTCTCTTCCGCAAATATCCTTGTTCCTCTGCACGCATGCGGATGTCTTGCTTCCTTCCGCAGTTTTCCCTGAGTTGCTCCTAACCTTACTAGCTTGAATTGATTTCTAACAGTTCTTTTTCAAGCTCACCAAGTTTTATTTCAAGATCATCCAACTCAATATGTGGATGCAAAGCAGGCTTTGTAGAAGGTGATAAACCAGATTTACTCATTTGTTCTTTGAAAAATCGCATTGTTCGAGCCATTTCCCTACAACGCTTAACCTGATTCACATAAGTTCGCTGAAATGGGCATTTGTCTGCATTAAGATCCTTGATTTGAAAGAGGCTGAGTTCGCTGAGATAGGAAATGGTGGCGTGGGCCGACTCAACGGGAATAATGAGCTGCACCAAATTCATCTCCTGCAACCGCAGTAACTCCATGGGAGCAGCCTAGGAGTTCATAACTTCTCCTCCACGGACTGCACTTCCTCTTTGCGCTTGGATATATGCAGTGTTGTGACTTAAGTTAGTAGTTAGCCAATGGGAAGGGGAAGAGGTATCTAAAAGGGGGAATATTTTATCTAAGGCATAGTCTCTGCGGGAACACAATAGTGACAAGAACCCTACAGTATAAAGAAGGAAAGAAGCCATTATTGCATGGAATCAGCAGGCAAACAGAAGTGGAAGAACCAGCTGAAGACGACTATGGAGAAAAATGCAAGGGTTTTAGCTTCTAGAATCCGAGTGGCAGGGCCATCCATTTCCAGCAGCAAGAAACAGAAAGTGAGGGCGGAACTCACTCATCTCATTGTTCAATTTGAGGGGCTCAATGGCAGCAAGTGCCGTAAAAAGTGGCAGGAAACTTCGAACGCAGACCTAATTAAGCAGATTCTGATACGGGCACAGCAAGTGCATTGGGCCATCCAGCTTCCAGTTTTTTCTATCCGATTGTTTGAATCAGTTTTGCGCACCATGATCAAATCATATAATCGACATAGCTGAACAAGCACATTTATGTACAAAAAGCATCGGATGACAGTTTCTTTTAAGCCTATGGATTTCATGAGGGTTTTTGGCATTCCTGGTCCTAGAGGTAAGAAGATGGAAATCAAGAATCACAAGCTCTCTCAAGAACAGAAGGAACACTGGATTCGATTAGTAGGCCGCAATCTTACATGGGAGGAGATGGAGTCAGTAATAAAAGGCTCTAAATGCAGAGGGCTTTGGCGGGATCTGATTTGGGAAGGACACTGTAGCTGATAGGGGCAACTCGGGCTTCAGATATAGCATTGCCACAGATAGTATTCATGAATGGCATCATGAACGGCACAGTGTATGATTGGGCTACAGTTCTTGCTGATAGGATGGAGGAGTTCATGAAACTCCAGCACCGCACATTCTTTATGCCGCATCATGCAATTAGCTTGTTTCTGGAGGCAGCGGTTAAGCAGATACCAATGAATGATTTTGAGGCGCCACCTCGAGGAAAGTTGGCACAAGGAGAGCCTTTGATATTTTATTGGCGACATCTGGACACAGGTGAGATAGCAGTAGGACAGAAGAAGATATTTCGAGGATTACAAACAGCTCACAGGGACACCGACAGCGGACAAGAGGAGACTTCGAAGAGCAGCGAGGCAGAGTACAAGGAAGAGGGTACTTCTGCGGAAGTTGGCAGTGAACTAGCAGATAGTGAGCCCACATTTTTTACCCCACCGCAGTTGTCAACTTCGGCGCACTTGTCTGCCCCCACTTCTCACATTGCTCCTTTTGGTCAACATCATGCACTGGTCGTGATGACCCCACCGGCGGTAGCAGATGTTCCACGGGCAGTGGCTGAGGATGTCCCACCAACAACAAATGTTGTTGCACCGACGACCACTCCAGGTGTTACCTTCTCCACGGCCGTGGCAGATGTTCTTATTGCACCAATGGAGCCAGTCTTGCAGAGGGTAGAGTTGGCAGCGTCGAAGCCTAAGCCCCAAGTTCGTTTGGATGTGATCAATTGTGATGCAGTGGGCACCATTTCGTCCTCTTTGTTAGCAGGAGCCAAGCCAGTGCAGTTACTCCAGTCAGCCCAGCCAGCACAAGAGAACATGGAGCCCGCACAGCGAGGGCAACCGGAGGTGATGGATAGAGCCAGTGCTTTCTTGAGGTAGCAATTCCGACTCATCCTTGTCGAGGTTGGTTCATCCATCCAGTGCCCGAGGCATCTAGGAGTATCAGCTACAGTACCGGAGCCTCAAGAGGTGGGGGTGCCACAGGCCGAGGGTGCGCCGAGAGTAGAGGAGGCCGCACCGGATGTGGGCATGGCCACCGCAGTCAAGGCAGAGAATAGTGATGAGGAATGGACGATGGAGGGCATAGCGAAGGAGGATTATGGGTCGGATAAGGACAAGTGCAGGAACTAGCTCAGGGCTATGAAGGTTGCACTAAAGAAGGGACATAATGTGGCATTGCAGGCTATGACTCGATAGAGGGAGTGGCATTTGGTTCGAGCTTACATCAGGGGGATTTGTTCGCAGTGGTTCTGTTCATATTTTGAGGAGAGAGATTGGCCAGCAGTTGAGACACCGAAGATGTTGGTGGATTGGGCCACTGAGCCAGAGTTGGGTCCGTGTAACACTTCCATGGAGAGGCTAGTGCAAGAGATTGTGGGACTGTATAAGGAGGTTTATTATGCTCATAAGTGTGCAGAGGCAGATAGGGCAGCGGACAAGATTGCAGCCGACAGATCTCTGGCAATTGAGAGGGAGGCTAGAGAGAAGTTAGCGGTGGACTTGGCCAACCAGCAGGCAGCGTGGGCCGCTGAGCGGAAAACTCTGTTGATGGGATAAGGAAGCGGCTGTGCGGGATAAGGATGCAGCAGAACAGGAGTTGCAGTTAGCCAGGACACAGGCTATGGATGCGGTGCTTCTTCTAAAGGAGGCCGTAGAGGTTAATTCACAGATTCAGAAGGATTTGCGAATCCAGACAAATTACGTGTATCAGTTGCATCGCTAGCAGCACTCTTCAGGGGCACCATCTCCTCTCTAGTATTTTTTGTTTGTTGTATGTAGGTTGTCTCCTATTTTGTTAGTTGTCAGGAGATGACTTTTCTTTTTGGGGGGGGATGATGTCATCTTATCTGATCCTATGCTCTGTATGTAATCTCTAGGCATATGCTAATGATAAATGAAGTACTGCTGTTGCTATTCTTGTTCACTATTTATGTGCATTAATCAATTAATCTATGCAGTAAACACTTATCATTATTATTTCAGACTCATTGTGAAAATAATACTTATCTTCATTCTGATTACAACCAGGAAAAGAAACTATTAGTTAGTAAGATCATTGTTCAAGAAAATTTGAAAAGATATACATATTCTAATCTGCAATGAATCTAGTAAACTTTAACAATTGCTAGTGAATTGCATCATTTCGTTGAGCGATTATCTACAGCTAATAGAACCTTGAAGTCTTTTCATGAGCTTACAATATTAGCCTAGCATGAGAGATGCCCTTATATCAAGAGGGGATTGAGTAGTTGATGTTTCATCTCGAGACATTGGGTATTTGATTTTGAATGTTGTAGTGGAATAAAAATTACGTCAATAGAAATCGGCACTAGAAGGGATGAACGAAGTTCATTTGTGGAAATCTATCAACAAGAATGGGCTTTGAACCCATATTTGAGATAAGAGATCTCTTCAAAATTTGAAGATACTAAAATAGGTAAAAAGTTGATAAAAATCCCCAAAAAGTGATAAAATAGAAAATCCAAAAATATAAAGGTTTCTCAATGGACAGGAAGGTGGATCTTCTTCCACTTTGGTTTGATTTGAACAAAAAAACTGCACCCTGTTTTATTTGACTCAGTTTGCAGCATCAAGGCAGTACAACATACATGACACCACCAAGCATGAGGAGATGCATTGTTGGGTGTTCCTTTTGAGGATGGGCTTGGCATTACATGGAAGAATTCCATTTTTACAAGTATATAAGCCACCAATACTTGTCGATTCAGAAGCAAAGTTCCTTGAGTTTAAAGAAGATATCAATAGGAAACCAAGATGTGGTTATGCAGGAAATACTTGGTGTAGTTTGCAACTTTGCATAGCCTTTCAGATCCGAAATCTACCTTCCCATCTTGTCAAGATACCATTGACTTGATCAAATTTCAAATGGGTTGGTGTGAAGAGATATCTGTGGGGGGTGATGAAGCCATTTTATGGCTCAATATTTATGTGTTTTCTGAAACTGTTAGCGTAGACTTGAATTTTTACCATAGTTTTACAAAGACTCTTTTAAGACGTTATAGTTCTAAATACTTAAGTGAATATATGTTTTTGTTATGTATGGTCACTAGGAAGAAATTTCTTACTACAAATAAACTTATGCTGAAAATAATTACCTTTATATTATTTAGATATATATGTGAATAGTTGAAGTGCGATTAATTTCCTGCAGCCAAATGAGTTCTTTTCCTACAGCTCTGGGTTGAATGCATGATTATTTTTACAAAGATGAAATTAATGAACGTCATGTGTAATGGATAGGGCGAATAATTGTACCACTAACCTAGGTTCCAGGACCAGATCAACCAAGTAGGGAAAAGCCAAGGAAGTAGGAAACGGTTTAGCTCATGATCAGCCGATTCTTCAAGATCCATGGACCTGTTCAAGACCACTGAGAGAGTGGAGGAGTAATGACAGTCATAAAGTACCACCTTACTCATCACGACCCGTGAATGAGTCAACATGGAGATCTTTCAAATTGTAGCAAATCTAGTTGATGGTCAATTTATACTTTCTCTCTTGTACTTAATATGAAGAGTTGTTCTTTTCAGTTGAGAGAATTTCTCTAACGTGGTTTCCAATGTAACCAACTACTGTAACTCATCTAACTAGGAATTTCTAGCTGTTTAGGAGTTCATTAAGTTTGTAGTTTTCTATACACAAGTTGTCGAAACCTCCATTGAGGTTGGAGGTTAGAAGATAGAAGAAATAAAAGAGAAGTGAAGTGTAATCTATACTTTTCAGCAACAAGGTTCTGAGTTTTCAAGTTCAAAATGTGTAACCAGCTTTTCAATTTTGAATACAAGGAGCCATGTTCCAGTTTCTCTATCTTGAGTAGCAGTTTCTGATTTGTTCATCCAAGGGGACCCAATTGGTGAGCAAACATTTGTATTTCCTGTCTTTTATAGAATTTATTCGGCCCTTTTCTATTCCTGCACACACTAGGAAATAGAGCCTATGTCTGTTCCTACAGCCAAGGCAGGCAGAGTAGATTCTTGGTTGAAAAAAGGATTTTTTTTAGTTTCTTTAATTAGTCACGCTTTGGACTCAACCTTAATTCCTTCATCCTTCATTGCTTAAAAGTCATCCAATAATATCCAACATGCATAAGTCAAGATATTCAAAGAAGAAATAGGGACATGAGGCAAAATGATCACATAATGGAGCCTACAAGGAGGTGAAAAAATGATAACAAGAATAGAATGTTTTCATGACAAAAATGGTTATTAATAATCAATGGAACAATCAAGGATGCATATTCATATTCCAATTCAAAATGTTTTTTCCAAAAACAAATACCTCAAACTTGGAGCATCCTATAGTAACACGAAGACCGACAAAGGATGATGTAACAGGGGTCATGTCTCATTAGACATTTGGAATTTTTTCATCATATATTCGTAATTTGTATTTGATAGATTACATGTAATAGAAAATCAAAATGTAACTGCATGTGATAGTATCACATGCAAAGCTTCATGTAATCATTTTGCAAGTTCCTTGGCCCTCTAACATTGAATAAGTCAAAGTTAGTTAATTAGAAAATAAGTCGAGGTGGTTAAGTGTTTTCCCCTTCTTTCTCCACCTTTCTCTACACTCTTTTGGGAGCTCATTATAAATAATCATCTTTTGGCAATATAAGAAAATTTTGCTAGTCTTTATTTGCACTCTAGGATTGCGAGCTTGGATGTAAATTGAATTTTTTTCAATAAAAGAGGCAACTTCCTTTCAAACTTTGTGTTGATTCAAGGTGTTATGTGACGCTATTTTCTAGATATTGATTGGGAGCTTTGGAACTTTTGTCAAGAAGGATTTGAGTTCAATTATGCAGACTTTGAGCTTCCTATTCTATTCAGAGCCAATTCAAACTTTTGAACACTTTGTGTTGCAGGAGGGCAATTTTTATAGTTGTTAATGGTTTCAATTACTCATAACTAAAGACTTTGGGCTTCAGTTGTAGGCATTTTTATTAAGTTTGAGAATATCTAGAAAGAGACTTTGTGTCTGACTGGTTATTCTATTTGAATCCTTAATCGAGACAAGTGCAAGCGACCTTGGTTTCTTGTATTTGTTTCACAATATATAAGTAAATTGTTGTCATCTAAGGGCCGACATAGATACTCTTACCTTTCTTACTGCTCCTCATAGGACATAGCCAGCTTGACCGGGATGACTAGGGCTCGCTCCTAGTATACCCAGGCCACTATCTTACTGAGCTCGATCGGGATCGACAATGACCATCTTCCGCCATATCAATTTTCGTTGGACGCTCCCGCCCCACCTCCTTCCCTCGCAACAAGAGCTGAACTGACACATCAGACTCGACAATTATAGACAGTACACATCTCCATGACTTGGATTAGCCCTCTTGGTGGTTTACGCCCTCGGATGGCCTTCTTCTCAAAGCATTTCCTAGTGATCCGAGATGGTATCATTGTTCGCACCCCATATTTGAGCTATCATTGGTGCCATGCCCTTCGCATCACCCTAGGGTCTTTTAGGGTCAAAGCACACCAACTTCGTTGCTAGACAAATCACCACCTGACCAGAGAGGAATGGGTGTCCCGCCTTTGCACTTTATCTGAGATAAAGACGAAGGACCCATTTTATCTTTAGGCGTCCTATCTACTATGAGATTAGGGGGAGATTTTATTGCCTATTCAGAGACTGCAAATGCCTCTCAACATTTTCCAATTATTCGGACCAAAGGTTCCTGGCACTGTACCTCCGTGAAGCCTCCCAACTCAGAGATCACACCTTATAGCTTCAACTCTCACAGCACCAAACCTCGGATCAGCTCATCATGGACTTCTTTTCTTCTAGGCCCACTTCCAGGTGTAGGAAACGATCCCACCCACCTAACCCCAAACACACCAGATCGGTTAGACCTCAGCTCGGGCTCCTTAGACAGCGGCACCCTATCCCCACAATTATGTAGAGACAGAGGTAGAGGAGGAGCCGGACCCATACCCTTACTTGTCCTAGTCTGTATGCCTCTATACAAGATTTCTTTGTACCGAGAAAGGACTAATGGTCCTTCTCTCTTTCTTCTGTTTCTTCTTTTTCCTCTTGTTGCGATCTCTTCTCTTTTCTTTTCCGGTCACCGTTGGGTGCTCCTGCTGGTTTACTTTTCTTCGTTGCACTATTGTATCTTTCAGTCCCATAGACCCTTGTTGGTCTCTTGTTGGACATTAATAATATTATCTTATCTTATCTTATCTATGTCTCTATTATTGTTCTTACATCAACCTAAAGCCACCAATATTATCGTAGCAATAGACACCTTTTGTTAAGTTGAAAGTTGTAATTCTGTATTAATCATTCACGTAAAAAGAGGAAATTATTAAGAAAAAATGTTTTTTTGTTAATTTTTGTTAAGTCTTTGTTGAAGCCACCTATGGTAAGAAGGAATCCTCCCCTATTGCTAGGAGGAGAGAGAAATCTCATGAGACATTCCCTAAAGTAATAATTTTGTAATTTGGGTATCAATGACTTATAAAGATTTAGCCAACATGCTAAAAGTCAACTTTTTAAGAAAACAATGACTAGGTTTAGAAATGTCCAATGCAAGTATGTTATGCAACTTCCAACTAGTATTATAAATTTCAAAACCCATATGATATAAAACTTAACCAGATCATGTTTCTTGTTACATTTTATGAGTCTTTATATGTCTATAGCTTGCATTTTAGGTTAGAGGAGAACATTGCAAGTCTTTATAAACTTCCAAATGACAAGTTCAATTAAACCTTTTTTTTACTTGCATTTGGGTTAAAAGACCCTAGTTACTAGGAATAAAAATAATTAAACTTTCAATTCACTTTTCATCAAGAACATGAAGGTATCACTTGTAATCTATATTACCAAACTCATTCCTGCAACCCTCAAAGTTGGATTTGATTTGGTGCAAAATCTTGTCTTTGTCGAATTCGGGTGCAAAGCCCTGAATTCAGCGCAAAGTTTGTTAGACATACCCAATAGACTTTGGGTGAATTTGGAGTGAACTTGTTGCACAATGGCAAAACCCAAGCTAACTTTGGGCTCAAAACCCACTAACTTGAGATTCTAAAAGTGGTTTTCTTGCCTAACTTTGTCTATTTGATAAGGGCACAACTTGAGACAAAATGAACACAACAGAAAATGAAACTTATGTTATCTGAGATAAGAAGCTGCTACATGCACTACACCAAAGTAAAACTCAACTACATGCTCTATGGTCACCATTATTATCAGATTCTAGAGAATAAACTTCTCACAGTACCTTCTCCCAAACTCCACCAAAGACTACCTTTACACCTCTAGGATGGACCTTAAATAACATGTCTTAGGTTTAGGGTTAGGAATACAATATACATTTTGACATTTGGCAACCAACACCAAAATAGAAATTTTGGAATTCAAATTAGAAGTAGGTGCAAAAATAGAAGGTTCCAAAAAAAGTGGTCCTACTTTTAGCAGACATAAGTTTTGATCCAAGACTCTGATTGACGAATTGCTTATAATTTCGGAAAGCTCTTTGAGTGCTTTATAGCCCTATAGGCCACGTATGGCTGCCCCCCATTTTTCTAGGTCACACGAAGCTGTTTAGTGTCTCAAATCTGACTCTAAAGAATTTTTAGCAAGTATCCGAGCAACTTAAAACTACAATAATTTTCAAACCGTGAAACCTTTTGACCTAATTTTTTTTTGGAGTGCATGAAATTTCAATTAAAACCTTCCCTCCAACTTATACCCTTTAATTCTTCATGATTATGGCTTTATAACAAAATAACCTTTTTTGTGTTTACATATATCACGAGGTGTGCCAAAATGCTAACCCAAAAAAATAACAATGGAAATTTGAGAGTTTGAATCTCTGTTCTGCCCAAATGGGTATTCAGAAATGAAAACACATCAAACAGAAATTATAAACATATTTTGGGGTGATTCAGGATTGCCTTTACACAGTTGGATGCTCCTACCTCAAACACCCAAGGTAATTTGAGAAGTGACTCTATCACATCTCCGTTGGTTGAGGAAAATCCGAGCGTCCTTTTCACTTCACAAGATACTCCTCATGCTGCCTGTTTTGAGTACTCCTTCGCATACGACTATCCAGGATTTCTTCAATCTCCTCCTTAGAGGTAGGAATTAGACTTGGCTCAAGTATTATTTCCTCCTCCATACCATCGTCATGATACTCAATTAAATCTACAACATTGAAAATAGAAGAAATGTTTTTGGCAACTCCTCATATGCATTCCATGAATCATGTTTCTTCGAAATCTTACAAGGACCAAATTTCTTGATCTTCAGCTTGTTGTAGGTGCCCATTGGAAATCGTTATTTTCTCAAGTACACAATAACCTAATCCCCAACTTGGAACTCCTTATGCTTCCTCTTTTGATCTGCCCTAACCTTATACAACATGTTCATCTTGGTGATATGTGCACACACTTCCTCATGTAGGTTCTTAACACATACACAAGACCACCAGTCTAAGGAACCAAAAGGACAGCTAAGAAGCTTGCTGAAATTTCTCCAAGTTGTTCCTTTTGTTGTGGATCTATATTAGAAATTTAGCTATCTTTTGTAACCTTGCCTCCTCAAAAAGTTCCTTCATGTTGCTCACCTATAAGTTGTTCTTGTATTTGTTGCGAATATCTTCATACACAACACAATCCTTGACAAAGTGTAATTTTGTTTCCACCACTCCCTTGCTACAGAAGGTACAGATTCTTTCTTCCCACCCCTCTTGAGGCAACTTCCATCTACTAGTTTCACATCTTAAATGATGAAGGTTGGTCCTATTGGCCATTTTTTGCCCCCTCATTCAACCCATCATCAATAACCGATCTGAGAGATCTTCAATGGGTTGGATTCCTTTATGTGGGTTAACATGCTTTTCGGTTAGGTTAACATCTCATGTTAACGTGGTCTCTTCATGTGCCAAGCTAGCTTATTTCCTTCATGTGTCGAGCTAGTTCAACTTTGTTCATGTGCCGAGTTGGCTCATTTTTCTTCATGTACCGAGGTGCAGGTTAATGCACATTTTCGTGTTGGGTTAACATTTTGCGTGAACCATTTTTGCGACTTCAGAGAATGACTTTGCTACTCTTCTAAAATTGAGAAAATGCTACTGCATCTTAAACAAACATTCAAGAAATGTGCCAACCAGTAGTTTCATGCCACATGGCGGATCTTTCTTGTGCTGGGCTACAAGTTTTTTTTGGATATTTTCTGGATGCATCTGAGTTGTCCATTCTTTTGAAGATCTTAATCTATGGTTTGTTTTTATTCATTGGTTGGGGAGATTTTTGCAACACTTGAGCTGTTCATATTTAAATGAAGATCTACATTGACAAATCACCTCATTGGAGCAAATCAGATTTTTTCCACATGTCAACTCTGTAATTTTTGTGGTGGGTTAACTTGCGTGTTATCCCATCCCGCATTTTCTTTTGACAAGTGTGGATTTATTTGTTACGGCCATGACACATTACAAGAATAATTTATTCAATGTAAACTGACATTTTGGGCCTTGTTCCATGGCGTTAATACATCTCCATGCCTCTTTATTACATGTAATGATCAGATCTTTTAGATTTGATCTCTTATGGCTGGATGCATTGATTTTGGTTTCTTCCTGTCACTTCACTATAGCAGATTGATTTAAAGATCAGATTTAGTTTTGATATTAATTTATTGCTACTTTCTGTAACCTTGAGTCCATCTTGTGAGGTTTCAACTTCAAGTTAGATCTAATTTATGCCTGAACTCTATAAAGGCAAGTTGTAAATACTTTTTCTGGATTCCTCTCTATTCTGATAATGTTTACTTACAGTAGCCTTGTATTCTATAATTGTAGTTCTTGCCTTCCATTAATGAAATAGTTGGTTTCTTACCCTCTCTTGCCATTCATTAGTTCGAGTAAGTATCTTGCCTCCTTTGAATGTTTCTTTTTTGCATCCTTAGATTTATATGTTGTGTTTGGTTTGTTGATGGTTGCTGTATTGTGAAATCGTATTTTTCCCTTCCGCATTTGATCAACCCTAACCCTCATGTGATTTCTTAGAAGGTAGAATAGAGTCAAGAGTTGAGTATTTGGATTTTCATTGATGTGTCGAGCATATAGGAGCAGAGTTGTAACCATTTCAATTAGGTGCATCACCCCTTTCCCTTTCAGCAATTTGCTTTCCTACATCACCTTCTCCCTTTTGCTTCAAAGTAGTTAGGTGCATCCTGATTGTAAACAAGCCGGCCTTCTCTGGAGATTCGACCTCAAAGCGCAAGTCCCACACTTGGAAGTCGTTTTCATGTTACGCGAAGTTGCCTTTAGGTCACACTTCAGGCGAGCGTGCAAACTTAGGCGATAAAAGGTCCTTAACTGAGCAATTGATATTTTGGCCTTGCATTTAATTGTGGATCCTAGATGGTCTTTGTCTCCATGCTCCTGTGTGTAATTAAATTCTATAATTTAATAGGCTTTTTTCCTACCTAACATATTAGTGCACATGGCAGATCTATATTTTTCTAACACCCATTTATTTATGTTTATATTGGTGTTTGGACACTTCTGAGGGTTAATGTTCCATTTGTTCAACCACTTGCTGTTTTGTTTCCTCCATGGTTTTGTTCTACGTTCTAGCTTCTCCTTGACCACCAGTTTAGGCCTGCGAATTAAATTCTACTATGGAAAATGTCGCAACCCCTATACAGCTCATTTGTTGCAAATTCCTATAAACTTAAGATAATTTGTTAAAGTATGACATGTGACCTTATTATCAAGTTTTATTTAAGATGTAATTTTTTGTATGCAAATTATTTAAAATTTTCATAAATATTTAAAGTGTTTTCTTTAGAAGTAAATTATTTTAAATTTTTATAAATATTTAATGTGTTTTCTTTAGAGGTAATTTAATTAAATATTTGCAATTATTTAAATGAATATTTAGTTTGATTTCGTAGGAGGTGATTAGTTTGAATATTTTTGCGGATATTTGTATCAGTTCCTTGAGCATCGGTTTTTTTTTTAATTGTGATTATTTAATTTGGTCCCTTAGGCATTATTCATAATAGTATTTTTGTGATTATTTCATGAAATTGATTTTTAAATTTCGGGAATCCTTTTATTTTTATTATTTATTAGTACATTTAGTAATTTTATTTTAGATGTTATTTAAATAAAGTGATTCTTTCCTAAGGAGTTATTTAATCATTTTGCAATAACTTTCTAATACTAAAGTATTAACCAAGAAATTTCTTATGAGTCGAATTCAAACATTAATTAAAAATATTACAAATAATTAATTTCAAATTTAAAACTAAGTATTTAACTAATTACTAAATATAATTATTGAGCCAACCAAATAAAGATCTAAAGTAATATCAAATAAGTCATAAATCTCTAATGAATAAATGTGATGTATTTAATAATAATAGGCATAAGGATTTCAATAAATATATATTTTTTAATTCTTATTTATGTGAACTAAAAGTATAAACATTAGGATTTGGCTAAAATAAACTTAGCCAACTAAATCAAGTATTCAAAAACTTCACGGGAATATGAAGCACAATATAATTGGGAGATTAGCCAAAAACTTTCATTTTTAAAAGGCAAGCACAAGAAACATCAATGTTGGGATAGTAGATGTGTCAAAACAGGAGAGGATGGGAGATGTAAGAAGGCAACGTGGCTGGTGCAAGGATGGTCTCTCATGCAGCAGCAAACGTGGAAGCTTGGGGAGTAAATATATCAGATTTGGACTGATCCAAAAGAGGCCAGAATTAATGAGAAGAGAGTCCAGCCCTAGGGTTTTTGCCAACAAAGAATTGTGAATAAAAAGGGAATGAAGGGCAGGAAGTTGGAAGGAGAGAGTGCACCCTCTTTGAGGTTTTGGCAGGGGTACTAGCAAGAAATCTCAGAAATTGGAAAAGACTGAACCTTATCTAGTGCTGGGTTCCATTAATTCTTCAAGGAGAAATCACAGAAACATACAGAAATAGCAGCAAGACGAAGAACAAGATTATTTTAAAGGTAGCTGCTTGATAGAAGGAACAGCATCAATTGTCAGATTTCTTGCTATTCTTTTCACCTCAATTTTCTTAGCCAAACCAGGAAATACTCCTTTCAATTTCATCTCTATTGTTGTGTTGCATAAGTTCTTAGTTATTAAAAGACTAAGATTAAAATATGCAAGTGGCAATTTAGGATTTACAGCTAGTAGATGCTAAAGGAACCCAATTTTCTTTATTATTGTAGTGTTACAATTGAATATATTTGTGCTGTTGCTATAGTAAAATTGGAAATTTTGTGTCATCAAACAAAGAGGGGTTTATTTCAGTTAGCATGCCATGCCTACACCATTCCTTTTACACACCTGGGTTATATTGTGATCATGTTGTTATTAAAAAACAAATTCTGGAAGAAGTATTCTTGCTTCAATAATTGTTAACTCTGAGCTATTTCCTTTTCAATTCAGTCTATGTGAAATTCTGGAAATAACCCAGTTTAGTCTGGGTATGAGTCTGAAAGTAATTTTGATACTGTTTTGTATTCTCTTTTCTTTAACTCCTATAGAAATATGGAAATGGTTTTGTTGACTAAGTATGTGCCTTCCTAACCATAATATTTATATAATTGGAGAATCATAGCGATATTAATGAATCACTGCCAACTTTTTGACAGCATGTCTAAATGTTACAAATCGTAGATTAAAATCTCTTCAAGAAGTGGCAGACATCCCTACTTCTCACAAGAACTTTTACAAAACGAGAAAACTTAAAGTTTTCTAGCAAGAAATTCAAACGGAGAAGACCTTGAATTCTCGTCGATAAGTTGGCGACTTCTTTGTGATAAATTGAGAACTTCTTGCGATAACTTAACTACTACTTTTGGGCAGCACCAGTAAAATTGGGATGCCCAACGACTTGTCCATTTATTGTATATTTTGCAATTTTAAGTGTTCAAAGGAGAGGAGAGGGGATTTGGTGGAGAGAAATAGTCTTTAGCAACCTTGTAGATTGATAACAAGTGGATTTGAAGTGGATTCAAAGCAAATTCAAAGAGATTTTTCAAGGAAATTTGCATTAACAAGTAAATTTTCTAATTTTTTTTCCTTTTAGTGTTAAGGCAAAGAGGATGATGTAGATTAATTTCATATTGTACTCGACATTTGTATTTGCTTTTTTTTTACAAAGACAATTTGCTACTTCTAGTATGCTTTAGAGTTCAAAGTCTTTGAATATGGTTGCCAACCATTGACATTCCACATGACAATGCAATTTTGTTACATGTTACATTTATGTATATATCTAGATCAACTTGTTTGGTTTGTTTACTTATTTACTGACTCATTAGATGCATATCTTCATTCAATTTTGCAAAAACCTACATTTCTAATTATATTTAAGTCATTTTTAAAAGTCCCAATATTTTCCTGAGAAGTTGCTGATTTATCTCCGATATTTGCCAAGAATCTTATTTCTTACCTTGCCAATAAGTGGCAGAGAACGAGATACTAAACTATGTTACAAATGATTTGCTGGAAATTATAAAACAAGTTCTATGCACCTCTATACTTTTATCTATCATGAACTAGCTTGCTAGAAACGTCCTGTTGACATACCAGTCAAGTTTGTTATTAGTGACACACACTCATTCAAATTCTGTACAGGTACCAAGCTTTTTGAATAGTTTACAATGTTTTCCATGTAATTCAGTAGCCACCGAGATTCTATAGTTGCTACCGAGTCCTTTGGATCAACTCTAGTGGTTACCGAGCAAGTGTGAAGTTCAGAAGTTCAAATCCAGTAGTTCAATGTATACCAAGTTCATCAATGGTTACCGAGCATTTCAGTATCTATGGAGTACTCAGTTCATGCGATGTGAAGACAGTGTTAACTGAGCCACTCCATGGTAACTAAGTAATTCAATGTTTGCCAAGTTGCACAATATCTACCGAGTCACCAATGCAAACCGAGTTCAAGACTACCTGAAAGTGATTAGTATGGACCAAGCTTCTACGTCTACCAAGAGCATCACAATGCCAAGTAGTGATAATGCATGCTGAGTATCAAAACCTAACCAAGTCAGTCTTCAAAACCTGAGTATCTTCATGTGGGCCGACTTTGTAATATTTGTGTTAACTTGTGTCATGGTCGACTTTGTAATTTTGTAAATTGTATTGGTATATATATGTGATGTATTGTATCATATCCAATGTAATGAAAGTGTAATACAAGTGCATGAATGCGAATGTGAAAGCATATTCAGCAGATAAAGAATTGTAAAGGCCATATCAGCATAAGGAGCGATAGTGACAAATCTATCACAGAAAGGTGATCAGTACACCAAGGAATCTCTATCAGCAAACTCAGTTGCACAGTAGAGATCTACTGCTTCATCCTAACAGGTGAACCAATCAAAATCCTTTAACAACATAGACCTAACAATCTTTTCTAAATCTCTTTACCGAGTGCATACTTCATTGTATGTTTGTAAATCCTCTCACAAGGTGGACCTAGCAGTCCTATTTGCTCCTAACAGGGCAGATCATCAGAAGTGATCAATGTAAGTCTTAACAGGCCAACTTTATGCTACAGTACTAAAGTTTGTAGGTATCATCCCCACCTCAGTTTTACTTTCTATTTGGAAGGTTTTTGGTTCACCAAATCTTTGTGTTCAAGTGTTGTGGATGCTTTTATATTTTCAGTTTCTCATGCATGCAATTAGATCTAATGTGATGAATTAAATGATAATTGGAATTGTTAAAATTTTAGAAGTTACTGAGTCACCCCTCCCCTCTCAATAACTTAGCATAGTCTCGAATATTTCCAACAATTGGTATCAGAGCTTTGTGGTTCTCAGGAGAAAGTCTAACAGCTTGAGCAAATATCAAGGATATGAAAATTTTCAGACTTGACAAAGCTATTGACAATGAAAAGTTGGATCTGGAAATGGCCATTGCCCAACTTAAGAAAGCTAAGGAGCAACTTTCCCAATCCTTGAAAAGAAGAAAGGAACTTGCCAATCAAATAAATGATCATCTCTACATTGAAGAAAGAATTGAAGATTTTTTCCCTTCAAGCAGTTCAGATGAAGCAAATGACACAATCAAAGAACTCCTAGAGAAAAATGGTTCCCTGCAAGAAGAAGTAAGAAAGTTGAAAAGAGAACAAGAAATTCAGTCAGTAAGGTTATGTGAAATCTTGGTACAAGGAAACAAGATAAAAGAAGAGATGGATGGAAGGAACAATGAGATCCAGAACCAATCCCTTTAGCATGCAAACCTTGTTGATTAAATCTCCAATTCAAATGAGGAAATCATGAGCCAAAGACAAATCAATGAAAGATTAAGAAATGATCTAAATTTTGAAAAACAAATTAATGAAAGAATAAGAAATGAGCTGAGATCAGAAAAGAAAATCAGTGAAAGATTGAAAAATGACCTAAACACTGAGAAGCAAATCAATGAAAGAATGATGAAATCTCAAGCAAACATGGTTCAACTAAATGAGCAAAACCTCTATAGGAAAAAAGGAAAAGCAAGAATTGGATACAAAGAAGAAGGTGAATCCTCCAAACAAGGTGCTCAAAGGAATCAAAGACCTACTTGCAATCACTGTGGTAAGATAGGTCATACATCAAACAAATGTTCGAGTACTGGAAAGGCAAAATTCAATGGAAAATGCTACAACAGCAATCAGCATAGTCACAAGGCTAATGAATGCAAAGAGAAACCAAAATTTGAAGGCAACTGTCATAAATGCAAGAAACATGGACACAAGGCATCAGAATGCAAAACAAAGACATTGAATCCTGCAGAACAAATTGTGAAGGCAATATTTGGTTGGGATTACAATACTTGGTGTAGATGTCATTACTGTGGAGAATAAGGACACATTGGTATGAATTGTGTTAAACATCATATGAAGAAAAGAGATACCACTATAAGATGTTACATTTGTACAAAACTTGGTCATATTGCCAAGAATTGCATGAATACTGGTAAGATTGAAGATGAAAAGAAGGCAAAAGCTGATAACATTCGAAAGCAGCTAAGCCAGCAATTAATTCCTAAGTCTACCGAGGATACTGGTCCAAGCAATGATGGTCAAGTCACTCAAGAACTGCGTGACTCTACCATTCCTAATTAAGTTCTCAAGGAAGAATTGGAACCAGGCTATCAAAGAAGACATCAGAATCAGTTCCAGTTGGAAAGGTGACAAAGATCCAAATCCATATGCAAAGATACAAAGGGATCACTGAGCAAGATCTATATCAATCATTACCGAGTTACCTTCTCTACCGAGTAAGGTTGAGTCATAGACTCTACCAGGCAAGGTCAAGAGTAACATAGGCACTTATGGTTACCAAGTCATGAACACTTCACCAAGTGATCAATACAGAATAGTGGATGACACTCTGTCAACCACAATATCAACTCATCTACCACTGTACCAAGCATTAATGATGAAATTTTAAGAAAAGGCATGGGAGCGAATTCATTTTTCATCGTGAATTTTCGAGAGCTATTGCGAAGTCCTATTTTTTGTGCGATCAAGCGACTTGAGAAAATTTCCTACAATGGTTTTCAAAGTTCTCTCAAGCTACTGAGAAAAATGGCATCCAGCAGCAGCAGCAAGGCAAAGAAAGGTTCTGATATGTTGGTTCATGATGTTGAATGGAAGGCACAAGACTTCAAGCTCATGCCCGCAGTTGCAGAAACCCTAGATCCCAGTGGAGCTCAATCTCAAATCCCTCCCAAGGTACTTCTTGTTAATGCAATTAGAACTCATTTTAAATGCACAATTCAAGAAATTGGTACTCTGGAGATGGATGATGCCCTAGCTCAATTATGTGTTCATGGAACCCTGAAACCTGAGCATCAACATTTGGAAACAAAGGATTAACTCATTTTCCCCATATGCCCTGAGAGTTTCAAATAAAGTGGATTAGGTATATTCTTAGCCGGGTGCACAATGGCCAACTGTGGTTGGAGCAGCCAATATTGATAACGAAGAAGATGATTCATTGAATCACTAACCTTCCCATGCTCACCAAAGCCAAAACAACCAAAACCCTAGGTCGAGCTGAGCTGGAAAAGAAAACCCTAACTGAGTGGGATGACAAAGGCATGAAAATAAGTAATGTTACAAATGCAGAACTCAAGTTTGGTATTCATGTTATAGCTCACAAGATATATAGTTCAAGCCATCTCAACAGTGTATCATGTGAAGCTATGGATTTGGCGTACAAAGTGGTGAAGAATAACTTGTCTTATGACCTCGCCAAGTTGTTACTGAGACAATTCAATAAGAACATAGAAAGTATTAGGACTTCCAAGAATAACCCGTGCAAATTCGGTTCTTTGTTAACATGTTTATTCTTTTATGTTCAAAAGTTTTTCCCTTGCAAAGGCACCGTACTCTGGAGAAAGGATGTGCCAGTATTGTACCAAATAAATGAATACATTGCAGAAATGGGAGAAAACTATGGCAGCATCATGGAAAACTACTTTGATGTGTTTAAAGACAAAATGAACAACAGGTTCAAGATACCTAAGAAGTTAGTTGAAGATTACAAGGACGATGTGTGCTTCATGGTTGATTGTGACAAGGTATACATCCAGGCAGTCAAGCCTAGAATTGTGTGGGTCAAGCCTCTAGGCTATGAAGTAAAAATTAATGAGACGAAGGATATCATTGAAGCCCTTGTCAATGAACCTGTGGATCCCAAGTCCCCTTACTTTGGTACTTATAAAGAGGCAAAGGCAAAAATAGAGCTGGAAATAAAGCTACCTCAAGCGGTTAATAAAGGAAAGAGGAGGATAACCAAACTAAAATCTAGTGCAACTCTCATGTTAACCAAGGGTAAAGGTGAAGATGAAGAGCAAGCAGAGGATGAAGAAGAAACAAAAGCAGAAGAACCTTTGAAGAAAGAGAGCAAGGTGATTATCACCAAGCCTCCAAAGACATCTACTGCAGTCTTCACAAGGAGGTCTCGGAAGAAAGGAAGTGATATTGTTCTCAGCAAACCTCCTCCCACCTTTTAGGAAAAGTTGAAGCAAATGGAAGAAGGTGCTGGAATAACAAATTTCAAATCTTTGAAGTATGAAACAAGGATAGAGGCAGGGCAGAAACAAGTTGAAGAACTGGTGCTGACCAAAATGGGAAAATGGAAGTATACACCAAACCAGATCGCCTCTCAAATCTCTAATGAATTTTTGGAGAAAATTAAGCCAAGATGGGACTTTGCAATGCAAATAGTAAAAGACATATATGCACAAACCCTGAGGCAGTTACTACCAAGCATAATAGATGTTGAGGTTAAAGAATCTTTAAAGAAAAATGAAGAAAAGCTGACTCTAAGATTTAATTCCTGTTTAATTTTGATTAAGGATATAGAGCATGTTCTGAGAAATGTCACTAACACTTGGAAGAATATTTATTTGCTACATAAACAAAGTGATTTCCCAGTGGATGTAAAGGATGATGATGAAGAAGAAGGTAAGGATGAAGAGGATGATGAAGGATCAACTCATTATGTTACTATTGATTATGAAGAGTACAAGGAGCAAGAAGCTAAAGAAAAGGAAGATGAAGAGAAGCAAGGTGCAAAAGCTACCAAGGAAGATAAGGAAGATGATGAGGAGATTGACCCAGTAAAGATAACAGCTGTAGTCATTGCCTCACTTCCTCACTCCCTGAGCAAACCTTTGACAACATCAAGTATGGAGGCAGCTTCAGCAATTTTGGTTGTGACTACATCAAATACACCAAATGTCCAATCGCTCTTCACCCCAACACAGCTCAGCATATCATTGACAGAAGTGACTTCCACTTCATCAACCGAGCTGCAGAGTCTCTCTTCATCTGTCGAGTTAAGTTCTTCAATCATCACCTCTTCAATTTTGACTTCTTCAGTTTTGAGCTCATCCATGGTAAGCACTCCAATTTTGTCTACTTCAGTTTTGGATTCTACAATTTTGGACTCTTCTTGCATCTTTGTAAGTATTCCATCAGTCAGTGTTATATCAATTTTTATTGCAAGCCCAAGTACGTCTACTATTGTTTCCATTCCGAGTACAAGGGCAATAAGTGCAAGGACAGTTGAGCCTAAGGCTCAACCAAGTACAAATTTTTTGAAAGGAAAGGAGATAGAGGAAGATATAGATTTGGATGAGGAAATAGAAATTCCCAAATGGGATTTCTACAATGATTCTGCAAACCAAATGCACATAGTTGGTGAACTCCTCCAGAAAAAGGCTAAGCAGAAAAGATTTAGAGAAGAAAGAGACAGAGAATACAAGATATTAGATGATGCTAAGAATATTTTGACTGAAGCTATTGGAGTTTAGGTTGATTCTTCTCAACCTAGTTTGTTTCAGCTTGGTGAAGCAGTCCAAAAGTTTAAAGAGGACACTGAAGGACAAGAAAAGTTGGTTGAAAAGGCTGAAAAGAAGTTCAATAATAAAGTGTTGGAGCACATTGCTCAACAAATAGCTATTAATCAAGTTGATCTTTCAACAATTTTGGTCAATCTTGAGGCATCCTGTTCTAATATGTCATCACTTTTTGCAAAGCTATGTAATGTCACTGAGTATAACAAGGAAGTTAAGGACAAATTGTCCAAAATTGATACTGATCTTAAGGCAAGTGCTCAGCAGTTGCAACTTGATCCCAGTTCAAGATCTACACATTTTAAGAAGATCAGATTTTTGACAAACTTGCAAGTTGAGTTGTTAAGAGAAGAAGCAAGGATCCGTTCAACATTGGTTGATATACAAAATATGATCCTTCCAGTCATGGATTCTATGTAGAAACACATTGTTCATTCAAAAACCCTGATTCATGATAACAACTTCTTTGTTGCTGACCACATGATTGAACTGTCAGCTGAAGTGCAAATTGCCATCCATACATGTAAGGTTCTTCAAGAGAACTGGGATAAAACATTGGCAATTACTCTCAAGGTACACTTTGAATTCTTATCTCATTTTAGTGTCTCCATGTAAATATGTTAGAATAAATCTTTGGCATTACTATCAAAAAGGGGGAGAAGAGCAGAGTTAAAGGGGGAGATGAGATATGAGAAGAGTTACAAGGGGAGATATGTATATAAGAAAAAGTTACATGTACATAATAGATCACATAGTATGGGGGAGATATATGCTATGATGCAGAGATACTCTATATATATCTTACAAAGATCAATTTTGAAAAATCTCAAAAATAAGACCAAGCTAGTATCACATGGAGATGAATTCAAGGTATTTAGTTTCGGGCTAATAAGTGTTTTTGTCACTAATGCCAAAGGGGGAGATTGTTGACAAATCAGTCAAGTTTGTTATTAGTGATACACACTTATTTAGATTCTATACAGCTACCGAGCTCTTTGAACAGTTTACAATGTTTCCTATGTAATTCAATAGCCACCAAGCTTCTACAGTTGCTACCAAGTCCTTTGGACCAACTCCAGTGGTTACCGAGCAAGTGTGAAGTTTAGAAGTTCAAACCAAGTAGTTCAGTGTATACCAAGTTCATCAATGGTTACCGAGCATTTCACTATCTACGGAGTATTCAGTTCATGCAATGTGAAGATAGTGTTAACCGAGCCACTCCATGGTAACCAAGTAATTCAGTGTTTGCCAAATTGCACAATATCTACCGAGTCACCAGTACAGACCGAGTTCGAGACTACTCGAAAGTGATTAGTATGGACGAAGCTTCTATGTCTACCAAGACCATGACGATGCCAAGCACTGACAGTGGATGCCGAGTATCAGAACCTCACCAAGTCAATCTTCAAAACCCGAGTATCTTCATGTGGGCCGACTTCGTAATATTTGTGTTAACATGTGTCATGGCCGACTTTGTAATTTTGTAAATTGGATTGGTATATATATGTGATGTATTGTATCATATCCAATGTAATGAATGTGTAATATAAGTGCATGAATGCGAATGTGAAAGCATATTCAGCAGATAAAGAATTGTAAAGGCCATATCAGCATAAGGAGCAGCAGTGACAAATCTATCACAAAAAGGTGATCAATACACCAAGGAATCTCTATCAGCAAACTCAATTGCATACCAAAGATCTACTGTTTCATCCTAACAGGTGAACCAATCAAAAAAATTTAACAAGGTAGACCTAACAATCTTTTCTAAATCTCTTTATCGAGTGCATACTTCATTGTATGTTTGCAAATCCTCTCACAAGGTGGACCTAGCAGTCCTATTTGCTCCTAACAGGGTAGATCATCAGAAGTGATCAATGTAAGTCTTAACAAGCCGACTTTATATTGTAGTACTAAAGTTCGTGGGTATCATCCCCCCCCCAGTTTTACTTTCTATTTGGAATGTTTCTGGGACACCAAATCTTTGTGTTCAAGTGTTGTGGATGCTTTTATATTTTCAGTTTCTCATGCATGCAATTAGATCTGATGTGATGAATTAAATGATAATTGAAATTGTTAAAGTTTTAGAAGTTACCGATTCACCCCTCCCCTCTCAGTAACTTGGCATAGTCTTGAATATTTCCAACATGTCCTACATCCGATTTCCTTGAGAAATGATTGGTATAGAATGGGTGATAATATGCTTGCTGCTGTAAGTTGTTGGCTAGGAGCTATTGAAACAAAAACTGGGCATTTCTACCACCACTCATGTAGTAATCCCTCCTAGTTGGGAGTGATTTAAGACTGAACTGTGCGGTCCTACACCATTTCTGTTATGAATCTATTTGCTGGGAATAGTTTAAACACAACACAAAAAAAGGGGCTGTCAAAAGATGTTTGTTATAAATTTTCAAGAAAAAGACTTTGTTCACATAATAGAAATCAGCTTGCAAAAACATAAGTCAATTAAAGTCGAGTGATAATATTTATAAAATTTTATTGTGGAGGTGCTCTGATTTCTTTTCTTTACTCTATTTATAGGTTGTATAAGACATAAGATTGATTTTGGTTAATGCTTTATCAATTAGTAAAAAACAATATATATTTATATATATGTGTGTGTGTGTATAAATCTGGAAAACTTTTAAAAATGTACACAGCAAACAAGTTCTGGATATAACATCCTATATAGGAAATTGAAGGAAAATCTCAAAAGAAATTCTTAAGAATGTATAGAACATTAATTTGTATTCAGAATTTAGTATTATTGAACCTATGACCAGTATGACACTAAATGGATAAACCTTTCCACTTTGCTAAAAATAAAATATATTGTTTCACCTTAAGCATAACAAAAGCTTTCAGTTGTTAAACTTTGAAAAACCATTTACTAAAAACCATGTTGAACTGTTAAGTAAATTTAGGAAAGAACAAGCTTTGGGAAACAATAATGGAGAGGAGCAGGACAGGTGCTCATAGGTAAACTCTTCCCACAAGTTGAACTATATTTCAGAAAACAAAAGTTTAGTTGATGCTAGAAAAGATAGCATTGGTTACTGCCTGATTCGCCCAAGTGGGTGTATGACAGTGAAGAACTACTTGAAAACGAAAAAAATCCCCAAAGGGTCATCTCCACGGTAGTTACATCAAACTTAGTACAAACAGAACTACATATCAGTAGCGAGTTCACGTTCCATTGGTGTCTTGATCCCGTGGATATGAGTACATAGGTAGCCTAGAAAGTGAAGGATACCTCCAGAGCATAGATACCTTGGTTATAGATTTTGTGGTTACTTATCCTTTGTTAAGTTATAATTTTTTTATTAAATTTTTAAAAAAAACTTGGAAACAAAATTAAAGATTCTTAGGAAGGTACAAACCCAAGAGGGGGTATAGGACTTAGTAATTATCTCAGTGGTCTCACGCCCGGTTGATATAGCCCAAAATCCAATCAAGGGTGCAGATCTATTGCTTATAATTAAGCTTGCAAAGAACCTTGGCTCATTCCTGTGTAGGTTGTGTAGTTTCTTGCAAGCTACCTTAGGGCCAGATTAGATCCGAAGGGTGAAAGACTCCCTATACACCGTCTATACATGTCCCCTTTAATAACCCATCTCCGTTGGATGGAGGTATGGATTCCAGGTCACTTATATGTTCTTCCTATCCGTATGGGAGAGGTATGACCTGAGAAGGCCGCTTATGTGTCCATCTTGTAACCCATCATGAAATGGAGGTGTGGAGTCTCAGTCACTTACATTCTTAGCCTACCTCGTATGGGTAGAGGTATGTCGAAGACAACTACTTAAAATGGGTAAGTACCTATCCCGGTTGGATAAGAGCCTAGATTGGCTAGTTAATCTTAAGTCCTATAAGGATAGTATGAAAGATGGTAATCTCTTGAGCAATGCAAAAAAGGAAAAAAAATGAAAGGCATCAGTAAACTATGCTAATGAAAACAGGATAATTTTTAAATGCCTTGATGTTTTATTTAAGGACGGGATGGTCCTCATTAAAGGGGACATTACTATACATCTTAGAATTGGCTGATACCAACCATGCAAGTCATATCAAGTGCATTACAAGAGAATCCAAAAAAGGGGGACATTACATTCATATTCCCTTTTCAGAATTAGAAGAATTATTTGAAGACTCATAGCCCATTTTCTTTATTTCACAAAGGCTAAGGAATGAAATAAGGGAAATAATAATTATGTTTTTAAGGCGCCCAAACCACTTTACTTTCAAAAGGGCAACTTAAATATTATTATAAAGCTTATGTAAATTGAATACAAAAAGTGTTTTTTTGTAATTTAAAAATCATTTTTAATACTTACATAGAAATGCAAATCCAAATAGAGATCCCAAAGAACCTATGAAATAAAGACATTGCTCAGATAAAATCATATAATTTTGTCATTTTGCTATTCCTTCCAATTTAAAGTTGGAAGCATTCAAGAATGAAAGTCTTGATGTAGCAGAACCAATGGACTAAAACCCTCTTGGTTTCCATATTTGGATTTGAAAAACTCTCTTGTCTATAGAGGTGATTCCAATTTGAGAATTAAAATTGTGATGATTAGTTAAGGATTTGACTGAAGATTTAAAATCATTGTCAGTTGCTATAGGTACTCCAGTTTAAAGGGTTAGATTAGTTGATTTTGAAGATCTGAAGTGTATTTGCAAAGAGAAAGTAATGTGAGCCTTTTCAGTATGTTATTTTATTTGAGCTTGTTCACAAGATTTTATTGTGGATTTCCAGTTCAATTTTGTTGCTCATTTGGCAAGGTGTTCAAGATTTACATCAAGTGGCTCTACCACTTACTGAAACACATTTGACATTGTTTAAGATGTTTCATGTGGCACTACTAACATTCCGATATTGATATGATTAAGGTAGTTTTTCAATACTTGCACTTGATATTTATGCTCCTTCTGTTAGATCGCTCAAGATCGTTGTTCATTCTTGTTTGAAGCAGCCATACTGCTTTCCTATCCCACTACCGACCTCTATAAGGGGGTGTACATAGTGTACTAGTTGTACATTCTATTTCTGTGTTTAGTGGTCAATGGTAAGCAAAATAATAGAGTCTGAATGTACGAGTACGATCTGACTGAAGGTTTTCCAGCATTACTTTTGCATCAGCATTCTTAGTCGTGCTGACACTCCACAAATATTTTTGTGGTACAGCCCCAGTTTATGCCAGCATTAACATTAGTCTGACTTCGCAACAAAAATTGGTGAGTTTTGTGTTAATAATTGATTGTGATATAATAATACATTCAGAGATTAATAGCGCAGTTGCTTGTACTAGACATATTTGAGTAGAAAAATTGTATCACAGTTCATATGAGTGTCAAGGTTTTGTTTTAAACCCCTTGCTTATGATAACACTTGTTTCAGGAATGCATCTCTGACTTCCATGGAGATGGGAAACTGTCAAGGGAAAGGGAAGAGGGGTTCCTGTGTAATATGAATGCCAAGGAAAATCTGGTTGAAGATTTCAGTAGTTGTTGATAAAGTACAAAAGAATTCAATTATGATAACTTTATTTTTAGAATAGTATCACCAAGAGGCTTATCCTTAATTCTATTCTTGGTGATGGCCTTCAAATTGTACATATGAGAAAAGAAATGTATGCAGTACGCTTTTACTTCTTATTCAACAAATATTGTTCCATTCTATGTATCTTTAATGGTTGCTCAGTATTGATGTTGAGTCATGAATGTTGTTTGGATTGCTCTTAAAACAACACTTGCACCTACCCATATGTACAAAATCTACGTACCAATGATCTACATAAAAGGATATATAGCTATGTTGCAAACAAAAAATATAAATCTAGACCAGAGAGAAATTCACTATTATATACTACTTCTGAATATCCATTTCTTTTGCTTCATTAGCACTTTCATTTGAAATATAAAGAGAATAAATACATGTAAGAGTTTTAAAGAACCTCCTCTCGTGATAAATATTTGCATTTGTCTACCAGCGGGTGACCAACATTCATCACATTTGCTCCTGCCTGTTTGTAGTATAATGTCTGCATAGGAGTATCAAAAAAGAACATTCTCACATAAAACCATCAACTAAAATTAAACATTATCCAGAATGCAAGCTAAACAATTTCACTTGAAATACCATGACCAATTTCAATTGAGACTACAAACAAAATACCAAAATTGTAAAATAATATAAGTAAATAATAGAATAGTAAGGAAGTTTCACTTGTAACAAAGATTTAAATAACATTAACAATTGTTGAAGAAGAAATTCCTAAAAAATGGAAATTGAAGTATATTTTAAATTGATCTCTTTCTATTGTATCTATAGCTGATGACATGCCAAGAACTGTTTTCCATGTGATATAATATTCTAGTTGAGTAGAAAGCAGGACAATTTTCTTGGAATCCACCAAGATATTTCAACGTTTCAAAATTAGATCGAATCATGAAACATACTGGTGGATGATGATTAGTGGAGGATCTATAAATATTTGAAAATACAGAATGAACAGTCTTCTGTTGGACTTGGAATTGTGTAATTTGATCCATGAAATGTTTTATCATTTCTTGATCATAGTTAAGGGAGATCATTGTAGCCATGAAAAAAAATATGTTCTTGTGTATCAAGGAGATGGATGTTATATCACAACCTATCTCATCTATGCTATAGTCATTTGTAACCAAGAATATATTCCTTCTGCCACTGCAAATGAATTGCTCAGTAATGTATTCAAATATTGGGAGAGAAAATTGAAGCCTCACCTGAACAAGGATGAGGAAGTTGGTGATAGCAATAAGGTAGTGGACTACATAAGGAGGATGAAGACATGTACAAAAGCTCACTTGAGCAACAGGAGGATATGGAAAAGCAAGAATCAACAATTGTACCTTTAAGTGGAGAACACCTAAGTCTCCATGGAAACCAAAAGGATGAAGAAGATGCTTCCACTAAGTTTGCCAAGCCCATATTGACTGATCAGCCACATGGAGATATGGATTCTACCAATCAATGATCTCCACAGATGATTTTTAAGGAATCAATTTGTAATGATGATGTTTGGTCATGTAATGAGATTGATTTCACTTGTTTCATTCACATGACTGCACCAAAGGAACACTTGGGAGTTCATATGACACATAAAGCCTTAGAGAGGTGATTGTAGAGACTAGCAGATACAATAAGATCCTAAAATATGAAAATGTTTGGTTTTTCATGATTCCTTACCCATGAAATTGGTTGGAATAAAAGAACAATATGGAAATGTAGATTTGGGTCAGTCCAAGAACAACTACAGCAACATGCGACTTTCAGCACATAGACCTTCACTTACTGAAGCTACAATAAAGGAGGAAAAGACACTTCAAGGGAATGTTGATATTTTCCATTGATATTATGTGCAGATTTTTTCAGTGGTGTATATTGTCTTTATTACATATGTTTTAAGCTTTCACGTGTACATCTTCTTATAGTAATCACATTTCATGTCAAACTTGATTTAAGTTTTGACATGTACATATGTTCTACCTATACGACAACTAGAAGGAGAGATATCTGTTGTTAACTTAATGGATGCTGATTGACATGTGTTTTTGACCTTATCCTTTATGTTTGTATTCCTCTGTAATGGTTTGTGCAGTATAAAATGTCTTCATATAATGACCATGCGTTTCAAAATATTGAATCGGTTGCGGACGAGCAGGTGGAATATCCTATGTGTACTCTCTTTTCTGAATAAGGCAAGTTGCAGGTTGAAACACACAAGCAAGAGCATATCAAATAGGCAAGATGGTATGAGAATGCAATTGTGCGATTGCAAGTTGGGATTCAAGGTAATGATAAAAGCGTATGAATGCAAATGTACAGTGTAGAAAAATTAAAGATACATTTTATTGAGCCAAGACAAACACTTTGTGCATTTAAAGAGCATATTCCCCTAGATACATCTATTTGACCCATGCCCGTTACTGAGCCGAAACATAGTTCCAGAGGTAGCCTTCTAGCCACTTGTTCACAACATTCATTTGTCTGTCTGTCTGAGGCTGGTAGCTAGTACTTGGCAAAAGCTCTGTTCCTACCAACCGAAACAATTATGTCCAAAAAATATTGATAAGTCAACCATCCCTATCACTAACATGTTTCGAGGTAACCCGTGCAAACGAAAAACTTCTCTAAAAAATAAGTCAACTACCTGTGCGGCCTGAAAATTTGAGGAGATGGCGAAGAAGTGTGCTTACGTCGTCAGTCTGTCAACCACCACAAAGATACAATCCTTCCCGTTTACCTTAGAAAGTCCGGTGATCAAGTCCATAGAGATACTTTCCCACTTATTTTCTATAATAGGCAAGGATTGCAATAACCCGACGGGTAAAGTGTGTTCGGATTTGTTTTGCTGACGAACCGCACACTCCCATACGTACTACAAGATATCTCTTTTAAGTCCCTTCCACGAAAACCTCTCCCTGGGTTGTCTATAAGTTTTGAGAAAACTCGAGTTTCCGGCCAAGGGTGAGGCATGTATTTCCTTTAGAATTTTCTGCTTCAATTTGGATTCAGGCACCAAGTATATCTGACCCTTATAGTAAATGATGTCATCCACCACCTTATATCAGTCATTATGAGTGTCACAGTCCATTAGCTTGCATGCAAATGTGTTTTTGGAATATTCCACCAATAAGTGTGCCTTCCACTCTGCTGAAAGCTAAGATAGTAAACAAATGGTAGGTTTCCTTGACAGGGCATCTGCAATTACATTTTTCTCCCTTCACATATCCAATGTCCAAATCAAAATCCTAAATTTTACTTACCCACTTTTGTTGCCTCTTGTTCAGATCCTGTTGCTCCAAAAAATATCTCAAACTATTATGATTAGTATGTACGACAAACTTGGCACCTATCGGATACTGTTGGAACTTGGTCAATGCATGCACGATAGCCCAACATCTCTTTGTCATAAATGGAATATAGATGCTCTACTTGTGTAAGCTTTCCACTCTCATAGGCTATAGGGTGTCTATCTTGCATTACAACTGTGCCAATGCCCTCTCTGAATGCATCACACTCTAGAATGAATGGTTGACTGAAATCGAGTGAGGCAAGAACCGAGCAAGAGCTCATAGCTTCTTTTAACTTATCAAAAGTGTCTTGCACTCTTTCATTTCACTCGAAGGAACCTTTCTTAGTCAAATCTATTAATGGTGAGCTGATCAAACAGAAACTGTTTACAAAGGTCTGGTAATAACTGCACAGCCCCAAGAACCCTCATAACTCAAAGAGCGATTTTGGTGGGGGCCAATCAAGGATGGCTTGAATATTCTCTTGGCGGACCTACACTCCATATTTACTAGCAACGTGCCCTAGGTATAGTATTTCTTTCATTCTAAATTCACACGTGGATTGCTTGGCAAACAATGACTAAGCCTTCATGATCCCTAAGACTTCATTCAAGTATCTCAAGTGTTCTTCCCAAGTTTTGGTGTAAATAAGAATATCATCAAAGAATACAAGCAAGTACTTATGCAATTGTTTGTGGAAGATGTGATTCATAAAAGACTGAAAAGTAGTTGGCGCATTTGTTAATCCAAATGGCATGACCAGGAACTCATAATGCCCATAATGACAACGGAAAGTTGTCTTCTCCATGTCTTCTTCCCGCATGCGGATCTGATGGTATCGAGAAAGATCTATTTTAGAAAAATAAATTGCACCATGCAGCTCATCCAACAATTCATCGATCCTGCAAGAAGGGTATCTATTTTTTATTGTCTTCTTATTCAGCGCACAGTACTCTACACACATGCACATTGTCCCATTTTTTTTACCAATACCACTAATGATGCAAAAAGGCTAGAGCTAGGACGAAACCATCCTATCTCAAGCAGCTCTTGAATCGTCTTCTTAATCTCATCTTTGAATTTTTTGGGATGATGGTATGGCATGTTGATAACTGGTTTGGCACCAGCTTCCAACTCGATGGTACGCTCAAACCAACGATGGGGGTGTACTCCAGAAGGCATGTCTATAAAAACTTTATCATGGGTACTCAAGATATTTTGAAGATCGTCATCCCAGTGGGGTGTCTGTTGTCCTTTTATAGGTTTCGCTGAAACGAAACAATGTGTAGCCCATGCAATGGCATCATACTAAAAAATGGCCTCCATCCGCTATGCCAAAACTTCCTTTGGTCCCTCATTGTCATCCCACGGAGAACACCGTTCTTCCCATCGACAACGAAAGTGAAGTCCATTTGCTTGAAACTCTGGGTGTATTCATCAAGTGTCTCCATCCATTGTACGCCCAGAATAACCTCCATATCATCTAGGTCCACTATAAAGAAATCCTCTGTCACAGTGTGGTTAGCCACGGTGATACTTAGTTGGGGAACAAGGTGTGTACAGGGCAAAGTGTTCCTCCCACGACCTTAACTTAGAATCCTGTGTGCATCTCAGTAGGTAGACCTCTTCTTTTCACCAAAGATGAGTTTATGAAGTTTAGAGTGACTCCGCTATCGAGCATCACAATGAACCTCTATACTTGAAGGGTTCCCCGTACACGAAATACTATACATCTCGGGCTCCCAGCTAGGGAGATGGTTCCCTCACATCGTACCAATACGGCGATTGTCTTTGTACAGTTCAGATTTACCATTCGGGAGTGCTCATGGGGGTGATCATCATCTGTGGGTAGATTCTCCTGATCGTCCTCATCATCGAATATGATTTCAATGTAGTGTATTTTCCCTTTACCGAGGCATCTGTGCAGGTTCCCACGGTTCCTTGCAATTGAAACATAATTTCTTCTTTTAGAGCTCCTGTCTAGTAGCTTCATCCAATGAAGACTTCCTCGACAGAGGTTTTTTATCTTTGTCCCTTGCAAGTACTAGCAGTTTGGAGTTGGAGTAACCTCAAGAGGATGATGTTGATGATGATGCCATGCTTTGTGCCTTTTTTATAGCCTCCGAAGGGTGGCAATATTGAAACCTTTTACCCAACCCCTCAGTGGTTCTGTCAGTCTGTCCATGAAGAGTACTATCCGTCTCCTTTAGGAAATGTCCGTAACCAAAACAAAGGGTTTCCGAAATTCTGTGATGTACTAGTCGATCGATCCAGTTTGCCTCAATTGTGCCAACTCTTTGAAATTAAGTTCCGGATCTTTACCGTGAAACCGATCTATTAATTTTTAAGTGAATTCAGCATAAGTATTGACTTGATCATGCCCTAGCGTAATAGTGTCAATGATGCCACCATTCATGTGCCATTCCCTCAAAGTGGAGTGCTACAAATTTTATTTCTTCTTCTTTTGGCATTGGATTAAATTAGAAGTAAGTATCGGCCTTCATTACCCATGCTTGGGCAGATATGGATCTAGATCTTTCAAATGGTTATAGATTTACTTAACTTTCTCTTGAGATCATCGTTAAAATATCCTCAGTTTCCACCTCCGGAATATCACGTTCTCAATTGTGCGTATTTTTTGTAGTATATATCCTCTTACAAATTTGCATTCTTCCTATCTTCTTTCAACTGTTCTTTTACTTTCTCAAAGGTTGGTTGTTTTCCTCCATCTGGTACCTCCGTTCGTGTAGTGATAGTCGGCATGGAAGGTTATAAGCATGTTGCATGAGGGTTTACCTTTTCTGACACCGAGTCCGCACTGTGACCATTTTGTTCACCGCATATCTTATTGTCTACCAATTTCCTAAGAGTTTCTTCCATAAGTCACTAAGTATCATTGATCTCAGCCTGATTCCTTTAAAGATCCCTTAGTAGTGTCGTTGTCCTACATTTTGTGGTGAGAAAATGTAGGTAACAGTATGAAACTTTTTCAGACTTAGTTTCGCATTTCTCTGAGTTGAGTTCATTATTTAATTGGTTAATATTGATCAACCAATCAGTACCAATTAATATAATGAATCATTTTACTGAAAGCATTCATCAAGTCTTTTTCATTTTGCTTTTTGTCGAGCCTTTGCTTGATTTTTGAAGCCTTCAATATCCTTTTCTTTGCTTTTGAGTTTGCATTTGCTTGTTTTTAATCTTTTGGTTTCGCTCATGTCATGCCTTTCACTTTTCCCTTCGGTTCGGTCTAACCTAAAGATCAATCGGAGTTGTTAGTCAAGAGTTATGCCTGTTTTAGTGTCTCAAAAGTGGACATTTTAGGTGCAACAAGACGAATTAAAAATATGATTTTATATTTTCAATTTGACATTCACTTTTTGTAAAATATAACATTATACTCACTTTTTGTTATGTTTTTAAGTTACTTTTACTTTAAATTTATAACTTAAAGTGACTATAGTGCAATTTATGTTATAATTTTAAGTTGAGTTACTTTTTAATTTTTCACTTAAACTATATAACTATATAGTTTCATTTTAAATTTTTGGTTTTAAAAATAAAATAATTATTTAAATGTTACTTTAAAATGATGTTTGTGTATTATATTTCATAATATGATAAATAAATATTGTTTTTGACCCATTTTGTAACATTTTATAATTTTAAGTGTATTAAATGACTTAAAGGCATCATAAGTGGACATTTTATATGCATTTACATGTAAAATCCATCAGAAGTGGACTTTTTACATGTCATTGCATATAAAGTTTACTTTGGTGGACATTTTTGATGCCATTACATTAAAATTTTACCATAAGTGGACCTTTTTGATGCTATGACATGAAAAATGAAGTTTTCATGCTTATGCATCTTAAAAGTGAGATGCATTTTAAAATATACATTCCCCTCCAAAAGGTTTGATTTTCACTTGAAAGCGCATTTTAAAATATGCTATGCATCCCAAAAAGTCCGATTTTGAAAGGAAAGCATGCATTTGGCCTCCAAGAACCAGATTTTGCCCATAACTTGAGATTTTCTTGGTGGAATTGCATGAAATCTTCTCCATTCAAGACGTTTCTCCTTGTCAATGATTTTCTTTGCATCAAGAATGGATTTAGCATGCTGAAAATTGTTTTTGGAGATCAATCCTAGGGCATGTTTTTGAAGAAAAACTCTAAATTCCTTCATTTTTGCTCATAACTTGAGTTTTACTCAATGGATTTGCATGGAATTTGTTCCATTTGAAATGTTTTTGCATGGCAATGAGTTTTTTTGCCACTAGGTGTATCTATTTGGGTTATATTTCTGCAATTTCTGGGTAGTGTGGAGTGGGAATGGTTCTACAAATTGGGCATCATCTCTAAGATTAACAGGCTCCATTTATTTGTAAGTTTGATGAATTGATGCAGTATATTATGTAAATGAATAAACTTAGAAATTGTTGTGAGCCACTCATTATTTCAGAATTGAATGTATGGTAGAATTATATATTAGGGTTGATGTTTAATTTTAGCATTCATGCATCTATCCATCTAGATGTCACATGCTTTGAAGTTTAAAGTTGTTTGCCAAGTGTTTCTAGATAACAAGGAAATTAATGTTTGTTTGAGCTATAATTGGCTATGGGTTATCACATATCCCTTCTGGATTTGCAGGTTCTTAGAGAAGCTATTTGGAGTTTATAGCCACAAGTATGCGATCAATTTGTTGGATACAAGTACTACACATAACTTCACCAATGAGGGGTTGGTAGCCAAAAGGTCTTAAGGATGAAATTTTTGAAGGGTTTAGACTCTAGAGTGAGAATTGCAAATGATTTCATTCTCACATGCAATATAATGATTCCCAACATGACCTATAGTTGAGTAATTGTATTCTAGGTTGATTATTATGCGGTGATATTGAAGGAGATGGATATTGTTTTGGGCACAAAGTGGCTTCATGCAATCAAGAAGGTTTACATCAACCTACGCACAATGGAAATGAAGTTTGAGGTAAATGGTAGAAAATGTGGGTTGAGGGGGATGTGAGATGGGAGCAAATGTGGTTTCTCTAAGGAGGATGGAGAGATTGATCAAAGTGTATTGCAATGCCTACAATAGACAAGCAACAAAAGAAAGATTGTCCTACAGATATTTAGGAACTCTCAACTATTGTTACGAGAATCGGATTCAACTTAAACTCGGCAAGCTGAATTTTGTTTCCAGCTCAAAGTCAACGTTCGGAAACAACAAATTGAGAAACCAAAGAAATTCAAAGATTTTGGAGGATTATAAACTTTTCTCATACATCATTTAATAAATTAACCTTAGGGATACACTAATTGCAATAAATAGAAATCAAATTATCAATACTGTAAAAAGTGGATTAATGACAAGAGGAAGAATGAGAAATGAGATTTGTTTGATTTCACAAATTGAACCTAAAAATACTAATGAAGCATGCAAACATGAATCTTGGATTAATGCAATGAAGGAAGAATTTGGATAAATTGAAAAAAATATTACATAGGAATTAGTCCCTAGGCCCGAAGACAAGAATGTTATAGGAACTAAGTGGGTATTCAAAAACAAAATGAATGAGCAAGGAGAAGTGGTAAGAAAAAAAGATAGACTGGTATGTAAAGCTTATTCAAAATAGGAAGGTATTGATTTTGAAGAAACCTTTTGCCATGGAGCAAGATTAGAAGTGGTTAGATTGTTTCTGGTATATGCAACTAACAAAAATTTCAAAGTGTATCAAATGGATGTCAAATCAGCTTTCTTGAATGGAGAACTAGAAGAAGTTTACATTGAGGAATCTAATGGATTTCCATTGAAACAACAAAAAGTTATGGTATGTAAGTTGAAGAAAGCACTTTATGGGTTTAAGCAAGCACCTAGAGCTTGGTATGCGAGGTTAGACACACATCTGGCAAACTTGGGATTTTTTAGAAGGGAAGTGCAGATAGTAATATGCACCTAAGAATTAATTCAAACAGAGTACTAATCATTGAGATATTTGTGGATAACATCATTTTTGGAGGAAATAATGAGCTAAGTAGTAAATTTTATAATGAAATATAATGAGAATTTGATATGTCTAGACAAGTGAAATGAGTACCTTTTGGGATTGTAGATAACTCAAACAAAAGACGGTATCTTTATATCTCAAACTAAGTACCTTAAGGAAGTGTTAGTAAGATTTGGTATGGAAAATTCCACATCAGTTGGAACACCTATTGTTATAGGACCAAAGTTGACAAATAATGATGATTCCCTAGGACTACTCAGACAAGATACAAATCTATGATTGGTGGATTAGAGTATTTGACTCACACTAGGCCTGACATAGCTAGCACAATTGGCATTGGGTGAGTTATTAGGAAGATCCTAAGGAATCACATCTAGTAGTAGTAAAAAGAATATTCAAATTTTTAAATGGAACCTTGGAATTTGGTTTGTGGTATGATAGATCAAATGACTTTACATTATATGCTTATACTAATGTTGTTTGGGCAAGAAATGTTGATGACAGAAAAAATACTAGTGGAGGAGCATTATTCCTTGGCAGAAGCTTAGTTTCATAGTTGAGCAAGAAACAAGATAGCATTTCACAATCTACAGCAAAAACAAAATATGTAGTAGTAGCAAACAGTTGTAATCAGTTAATGTGAATGAAATAGATGTTAAAGCACATTGGTATAATATTCTCTAAAACTATAATCATGCACTGTGATAATACAAGTACAATTAATATGTCTAAGAATCCAATTTTACACTCAAAGACTAAGCATATTGCAATTATGTATCACTTATTAAAAGAGAATGTCACTAAGAACGAAATTAGATTGGAATAAGTGAGCACAAAAGGGTAGGTAGCAAACATATTCATAAAACCTTTGGCTAAATAGACTTTTGAGTACCTTAGAGGTATGCTTGGGGTAATGGCCCCACACTGTGTATTTAGAGCATATCTATCCATTTGGACGTGATGCTTGGTACTACTCCTTAGGGTGAGTGGTCACATCGTGTGGAGCTAATCTTAGAGCTCTTATATAATGGTTTTTGGCATAACATTGTTTGTTGGCACTTGACATTTCTAGTTGTAGATTAGCTTGGTCCAATGTAGGTACTTTGATGAAGTTCATCATCAAAAGGTGAGAGAATAGTATATTAGGCATACTAGCACCTTTCCCATTGATGCGAAAAGGAGAGAAGATCAATGAAAAATTTTCATCAGGGATGTATAAAAGATAATCAAGGAAGATATATGCACAAGAAGTTCAAATTTTGAAGGTTGTATATGTTGAGGATATTCAGAAGTTTGTATTGTACTGTTTACTTTTTGGATTGATGGTTTTCACCACATGTTATCAATGCCAAAGAGGGAGATTGTTAAGAATTGAGGACTTTGTTGGCACATGGATGAGTTGTAGAGATCAGTGTTACGGAACTCAGGCTCACCTCTGACTCGGAAAGTCAAAATTGGACTCTGCAACCGGACTCGGTAAGGACTCAAAAAATTGAAAAACCCATGAAATTCAAAGATTTTTAAGGATTTTAAGATTTTTTCATGCATCTTTTAGTCAATTAACATCAAATACACAATAATTGAGATAAACAGAAGCTACTTAATTCACATACACAATTTTGCATAGATCACATAAGTATAAAAGCAAATTCTTGAAGGAAAAAAACTGAATAGCACAATATTATAAAGTAATAAACATAGTGTCACTATAGTGTCAAATGTCTACAATATTTATGGAAAGTTAGATGCAATGCAAATAGAAAGAATACATTTTGGAATTTTAACTACGACAATTAACACCAATACGTAGAAATTTTCAAACTTTATTTACTTGAAAATAATAGAAAATACTAGTATAGCAGGTCCTGCACAATATTAGGTCTGTTGTACAGCAATAACTAGATGCAATAATGTTTTGAAAACCACATTTGATCCCCTCACAAGATACTAGCTGCTGGTACTCATTGAACTTCAATTATAACACTAAAAAATCCTGCTGAATACTATTGTCCCAAACCTGGAGAATATTTTAAAGAAACTACTGGTCACACAGCTAGGGTCTGTGTAGTTCTCTTCATCAAAGGTTTGGATCTTCTCCTAACTGTAATGATATCACTAACTTTAGCTCTGATCTGATGATTTTAATGGATAAATCTATTGCTTCTACTAACATCCAAGCCCAGTGCTGGAAGAGTAAACTATGTGCTCTACTGAACTTTCAAGCCCAGCTCTATTGTACTATAACCAATATGACGATTTATCCACTTAAAGTTGATGCCTTCTTCTCTTTCCCTAAACTAGTATATGCTGTAATTCAATCCACAGGGGGCGGGATTTCGTCCACCACCTAATTTCTACAAGAGGTTACATTCTTGAAGAGCAGATTAACTCACAACTAGAGCTCCAAAGAAAAAAAAATCCCTAAACCTTTTATTTAATTTAATTTCTTCACTTTATGTGTGCTTCAGTAAAAATATTTAAAAAGTAAAAAATAAAAAAAATTTAAAGTAATTTTAAAAAATTTTAAAAAGAGGAGAGTCCTAAGCTCGAAACTCGGCGAGTACGGAGAGTCTTTGGACTCTACCAAGACTTTGTCGATTCTGAGTCCAAAGGCAATTTGCCTCGGAATTGTGGACTCTACTTCGAACTCGCAAAGTCCCATAACTATAGCAAAGATGTTGTATTGATGGAAAGCTTTCTCATTGATGACAACATATGTTCTTATGTTCATGAAAGACACAGATTTTGTATATCGTGGGTTATTTATTAGATCAGTGAGGATAGTGGTTGACTGAATTATGTATGTGAACTTACATGTGTGCAATAATGTTAGTTTTATACGATATTGTCAATGTATCGGCACTACTTTTAGTTTTTACTATATGTGTGTTCCAAAGACAACTCTTTCTCATATTTATATTTAAGTAATGAGGAGACATGTCTCTTCAAGGGACATGTCTATTTGTTAAGTTTGATATATATATATATATATCTCAAAACTTATCTCACATACATACATATATATATGTATCTCAAAACTTATATCTCACACACACACACATATATATATCTCAAAACTTAATCTCACATATATATATATATATATATATATATATATATATATATATTGTTAGGTTTATCCGATTGAAGCCACTAAACATCAACACTCCCTCTTAGTTAGGGAGGAGAAACATAAGACATATATTGCACCATTGGTAATATTAGGAAAGACACATCAAGGAAGTCTTTGATCAGAAGACTTCCATTATATGATATCATATGAGCATTGACCTATCAGAATATCAACACACGTTATTAACCAAATACTCTTTTGATATCATATTAGGTAACATGAGTATTGCCCTATCAGAATATCAATCAAATGATATTCAACAAGTACTCTGAGTATTGGCCCATCAGAACATCAACTAAATGATATTCACCAAGTACTCAATGCAGTAATGACCTATCAGAATATCAAGGTGAGATATTCACCAAATACCTATCATATATCTCTACAAACAACTTATAGAAAATCAATTTAATGGCATCTAACACTTAGTTGTTTATTTACAAGATAAAGCCTTTCATGATCTAATTTCAACATTTACACAAAATATATATCATGATTTAAGTTATTGTAAGATCGTCACCTTCCAATAACTTCTGCAAATACAAGTGATAATAATTTATAAGTCATCACTTCCTCATGATGTACATAGCAGACAGACCCATACACACATTACGACAACACAGATACTATCATGTGGTGTTGTCATGCCATCCATCATGGATCATATCAAAGAATAAGGTTTTCACCTCGAACTTATCTCTCATAGAGAAAAATGTATTACGAGGGTTTTCACTTGGAACTTCTTCTTCATGAAGAAATACTAACCTTTTGACCTCCTTCTCAAGGTTGTTTCCAATAAGGTGTCAAGACTCCCTCTGAATTTGAACCATATCCTCTATCTACTCCCTCTGTCATGAATGTGCCAAACTCCCTCTTGTTATAGAAAGGTAGTCATATTAGGTAGCATGCCTAATGTACCATTTTTTTTTTCTCGCAAGAACATCCTCGGAGGAAAACGAAAAGATCAAGGCAAATATCTCTTATAGTAAATATAAAAATACAAGTAGATAAATGTAATACTCAAAAATAATGAATACTTATTTGCATATCCTTGATACGAGTTGCTTCAATGAAGATCCATCAAATCAAAAAATGCTATCTTAGACTATTTGAGAGACATCTTCCCTCTAAAGATGGTTCAAATGGGAATGGAACATTGGTCATTACTCCCCCCCACAATGTAAAATTTGGTCACTTATATAATTTGAACAATCCTGCATTACATCAAATAATGGAAAACCTTTTTTTTTCACTAAATATTTAATATGCTTCATCACAAATTAAATCTTCACTAAATATTATTAAATGCTACACCATGTCTGAGAAGTTGGTCTTCTCATCTACAAAGGGAACCTATTAGCATTCATTGTTCCTTTTAATACTTTAGCTGCTCCAACTAAACATGTAGGTTGCAGCATTTATGAAACATTACATGTCGAGCTTGTACTAAAAGAGGATCCAAAATAGATCGCAAACATTCCTTGAACATCCATTTGCAAACTCCACACATGATGTCATTTTACCAATGTATAGAGTCAAGGGGCTTTCTCTAGAAGTCTACTACCAGAGATGCCAAAGATAAAGTCTATCATGTGTGAATTTTACTACTATAGACACAATGATGTCTTTATTTGGAGTGAGAAATATGAAAACTTTATGACACCAGTCTTGGCGTTCTCAATCCCGGTAGGCCCATCGACTGTATAGTTTGCCTTCTTATCAAACACCAAATCCTTTTCAATTTGTCTATCTTACTAAAGGGATAGACGTCCTATTCATACAACATGTGGATTACCTATGGACGGTAGCCATGGTCACTTCATAATTCTAGTAGTATGTCTATCTGAAAATTGCAAATTAAATCTTAATGCTCCATTTAAGACTCGGATTACCATCTCATGTGAGTTGACCAATGGAGAAATAACTAATGTTAAAAACTTTGAGATTTTATGGTTCATATTGGCAAAGGTGTGACATATATCTTTTAATAAGCTTGGCCATAACTGAACCCGAAAAATTCATGAGGTCACCCTTGTAAACAAATTTTCCAATAAATTGACCCTCCTTGGTCCATTTGAATTCTATATTCTTCTTTAGCATTTCTGTTAATGGCCGCTGCAACCTCACCATATCTTAATTGAATCTTCTAATAAAGTTTATCCTACCCAAAAAAACTCTACAAACCCTTCTTGTGGTTAGGCAACGACAGTTCAAGAATAGCCTGCAACCCCTCAGGATCAATAGTGACTCCTTCCTTGGACACAATATGTCCCAACAGCTTACCCTCATGTACTATGAATATGCTTTTCTTTGGATTAAGGGAAATACCTAATTCATTGCATTTTTCAAACACTTGCCTTAAGTGCTACAAATGCTCAACTGTAGTTTCACTATAAATTGCCACATCATCAAGATAAACCAATAGAAACTTATAAATCAGACCTTGAAATGCACGTTCCATGGCTTTCTAAAATGTTGCACCAGCATTAGACAACCCAAAAGGCATTTGTTTGTAGGCTATAGCACCCAACATTGTTGTGAAGGTTGTCTTAAACTATTCGGCTTCGCTGACACACTTGATTGTAACCAAAATAGCCATTTAGAAGAGAAAATCATTCAAAACCAGCAACTAATTGTAGAATTTGTTCCATAGAGGGTTGTGGATGGCGGTCCTTCAGTGATGCTCTATTAAGATCACGAAAAATCCACACACAGCCTTATCTCACCATCCCTTTTCCTCACTGGTACCAGATTCAATACCCAAGACGTGTGTTTGATGGGAAAGATGATTCCTCCCTCAATGAGCTTGGTAAATTCCTTGATCATTAGTAGTTCCAATCTTGGATTTATAGGCCTTTGTTTCTGTCTTACAGGTTTGGAATTTGGGTCTAAATCAACTGTATGCTCCACTATACTTGGGTAAATCCCTTCAAATCAGAATACTCGCAAGAAAACACCTAAAGGAATTCTTGACATAACTCCTTAAACTATTGTTTTTCTTCGGCTGAACAAATTTTTCCAACCTTAAGAAATTTGCCTTCTAGAACTTCCAACTCCTCAAAATGATCCTCTTTAACTTGTATCTCGGCTTTACTTTTCCTCAACTGATCATCACTGTTAAAGGTAGACTCTAGTGCAACCGGACCCTTAGCAACCTTGTTATTTTTCAGTTGAATAATTTAGTCATCATTGTAGTCGGCAAATTTTGTATTCCATAGCCGACTAGGTTATGCCGTCGGAGATTTTGTATTTGGTAGTCGATGGGTAGATTAGGATTGATTTGTAGCCAACGGACCCCTTTTTGAAGGTTCAGCGGAAAGTATTTATACCCCGTCTGGGTACATTATAAATCATCTTATCTTATGGAATCTTATCTGATGCTCTGTATGTAACCTGTTGGCATATGCGAATAAAGGAGTATTGTTGTTGTTCGTGTTCATTATCTGTATGCATTAATCATTGAATCATTTAATCTATGCGGTAAACATTTGGCGCCATTGCCCTATGAACCTGGAAGGTGGGAGGAATGAAGATTAATGCCAAATCAGCTTAACAAGGATCGAAATAAGGTCAAGGGAAAAGATGGAATCCGTATTGTGCAAGAAAATTTAATTCTGGCACAACAAGCCGCACGCTAAAGGAGATTTCAAAAGATTGCCGATTGAAACAAGAGCGCTGAAGAATTGTTGGAGGAGACTCGACAGCAGGTGGAATTGGTGGAAGAAGCACAAGAGGAGTTTTTGAATTTGTGTTCGCCGAGGGAAGAGAATCCAAACGGAAGAGCATCGACTCGCACGGCTCGGAGTGCCAAGGGAGCACAAGCGTGGAGTGACCTCTTAGTCCAACATACACTTCCGCTGGGGACAACTTTAGAAGATCCTTCTTCACCAATGTTCACAGCTGTTGAGACCGTTGGTGTGGGAAAACAGTTTGCCGGTACGAGAGTACAGTCTGCTGGTGTGGGAGAACAATTCGTCGATGTGGGATTGCTGACCACCGGTGTGGAAGAACAGTCCACCGGTGTGGGAGAACAGTCCGCCAGTGTGGGAGTGCAGACCGCCGATGTGAGAGTGCAGACCGCTGGTGTGAGAGAACAGTCCGCTGGTGTGGGAGAACAATCCGTCGGTGTGGGATTGCAAATCGCCAGTGTGGGAGTGCAAAGCCACAGTGTCGGAGTGAACAGCACCAGTGTTGCAAGACCGAGCAACACCTATTTACAAAAACCAATTGTGATGGCGGGACCAAAACAAAAATTGCCGAAGTTCGATGGCGATGGTACGGCTGATCCCATTAGACACTACAAAACCTGTGAAACGATCTGGAGGGCTAATGGCATAACTGATGAAGATGACTAGATGAGGCAATTTTCAGCCACCCTACAAGGAGTGGCAATTGACTAGTTTACTAGTACAGATCCACAGAAGCTAGACAGTTGGAATAACATTAAAAAGGAGTTTCTCGCAGAATTTCAACTGTTGCGCAATGATAATGAAATTGTTGGCGAGATCTTCAATACCAAGCAGGGGAAGAATGAAACTGTCTACGTCTACACCAAGAAATTAAAACATTTGATAAATAAAATGGAAAATAAGCCAGCGGACGGACTTCAGAAAAGATGGTTCATGGAAGGCTTACGCTCAAAGTTGCGGAAGAAAATGAAAATTGTGCCGCCGTCGTCATACATAGAATCGTACAATAGAGCATTGAACTTGGAAAGAAAGCAAAAGACGAAAAAAGAAGAAGAATAGTTCCTCCAACTCAGATGACGATGAGTCCTCAAGAGAGGATACCAGTGATGATGAAAATAGTAGCAAGAAGGTCCGCCTCCTACAAAAGGACATGATTCGCATGATGGAGTTTAAAAATATGCAGAAGGAGACAAAGGGCAGTGAGTTGTGGTGCATGGAGTGTAAGACCGATGGTCATACTAAAGGATCCTATCCAAAGAACCAATTCTGCGACATTTGTCAGATCATGGGCCATTTGACGAAGGAATGTCCCTTTAACATGAAGACCAAAGGATCTCCGCATGTACTTCTTACACAGGAGGCGTGCCTGTTAGGCAGTAGTGGAAATACCAATAATGTCGATGCTATGTCGGGAGGATACAAGAATAATAGACGTGGACAGAATAACAATAACAATGCAAACAATAACACTAACAATACCAGCAGAAGCCGAATCTAGTATGATGCAAATGGACGGCCGATCGTACAATGCCATGCATGTAACTTGTGGGGACACTTTGCCCGAGAATGTCCAACTGCAAATGCACCCAAACTATTATGCAGATGGTGCGGACCTGGCGACCATGACAATGCCAAATGTCCAAAATCGGGAGTAAACTTGATCACTGTTGGGACGGATGAAGAAGAGGTTTTGGCGATTACGTGGAGGCAAGCAAAAGAGTACCCGGACCTAGCGGAAGAAAAGAGGAAATTTGGGAAAGTGCGGGTGGAGATTGAAAAGGCATTGCAAGCGGAAACATCTTAGTCGAGGGACACTTTACCGCATAGATTAAATGATTCAATGATTAATGCATACAGATAATGAACACGAACAGCAACAATACTCCTTTATTGGCATATGCCAACACGTTACATACAAAGCATCAGATAAGATGATTTACAATGTACCCAGACGGGTTATAAATACTTTCCACCGAACCTTCCAGAAGGGGTCCGTCGGCTACAAATCAATTCTAACCTACCCGTTGACTACCAAATACAAAATCTCCGACGGCATAACCTAGTCGGCTACGGAATACAAAATCTGCCGACTACAAACACCACCAACACTTCAGCAAGGAACTTCGCAAAACAAAACATTGTACGGCAAATTTTACAAATGAAGATACCTATCAAGATAAATGATTTGCTTCTTATGATGCCCCAACTTCGATCCGCCCTCACAAATATTGCGCCAGCTCCAAGGATACCCAGAGAACAAGGTAGAGGGAAGGAATTGCTGCAGGCAGAGAAGACGAAATGTTGCTAGCCCTCACATCCGGACGGTATCCAGTGGTCGTCGAGATGGGGATCCTCGGACATGTTCTCACAGACACAATTGTTGACGGAAGGTCCAGCATAAATGTCTTACCGAAGGAGACCTGGAAAAAGCTGGGACAGCCAACGTTGTGGCCCCCTACATTTCAGATGCTCACAGCGGATCAGCACGACATTAAACCTCTGGGCGTACTGATGGCACAGCCGGTAATGATTGGTACACAACCATTCCTATTGGACTTTGTCGTGATCCTATTAAAAAGAAAAGGATACGACGCCATCCTTGACCGCAGATGGCTTATTCAAGCCAGAGTCAGACACAACTGGAAGAAGAACACCTTGTCACTCGAAAGCAAAGGCCGGCGATTTGTCATCGATTTGCACACCCAAATGGTCGGGGAAGAAGCCTTCTCATTAGATTCCGAAGAGGAAGAGGAAGGGAAGCAACGTATGGAACCGGATCAGGAGGAAGTCCTACAGTTGGAGGGAGGATCAACAGATGACAATTTGGATTTGGTCAACGGTCTTTACCACTGGCAAATAGAGGACTACGAACTATTCCAGAGCTACAATATACTAACAATTGAGGAAGGTCCGAGGGGAGATGAATTTCCAAAGGAGTTCACTGAGGTAAATGAGGGGGATGCACCGTTGGATGCTACATCCGCCCATGCATTCAGTGGGGGGGAGACAATCAAGTATAATGAAACTACACTACAAGCAATGAATTTGGGGGATGAAGCAGCACCGAAGAACATTTTGGTGGGAGATAATTGGGATCTGGTACTCAAAGCGGCAACATTCAAGATATTCCTGGAATACAAAGATGTATTTGCATGGACATACAAGGACCTGAAGGGTGTACCGCCAGAGTTGTGTGTGCACCACATTCCACTGATCGAAGGAGCAGTACCGATACGAAAGCGACCCTACAGGATGAACAAGAACTACGCAGCACAGGGCACAGAGGAAATCAACAGGATGTTGAAGGCCGAAATTATTTTCAAGGTGCAGACAAGTGAATGGGTGTCACCTATAGTAATCTCATTCAAGAAAGACACCACCTAGATCTGAATATGCGTGGATTTTTTATGCCTTAATGCAATCACGATCAAGGATCCCTTCCCGATTCCATTTATGGACAACATCCTGGAGGAGGTCGACAGACATGAAATTTACTCCTTTATGGATAGGTTCTCCAGATACAATCAAATTTCTATAGCGGAGGAGGACATATTGAAGACAACGTTTGTCGTTGAAGATGGGGTCTATGCATACAACCGGATGCCATTCGGCTTGTGCAACACGCCGGCCACCTTCCAGTGAATTATATTGCACATCTTTGATAAGATGAACATGGGAAACTTCAAAGCATTCCTCAACGATTGGTCGGTATTTAGCGCGGAGGACAAACACCTGGCAGCACTCGGTGAATGTATGGAGAGATGTCGCAAGGCGCGGTTAGCGTTGAACCCCAAGAAGTGCAAATTCATGGTTCCACAGGGAAGATTGCTTAGACACATCTTCTGTAAGGAAGGATTGAAGACTGACCCAGACAAAGTGAGAGTCATCCTGGAAATGCAGCCATCTACTAATGTGACGGAGGTAAAGTCTTTCCTCGGACATATAGGCTATTACAGAAGATTTCTCAAAAACTTTGCCAAGGTGTCATACTTGCTAGACAGGTTAACCTGCAAAGGAGAATCATTCAGATGGGACAAAGAGCAAGATGAGGCATTTGAAGGGCTGAAAGTACGACTGGCTACGGCACCCATCTTGGCATATCCAGACTGGAATAAGGAGTTTCATGTGCATGTTGATGCCTCAAATTATGCAATTGGAGCAACCCTAGCGCAAATAGGTAGCCATGGGTTAGATCACCCGATATATTCTGCCAGCCGATTGTTATCAAAAGTGGAGCAGAATTACAGCATGACCAAATAGGAAGCATTGGGAATGGTCTACGCCGTGCAAAAATTTCGTCATTACTTGCTGGCCACACCCTTTGTCTTCTATGTGGATCATCAGGCCCTGTTATACATGACCAATAAACCTGTCATTCAAGGAAGGATCAGCAGATGGCTACTTCTGTTGCAGGAGTTTACCTTCAAAATCATTGTCCGGCCGGGGAAAAAACACGTTAGCGCCAACCACCTCTCGTGGATCAAAACAGGGGAACCGGGAGAGGGTGTGAATGACGACTTTCCTGATGCATAGCTGTTCCAAATTGCAGTATTCCCGGAATGGTACAAGAGTATTGGAGAGTACCAGTCAACAGGACAATTCCCCAATGGCATGCCACCAAATGAAAGGCGCAAGTTGATAATCAGGAGCCGTACCTTCCAGTTGATCAATAGATTGCTCTACAAAATGGGGTCGGATCATATTCTTCGACGGTGTGTGTTAGAAGAAGAAATACTGCGGGTGTTAAAAGAAGCACATGAGAGTCCCGCAAGAGGACACATGGGACCTGACACCATTGCGCGAAAGATATTGCTCGCAGGACTACGGTGGCCGACAATGTACAACGATGTGCGGGAATGGGTCGTCGGGTGTAACACTTGCCAACAGGCCGGGAAGCCGCTGAAGAGAGACTTCATGCCACTGAACCCCTCCCACGCGCAGGAACTCTTTGAGCGGTGGGGATTGGATTTCATTGGACCCCTGAAGGTCAGCAAGGCTAGGCGGTGCCGGTACATCATTGTCGCAACAGAGTACCTATTTTGCCAATATAGGTACCATATGAACCCTAACTACGTCTAAGATAAGTTTCATGATTTTTTCATTGTTCTCAATCCATTGAGTTTTCTCCAGGTCATTCTCAGGTTGTGTCTTTTATTCTTTCACAAATGAATCTAACTTATTCTCTTTTAGTATCATCATAATTCTTAACTTCCATGATATGAAGTTGTTTGCACCTTCAAAACTATCCTCAAATCCAATCACATTTGACATTATGAAGAATGAGATGTGACTGCAATATCAAGAGAGTGTAATCTGATTTCTCAAATTTATTCAGATGTTCCACGGCTCTACAATCGTGTAAATGCAGAATAAATTTCTATCAGATTTAGTGTAATGGATATATTTTATGTTTCACAATTGAATGATTACTAATTTCTAATTTTTTATATGCAGATTTATATCAGAAATATGGATCTTGATCTTATATCAAATGTCAATGTAATGCAAGTTCAATATTTATAAATACTGAATATTTCCAAGTCTGAGAACTCTCGATCTGTTCTAAATGAACATTTATGAATTTTGATGTTTGTCTAGGAAGATCATTTCAAGTATATATATTATTCGGAATGGACATGTCCTCTAATATGCATCTGTTCATTGCAAAGGAGAGACGCGATAATTAATCGGGATTAGCTAAGACTTCAATCTTAACCAAATTATATGTGCATGTGTGTGTGTGTGGCCACCAAACATGGAGAGATTAATCAGACTTAATCTCATTCAAAATGATCTGCAATCAATAAAGATGGAACATGAAATACTCATAGTTAATCTGTACAAACAGATTTGACAATATATTTGGACTTCCAATTATGATCTGGTATGTGCATGATGAACAGTTTTTCTATCTATGTATATATATGTATATATGTGTGTCAGTATACACGGAATATACTGATATATATGTATGCATATGAATGTCATTCATGTATCTGACATAGCTATCATACTTTAACACATACCCATGAAATGAGTGAGTGCATCAAGCATTCCATATTAGTGTGCGTATAGTATTTCTCTTTGATTGCCATGCTATTTAGTAAGTGACATAATTTGAAACTGAATGCTTACAAACATTTCTAGTACTACATGCCTTTTACTTGCTAGCAACATAATAACAACAAATTTCTATAATGATAATAGTCTAGCCTTTGACATACACTATGTTCCTTGTCACTTTTGGCACTTCATTGGGATATTGTACACATTCACCTTTCCTTTACACCAAATGTGGTCATCCACAAGCATTGTGATGTACTACATTTATTTATTTAGGTCTCTAGTCATACTTCTTCCAGCAATGCAGAGCAATTATGTATCAGTGAACTAAACTTTCAATTTATAATTTGATCATGGAAATGTGAGATATGCCTAATGAGATTCTTAGTCTACTCATAATAATATATAAATCAGTTCTTTAATCACTTATTTGCAAGTATGATAAAAGAAATTTTAGAAAATGCCAAATATTTGCAGATGTTAACAAAAATTTATTTCAAATCATTATTAAGTATAGCTAGACATTCTGGATAAGCATTATCCTTCTAGCTAAATCATAAATGTTGAAGAGTTAAATTATCAATTTGAGATGTCTATATTTTATATAGAACATACCTCGCGTGGATAGTTAGATAGAATAAGGTCGCTCATCCAGACAATGGTGTTAGTTCGAGCTGTGTTCCAGTGCCATTCATTTGGGGGGATATAGTATATTAGCTTAGATCCTGAAAAAAATAATCCAGTTTTAGCCTAGGTTTCGAGGTTATTTATAACTCTATTTGTCACTTTGTAATGAGGAATATAAAGAGTTAAACTCTACTTAAGAACAACAAATATTGCAGACTAAAAAATGGTTCCATCACCATTACAATTCAGAGATCACTCCTCTAAAAATATTCACAGTCAATATGACAATGGAAATGACAAATTCAATATAGAAAAAGAAACCCAATAACTCACCAAAATGTTGCTTGACATATTTCCCAAATGGTATATTTATCGCTGGATAATCCATTAAGACCTGCACATTTACAATTTAGTTGTTCGAATCCAAATAAAATATAAAGAAACATCAATGTTACAAACACCAAAGTAGGAATGCATTACTAAAATAACTATTAGAAGAAGTATATTATTTATCAGGTCAAGAAATATATGCATCTCTGTGGAAATAAAGGTTGCTAGAGCTCTAGAAAGAACAAAATCGTCAAGAATTCTCTCAAATTCACTAAATTATCTAACAATCAATGAGAAATAAAGACAGGTTTAAAGAAGTGTGAAGTACATTACCACAATATCAGGTGGATTTTTTCGAAGGAAGCTCCAAACCGCAGTCTGTAGATAAAGTGAAGGGAAAACTAATGGTAATGCTTCTATAAATCCAATGCAGCTTAACCCACTATTATCTCCTGCATGAATATCATAAGGTGCAAGAACAAACAAAAAAGATAATTGTTACGTTTTTTAGACTGCATCAACTTCACTGGTTTATAGAAAAAAAAATTAACTTCTATCTAAGAATTCTAAATGAATACTACTTCTAGCAATTGATGTTATGATCCATTTTCAATTTTCCAGTCTGAAGAACATAGGAATCTAAAAAACATAAATATTGAGCAACAAGAATAGGCCACCAACCAATCAAAACAGCTCCTGCTGCTTTCATTCTATGACCACCAAGAGCATAAACTTCAACTCTATTGTGATCCAATTTTGATTGCTTTAGGAAATGTGAGGTTAGACTTGCCCCATGTATATCTCCCATAACATCACCAGTACTAATCTACACCATAAATTGCACTCAAACATTAAATTATCTCATTTTAATTGCAAACACAAGAATGTGAATTTGTACACAATATATATATATATATATATATATATATATATAGAGAGAGAGAGAGAGAGAGAGAATCGTTTTCTTGATGCAATAGAAAAAAAAGACCTATGTATCTCTAAAATCGTAGCAGCCATTCAAAAATGATTGAAAAAAGATTGATTTTGGGATTTTCTTTAAACAGTTCACTAAATTTGTATACTTGGATTAAAATGTTTCTTGACAGTGCCACTTTGGCATGCATCATTGATAGCACAACTCTTGGACTTATGGCTTTAACATGCACACTGTTGTATCTTGTGTTGTTTAGCGTTTTGTCACCACAAAATGTAGGTAACAGTGTAAAACTTTTTCAACTTAGTTTCGTTTTTCTCTAATTTTAGTTCATTATTTAATTGGTCAGTATTGATCAATCAATCAAGTTCAATTTTCTTAATGGATACTTTTACTGAAGGCTTTCATCAAGTCTTTTTAGTTTTTCTGTTTGTTAAGTCTATGTTTAATTTTTGAAGACTTTACTGTCTTTTTCTTTGTTTTTGAGTGTGGGTTTGTTAGCTTTTGGTCTTTTGGTTTTGCTCAAATCATTGCTTTCAGTTTTCCCTTCAGTTCGATCTATTGTAGGGCTTAATCGGAGTTGGCAATCAAAAGATATGATCATTTTAGTGCCCAAAAGGTGGACTCTCTAGGTGCAACTGCACAATTTAAAATATCATGTTATATTTTAAACTTGGCATTCACTTTTGGAAAATATAACATAAATTGACTTTATGTTATGTTTTTAAGTTACTTTATCACTTAAATGACTATAGTGCACTTTATGTTATATTTTCATGTTGAGTTATTTTTTAATTTTTCACTTAAGTTACTGTATTAACTATATAGTTTGATTTAATTTTTGAGTTTTAATTCAAAACATCTCAATAAATATTACTTTTTGAATGATATTTGCACATTACATATTAAACTATATAGTGTCAATATTATTTATGACCCAATTAAGTAATGTTTCTTCAAAAATCAATTATACATGTGTTTAATTGGTCATTTAAGTTGTGCAAACATGTCTTTTGACCCATTTGCGTGTAAAATATGCAAAGGCTTCTAGAGAATGTGTTTTTGAACTAAATGCATCCAAATGTCTTTAACTTAAAATGTGCAATGAGCCTTTATAGAGTGAGCAATGCATATTCAAGTTCTTAAAATGTGCAAACTAGAGTGTGTTTTGCACTAAATGATTTATTAACTTCACATTTTTAAACTATGCAATGCTTCACTAAGAGTGCGTTTTGCACCTTGAGAGCATATTGCATGTTTTAAAATGTGTAATGGCACTCTTAGAATCCATTTTACATGGAGAAATCAATTGCATGTTTTTAAAATGTGCAATAGCACTCCAAGAGTGTGTTTTTTACCAGAAGACATTTTAAAATATGCAATCTCTCTTCAAGAATGTGTTTGGCATAAAAAAGGCAAAGACATTTATTTTAAAACATGTAATGCCTCTTCAAGAATGTGTTTGGACTTCCAATCCATGCATTTGCATCTTGAGTCCACGTTTTTGCTTCCAAGAGCAAAAATGTCCATGCATGTGCCCTTGAAGAACACGTTTTTGCCAAGATTGTTCAGATTTGTTCCTCCCATGGCATGAAATCACTTCCATAAGGGGCGTTTTGGCATTTCCATGCTTTTTCACGCTTAAACCGTTGAATCTCCTTGCAAAAACATTGTTTCTCATAGCATTTTGGATCCATGTTTTGGTAAAAAAATCCAAATTTGGAGGTTTTTAGATCACAATTTGGGCAAAATGAGAGGAATTTTGGCATTTCTATGCGTAATCTTGCTATTGAAAAACACATTTTATGCCCTCCATTTGCAAAAACATTTCATTTTGGGGCAAATTCGAAACATGTTTTTGTTGAAAAACGTCCCAGGAACTTGTATTTTGCAAAAACGTTGGTGTTATGAGGGATTGTAGGGCACATTTTTGGCATTCTTATCTAAAAATGCCTCATTGAGTGCTCATTAATCATTCATCATTGCAAGTTTGAAAGAGTATGATTCGAATTTTGGTGGAGAATTGGTCTTCAAATCTATAAGTTCTCCACATTTGGCTCCTTAATCTTCAAGTGGACATTTTCAATCTTGCTCATTAATTTGTGCTTATCTTGTTATTCTATTGCATATTTTAGCTTGATGTTGTACACTTGTCCATAAATATGCCATGAAAAGTGCATTTTGCCTTTAAATATGATAAAAACTCTCATTTCATGCTTTTGGATTTTCCCAAAACTCCAAATTTGAATTTGTAGTTTCAAGTAACTTGCCTTTTGGCATGTTTGAGTCTAAAACCAAAGGTACGTGTTTCTTTTGTGCTTGATTTTGTTGTTTGTTTGCTTGCTTTCTCGTTTTTCTTCATTTGGAAAAAATTTTAAGTTCTTTACCAAGAACTTGAGCCCGTTTCACTTCACTCCACCCTCCACCTCTTCATGCAAGTGCATCATTTCATTCCATATCTGTCATTAAATGCCATGGCACGTTGCATTTCATTCTTCACATGCGATTATATGTAATCTTACCCTCCATCCGTATTTACATGTTATCTCATTCTTCATTCCCACTTACACACATTTCCATCCTCCGAACCCAATCGCATGTCACATTTACATTTAAATCACTTTACATGTAATTGTATCTTGAGAACCTGTTTTTGACTAAAGGTCACTCTTTTAAAAAGTCAAAAATCATCATTTGCACACATTCCCGTGTGTCCAACATTCACTCCTCAATCCTTTACATGAGGACTCATCCTTTACACATGTTTCCATCCTCCCAAGTTGTATATCAACCTTGCATATGTGTGTCATATCCTTTCAAGATCATTACACTAGATCTTTGAAGTATTTAATCCATGCTCCAAACCTTTGTTGCTGATCAAGAATCAACGTTTTTATGGAATCAATACCCTCTGATAATGTGTTCACATTTTGGGATTTTCATGTTGCAGCACAAAAAATGTAATGTCTCCATTTTCTACCAGCATCAAATTTTCATGGATTAGCCTATTAATGTGATCCTCGTAGGCTAATTATTATGGATAGAGGGTCTTCTGAGGTAGTGGTTTGACTTGGGAGGGTCTTATCTTCTCCACAATTCAATAAGCTATAGGTTGGTCTTTGTTTGGCTTAGATTGGACTTTATTTGAGTTTAGTTTTGTGTACTTACTATTTGTAGTAAGTTGGTGTTGATCGAGATGGACCCTTTCTATTTTTGGAAAGTTCATTTGGTCACATGGAGAAATAATAGGTATGACTCCTATTTTAGATGGCATATTAAAATGATGAGTATTTTGGGAGTTTTTATATTCTTAGTGGCCAAAATTATTATTAAGTAATTAAATGGCTTATTATAAAGTTATAATTTCACTTTATAATTTCACTTAAGTTGAAGATTGAGTTATCAGTGGAAAGTGTCATTTATTAATTAGTTCAGTCAAGTCAAGTGAGAGAATCTAATGGACGCTTTTAATTAATGTTGTGTGGTGAAGCTTCTTGAGTGAAGTTACATTCTGGCAACAAAAGGAAATCTGGAGGTTATAAATACAAGCCCATTTGTTGAGAAAAGCACGCTTGCATATTTATTTACTTTTATTGCCTTTCTGGCTTTTTCTGAGGTTTTGAATTTTGATATCCTTGCTGAGGTATAAGGGTTTTGATGCTGAAAAGTGGTTTTTAATTCACAGTTGAGGTATTGTGAATTAGTTTCTGAGAATTGTTTTAAATCACTAATGAAGTATAGTGATTTAATTATATTTTGGGATATTGGTTGAATCTTCTCTACTGTATTCTCTGTGGCTAGGAGCGATTGTTGGTTGGAATAATTCAATGTCTTCTCTTACTGTATTGACTGTGGCTGAGAGGGCAATTCTATCTTGGAGAGTTTGGTAATTTATATCTCTAATTTCTGGTAATTTTTTATTTGGATTTCTCAAGGCTAGACATTTGTGGTTTTACTGGTGATAAAGTTGTTATGTGATTGCAAGCGAAAATTGTCTAAAGCATACTAAGTTAATGAATAAATTCAGAATTTGATGTGAGCCATTTGTTTTTTCAGATTTAAATGTGCAAATTCACATGGCAGATTTATATACTAGTGATTGATATTTATTTCAGCAATTCATAAAGCTAAAGTTGTAATGTCCCCAATTTTGGCAGGTCTACTCAATTGATGGAATTAGCTCATCATAGCGACCCTCGTGAGCTGACAGGGTGTTTTGGGGGTCTCAGTTGTGGATTTACTATTTTTAGTAAGTTTATTTTCGGCACTTGCTATTTTTTGCAATGTAGTAGGTGGCTTCAGCAATTGCTCGTCACCTACAATTAATAAAGTCATAAATTGCATGAGCTCTTATTTATTTATTAATCATTAAGTTGCATTATTATAATAATGTTTATATTATTATAACAATGACTTTAAAACATATTTCTTAAAAAGCAAGTTGGAAAATTTCTAATGTTGAGTTCTTTTGGGAAACTTCCACAATTTCTGAAGTGGAGTTTTAAGGAAACTTTGGCCAACCTTATTAATGAAAGCTCATTTCATTGGGAAAGGCATGCTTGAAAATATAGGGCAGCATTTGGAGTTTCAGCAAGCCTACAATAAACTTTCAATGGCCTATGAATGACTTTGGAGGGCCTGTGATTAATTTCATGAGGCCTGCATTTACTTGTTAGGCTTGCGTTTGAGATTTTGAGGCCTGCATTTGCTTCCTTAAGTCCTATCACATCTTGGGGCCTGTGATTTCATTTTGGGGTCTACATTTAGTCTTTGCACGTGTTCAGATGTGTAAGGGCTTGTCAATTCAAGCAGAGTAGTGTTTACTTTTGGAAGGAACAACAGCAGCCTATAATTCAATAGTGGAGATGAAATTGCATCTCCATATTTTTTGTTATTTAATAAATTAGTTTGTTGTATATCGTTTGAAGCAAAGTTGTTAATGAATAAACTTAGTAGTTTGGTGTGAATCATTTGTCATTCCAGAGTTAATTATTTTGCAATATTCATAGGGCAGAATTGGATATCAGTATTTGGCATCAATCTATGCACAATTCTAGAATCAAATTAATTTGAATATTGTGGGCACTTAATTTCATTCTCTAGTTTGGTGTTCGAAATTCAAAATATCATATTTGCAGTGATAATAATGAAGCCTATTAAATGTGAAGAAAAATGGTGTTTGTCTAATCTATAACCAAATAGGCTATTACAAAGATTAACTGAATTTGTGAAAAATTGTTGCATTTTCCTGATACCGTGTTTTGAAATTTTAAATACCATATATTCAGTGATAATTGGGTTGTCTACCAAGTGTTTGTCTGTTGAAATTTCAAATGTTTGAATAAGTGGTATTGCTAAAAGCATAACCGAACAACGTTATTACAAGAAATGCCCTCATCCACAAAGTCTAAAAGAAAGATGAAGTACCAATTCGATAAAGAGTTAGCTCATGCAACTGCATCTCAAGTTTCGTCACCTCTTGATAATGTTTCTGACACAGAAATTGGGCATGTTGACACAGCTAATTTCTTACAAAGGGTTGAATCTCCTTCAACTCATGAAATGAAGTGCATCAAGAAGAGTAATATTCATTTGGTATCTACTTTCCCTATGATTGCCTTGGAACCGGAATTCGTTTCGGGTTGTGCACAAAATTTCAGTGCAAAAACCAAGACAATAAAGAATACAGAAGGAAAGGTCATCATTAGCCTTGATCCAGAGGTTATTGAACAAATCTTTAGAGTTCCTAAAAATGCAGAGTGTGTGGACTTGTCTAAGGATATTTCTTCAAAGTTGTGGAATGAAAAGAGGGTGGATAATCAGAAATATGTAAGTGCATATTGGTTAAAGGTCAGAAGAAGCAATTTTTCAAGATGGCCTAAAACCATTCACAGGTCAAACTTCAATTCAGAATGCAAAGACTTGATAACTCTTCTCAGCAATATATGCGGTCTCAAAGATTCCAGTGACTTTGAGCCTTGGATGTATAAATTCACTCTCCAGGTCTTTGATAATGAAGAACCTATCTTCTTGGGAGAACTTATTAGTATTGCTATTTGTGAGCAATTTCTTAATGTAGGAACCTCAGAGCCATTCTACATGAATTCCTACCCAATTTACATAGTTGAATCCGTGGGATCTTTCTCAAGTCTCTCCACCAAAGGGGATTGGTTACAAGTTCCTATTTGGGACTACTATGATCAAATCACCTTGTCACGTAGCAAATATCATTACACGAGTCCAAGATGCATTTTTTTTGATATTTCCGCTATTTATTTGACAAACAGCTAGTAATCAAGCGAATGTCAAATGAAGCTTGGAACAAGGCTAACCAATTTGGTGCTATCTTACTACAGTTTCTAACTTTCACTTATTTGAGAGTTGGTTATTTCAAAGGAGAGCCATATACTCTGCCAAGATATGCTACAGATAAGATCATGCTGATGGAATTAGCCAGACAACTCATGGAGGTATAGTCTTATCTGAATTCTCTACATAGGCTAGGTTTTAATATCACTACTGCCAAACCCTTGGTAATTGGTCAGTGTATGATCAATTCAGTTTACAAAGAAAAGAATATGGAGGCAAAACTTCAGTTTATCGCATTAAAAGGTTCAAAGCTAGGTTTGATTTTGATTATCAAGGGATGCATTCAATGATTAAGAGAGCATTCACCCATGTCCATCGCATAGAGGACATATGGATTAACCTACGCATAGAGCTAGATATCATGAGAATGGATTACTGCAAGCTCACCCTACAGCAAATCATTGGTCTTAACATGCTTGAAATTCCATCTAATTTTCAGATTGAGCATGTTGGTAATATTCTTGATCTAGAATACCATCGTGTTGGTTTTGATAAGAAATGTATGTTTCCTATATAGTGGCAGCAGAAAGAAGGTATATCCATTTTCAATAGATTTCAGTCCATCCTGGTGAATACAAACAAATGATTGAAGATCAAAGGTCTCAAGAGAGTGAATCCCAAACTTGGGTTAGATTGTGGAAGTTTTGGACTGCCTAGAAGGAAATCTCAGCTGGAAATTTGAAGCAAAAATGGTGCATCTTCTTCAGCTGCAACACAATCTCTCAAGTTCAAGTTACAAGGTGGAAAGGGGTCTTAGTCATCTCATGAACCCTCACAAACACCTGCGCAAGCTCAAGAGTCTGATGAGGAAGGAGCTAAAGAGGAAATTGCATCTGAAGAAGAATCTGATGAAGAGGAAGGAGAGGTTATGATCATAACTCCTCCACGACCAGTAAATCAGCAAGGTCCATCCATTCAAGAAACACCTTTTCTTGGTGTTATAGATGATGATGTGGATTTATTCTCCACTGTTTTCACATCTATTATTCAGGCCTCAGAGGTGAATATATTAGAGCTTCCTATCTTCTCAACAGCTCCTATTCTCACAGCTCAGCAATGCGAGAACTTTGGGAATATGTTTGAAGATTTTCCAACATTAACTGAAGGTCAAGTTTCCCAACTTGATACTTCAATAGCTGGTTTTGAAGCATTCATGACAAAGTCTTCTCAACAGGCACCTCTTGGTACAACAGTACAAATCAAACCCTACGCAATCACTACAGAAATACAATCAGGATCAATGTCGATGGTTGTTTCTACTCTTGAATCAACAAATAAGGGTTTTAGTTTCCTGCTTGGTTGGGCAAAATTACTATAAAGAGAAGGAAGGTTGTGCTACCCCTAGATAATCTTCCTATTAAGAAAACCAAGTCTAAATCTTTGAAAGATAAGATTGTTTCAAGGATCATACTTGATTCTGATAAAACTAAGTTTGTGGAGGTTGCTAAACCACTAGTGGACAAACTAGTTGAAGAACTTAACTGTTTGGATTACAAGTTCACCAAAATTGAACTTAGTGAGGAATCACAATTGATTTGTCTACAAGATGCTCATGATGCACTTGCTAATGTATCGAAGAGTAAACATGAGTTGTGAGAGAAAAAAAACCAACTCAAGCAAGAAGTTGCTCTCCTAAATGAGGTTATTCAATAGTAGTCTTCGCAACATACAGTTATTACATCTTGGACACCTCAAGAGAAGCGGATCATCGAAGGAGCAAAAACTTGGTTTGGAGAAATTGTCTCTAAAGGAGTTCAAGCCATCACAAATGCGATCAGAATTCTTGAACGTATCAAAGAGATTGAAGAAATGTTGCACGACTTGATTGCATCTTTAAGTTAGGAAGCTAATACACTAAAAGAAATTTTGAGTGATTGGGATGAGATTGCCAAATCTGATTTGGATGCCATGGTCATATGTGGTATTGTTTTGTCTTGTGAAATGTTCTACAAATGTCATGAACTCATGGGTTATAAAGAAGAAACACTAAGAAAACTTGTAACAAGGTTGCAGTCAATCTTAGCAGATTGTCAAGCAATAGAATCCGGGATCATGTGTAGCATGGGACAAATGGAATGTCAAGTTCTTGATGAGCATGATAATTTGGTCGCAACTGCAGAATAGACTTCAAAATATACAGTCAGAGTTAATGCTCATTTAAATTTTGAAGATTTTGGTTCTCATACAATGAATAAGTTTGCTTTGTACAAATCCTTAGCAAAGCACTTATAGGATTCTCTTGTGGCAAATTGCAAAGTTGTGAAATCAGCATATGCCGATGGTGTGAAAATAGAAGCTATATCAAAGACGATGGAGATTTTAGATTTTCCTACAGTGCGTGATGTTATTATCAAGTTCAAGGCACTTTAAAAAAATCCTTAGGATTGTTTCTTTGCTTTTCCATCTTCTTTCCTCTCTATTTCATGTTTGTAGATTGAAGAGGATGTATGACATGAAAATATGTAATTACATGTAATACGATTTACATGTCCTTATGACGTGTAATCCAATAATTTCTCTTGTTAATAAGACTGGGTCGAAGTTGGTTGAGTTGCCCCCACTTTTTCCTCCATCTTTTTCTCAACTCCTTTACCTATATAAAGGAGTGCCCCCTCATTGTAAAATCATCTTTATTTCTTATGCAAAAGAGCTCTAGAGAAATTGTGCGAGCATATCTTTGATTGTGTAGTGTTATTTTGAAAGAAAAGTGAATACAAAGAAACAATTGAAGTTGAACTTTGATTGAGTGCAATTGTTACTTGTGCAAGTTGGAAGCTTTGACTATGATTTGCATTTGTTATCTTTGATTCATGTGTTTTTGCATTCTTGATAATTGAGTATAAACAGTTAGGAAGCAATCGGCCAAAGCTTTGACTGAGAGCGGTTGTGGAGAAACATAGACTAGGAGCTTTGACTGTAGCTTGTATCTCTTTCTTAATTCACAAAATAGTTTGAATTCTTTACTTCTGGAAGTCTTTGTGCCCCAATAGTAAAGGTTATTCCTATAGCGTAGATTAAGACTGGACTTAGAGCCAAACTGGTACGCTTTCAGCTAGCCTTTGAGTTAGTGTTAGTTTATCAATACTACAGTTTACAACTCTAGATAGGAGTGTAGTTCAAGGTTTCATCTTGCCCATTACTCGTTTTGCGGGTAAGTGGATTTTTTTCTAAAAGTTAAGACGAAAGAATATTGATAAGACCCTTTCAAATATCTCAACTCCTTACTTACCTTGAGTTGATTCAAGGAACGTTGAGAAGAGGAACCCTTCCCTTTAAGGTTGGAGAGATTGTGTCTCACACACTGTGGCGGGTCTACCTATTTTGCAACTGAATTTTACCCAAAACTATCGGTTGCAAAATATCCACCTAGCATCTTAAACTTGCATCCACAAAATCAGTTCTTATCTTGCATGGGGTTCACATCCTTCTCATTGTAGCCCTAATCCTTTAGGGTTATACTTTCCAGTTTCAATAACAATAATAAAGTATTTAATGGATGAGAGCCTCCTTTATAAATAATAATCCAAGCTTGTGAACAAAATTAATATTGTCTGGTGATGGCCCAACAAAATCCTTTCTAAATGCTTATGTGGAAAATAATGCCATATGTAGACACAAAGCTTAAGAACTAACACAACTTGCAATTAAGTTCTGGGAGCAATAAAAAATTTACAAATATTTTATTAGTTCTGGTAGCTCTCAAGAATTAGAACATGACAAGGGGGATAAAATGTGAAACTGAAAATTGCATTGAGGCCCTTAAGCAGAAAGTGTTCATGTGGCACTTACAAGATATTGTGATAGACTGAATTAGCATAAGTAGTCAAAAATTAGAAGGTGGAGTTCAGTCATTAAATGAAACCATGAAAAAAAAAAAAAACTTTCTCAAGGAACTGGAGAAGAAAGTATTTGGAAATTCATGACTGTAGGATAACAAACTGGCTGGTATTGTTTACAGACTCCCCGCAGACGCATGTTGTGAGGATGAACTATCCCATTCTTAGAACCTGATTTCCATGATGCCATATTGCAATTCATTAAAGAAGATGATAATGTTTATGCTAATGTTGTTTACTCTGTCAATGAATTTGAAACCTGATAATACCATGTATAATTTTTCTTACATTAGCTCCATGTTGAATCATGAAAGTTAAGCATGATCTCACTAGTTCTTCAAAGACCAGACTAGCGGTTTGTTGATCAAGCTTTTTGACTAGAAAAGCTTAAGGCCAGGTTATCTTACGAATTGAGGTATAGACGAGATCACCTATATCATATTAGGGACCTAAGGGTGTTCATAAACATTTCATGAAAATCTCTTATAGACTGTAAAAGATCCAAGATGAGGGTTAATAATTTTTTTCCAGAATGGTACAGACCCTGAACAGAAAAGCCTTTCTGCAATAAATAGTTTTTGAAGTCAATCAATTCATGGTTATTTTGTTGCTATAAGGTTCATATTTTAGTCTTTTTTTCTTCAGCATCATTGCTAACATATTTCCTTACTGTCAATCGTCTTTATGTCTTCTACAGGTGACTATGGTGTCAAAGACTCAAATATTTTGTGCAAAAAGTTATGCAATGGTGATATTGAATTAACTCATATGAGAAACACAAAGAGACCCACGTTCAAATCCTTGCAACATGACATTACTAGGCCTAAAGAATGGATACCCTCAAAGCTTGTGGACGAGGGATTGTATGGATAAGGATTTCTGAGACATTGTCTAAGGAAACCAAACAGAACCTTAAAATCAGCAAATCAAAAAGCATAAACCAAGAAATTGATATCATTATAGAAGCAGCTAATGCTCAGTCAGAATATACAACATTGATATGAGAAAACTGCTATATAGGATGCCTCTCATAAAACTAAATAAATTGCATTTTGTTGAATGAATTAAGAAGAATGTGCTTCACCAATAAAGGAGCTAACTCAAGATTCACTGAAAAAATCAAGTCATTGAACATCTCAAAGATCAAGATGTCATCTAAGTTGCCAATTCAAGTTCTGGTTCTTAGGTAAGTGGGTATGGCAGGTTTTTTTCCTTGGGTATGTTCAAAAATAAAAGTTACAAGTATAAAAAGAAGAGCGATACTAATAAATCCATAATAGCTGATAATATTAGAAATAAAATACCTCACATATCATACTTGATAATTTGCAAAAAATGAAAATACTCAAGCCTGAAATTTTTATTACACAATGAAAATTACAATTACAATTTGACATTTAATATTCATATTTTTTTATCAAAAGCATCACTTTATACATAGAGAGATTTGATGAGAATTTAAAAGTAATGCATATTTTATTTTATGTGCATGCACATATTTTGGTATATTTGCTTGGGTCCTATTGATGCGTGTTGTATGGCCTAACAACAATAGAACAAAATATTGAGATATATTATCCTCTCTTGATCAAAATCATGTGTATGATAAGATTGTTGAAGATCATACAATTGATTCCAAGGTTCCTCTTATGTCAATTATTGACTAAGGATAGCTCAATGGTTAATGTGATATGTTGTTTATCACGAGGGGTCTTACGTTTATGTTGCTCAAGTTGACTTCTGATGATATTGGATGTGCGAGATTTCAAAAGCTATTGCAATCAAGTACTTTTTTGGTTTTCACGAATATGCAGAAAGCAAAGAAAATAGGGTTTAGGGATTCTATTCTACTCCTAAGAATTTGAATGATAAACACTTCTAAAATGAAGTCTGCTAGACTTTACTTTTCCAAATTCAACAAAGGTCAATTATCAGGGGATGTGCAAAATATTTTAATATCTCGATGAATACCATCATAAAAAACAATATGCATCCAAGATCGAAGTAAAGTCTCCACATAAGAAGCTCAGGTCTAACCTTACATTGTGTTTGAGAATCACTTAAAGAACAAAAGGTATGAGAGAATTGAATTCACGACAATATTATTATTATTCAAATTCATCTAAGTACTTGAAAGCAAATCTAAAGTAAATGAGGAAACATAGAGAACATGCAAGCACTAAGACAGATCAAGAGATCTTCAAACTTCAATGAAAACTTTATTATTTTAGTAGCTCATAGCAACAATCTCCAAATTTTGTCCTTTACAAATGAGACATGCGGCCTTTACACAAGTCCCTAATTACAATGAGTGGCCCAGATTGTGCCACCTTAGCCCTAATTAGGCTTAGCGCAAGATGAGATAATCTAAAACTGATTCACAAGACCACTTGGACAAATTAGAAAGAAGACTACCTTCTTAGTGGGTAATAAATGCCCACCATGCATGTCCATTCAGCAAGGGAGTGGGCTGACATCAATACCCACTATGCATTAAATACTCCTTTGAATTCATGGAATTCAGTCAACATGGTCTCCAACCCATCTACACTAACACTTGGCATTGATTCCCACTTGAATTTTAGGATTGTCATCTCTCGCTCAAGTTTTTTCAAACTGCCCTCTAATCTAGTATTGAGTCTTGGGTTGTGTGCATGACATTTGAAAAAATGGAAAAGATCTCAAAGTCGTTCTTCATAAAGAAATTTAAACAAAAGAACTCCAGTTTACTTCTTAGGTTGTCCACAATTTTTTCATCCTCAGCTAATCTCAACGATAGCGATGTTGCAACTATTAAGGTTGTAGCTTTTGTTGGATTGATTTTTACATGAGATACCTTGTTGATAGTAAATCATCTTTAAAATAAATATCTTAAATATATAATAAATATTATATATGTAATATAATATATTATATATAATATATTATCTATTATACATTATATATTATTATATAATAATATATTACATATATGGTTAACATATTAATATTACATATATGCTTAAGATGAGTTACATATATGGTTATTTATATTACTATTATATTAATGTTAACTAGTGATGTTTAACCGCAGAGACATGTCTCCTCCTCTCATATTTATAAGCCTTCATTTGCATTTGGAACTCAATCAATACAATGGCAATTGTCATTACATTTGCAGTGATCCTAGAAATTAACAGCAATTATTGACAACCTTCATCAAATGAGTGGACTCCAAATTGAAATGTTTAAAGATTTCCTTTTCCATGATATTGTGCTATGCCAATGGGCAAAGTCATACACTTCTCCTCTAACCACTCCACCATCAGCTAAGATCTGTCAGGGAGCCTCTACTAAAACTTGTAGGTGTGAGATTACTTCATCCCGATATATATGTTCATCATCCCATGACTAATATAACAACTCTATTCTAAAGAGAATAGCCAATTCCCCTTCGTGAATTTGCACAAAAAGTCTTCAACAAATTTGTATGCCTCTCTTTAGATGTCTTCTACCTAAGCTTCTATATTTTGACAAATTTGGCTAATTCTTTCAGTACCCTATATTGACTCAGCCAGAAGAACTATAGGAGGAACAAAGGATTGCTTTTATTCCCTCACTAGATGAGATAAACTCTTTAGGTATTTACAATAATCTTTCTTCTCACTTTTTACCTTCTAGTTTCCTCATCTTTTACTCCATCACTTCTGCAGAATCCTCAATTTCTTCACTATCCTTCTCCCAAGAGACATGTCCCAAATGCAACTTTGTCACTTTATATTTATGTACAGTAATTTGATCCTTTGTTTTATCAATCACAAACATTGCAAGTTGTAAAGTCCTGGATCCAAAATCCCCTCTAATGACCTTTGCAAAGTTCTTGGCTTTGTTATTCTCCTTTGTCGTGTTGACTAGGTTCAGAATTTCCTACAGCTCAAATGTCATGCTGATTTCTTTCTCCTTATTTTTTTGCATCCTTTGCCTTAACCAATCTAGAATGGTAGCATGTTGATCATAGATTGACAACTTCTCTTGCCTTTGTACTACCCTTCCATTGATCTCTTCCTCGACAACGAGACTTTTTATCATCGTCTCAAGAACCTCTACTTCTATAGTAGGAAATTTTTCCTCTATGGCAAGAACTTTTGTCCCCATTTCTTGTTCTAAAATGGCCCCAGTGCTTTCGACAGCAACATCTTGTTCCCTATCTCTTCCTTGGGAAGACATGATAAGCATTGATGATTTCTATAATGTCCCCCTTTTCTGGGACATTATAATTATGTGCGGTGGCTTGCTTCGCCTAAGTTTCAGGGGCGGAAAGGTTCTTTGCACGTTTCAGTTCAAGGTTTGGCCTAGGCATTTCTAGTTTCAGACCCATCGGAGTAGTTAGCAAGTTGTCCGGATACTTACTATTTTTAGTAAGTAAACAGAGCGCAGTATTTTTCGGTACCTCAGTGTTGGTTTGGTAGCATCTCGCCGAGAGCTTTCCAATGAGCTATTGCATGTGATTATCTGAGTTCATTTGGTCAGCTATTTTAATTCCTGGTGATTATATGGTTTCCTGACTAAGTGATTATTAAAGTCATTTAATTTGTCACTTTATTTTAAAAAGTCACTATGTTCACTTAAGATAAAGGACGAAAAAGCTGCTTTATCCCACATTGCTTAAAAGAGCGTGTATCACTTTGGGAAAAGTTATAACGGGACAACAAGCTCCACACGTGAAGATATGAAGATTATAATATTCACGCAAATATTAATCTGGGAACTGGAAACAATTGTTGGTTTCTTCTTCTAGGACGCAAACCCTTGGAGAAGCGTTTGAAGGTTGGACACAAACCTAGCCTTCTTACAGGTTTCATTTATATTTCCAATCTGACTGTCATTTTTTGTTTATAAGATTGGATTACTTGAGTTGTTGCACATTATTGTATTGCTGATGTATAATACAGTAGCGCATTTTGAGTTATTTGAGTTAACTCCTAGTTTTAATATGTACTTCTAATTATTGGAGAAATAAAACAAGTTTTTCTAAGTTTCTTTGAATGCAAATCTGCGGGTTACAAATTGTTTTAAGTTATGAAATTTATATCAAGTGTCAGTTTATTGTTTGGTTTTAAATTTGCAAGTCTATATCTCAATTTTTAGTAAAATATCTGGAAAGCGATATTACAGTGGTATCAGAGCCAAGAATCCTGCCATCCTGTGGAAATACACAAGAAATTTATGAGATCAAACATTCTAAGGTTCTAGTTGCTTTGATGTGACAGGTCTGAGGCTTTGAGGACGAAGACCCTCAAGTCTGAAACAGTAAAGAGCTGGACATTACCCCATGCTTCTTTTTAGAGTTACAGTTGTATGCTTTTGGGCAAAAAATCGGCAAATAGCAAGCTTTCCAGTTCAGGCATGAAGTAAGTTTCATTGTTTTTGCAATCTGGAGTTTTTGAACACAATCTTATTCCCTTCAGGAAGTTGAGTTTATATGATAGTAGGAATATTGCCATTGGTTTGAGAAGCAATAGCTGGGTTCTTTCCAATCTACGTCTCTGTGAACTTAACCAGCAAAGTGTCTGGAAGACACCGACTAGCATGAGCTTTAGTGTTGGTCGTATTTAAGCATTGCTGGTCTTTGAACTTTGATAGACGAATAGCATTTCCTAGTAGACGTCACATTATTAGAGGGGAGAAGGTTACAGGAAGTCGGAATAGTATTTCTGGCAATGTTGACAGGTGTTGGATATTCTCGTGCAGTTACCCAACAGCAAGCTAAATCTCACCATGGCAGCAAACCTTCACGGGCATGGTCACAGTCAGTTGGAGAACTAAAAAATTGGGCGGAATAATAAAAAGTACATCTGAAAAGAGTAACTGGCATTTGTATTCTTCATGGACGTCATTTTGGAAAATCCCTTTGCTCTAGACGTCTACAGATCAAACTGGTAAGTTGGACGCATCCAGATTTCCTATACGCAGCCAGATATCATTGAGTGGAGGCATTGATATTTCTTGGCGAGTGGAGATAGTCGTCAGGTTTTAGAGGTGATTAATGTGGGCTTGAAAACGTCAATAAAATACTGCACTTGGGCGTTCTGTGAATAAGTGTAGGTTGGTCGTGAGGGATTTGTGATAAACGTAGGTTATGCCAAGACGCAATCACTGCCATTCCAATAGGTAGTTTGAATGTGGTTTTCAGTCACCTTTTGATACATTCGTGGCCAGGCACTGGTTCACAACAGGATATCAACAAAGAGAAGACAAGGTTGGGTTTGTTGCAGGTTTAGTTCCATTTAAACAGTGGTCAAGTATGAGTCAGAAGTGAGCTGGAAGAGTGCTTCATTGGGCGTCTCCAATATTAAACGTGCTCCTCTAGCATTCTGAATCTGACATCTCTTACCTTATATACTGGAAAGGTAGAACCAAATCAAGAGTTTAAAGTTTTGATATGTGAAGGTGCAAATGTTCTGCTAACAAAGTTCGTGGAGGATGCATTTAAGGAGGACTATGGAAAGATTGTTAACTTTCAGCATTTGGATAAAGTGCTGAGATCTATCCACAACTAGCACTCAGAACGAGGTCTTCTTGCAAAGGTTTTAGGCATAGAGATCCTATATGGTGGAATTTTGTTGTTACAAGTCTCTAGGATAGAAGTAAATATTATCAATATTCAATTCCTTGATAAGAAGACTGGTGAACCAACTCTAGGAAAGGCTCGACCAGAGACTCTTCTTCGACAACTCACAACTAGAAGGGGCCAAGTTTACAATGTACAACAAGGAAAAAAAAAGATGTGGAGACTGTACTAACAATGGGAATCATGGAAGTGATAATGTATGGTCTGAGACTGAGCATATGTTCTTAATTTCTAAACTATTATTGGTTACAGTCATTGATTTGTAAGTTAGAGGAAGGTCTGAGCAGTAGTGGGTATTCTGAACTTGTTTCCACTAATGAAACATGATATTCGTGGCTTCTTTGATAACGACTACCAAATATAAATTCAGAACTTGTGATAGAACTGGTGTAGTTTCCTTTAATGCTAAATACGTGACGAGTTGAGAGGAAGTTGTACGTAGCGGCCACACACCATAGTGGAATGAGATGATATCGCAGTCGGTTTGAACAAGTTATATCAGTCGGATATTGGCTGTGTTACCTCATAAGGAGTCGGGCCTGTAGTCACAGACGTATTTTGCTAGGAATACCGTTAGCAGGGTGTGTGAGACTTCGACCAATAACTTGGCTCACCTTCGAATTCCAATCGCAGTGTTTAGCAAGGCATATACATTGTTTCAACCATATAAGCCACAGCCAGTAGATCGTGTCCATAGGCAGTATCTAATCAGACAGGCATTCAATAACTGCTTCCTGGATCGAATACAACAAATATGGAGTGATGTGCATTTCAATTAAACTCATGTTCTCTGCAGTAGCATAATAGTAACAAGTTTCATGTGGTTCATAGTTTCATGACAACTATCTACGCCAGTCTGGGATTTCTGATCAGTTTAGGTGAGGTCAATTCAGGGCCAAAATTTGTGAAGTTATTACAGCAACACGGAATTCAAGCTGAGATCATTACAATGGTGTGTGTTAATCTACAGCAATGCATTACCTTTCAAAGCAGCAGTTGTATCAAAAGGGCATTCCGATAGCGGCAAAAACCAAAACAATGGGGGTGCTGAATCAAATGGACTTCCAACTCGATATTAAAACTGAAGTAAGGGGACTATAAGATAATTATAAGAAATTCCTGTCAAAGCTTCAAAAAGATTTTCCTTTCATTGATTACGTGGACTTTCAGCTAGGGCTGCGAAAAAAGACAGATATGATAAGAAATAAATGCTATGATTTGGCTCAAGATCTCCTTGCAGAGGACAGGTACAGAAATTTACATAAGGAATCCACTAATCAACTTGATAATAGTACTAAAAGGAAGGAGGAACAAGAGGTCCCTATAGCATCTAGAAGCCTCTATGATGAATTCCCAGCAGTTAGTGACCATCATACAGCTAACCTTATGGAGACCAAAAATCAGAGCTTAGAAAATGACTCAGAAAATTCATTTGATGACAATGAATCCCAAGATTATGTTGTGGAGGGACACGCAACCACCTTGGAAATGGAAGAGTGTGAAGATATTGTTATATCAGCAGCTTCTACTTCGTCAATTGAGCCATCCTATGAGGTGCATAGCAACAAAATCCTAGATATTGAGGAGTGTCTAGATGATAGCATACACGATGTTGCATATCATATGGTGAGTGACATTGATTCAGCCTCATATCACAATGTGGATGACAAATTGAAAGATTTGTGTGGAATTGTTTCATCACAAGGGGATCATCATTTAGCAAGACAATTGAAGGTTAATGATAGGATGGTTGCCACAACTGTTAAGCATTTTGATGTTGCTCGTCAAATGTTGGCCACCTATGGTTAGAGTACTCCTTTGACAGATGAGCACGGTGATAGTGTTTTTTCCCTTGCAGAGATACATGCACTCCGAGAAGCGATTGGAATGGTGAAACAAAATTACCTACAACTACTTGTAGATAGAGATTTTTTTCTCAAGTGGGATCACATTTGTTATGTTGCATTGCAGGGAAACGAGGAGAAGGTTGATAAGCTCACTCATGAGCTTGAGGTGACTATGGACTCTTTGCAGAGTGCCCAGTTGGCCCTTCAAGAGTCACAATTACAGATTGAGAAGCTTATAGAGGAGTTGAGTTTGGCACAGTCTCGGTCAACTACAGATATAGTACAGTTACATACAGAGGTAGTTGATAAGAATTTTATATCCATGGGTTGTAGTAAGGATGTGGTTACATCTATCATAGATATTTCAGCTGAGACGAGTACCTTGGTGGAGAACAATAGAGAACCACTAGTTGCATCGAGTTCTCCTGAGGTTGGTGTCATGACAGTTGATACAAGACACTTTATTGGCAGCTCTTGTGTCACAATGGTGGATTCTCCTGAGAGTTGTGTGGTGGTACACGACGTTACTCCGTCATCCACACAGGGCATTCGCAGAGTGTCATCGAGTTGGGAGTATAGCTCTCATGGTGATTTGTTTCAATCTCTAGGAAGAAAATCTATCACTTCATTCCATGCAGCTGATTTTGGATGTCAGCTTGTTGATTTTTAGAGTCAGAGGGATCAGCTGCTTGATTCAAGTGTTTTTAGTGATGAGCCATTGACAAAGGTTGGAGCATTTTACTGCGAATACATAGTGAGGAGTGCTCATCATTTTTCTTTTGACCCACGCACGGAGGACTTGATGATGCATCGGTGTGGGTTGGTTCCAAAGTTATATCATCCTTTGTGGGATGGGTATTCGTCATCATCGGAAGGTGGAATTAGCGGATGCAAGCGTCCAACTCAGCTGTTTGTGGGGGATTACTTGCAGGGAAAGCTGTTGATTATACATCATGCTGATATGTATCCAACATGGTTTGCTACTTCTACGTCACAGAGTTCTCTTATGGGTACATGGTTACAGGATGACTATGATGTCAGTTGGCATGATGGTTTGGTTAGTTATCACATCCATGGGAGTTTAGCAGGAGTTGTAGAGAGATGTTGTGTTGTAGATGCTACCAAGTATTTTTACCTCTATATGGCGCATGGATGTGGGATTCGATTGTTTTGGGATCCAGGTGGCGACAGGTTTGACACGATGTATTGGTTGATCAGGGATCTAGGTGTTATTAGTATCTTACATCTGGTGGATTATGTTGTGTTTCTATACAGACACATGATTATGATCTATGTGTTTCAACTTTCTAACATATCAGAGTTCCAGAGATTAGGACTACTCTTTCACTAGAGTGATATGGCGGTGGAGTTGAATTGGCCAGATCTATCATTGACATCGGAACAGATATTACAAAAGTGGTACAGGGATATAGTGGTATAGATATTTCAGGAATTGGTCAGTGGTATCTCAGACAGTGCACGAGTCCTCACTTGGGATCCAGGTGGAGTACCCTTAGGTATTGCTTTTCATCGGGGAGCTAGGAGGAGAATTTGGTTTTTATCATCTTGGGGTAGATATTGGTATATTGTTGAGCTCCCATCTTCACTTGACAGTCGAGACTTGCAGAGTCACTCATGGAGTGAGGCCCTTATGCTGACTGAGGGTTTTGCGACTCAGAGTAGTAGAACATGGCAGTTGGTGTACCTTGATGGTGAGATTTGGGATCCTAGCATTCAGTTATTTGGCACATCAATTCCTATTGTACTGCTTAGCCATTCGGGATTTGGGATGATGCATGTCAGGTCACATCGACTAAGGAGTAGAATCTCTTTCTCAAGGTGAGTATGGGACCCTAGCATTTGGTTTCTGCAGGTATGAGTAGATTGCTTGAGGGCAAGGAATCTTTGAGAGGGGAGGCTTTGTAATGTCCCATTTTTCTGTGACATTATAATTTTGTGCACTGGCTTGCTTCGCCTAGGTTTCAGGGGCAGAAAGGTTCTTTGCAAGTTTCAGTTCGAGGTTTGGCCTACGCATTTCCAGTTTCAGACCCATCGGAGTAGTTGGCAAGTTGTCCGGATACTTACTATTTTTAGTAAGTAAACAGAGCGCAGTATTTTTTGGTACCTCAGTGTTGGTTTGGAAGCGTCTCGCAGAGAGCTTTCCGACGAGCTATTGCATGTGATTATCTGAGCTCATTTGGTCAGCTATTTTAATGCTTGATGATTATATGGTTTCTTGACTAAGTGATTATTAAAGTCATTTAATTTGTCACTTTATTTTAAAAAGTCACTACTTCACTTAAGTGACTAAAGGACGAAAAAGGTGTTTTATCCCACATTGCTTAAAAGAGCGTACATCACTTTGGGAAAAGTTGTAAAGGGACAACAAGCGCCACATGTGAAGATATGAAGATTATAATATTCAAGCCAATATTAATCTGGGAACTGGAAACAGTTGTTGGTTTCTTCTTCTAGGACGCATACCCTTGGAGAAGCGTTTGAAGGTTGGACGCAAACCTAGCCTACTTACAGGTTTCATTTATATTTCCAATCTGACTATAATTTTCTATTTATAAGATTGGATTACTTGAGTTGTTGCACGTTATTGTATTCCTGATGTATAATACAGTAGCGCATTTTGAGTTATTTGAGTTAACTCCTGGTTTTAATATGTACTTCTGATTACTAGAGAAATAAAACAAGTTTTTCTGAGTTTCTTTGAATGCAAATCTGCTAGTTACAAATTGTTTTAAGTTCTGAAATTGATATCAAGTGTCAGTTTATTGTTCGGTTTTAAATATGCAAGTCTATATCTCGGTTTTTAGTAGAATATCCAAAAAGGGATATTACACTTTCTCTGTCCTACATTAACCTTGTCATTTGATCTTCTTGTTCTATCCTCCTTGTTTCTACCTCTCCTCTGGTGATGCGATCAATCTCTTGCAAACTTAGAGTTCAACTAAGTGATGATATTGTAGTCCTTGAACTTTTCCTCTTTTGTTGGGATTCTTTAATGTATAGGTCAATCCTACTTGTCGATTGTACTTCCCGAGAAACACTATTTCCTTTTCTTTTTTCAGTATTCTATGGTGGGATCTCTCCCTCCTCAATTCTTTCTCCTGAGGGTTGCCTTGGTTTTTTATCCCACAATGGTTAATGACTCATCAATTTATAGGTTAAGCTATTCTCAGGTGCCTTCAATCTACTAATCTAATGCTCAACCCACCATTTCGTGAATTTCACAACTAATGTAGATAATGAATCGATGTTTGGGTACTTGTTTCCTGGACCAATCATATGGTTGGATAGTTTTTTCCCTTGTCGGGTCATATCCTGAATGGATCATGTTCATATCCTCTTCCACTTGGTCAGTTTATTGATCTCTTGCATGAATACATGGATGTCCTACCCAACTCGTCTATTCTAAGAGTTACATCATGATATTCCTCTTAAGTTTGGTGCAACTCCTTTTACACAAAAACAGCGGAAGTATAATCTAAACATTTTAGGCCCTATTCTAGTAGAAATTTATATGTTAGATGCTAAAATAATATTTCCAATTCAGCATTCTACCTAGGTAGCTCACATCATTCCAGTACAAAAGAAGAATGGTAAAATCTGCATTTGTGTGGATTTCCATAATCTATATCAAACAACACTGAAGGATGATTATTCTTTGTCAATCGTGGATCATGTTTACAGACTGACTGGATCTCAGATGTTGTCCACGCTTGATGGCTTCTCTGGCTACAATAAAATTGAAGTTTCAGAAGATGAGCAATAGAAGACCACATTTACCACTTCATGCGGTACCTTTTCTTGCTATAGAATGCCCTTGGATTGATCAATGCAGGCGCCACTTTCCAACAGGCAATGTATGTGGCTTTCTGAGATATCAAGGATGAATTTATTGTGGTTTATCTTGATGATCTCATTGTTTTCTCCAAAAACAGGTAAGATCATGTATACACTTCCGTTAAGTATTGAAGAGGTGTTGTCGACACAAAGTTTCTCTTAATCCTAAGTGTTATCTCCAAAAGTTGCCCCTTGACTAAGTCCCAAAACTTAGTCACTCTAAGAAACAAGGAAATACTCCTAAGTTTGTGGGTTACCCAAAATTCGAGTAAAAGTCACTCTGAGAAACAAGGAAATACTCCTAAATTTGTGGGTTACCCAAAATTGGAGTAAATCTCTAGATTGTAGGTTTGTTCCTATATGATACTTTACCTAAGATTGATGTTGGAATGTAAAATAATTAGCTAGAAAAGGATAAGAAGGATTTATTGCATGATCTTTAAAATATGGAAATGGTAAACTTCACTGAAACGTAAGGTGACGAACCAAAACATTAAGATGAGAATATTATTGATTTAAACACAATGAAGCCTTTCTAAACAGTCCAATATTGGCACAATACTGATATCAGAAACTCACATACAATCACTTTATAAGAAGGTCTAACCTCAAATAAATGCTAACAGGATAAATGATATCCACAATTAACAACAAAAAATGAAGTAAAACTCACAACTTATAACCTATCTGAGTATCACATATTCACTTGCAGATGCTAAAAATGAGACATTCACTCAAGAATTCAAAATGAATCACAAAAAACAACACCAGATTAGTAACTTACATACAACAAGAACACAAAAATTGCTTTTGAAGTGTTCTTTATTCCAAAGGTGACACAATATCACAATCATTGAGAGAGAGATCACTTCAAAACTGCCTCTACATAAACATTGCAACCCCTTACAAATGAGCCTTTAGCTCATACTTATGCATTTTTACATCCAACTACATTTTGGAGAGCAATAACTCCTTGATTGAATTCATTCAATAAGGCACATTTTTAGCCCCTAAAAAGACTTCAAAAAGGAATACGAGTGGCCCAAAAATATCATCATAAAGGTCCATCTTAAATGCGGTCATAACTCTCGGAAAGGCTCACAAAAGTCTCTCAAATGAAATCACTCTTCAACCTAACTTTCTATCCCATCACTATGACCTTTGGAACTAGGTCATAACTCTAAAAAATATCTCAGTTTGACTTCTTGAGGGTAAGGTAAATATCTTATTTTCCATCACATATATTAAATGATTTATAGTTCATTTACAAATATCAGCACTATTGATTGAACTATAACATTTAATACTTTTATTACTTAATATTTATTTATTACACAATTTGTATATTATTTTTCAATATATATATTAACTGTATTAATAATATTAATTAAGTGATTAGTTAAAACACTTAATATTAATCTAATATAATTAATATATTAAAATAATAATTTCTGATTTGTGTATTAAATAGTACTAAATGATAAAAATAAATAAATTATTATTATAACATTTATTATTTATTATTTTAAAAATTAATTACATTGATAATATTATTAAGTGATGAATTAACACTTAATAATACTATTAATATAATTAATATATAAATAATTAAATGAGTAAATCTGTATTGTAAACTGAAATTGCCATTTCCATGAGAAAAGAAAACATATTCCAAAAAACTGAACACTGCATTCAATGCCAAGAGAGTTTCAATTTTTTTTGTGTTGAAAGATGGGACCGACCTGTAGTTATTGCTCCATCATATATCTGCTGCCCATGGATCTAATTAAGCTCTTATAGCTGTGACTAATCAATGCAATGCTCATTTATTATGTACGTAAATACCCAATCTAGCTTCTAGTTTGAATACTGATGCACAACTTATATTTTGTAATTTTTTAAGAGTTTTCTAAAAAGAAATTGTTTTTTTTTCCCTTTGTAGAAATAAATCAACAACTTCAAGAAATTTGAAATGGAAATATAGGAAATCAAACTATAACTGGAAAAATCCACATTGCACTTTATTTGGACAATCATTAATTAGAAGTACAACTCATTTAAATGGCACTTGAATTGCAAATGTATTTGGCAAGCCGTCCCACCAAATTTGCCCTCTTTGTTATCGACGTTGGCTCCTCCATGCCAATCCGCAACTGCAGACAATGGTTGCCTTCCAACAATGAATCGCACCTCTCTCCAATCACCAATTCGATAGCTAACTGGGAAATGCAAGCCAGCCACATGTACAGGTGTTCAGTGTTGTTGCGTGGACTCTTGAATTTGCAGCCATGGGTGCCAGAACCAATTCCGGGAGTTGGAAAAAGTGGATGCAGACCTTAGAGAACGACGTCCGCAGTCCCAAGGTGCAACGTTGCCTTCAAAGGCACAATTCCAAAGCTCACACAACACTGCCAATGGATATGTAGTCTTCAGAGTTAACTATCGTTATTCTCAAATCAGAATTCGCAGGTCCAAATAAAAACTATGATCACCACAATTGGGGACGTTCACAACCAATCTCTCCTTAGCCACAGGAATACGGTAGGGAGACTTAGCAAATTGTATACAACAGCACAATTTGCAATGAAATTATCAGAACGATTTCCAAAACTCAAAAACACTCAGCTAGATCATAAGATGAGAAAATATAATTAATCAAGATGTCACTCATTCTCCCAAAAAGCCATATTTATAATGCAATTTGAGTCATTTAGCTTCACCCACACACCTTTCACTTATAAGCAACTTTTATAATATAAAGTCTTGACACTTTATAATATAAAGAACAATAATAATTAAGTGTGTGCATTAAATATTCATTAAAAACCAACATACATCCAAATAAATATGACTCCATCAAAAATCCATTGAGAGATCAAGTACCCAAATGCCATAGATCACCCAGCCAGAATTGCTCAACCAAAAATAGTAACTGACCATAAGTGACTTACTAAAAATAGTAAATCCAAAAATAGTAATTTCTTGACAAAGACCCCCAAGTCCAAACGTCAGCTCATGAGGGTTGCAATGACGAGCTCACAAAACCAAACACCAGAAACTTGCTAAATCAAGGACATTACAGTCCTCCCTCCCTAAGATTGCTTCTCCTCAAGCAATCACAATCCCGAGTGCTCTAGAATATCCTTAAGCTCCCAAGTAGCATCCTCATCCAGTAGGTCCTGCCAGTTAACCAGAAACTCATAGATGGTCCTCCATCACAACTGTCTCTCTCTAGTATCAATAATCGCCTCTGGAATCAACTCCAATCTCCCTTCATCATCTGATGGAGACAATATAGAAGATGGTAACACATGTCAACCCAAAGCCCTTTTGAGGCATGAAACATGAAATACATTATGAACCCTACTATCATCAGGAAAATGCAACTCATAAACTACCTCACCAATTCGTCGCACAATACGAAATGGACCATAGTAACACAACTTAAGTTTCTCAACACCACTCTTTTTGATAGAAGATTGTCAATATGGCTGCACCATCAAGTAAACCATGTCACCCACCTGAAAAAATCCAATCTGTTCTCTGTTGATCAGTATACTGCTTTTGCTGATTTTGTGAACTCTGTATGTTGTCTCTGAAAGACCTCACTACATCCTAGCTATCCTGTAATAATTCTCCTGCACTCGGCACTCTACTGTCGCCACATAACAAATCCATAAAACTAGGTGGATCATATTCGTATAAAGCCCTGAAGGGTGCAATTTGAGCGGTCATGCGATGAGTGGAATTGTAACAATACTTACATAAGTGAATCCACTTCACCCAAACCTTCTGCTAAGAAGAAACATAGTTCTGCAGATATCCCTCAACCCATTTGTTCACTATTTCCGTCTAGCCATCCGTCTAGAACTATGTTTCTGCAGAACCTATGACGAATGACGAATCACGGAATGCTCGCAAGATAATCCCACACACATCTGACTCCGAAATCAAATATATCCTTCCCTTGTAGATAATCAATTCTCCTAAAAGCAAATATCTATCATCCTGAATGCTACCATCCAAAATACCTATAGCCCATTGATCCCTAGCGTATTCAACTATAATTAAATGTCTCCAATCCTCTAAAATCTCAGTAACTATGCAGAGATGAGGTCTCCTCGAAAGCGCATCTGCAACAACATTTTGAGTCCCCTTGATATAGGAGATATCAAAATTGTAAGACTGTAACTTGCTGACCCACTTCTGCTACCTCTCATTTAAATCCCTCTGTCCAAGGAAATGCCTCAAGCTATTATGATCAGTCTTAATGCAAAACTTGTTGCCTACTAAATATTGCCTAACCTTGGCCAAAGCATGCATGATGGCCAACATCTCCTTACCATAAACATTGAAAGATCTCTCTAGACCCTGCAATTTCCTCCTCTAAAAAACAATGGGATGTTGATCCTGAGACAAAACTGCACCAATACCCTCTCTGGAAGCATCACAATGCAAATCAAAGGGCCTAGAAAAATCAGGTAAAGCCAACACCTGACGTGAAGTCATGATAGTCTTAAACTTCTCAAAAAACTCTTGTGCCTGGGTCGACCACTAAAAGCACCCTTACAAGTCAAATCTATGAGGGGAGTTGCATGTCGTGAAAATCCTGCCACAAACCTACGATAAAAAGCACAAAGACCTATAAACCCCCTCAACTGTGTCAAGATCTCAAGTGTAGGCCACTCCACAATAGCACGGATCTTATCTGGATCCATGTGAACTCCATTAGCACCAATAATATACCCCAAATAAAGTAACTTTGTCATACCCAAAGCAAACTTGGACTCCTTGGCATACAATTAAGCCCGATCCAATATACCCAAAACTGTATCCAAATGGACAACATGATCATCCCATGTCTTGCTATAAATCAAAATGTCGTCGAAAAAAACTAGCACAAATCTACAGAGCTGGCTGTGGAACACCCTATTCATAGTAGATTGAAAAGTAGCAGGAGCGTTGGTAAGGGCAAAGGGCATGACCAAAAACTCAAAGTGCCCACAGTGACACCTAAACATTGTTTTCTCTATATCCTACTCTCTAACCCGGATTTGATGATATCTGGATCTCAAGTCAATCTTTGAAAAATACTTTTCCCCATGCAAATCATCAATGAGCTCATCAATCCATGGAATAGGATACCGCTTCTTAATAGTCTTCTAATTCAACATCTAGTAATCAATGCACATCCAAAGGGTGCCATCCTTCTTCACCAAAAAAATTGAAGAAGCGAATGGGAATTTACATGACCTAATATGTCCCATGTCAAGAAGCTCTTGAATGGTCTTCTCAATCTCATCTTTGAGCCGTTTCGGATAGCGATAGGGTGTGATCATAATAGGCTTAGTGCCCTCCTCCAGCTCTATGATATGCTCAATCCCACAATTTGGAGCCCTACCAAGGGGTAAATCATTAAACACTTTAGAGTGTTTGACTCTCAACTGTTGGACATCTGGATGATACTCTGACTCCTCCACACTCTTCAAAGTAGGCATAACCCTGCACTCCACTGCCCAATCAATAACATCCTCATAATGTACTAAATGTTGCATGCGCCGAAGGGAAATCTGCTTAAGCTCATTATTACGGATTGCTTTAAGAATCTAGGGTAGCCCGTCCTTGATGAATCGCATCTCCATCCTCTCTTTGCTCAAGAAGATATCCTTAAGTGTGCGTAACCAAGCCATACCAAGAACTATATCTATTCCCACCATATCTACCACATAAAAATTTGTGGTGAAAGCATATGTATTAAGTCTCACAAGAAGTGGAATCATCTTGTTACACCTCAAGGTGTAACCGTCAGCCACCTATACCGTAGGCCCTCAAAATCCTCCGTCTACATACCTCTCCTTGTAACCAAACAAGCATCTATAAAATTATGAGTAGCCCTAGTATCAACTAATGCGATAATACTTTGTCCAGCTATGAGCCCATGCATCCTGAAAGCTCCCCCCTCCTTCATGTTGGATAAGTAAGCTACCTTGAGGTTGGAATCATCCCCCTCATCCTCATCATCATCAATCCTATGTTGATCTTGATCATAATTCCTAGACTGCTCCTAAAAATCAACACTGTCCTCATCATCATAAAACCACTCCATCATCCTATTTTTGCCCTTAGGCTTCATAGGACAGTCATGGTCAACATCATAGGGACCCCTACAATAGAAACACAACTTCCTCCTCCTCAAATCATTAATTATCTCCCGATCCAAAGGAGCTGCAACAGGACACTTACCCTCAAGTTTCTCCTCTCTCTGAGGAGCTGTTCTATCCTAAGAAGATGTAGCAGGCTTCAAGGAAAACTTGCCTCTAGGTGTAGAAGCTTCTAAGTTACAAGCCTTCTTCATAGATTCCTGCAGTGGGGGGGTCTAATGACTTAACCCAACACCTAAGTGGCTCAGAAAGACCCTCAATGAAAAGCATAACCCTCCTCCTCTCTGATATGGCATATACCATCACCAACAATCTTTGAAACTCGCTGATAAATGCCTCCGAACCAGCTGTCTGTCGCAACTAAGCCAACTTCCTAAAATAAACCTTGGGGTCCTTGTCAAAATGCTCTATCAACCTGTCAACAAACTCTTGATATGATGTGATCTGATCATGATGGAGAGATACTAAGTCATGGTACCACCAATCATGTGTAACCCTATCAAGGTGTAAAACAGCAAATCTGATGGCGTCCTCCTCAGACATAGGACGCAAAGCAAGGTAGGTGTCAAGCTTGTGGACCCAATCTCTAGTAGTCACTCTACCACTCCCATTGAAATAAGCTAGTGTCATCTTACCCGCCATTTTTTTAAGCTCAATGTGCCTAAGCCGTTGTCTGTCAGTAGCAGGTCTACCCCTAGAATGCTTACATTTTTGTGTCAGATATCTGGCAAAACTCAAATTATCCTTCAGTGCCTGAGGAAGAGCATCCCACTCATTAAAAGGAGTCAGAACATCATCAACAAAGGGGGGTGTTACATCAGAAGTGGTACTAACTGCATCTAACTCTAGTCTCATAAAAGTGGGTCTCTGTGGCCTATCCTGAGCACCAATATAAACTGTCCTATTCATCCTATCATCCATCCTAACACAATCCTCGATCCTGTGCCTGTCATTAGCCCTAGGCCCTGCATCTACTCGTGACCTATAGGAACCAATTGAAATGTCTCGAACTCTCTCTCTACCCTGGTCTAGTGGCAAAGCTAACTGTTGCAGGGTGTCAGACAACTGTTGCAATACACCTGTCATTTTTTGTTGCCTGGCCGTGATATTTCTAAATGTCTACATGGCTTCTCTATCAACCTTAACATCTGTGGCCCATAGTCCAATGCCACCAAAACCACCCAAATTGCCAACCAAACCAAATTGAATCCCAAGCTCTCCTCTAGGAGGAGAATTATGTCCCCTACGGATATAGTGCATACCTAGCACAAATCTCCATTCACCGTCCATGCCTCTAAATACAGAACCAAACAATATAATAAACTTCTGAACAAACTGAGCCCAATTCTTGTAGGCTAGCAAGAAACCACTATGATAACACTGTAAAGACCCAATCTGGCTTCTAATTTGAATACTGATGCACAACTTATTTTTTTGTAATTTTTTAAGAGTTTTCTAAAAAAAATTGTATTTTTCCCTTTGCAAAAATGAATCAACAACTTCAAGAAATTTGAAATGGAAATATAGGAAATCAAACTGTAACTAGAAAAATCCATGTTGCACTTTATTTGGACAATCATTAATCAGAAGTACAAATTATTTAAATTGCACCTGGATTGGAAATGTATTTGGCAAGCCATCCCACCAAATTTGCCCTCTTTGTTATCGACGTTGACTCCTCAATGCCAATCCACAACCACAGACAATGGTTGCCTTCTAGTAATGAATCACACCTCTCTCCAATCACCAATTTGATAGCTAAATGGGAAATGCAGGTCGGCCACGTGTATAGGTGTTCAGTGTTGTTGCCTGGACTCTTGAATTTGCAGCTATGGGTGCCAAAACCAATATCGGGAGTTGGGAAAAGTGGACACAGGCCTTAGAGAAAGATGTTTGCGGTCCTAAGGTGCAAAGCTGCCTCCAAAGGCACAATTCCAAAGCTCACACAACACTGCCAATAGATATGCAAGCTTCAAAATTAAATATCTTTCTCCTCAAATCAGAATTTGTAGGTCCAAATCAAAACTCTGATCACCACAATTGGAGACGTTCACAACCAATCTCTCCTTAGCCACAGGAGTACAGTAGGGAGAGTTAGCAAATTGTATACAATAACACAATTTGCAATTAAATTATCAGAACAATTTTCAAAACTCAGAAACCCTCAGCCAGATCATAAGATGAGAAAATATAATTAATCAAGATGTCACTCATTCTCCCAAAAAGCCATATTTATAATGCAATTTGAGCCATTTAGCTTCACCCACACCTTTCACTTATAAGCAACTTTTGTAATATAAAGTCTTGACACTTTATAATATAAAGCACTATAATAATTAAGTGTGCATTAAATATTCATTAAAAACCAACATACTTCCAAATAAATACGACTTCAAAAATCCATTGAGAGATCAAGTACCCAAATGCTAAACGATCACCCAGCCTGAACTACTCAACCAAAAATAGCAATTGGCCATAAGTGACTTACTAAAAATAGTAAGTCCAAAAATAGTATTTTCTCGACAAAGACCCCCAAATCCAAACGTCAGCTCACGAGGGTCGCGATGATGAGCTGACCAAACCAAACTCCAGAAACCTGTTCAATTGGGGACATTACAATGTAGCATTCCTTTTCACAAATAGCATACAGCACTTTGATCTTTGTAATTGTACACATACTCATGCAATTTAATCATGGCTGCAACACTCGATAATCTTCTTATATCTTTATGTCTGCCATAATTTGGGTATTCGATAACTCATAGCTTGAATCTTGTGTTGATCTGGCAAAATGAAACTTCTGATTTTTTAATAACAGCACTACTATCAGTTATTGCTGCCTTTACATTTCTCTGATTTTTTGATGTCTCTTTGCTACCTGCGGCTTTCATGCCTCTAAATATAGGAACAAAGAAACTTTATTTTTTTTGTTGATTCTAATACCAAGCTCACTTTGAACTTAAAAAAATCCTGATAATTATTTGCTACATACCTGATTACTATCATGAAAGCTTTTGTAGCTCCTCCGCTTGTTTTACCCATCTTCCTCCTTCACTCTATTCCCTCAATAAAAACATGTTTTCTATATGATGAGAACCTTTGAGAGATATTCTTCATTTGGAAAACACAACACATATATCTGTTATAAAAGAATAAAATTGTTGCATATTTGCTGCACTATATTGCTTACTTGCCTTGTTAACATAACAATGTTGATACTGCACCTCATTCTTCTCGCAAATTGATGTGAGTATTCTTGCTACTTCTCAACTGTATTTCTGATCTTTGTCTCTTATTAGCAAGTTGGGCTCAAACTCTTTTGGGAGCCACATTTTCATCCACTTGCTAATCAGAGACACTTGGCACTACACATGAAGCAAACCAGTTAGGAATAAAATATGCAATTTGGATTCCTGAAGTATGTATGCATGTGTGGAGTATAGGTGCAATATAGGACCAGTCATTTCTTAGATCCATTGGATCTAAACCCCTCCCTTTATACTTTTCAAGATACAAGGAATCAAGGATGCAGGAACCGCAGGGAAGTGGGAGTGCAAATTATCAGAGTCACCAGCACAAAAACCAGTCATCCAAGCAAGACTGGCCCTGCTTAGATTAATGCCCTTTTTAGTTTTTGACACATCTGCATGCATGCTTTAATTTCAAAGTGCATAAAAATTATTCCTAGCTAGTTTCATGGCATGTATGTAGCATGGACAATATTTGATCAATAAAACATATTACATTTTCAGAAAACAATATTTAGCATATGTTCTTTGTTATTTTATTCTTTACTTGATAAAATGTAATAGTTATTTCTGTAAATAATAGTTCAAATTATTGCATAGCACGTGATTTAGAATGGATCAAAATGTGCCTCTTGACTTGAAACACAAAGCTCTACCTGATTGAGTCAGTAGGTAAAATTAGATAACACTAAGAAGTCAATTTTTGGGGTTATAGAAGGAAAATTGCTCAGACACATTGTGTCGAAGGATGGAATAGATTGATCCTAAGAGGGTCAAATCAATTCAAAGTCTCACTACTAACCAATAAAATTGTTGTTCACTCTTTCTTCGGAAAGGTGAATTTCTTGTGAAGGTTTGTCCTAGATGTTGCTGAGAAGACGTCATATTTCAAATATGATGAAAGGGTCAGTAGTTTTTCATTGAAGTACAGAAGGAAAGGCTTTTTTCAAAGAAATCAAAGAAGCAATAGCTCATGCACCCGTGCTGTTCTGCCTAGACTATACTAAGGACTTCATCATGTATTTTCAAGCACACAATGTCAACAATTCTCATGCAAAATAATGCTAAAGGAATTGAATCCCCCATTGCATTTATGAGTTTCCCAGTCAAGTCGCATGAGATGAAGTACTTATTAGTGGAGAAGAATGTATTGACAATTGTAAAAGTGGCAACATACTTTAGGTTCTATATCTTGAACTCTCATGTTGTTGCTCTTGCCCCTGATACAACTGTCAAGTCAACTTTGACACACCAGGAGTTTAGAACAAAAAGAGACAACTAGGTTGTCAAGATTCAAGAGTGTGACATTGAGATCAAGCCTACAAAGTTGGTTTGAGGTAAAGGCTTATGTCAACTTATGGCTGAAAATGAACCAAAACAAGAACTTCTTGAATAATTACCCAAAGGATTGTTTGTCAGCACGATTGATGAATGGTATTTAGACGTTGCATATTTTCTCTCATATAGTGAATGTCCAACACAACTATTTTACAAGAAAAGGAGATGTCTGAAGCTTAAAGCTACTCATTGTGTTCAATGGGACAGTGGTCTGTATAAGTGTTCTATTGATGCCATATTTCTCTGTTATGTTGACAAGGCACAACAAACCAAGTTATTAGAGTCTTTCCATGACATGGCATGCAATGGTCACTTTTCAACACTAGTCACCACTCATAAGATTCTTTGACCGCAATACTACTGGCCTACAGGCCCTACACTATTTCAGGATGCATACAATTGGGTGCATGAAGTGTGATCATTGTCAACAGTTTGTTAGAGAGACAAGTTGGCAGCACTCCCATTCAAGCCATTGGTGATAAAAGAACCATTTCAACAACGGGTTCTTGACTTCATCGGTGCCATCAATCCAACATCTAGCATCGAGCATACCTATGTTCTAATTGCAACGAATTACTTCACTAACTAGGTGGAGGTAATTTGTGTAAAGAATGCAACATCATTTGTGGTTTGTTCATTCTTGAAGGAGAATATTATTTCTTGCTTTCAAGTACCCAATAAGATCATCTTAGATAATACTTCGATGTTCTCATCATCAAAGATCACACAGTTTTTCTTTTAAATATGGTATCACCTTGTCTCGCACCTCTAACTATTACCCGCAAGGAAATGAACAGGTTGAGTCAAGCAATAGGAACCCAAGTTCATATTTGCATATGCCAAAAATCTGGATGTTCCATCAAGAACAATCGCAGATGAATATGGGAAGACTATCATTAGTTTGGATTTAGAAACCTTTGACCAGATCTTTCGAGTTCCACCTTCTCCATTGGTGATTAACATCACTAAAAAAACCCTTGGAAAGGTGGAACAATGATATGGCTGAATGGAACAGGCATGTGAATGCTAACCGGTTGATCAACAAGAGGCCAAACCTTGTTAGATGGTTCAAGGGTGTGCATTGTTTTGACTTCAAGGAAGGAATCAATGATCTCATCACTTTTCTCAGTCACCTACCGGACTTAAGGAGTCTAACATCTTTGAGTCATGGATGTACAAGTACATCTCTCTCATTGATTGTTCAAAGCAAAAGAATATCTTTTGGGGAGAAATGATAAGTGATATGATATTGCAGCAGCTATCTCAACTTTCTTCGACACATACCTTCTATATGAACTCGTACTTGGTATATATTGTTGTTTCTATGATATTCTTTTCAAGTCTTTCTACCAAGGATGACCACATGACAGTGCTAGTACGGGAATATTTTGACCATCTCACACTGAGATCCAATCACATGCATTATAGGTGGGTACAAGATGCCTTCTTTAGGCATTATATGTGCTTATTCAACAAGGATTTGCCAAAGAAGTAGGTATCAGATGAAGCATGGGCAAAGGTGAATGAATATGGTTGTTTCTTCCTCTAGTTTCCCAACTTTACCTACATGAGAGTTAGTTATTTTAGAGATGAACCATATACTCTTCCAAGGTATCCCATTGACAAGATCATTCTCATGGAGTTGGTGAGGCAATGGATGACAGTGCAATCATACCAAACTTTATCGCTTAGGTCAGGCATTAGTATTTTGTCAAAGAATCCTCTAAGGATTGGCAGCTATTTACTGGACACAGTGCTAAAGGCCAAGAACATGGAATTTGAACTTTAAAGAATCACCTTGAAAATTTTCATGGCACGTGCTTGCTTTGACTGGTGAGGCATGAATGATAAAATCAGAAAATCATACATTCATGTTCATCGCCTTAAAGATCTTTGGGTTGAAATATGCACAAAGCTTGATATCTGCAAGATGAATTATTGTCGGTTGGCTCTAAAGCAGATTGTGGACTTCCACCTCACAGTAATCCTTGCAAGGGTTGAATATGATAATCAATTCCTCAACCCCAAGTACATTGAGCAGCACCTTCATAGATTTCCCATCTCACTTCCATCTTATTCATCCAAGAAGCATCTCTATTTGGGACCATTTTCACCCTATTCTCGCCAACACAAACATTTGGTTAAAGAAAAGAGGGTTGAAAGCCATAAAGGTGAAGTGGGGAAAAGGTTTTGATCATGCTGGTCCAATTGGTCTAAGGGTTGAAACGAGGGGTAAACAAAAGTATGGCACAGAGTCTTCGATGGCAGTTATTTCAAAGCTCACCATCAAAGGTGATAAAGGAAAGAGACATGTTATTGAGTGAAGTTCGTTGAACCTCAAAAGGTTCACATTATTCTTAGCGATGACAAGCTTCCTCCTCCACTGAGAAAGTGCTCTCCAAAAGAATCTCCTCCTACAGAAGTCTCGGTTGCAACCGCTTCCTGATTTTGCACCAATCTCAGATGATTCAATAGATTTTCCCTTGCATGCCACCATGGACACTATTCCTTTTGAGCATGTGTCATTCCATGAAGATCCAACTTTGATCACACCTACTAAGCCCATCTCTTTGGTTGCTCCTACAATCCTAATGGTGGAAAAATATAACAGCTTTGAGAGTGCGTTTGATGCATATACCATGTCTTGTTAGAGTGGGGTTTCCATTGCACTAAAAGACCAATCTGTTAGTGCTCGATACAACCACTCAACTTATAGCGCACAGGAGGCAATTAAGCCCTTGTCATGAATCCTGAGGGGAGCGCTGAACATTTTGCTAACAATCTCCCCCTCAACATTACCCGAGGGTTTGAGGATTCGAACTTGTGACCAAGCTCGGATACCACTTGTTAGAGTGGGGTTTCCGTTGCACCGAAATACCAATATGTTAGTGCTCGATACAACAACTCAACTTATAGTGCACAAAAGGTAGTTAAGTCGTTGTCACGAATCCCAAGAGGGGCTCTGAACATTTTTCCAACATGTCTATCACAAATGTTGTGGTTCCCTCCATGGAGTTGATGGATAATTCATCGACACAATTCGATCATTTCCACAGAGGTCACACATAGAACCCCATCTCCAATAGCAATTATGTCTTAAGCCCCACCTATTGTAGCTACAGTTGCATAGTTTCATCTAGGGTCCACTCTGTTACCACTGCTTCCATGCTATCCTCTTCCCTTAATCTTCCTCCTTGGATCACCTTAACTACTTGAAAGAGGAAGACACAGGAACTCCCATTTCAAGACCATGATTCCAATGTGGTTGAAAAGGTTGAGGTTCCCAAGACAAAGAAGGCTAAAGTAGTATCAAGTATTGTGGCGAGTATTGACAACAATAAATATGTAGAAGTAGCTAAGCCCCTTGTTGAAAAGCCAACAGAGTTGATGCAAACTAGTGATTACAAGTTCACCACCACTGAACTTGGTAAACAATCTCGCTTGGTTGTTACTAAGATGCCTATGATGCTCTCAGTGTGCTCAAACAAAAGAATGATAAGCTACGAGAAATGAAGAACGGGCTTAATATGGAGAATACCAAACTGTAGGACATTATTGAGAAGACGAAGGCTTCTTTGAAAGTTGAATCTTTAGAGCATGTGGTGCAAATTGCAAAGAAAGAAGGCTATGTTGAATCTTCATTGTAAATAATCATCTTTTTCTCTATACAAGAAGGCTATGTTGAAGTGCTTGTAACTTGAAAACTTCGTGTTTCTAGATACAAAACTTTTTGAATAAATAAAAAAGCAAGTTTTCTCAAACTTTGTGTTGTGAGGCTTGAAATTGCTTATTGTTTTCTTAAGTTTCATTGATCAGTTTATCTTTGTCCCATTTTATATCTATTTTTGTGAAGCATTTGAGCATTCTATTTTGTTTCTTGAAGACTTTGAGCTTCTAGAAATGAGATTGTTATGGTTTATTAGTAATTGAAAGTACTAGGAACTAAAGACTTTGTGCTTTAATTTCTAGTATATAATTTCAATTTGAACAGTCAGCAAGAGACTTTGTGCATTGTTAGCTATTCGCTTTATTCTTCAAAAAGAATTGATCATAAGAGACTTTGGGTTCTTATTATCAAACAAACAAATTTAGTAATAATTGTTGTCTTAAAAGTTGTTCTTACATCAACTACTAAGCCATCAGTATTACCATAGCAGTAGGTACCTTTTGTTAATTTGCAAAGTAGTAGTTGTTACAATAAAATCATTCCTAAAAAAAGGGGAATTAATTCAGAGAATCGCCCATTTGTTAATTTCAGTCACGTTTTTGTTGTAGGCACCTATGGTAAGAAGGAAGCCTCCCCTATTGCTGAGAGAAGAGATTTATCTCACTACATTGTTGCCTAAACTTACCATTTTGTAAGTTATAGTCAATAACTTACAAAAATCTTAGCCAACAACACCGTGGGAAGGCAGGTTCCCTTGGATGTTTACTCTACTTGGGGATGCATTTAATGTCAGTAGAAGATTTATTATTAGAACATGCAAGAGAGCATATATTGAACCATACACCTTGCCTTCACTATCCATATCTCTTTCTTATCAATCTTCACCTTCGAACTAGGTCATACTCTTTGATTTGGATAAAGTTATCATATGCGGGATAGCATTTGTTTTTGTCATTCAAAGAGTGACAATTAAGAAGGGTTGTGACTCTTTCAAAGGGTAGATATGATTAGGGGTTATGATTCTTCCAAAGGGTGATAATGGTGAAAATTTGTGAAAATTGCAAGGTCAAACATGATGAAGAAGTGTGACGCTCCTCCACATTCGAAGATATAGAAGGGAGAAGGTTTTGTTTGAGGACATCCAAGGGAGAGTGATTTGGGAACTAATATATTATTCTCAAAGGCAACAATGAAAAGTGGTGACTTAGTTCTTATGAAAGGTGGTGACCCTTTCACAATTAAGTTTAAAAGAGATTCCTTTCCAAGCATTGAAGGGGGATCTATCAATCATCAATCATCAATCCATACAAACAAATCCTTCATCAACAATCATTAATACCTTAAGAAAACAAGTAAACGATCATCAAATCAATATAAATCATCACTTCATCTTTGCGATTGAGAAAACATACAATTCAGTAATCAAGCATCAATCTATCAAGTCAGCATTCATTCAATCATCGTCCATCGATATACCAAACTAGCATTCAGCATACCTTCACTTTTCCATAGTCTAATCAACAATTACTTAATCATAACTCATCAATAGCTCAAGTCATCAAATCAAAGGAATTTGTTCAATCAATCATTCATATGAAATGAACAGAAGAAGCAATCATATATACAACAGAGTAATCTGTTTATAATCTCTTAGAATTGTTGTCGTATGAAGCAGTTATGCAGTATGCTTATGAATTAATGTCAAATATATCTAGATGTGTATATATATGTTTACACCAGATTGTATGCAGTCAATGAATGCTTAAATCTAAAAATGCATGGATTTATTACCATTAATTTTTATATGCAATAGTCAATCATGTTAAGGAAGGAAAGGAGTGCAAGGAAGGGGAACAGAAGAAGATCCCTCATCAGGTATATCACTTCATAAAGATGGTTAATGACTACATGAGGCCAAAGAGGAAATGGTCCTGCTCTTGGGCCTAGATTTGAGAGTCATTTCAGGGGCACTCTACCGCACTCTCCCCTACAAAACCCATATTGATTAATTTTTTAAGTGAACTCGAGGGGATCCTCAATCATGGCAGGAAAAGAGGAAAGGCATGATAGGGGAGAATGGCGTGTAGGCCTCACTAGGTACACCACCTCAAAACAATGGTTAAGGACCACGTGAGGCCAAGGGGGGAACTAGGTTTGAGGGTATTTGGGGCACCTCAACATGTCTTCCATCTCAGCTCTCGTTATGGTAAAACTCCCACGTAATTCTTAAGATTTTTTGTGTAAATTTGTGTATGTCTTAACCTAAGTTGCCAGTTTGGATTCAAGTACAGATTCGGGTTTGAGACCCGAGTCCAAAATTTGTTCAAAATTTTTTTGGTGTTGGCTTCAGATTCATTTTGGATTCGTCCATACAAGAATACATATTTTTCAAAATATTTATATTCATACACCACTATGCTAATATTAAAGCAACAGAGAAAAATACACCACCATATATATTAATATTCAACCCATATGACATAACAAAATGCCAAAATACAGAGCTGGAGGATTGAATAGAGTCATGGACTAAAATGGCAAACAAAATTGAAAAGGTACAAAAAAGGTCTTTTTGGACCAAATTCATCCAAAATTCTGTGAAATTCCATCCAGGTTCTTCTATTGGAAACCAAATTCACCCAAAATTGTTCTTCTTTCTGGTAGGCTTCCTTTGCAAAAAAAAAATGAGAATTCCAGTCTCTGCAGCAGACTTTTGAGCAAATCGAACAAGCAATTCCTAGGTTCAGGAGCAAATCTAGTAACTTAGTTCTTAATCTTAGAATCAGATGCATCTCATGGGATATTTCTACATTATTATTTAACTTGGTTGCAGGTTTCCCAAACAGACTTATCTCAATTGATTCTTAAGTGAAGATATGTATCTAACTATATTATGCTCATTACGTCATTTAGACCTGTGACATTAGCGCAAAGTACAAGGTGATCAAAGAAAGGGATATCACAGAAACTAACGAAAATATTGCAACATTTTAAGATCATCATATTCACCTTGTTAAGGACATCCAGAGAAGATAATACGCCTACAGAAATTTGAATTGCATCTTATAATAAGAGAAATTAAGTCGAAACCAGAAGAAATGTTACAAATTCAAAAACAGAGGAGAAAGGACAGGCTATTGTTAAATTGGCATGGTCTTTCCTTAGAGATTGTTTAACATAGTATTTTTAAAACTCTACTAAAACTCAAATATAACTGAAGGGAAACCAGAGAAGATGCTAAGTTTCAAGAAAATTAAATTGCATCTTATAAACTAAAATAAAGTCAAAAGCTAGCAAAGACCCTTATGAATTCCAGAACAGGTTATTGTTAATTGGCATGGTCTTTTCTCAGAAATTATGAAACAGGGTATTTTGAAAGTGTCCTGGAACTAAAATATAATTGCCTGGTCCATGGAAATAAAATATAATTGTACTGGACCGCGCTGCATTCGAGTGGTAATCATAATAATGACCCACCAGCTTCAAACCTGGTGAATGTGCCCACAGCAAAGGATCACAATTTCAATGTATATTGGTGAATGCATTGGAGTTCAGCATTAGTGGATCGAAAGTCCAATTGGGGTGCTATATATAAGGTAATGACAAAGTCGTTATTCGGTCATAGCCAGGCCAAGCGCTAGATGCCAATTGACATACGAGATCACCTATGAAAAACCCTAAGGAGGTTTCATTTCGCACTTAGCTTTTGTGTCATTCATTTTTTTTCTCCTCAATTTCAACCACATGACGAAGCTACGGACTAAGCCCAACCTTGCCTATTCATCAACATCCAGACTACACCGCTTTCTACGATCACTTTAACTATTGTAGACCTGCAATGCTCAATTGGCAGGTTATGTTTTTCTGAACGAAACGGGTGATTTCAGTTTTGAGAATTACCTAGAATAATTGAAATATTCAATCCTGCTTTAAACAAACAGCATAAAATCTACCTTTATAAATCAATCTTCCCTCTAATTTAAGAATGGAATCAAACACTAATGCTAAATTCAAAAAAAGGAAAAAAATTAAAAACCCTACGAATATCCTGAGAGGTCGAGAGTTATGGTGTTGCAATGGCTCCACTTTAGAGGCAGCAGTTGATTCATTCTTGACGGCAACAGCAGTGAAAGACCTCGAATGGAATTGAAATCTGTTCAATGTCATCTTCTTGTTGTTATTGTATTTTAAGAATCTTACGGAGTTACAAGTATAATGGGCAGTTCTGACACAGCCCGTCTCCATGATTAAGATAATTGAGAAGCGAAAAGAAGGATTGGAGTTGAAACTGAATCAGAAGAAAGGGAAAAGAAACATGTAAGAAAATCATAGAGGTGATGGCATGTAGAACAGAAGAAAATCATTGCGTCATGAGAGATTCATGATTCTTGAAATTAGAAGAAGAGCATTTTGTGTGCTTCCCCTGAAATTAGAAGAAGAGCATGAGTACTACAAAAAAGCATGTTCCAAACGTCTTTCTTTGTTTTGAATTTTTAAAACTTCGGCTTCATTATTTAAGTTTCACGACGTCTGTCGCCGTCAATTTTTTTTCGATTAGCTATGTGAGATTTGATTCTTTATGCGATTTTGGCCATTTAAAACGATTTTGTTTTTTTTTTGCTATAATAGGAGAAGAAGGACAATTACCAGGTTAAATATTTACCATCTTTAATTTTTAGAATTTGTTTCTTTCTACGTGATGATGATAAGTTTTCTCAATTTCTTAACCCAGTTTGTTTATGAGTAGTTATAGTTTCGGGTCCTAATATCATGTGGACTCTTACGGAAATGTACTTGTAATAGAAAGGACTATATATATATATATAGAATCAATTCTTAAAATATTAAGATAATTATTCTTGATGTTTCTTAAGCATAGAAATGTTTGGAAACCATTTTTGGTAATTGACAATATTTGTTCAAGTGTGGTTTATTATGTAGTGATAAGTTGGTGTAGTTGGTACATTTGGAATATTTTGTAGCAATGAGTTGCTATAATTGGGGCATCTAGAATATTTTTTTAGAGGCAAAAGATAGCTAGAGGGTTTGGGTTGCACACAATGTATTATAATATATTAAATGCAAAGATTTTTTTGCATATCAAGGGTGATTATTGATTCAAAAAGCCCGAATAAAACAAACTGCTCCTATCTTCACCATATATTGTTTCTGATTACCACCAATATATTATTACTACTATATAACATCTAAGAAGGAAGGTTGTTTCATCAGCCCTTTAAACCATTATACTATAGAAATAAGAACGCAACTTTGAAGACAAAATGAAGACCATGTGACTACAACCCAAAAACCCTTGTATTACTCGAACTCTCAACACAAAATGGGGCATGTCTTGAAAATCATATTATCATACCCATGTCCACATAGCACAATAGAAATAAGAAAGACTACATTATATAGTCTTTGTCAAAGACCTGGTGGGCGTCGAATTCACATCCATGTTTGCGGTCACAATGGTTCTTTAGTTCCTCAAAGAAATCTGAGGAGTCTTCATGTCTAGAGCTTGCCATGTGTCTGGGGTCTGCTTCCTCCTTATCATCCTTTTTCGAGCCCTCTCTATTAAACCTTGTAAGGCCTTCATCCTAAATATACAGTTATAGTGTGAGGCCTCACCCCGATCCATCTTAGCATTGATGATACATTATTATTTTGATACTCATGACTTGATATGTCAAAAAATTATTTGATGCACTGAACATTATTATGCCATTTTATGATGTGTGATGCTTTACTTCAGTTATTTGATTTCGTCATTTAATGCTTTATGAACATGTATAATAATGAAGTAAATAAATGCAAAACTAACACTTTGATTATGCAATTCTAATGGTCGGAAATATGAGTAGAATTAGATAAACAATTGATTATTAGAAAAATGGATGCTTTAATTTATATGATTTTTTTGATATGTAATTTACATAATGCATGTGATTTCTTGATCTACTGATGTGTGCAATGAGTGTGCAAGAAATTTAGCCAGGAAAACCCAACGGAAAGATGGAACTAAACCACTTGCTAATTTTGTGTTATCTTCCATTGTCTTCTTTGGAAGGTTGTTAATTGGTCTTAAAATTCTCCTAGCTTTTGTTTGGGTTCTATTAAGTCTTTAAGGCCTAAAAACTTTAAATTTAAGTACCCTAGGGGTAAGGATGTGGGTGGGGAGCACTTTCCAACCCCTTAGTCTCTTTGGTTGACTTTTAGGGTCACTCAAAAACCCTATTTTTGGTTGATTGCAAAAATTGATTGTCTCCTACTTGAGTTGGTGACTCAAACTCCATCTTGAGGTTTCTTGAAGTCTAGTTGAGTTAAGGATCATACTTGGAGGCAATTTGGAGTAGTTTTGGGGTTGTTACCCAATCTCTAGTTTTGGAGAAAGTTTGAAAATTGAAGGAAGAAAAGGAAAAGCTCTTCTCAACCCACCATTTTTGCCATAACTTTTTGTGAATGTAGGAGTTCTTCACTTTTTTTGAATTGTTTCTTCATGTTGATCATGCTTGAGTCTTGCTTGAATCCTACATAAGGCATTGTGTTGTTTTTGTATTGCTTGCTTTTGTGTTGGGGTTGATTTGGAGAGATCTTGACTTGTTTTTCTTTGATGTTATTATTATGCTTGCCTTGATGTTTTGTTTTGAGGGGATTTCATGGGGATTCTTTTCGCATCACTCACCCTTGGATAGGGAAGAAGTGGCCATGTATGGTGGAAGGGCCTTAGTTGGACCTCAATAGTGTAGAGTCTCCTCTCATGGTGAGAGGAGGGAAAGAGGGTAGGGTGTATGGGCCCCTACTTGTCATCCCATACCTTGTATGAAAATTTGAATTCTTGAAAAAGGAAAGGAATGAGTACCCTTGTGATATTGGCCCCAAAAGGGCATTCGTAGAAGAACGAAAGTTCTTGAATGTTGGCCCCGAAAGGGCTATGTTATGGTATGGTTATTGACATCTCCTATTGAGAAAATCCACCTCCCCCTATTTTGGTTCAATGTTGAATCGATTGTGTAAACTGGGTTGGGAATGCATGCTTGAATTGTTCATCTTATTGTGTTGTTTTACCTCCATGTTGGTTCTTGTCTCTCCCATGGTTCCTTTGATGCATTGAAGACTTTGGTAAAGATCTCTTGTGAAAGCCCTAGAAGAGAATTCAATTGAATTGTAACATGATGTAAACTTTTATTTTAAATTTTGATGTATTTGGCAAAGATGTCAAGTTTTCTTACTGGTTCTGTCCCAATGGAGCCTTGAACCAGGATGAATAATAGAGAAGTAAAAGGATTGTGGAAACCTCCTTGCATTGTTCTTATGTGATTTCAAATTATGCATATGTATGGGAGAAAATAGATTAATAGATAATGTCTTCAAATTATGAATTCTCAAGCTTTCATTCATGTTAAGGAAAAGTAATTGAATATGTTGAAGTTTCCAATTCAATGTTTTATGTATTAAGAGGAAATGAATAATCCTACTTGTGGACAACAAATTTAGCTCTCTCCTTGTTAAATTATATAATTGATAAATCAAATTTGATTAAGAATTATGCACCTCCTCGATTTCTAAATGAAAGGTTCATATACCCTTGTTGTATGATGAATTATAAAACATAAGTTATAAAAAGAATAACCTTATACACATCTTTGTAATAGTATGCTTTAAAAAGGGAATCAATGTTGTCAATAAGATAGAAATCATTCATTGGATATTAAATATATATATATATATATATACAACAACACTTAGAAAATAGACTTCAAAAAAATTTGCATCTCCAGGTCTAAAAACCTCTCTGAAAAATGTATGGGGAAAAATTTAATTCCCCCAAGTCACAGAGAATATTCTTTGAGTTATCCCTTTTGAATTTCAACAAAAATAATCATTATTCAATCTTTTTAAAAAAGAATATAAATTAAATACATTTAAAACTAAAACATTTAAATGTATATCTTAGTGTCATCTCTCAACAACAAAACTTTATGCATTTACTACCCTCTCTATCCTAAATATCCTAGGGTCCACCTATAAAACTTTAACTCATAAATCTGCATCCCCCTATTGGCGCAGGCTTAGGGACCAATAACAAATTAATATGTTGCACTGAATGAAAGTGGGGCTAAAAATGTTTAAAAGTCAACAAATAAATCATCCCACCTCATACCTTACATGCCTTGGGAAAGTTGTCCACGTGGTTGAGCAAGGGAGGTGGTTGAGATGGACAGTCAAGTCCATGCTTGCGCTAATGTTTGGGGAGAAACAAATGCATTAAAGCACTTTCCTCCACCTTGTCACACGCTTTCCAATGCCTCCATCCTAGGGCTCTCAACTTGGAGGCTTAACTAGCATGCATTGGGAGACAGAGTCTGCGCCAATGGACACTTGGGCAGTGCCAAGGTCCTTGGGATCCGTCCAAGTACAAAGGGCAGGGTGGCAGTAGGCAAGTGACCAAGTGGCCAAGTAGGAGGTAGTCAAGTTTAGGATGTAGTAGGTAGTCTAGGTCAGTTTAGAGGATGTTTGGTTAGAGATTAGATTCATTTTAGTTTAAATAAGATTAGCATTTATTTATGATTAGATCAGTAGTCATTTTTTTAATGATATTAGAAAGTAGTGAGTGGGAGTTGCTAAGTTAGCATTATATACTTGATAGTTCTTGATTAGTTAGTTTTAAATTAGTTATCCCCCCCCTTTGTTATAGTTGAATTTTATCTTAAGTTATTTATTAGTTTATATGATTGTGAGTTAGTTAGATTAATCTTAATATTGGCACTTTAATGTTGAACTTAAATTTTTATAATAGTTAGAATAAAGTTTGGATTTACTTACGATTGAATTAAAATAAATCTAGTCTTCAATTTTAATTATAAATGAGAAATTGATGAATTAGATTGCTATAGTTATGTTGGAGAAAATTTTAACTTTAAATGTAGATAGTATAATTGATGATAAAGTTTACTTCTATTGTTTGTGTATATCTAAGGTTAGTTAGATTTTGGATTAAAGTTTTAAAACGTAGTTAGCATGCGTTGTATAGTTAAATTTAATTGATCTTTTAGAGTTTCAAATTTTCTTAATGTTAAATGATTAAATTTGTAATGTCGATCAAGTTATTAAGTTATCGGAAGGGACTAGTAAATTAGTTCATTATAAGGTTAGTGATATATTGATCTTAAATAAATTGATGCTAAACAAGGTTATGTAATTAAGAGATAGATGTCATTTTAGTTAGTAGATCATTTTGATGTATCTAATAAGTTGTTGTGTTAATCTATTGTCATCCTTAGGAGGTAATAATTTTAAGGTATTATTAAAACAATTGAAGGGTTAGGACTTCAGTTAAATGGAATTAGTCATTTAAATTAAATAAATTGATTCACTAAGAAACATTAAGTTCACCAAACTATCTCTTTTATGTTATGTTTCAAACCGAGTTGTCACCTCTCTATATCAATGTGAACTTGTTTCTATCTTCTAGTACCTACGGTTATCTGAATTTCAAACTACTTGAACAATTAGTTTCATTATAGTTAATCTTATTAAATCTTTTTTGACCATATTATCTTATTGAATCACAGTCCATATATATTTTTAAAAAAATTGTACGTGTTTTGCCCATGTATTTTGGGCATGACATACAACCACCTATCACTCTCCTTTTCTTCTATCCCCAACATCAACACCAAAAATGAAACACTTAACCCACCATTTTACTTTTGCACAAAATGATAAAAGGATCTAGATAATGAATGATAAGATACCTAACCACCTTGTAACCACGCCTATGCACCATACAAAAGTCTTTCGGAAGCAAAATATTGAGATTTGCACTAATACATTTGATGTTGATTTCCAACTGTAGTTTTCGACGAAGGACAAATTTTGACCTTTTTTTGGAAATTCTACTTGATGGCATTAGGTTGTAACTTCAATTCTTCAACCGAGTCAAAATTCCAACGATGTTGGGAATATATAGCAAAAAGAAAAAATAGATCTCTAATTCATTTTTTAGTCCCTGCCTATTTATAGGCAAGGAACTAATGTTTTCAATTGTCTCTTTCAATTAATTTTTTAGTTATAAAATTGTTCAATTCCAAAAATTGAAAAGAGATTTATTTTTAAAATAATTCTTAATCAATTATTACTCTTTTTTCATTGGCTAGTCTTAATTTTGTTGGAGGTATAATTAATTTTTCAAACCAAAAAATTCAAAAAACTATATCTAGAAAGCTCTTTGAATTCTTCAACAATGTGGGCATGTTGTTGAAGGAGCTCCTGCTAGACCTAAAATGGGATAGAAGCAGCTCTAGCTGAACCTGTCGCTTCTATTGTTCCAACAACCATAGAACAGACAAGATGAAAACCAGATATCACTGTTAAAATGAAATAGTTGCAAATATATTTGCCTTATCATATAATCCCAAATTACAGGCGGCAAACATTTGCAAAGCAAGAGCGGTGTTACTGGAGGAATGATCTGGTCACAACGCTCCTAGCCTGCCTACACACAAAATTATGCATATCGTGACTCTCTGTTGCATCTCCCCCATTCTACTAATGTTATTAATTTTATAATCATTTATTTCATAAGTAATTATTTTTAAAAATATTGATTTAATAAAGTGATTCTATTTGGAAAAAAAATCTTAAACTTTTAATTGTATATCACAAATTAAATTATTTATTTCTATTGAATTTGTATAAAAAATATTTTTATATCCTAATATCTACCCCACCTTTGAATAATAGATTTACAAATTATTTTATTTACATAATGTGTAAATATAAACTCCATGGTCCAATTTACTTATCATCTATTTTCTTTTTCAAATAAATATGTACTAAAATAGTTAAAATAACATGTCATTTCTATTTTTATATTATATTGTCATTGATAAAAATGAGTTTAAGTTTTGGGATAATTATATTGTAATAATAGAAAAGTCATTAACATATAGTTAGAAGATATTCTATTTTGTATAAAAATTTGATTGTTGAAAAATAATAATTACCACTAATGAATATTATTTCACAAAGACCAATCTCTGATGAGAATGAATGGAACATCGTTAACTATCTCATCTTGGCTAAGGTATTTCACCTTAATAGTGCTCCAACTTGAGCACATTTAATAGTAAATCTTGCTTCAAGGTTAAATTATCATGTTAAGTTCCTATGCTTAAACCAAGGAACAAGCCTAACCTCCACTTTAACAAAAGGCAGGGACTCTAGCTCCCCCAAAGCTCTTGTCTTTTATGTGCAATTAAGCTCTCGTGAAACAAACAACATCTACATATACCATACATTTATCCTATGTGCTTACCTAATTTGGAACTTGTTCCAACCGTTGGAGCACCAATTTTGTTGCAAAGGTTAGCAAAATTCCTATTCTTACCTCCAATCTTTAAATACCCATATGATTATTTGTCAACTGGAAAATTTAGAGAGTAATTTGAAAGAGATTATTATAATTGAGTTGTCAAATATTGCCAAGGTTTTCTAAACTTATTTGTTACTATATTTTGAATGAAGAAATTGATGATAATGATGATTTTTTTGGATTGATTAGTGTAGCCACTCTTTGCCTTGCGGATTTTGCCTATTTTGCATTTGACTTGGGTGGAAACGAAAATTTTGAAGTGGTTATTTATAAGTTTTAGTCCACTCAAGGGTTTGGAAGTGGTATTTCTACCATTGAATGTAAACTTATGGGAAAGGACAATTTAGAGGGAAAAATCCAATTCCATATTTGATGTCTTCTGCAGTTTGAGGGTTTCAGTAGTTGAATTAGTACATGCTACCATAAACAAATGTAGTTGAATGCTTGATTGCCAACATGAATTAGAGGCTTATCAATTCTAGTATTTTGCCTCATTTATATATTTAGAGGTATTTTATTTTCTGATACCAATTTTATTATTTAATCAATGAATTAGCAGGTGAACCTCTTATGATGACATTGTGTGCCTATTAAAAAGATCAAATACTTTAGATACTTTAGGAAATATTGAAGGTAATCTAATGTGATTTGAATTACTTTTCCTCCCTATCATAAATAATTTTACTCCCATTACATTTTTCATTTAAGAAAGAAGTTATGTTATTTTGGACATAGCTTTTGAAAGCCTTTGAAGCTTCTCCTAGCTTATATATGTCTTGTAGTGCTTACCCCTAGTTTGTTTTATGTTATATTGATGAATTTTTTCAGGCCAAGTTTCATGCTATGTGATTTTATTTAGTGGTACTTGGTTACTTGATTAGTTAACACTATTTACATGTTTTGATCATTTATTTGATGAGCTACTTTGTACCTAGATATTCCATGTGTTATCACTAATCATGGTTATTCATTTGAAGATGATGTTCTGTGTGGATGATTTACATATGGTTTCCTAACTACTTACCCCATGTCTGCATATGTATGGTGTACATGTATGATTTACTTTATGTTTAATATATCTTATGTGGTTTATGGAGGGAGTCATAGCCACCTGCTAGTCGGGATCTACATGATGTACCACTTTTCGTCATTACCTGTTTAGTGTATATATATATATATGACTTCATTTCTTCCTACTTGGTGGCAAGAAAGCCAAGAGTTGTATTGAGATTGTCAAGTTTGTAAAAAGTGCAAAATTGCAAAAATTGACAAAATTGTCATGCTGCAACTTTGTGCAACTTTAGGAAATAGGTAGGATACTTGAAATATGAATTAGTTCTAACCTTTTTTAAGTGAACAATGATCTTAAAAGAATATTTAAGCCTTTTCAAATGTTCATATGAAATGCTCAAATTTGAAATATGCACTAATATTTTGAAAATAGATTCCATGAACAAAAAAAAAGCATTTGCACACATGTTGGAACTGGACGTTTCATTTAGGCAACCCATTCAACTATATGGCTATTCCAAAAGTTCATAAAGATTTTATGAATATTTATGATTATACATATTGAATGTATTTTTTTTTTTTAAAAGAAGCTAACTAGAATGGGGGAATCCTAGAAGCTTGAAATGCAAATGCAATATTCTTATGAAGTTGCCCTCAAGGAAGTAAATTAAATGATTGATTATCTAATCACTTATTTAGTCATTTATTTGTTGGTTTATTTAGTAGTTTGTGCTTAGGTGACTAATTGTAGGTGACTAACTATCTAGTCACTTATTTAGTCTTATATTTAGTCATTCTATTTAATTGATCTTGTGACTTTAATTGTTGATCAAATTAGTCACATATAGCTATAAATTGCAAAGAAATAGTAGAATGTGATTAGTTTTAGTCACATGACTAAAGGTTTTAGTGGTGTGACTAAAAGTTTTAGTCACATAGTCACATATTTGCTAAAATGTACTAGTGCTACCATAGAGAAATTAGACATTATTTATATAAATTTGAGTGGTCCTACCAGAACAAGAGAATTCTATGGAAAAAAGGTACTTTATGATTCTTTTGATGATTTCACTAGAATGACGTGCGTAGCATTTCTTAAATAAAATTCTGAGGCATTTGAAAATTTTGAGGTGTTTAAGAATAGATTTGAGAATGAATCTGGTGTAAAGATTAAATGTTTGAGATCACATAGAGATGGAGAGTTCACTTCCAAAGAGTTTAACATCTTTTGTGAAAAAAATGGTATTAAGAAACAATTATCAACACCTAAGGCACCTGAGAAAAATGGGATAGTAGAAAAAATGAATAGTTTTGTATTAGAGGTACCAAGAGTTATGATGTTTGAGAATGATGTATCCAAGACATTTCAGAGAGAAGCAGTCAATTTAGCAATATACACCATGAACAGAATGCACAGAATAAAAGGTATAAATAAGACTCTTTATGAACTATGGTTTGAACATGCTCTGTCAATGAAGTATTTAAGAATATTTGGAAGTAAATGTTACATAAAGAGAGATGATGATATTGGTATATTTGATCCAAGAAGCGATGAATGTATGTTCTCTGGTTATTCATTGAAAAGAAAAGCTTGTAGATGTTTTAATCAAAGAAGTAAGACAATTGTTGAAAGTGCAAATGTAAAGATAGATGAAAAGTTTGGAGTTAAAGAGAGAATGGTGGATTATAAATCTGATGAAGAAGAAGATAATCTTAGATATGTTAGAGAGAATATTGAAGTTTTCTTTGAGACTAGCAATGATTTACGGAATTGTGTACAAATTATTGATCAAAGAGAAGAACAAAGATCAAAACCAAGAGAAGAGATGAAAGTTGAAGTAGCAACTCCTACACCAAATAAGAATTTGATGAAGAATCACCACATTGAACAAATTATTGGAAGAAAAGATAAAGAAGTGATGACAAGAAATATAGTACATGTGGAATTATGCTTGACTTCTCAAGTTATACCTAAGAGCATAGATGAGGCATACAAGGATGATCACTAGATTCAAGAAATAAAGGAATAACTAAATTAGACTGTGAAGAATGAAACATGGGAATTGGTTCCTAGACCAAAAGACAAGAATGTTATAGGAACTAAATGGGTATATAGAAAGAAGATGAATGAACAAGGTGAAGTTGTGAGGAATAAAGCTAGATTGGTATGCAAAGTATATTTAGAAAATTAAGGTATAGATTATGATAGAACATTGTCCCCTGTTTCTAGAATGAAAGCAATAAGAATGTTCTTGGATTACGCAACGAGTAAAAGATTTAAAGTGTATTAGATGGATGTAAAGTTAGCATTTTTGAATGGAGAACTTGAAGAAGAAGTCTACATTGAGCAGCCCAAAGGATTTCATTTGACAAAAGAAAAGGATATGGTATGTAGAATGAAGAAAGAATTGTATGGTCTAAAGCAAGCACCTTGAACCTGGTATGCAAGATTGGATAAATATTTGGAAAAAATTGGATTTTTTAAAGGTATGATGGATAGCAATTTGTATTTGAAAGAAATTGAGAATGGATTAGTGATCATTGTGATATTTTTTGATGACATAATCTTTGGAGGAAATGATGAAGCACTTGTGATTAGTTTGTTGATGAAATGCAGAATGAGTTTGAGATGAGTTTGATTGGTGAGATGATTTTTTTCTTAGGTTTATAGATTGTGCAAAATAGAGATGGTATTTTCATATCACAAGCTAAGTACTTTAAAGATTTGTTGAAAATATTTGGCTTGAAAAAATTTAATCCTATTGGTACACCTATGATAGCTGGTCACAAGTTATCTAGCAAAGACAAGACACCTGTAGTTGAGTAGAAGTATAGATCTATGATTGGAGGTTTGTAATATCTGACTTACACCAAACCAGATATAGAAAATTAAGTTGGGATAGTAGAAATATTTCAAGATGATCCTAAGGAATCTCATTATGCAACATTAAAGAGGATATTTAGATATTTGAAGGGTACACCTAATTTTGGATTATGGTATGAAAGATTAAGAAATTTCACTTTATTTACTTATATTGATGTTGATTGGAAAGACAATATGGATGATAGAAAGAGCACTAGTGGTGGAGCATTTTTCCTTGGAGGAAGATTGGTTTCTTGGCTAAGAAAGAAATAGGATTATATTTCATAGAGTATAGCTGAAGCAAAGTATGTAGCAATAACAAATAATTGTAATTAGATTATGTGGATGAAGTAGAAGCTGAAGGATTTTGGGATAGAATTTTCAAAACTTGTTATGATACATTGTGATAACACAAGTATAGTGAGTATGTCTAAGAATCAGGTATTTCATTCTAACACTAACCATATATCTATTAAGTATCATGTTTTGCGAGAGAAAGTTACATAGAAGGAAATTAGATTGGGTCATGTAAGTACTAAAGAGAAGATTGTAGATATCTTTATGAAGCCTTTTCATAAAGATACATTTGAGTATCTTTGTGGTATGTTTGGGGTTATGCCCCTACCTATTTCTGAGTAGATAATGTAGAGATTCCATCAGTCCATTGGTATAGAGCACTATTGTTTGACTAGACTAAATGTTGATGCTTCCTTTATGGGGGAGTATTTGAGATGAGCAAAGTCGTCAAGGACTCTTGCTAGCTAGTTTAGTACAATTTCTTTGGACACTTGATTTGGTTGAAGACTTGGAGCAAATGATTGATGTAATGAAGCCTTTTTCATTGATGTCAATGGGGAAGAGATTGCATGAAAAATGTATCCTATGAATGGGGAGAGAGAAGCATCATGAATGGGGGAGAAGATCCTCTAATGGGGGAGAAAGTGTGTACATGCAAGACATATCCTATGTTATGTATGAATTGGGGAGATATTGTATAAAAAACTAAGAATTGTTCCTATGAATCAAAGTGTGAACAATTGATGTCGATCCTAAAGAAGAGATGCAAATAGAGAAGTTTTCTAGAAGATTTCAAATTTTATTGATGAAGAGGATTTGAAAAGAAGAGAACAATAATAGTAGCAATAGAGTTTGATTTGGTATTCTTGCAACTTAGATATTTTTCATCTATGTTGCCATCAATTCCAAAGGGCTCCTTTTTTTAGCATGAATATTAATGGTACTCCTTTGGGGGAGTATCCTAAGCATTGAAAGAGCACATGGGAGATTGTGAGCATGATCAAAGTGTTGCATTCATGATGGTGTTTTCATTGATATCAACATAGCATTGTTTCTGTAAAGACTGATAAAGTAGCAAATAGAGAATGAGGTTGTATTGTAATGGATATCATCAATTCTTTTCAAAGAAGAACCAATGCTTTGTAATTTTTAAATGATAAAGAATTTGCTATTGTATTGTCTTCCTTGTATAATATTGATATCTTTTGATATGTCGTTGATAGTTATGTTGAATTTATATCCTTCCATAGATACCTTGAGCATTCATTGCAGATATGTTTGATTCCATCGTGGCCCTTTTTAATGATGAGGATGAAAAATATGATATATAGTGACTTCCCAAAGAAGTAATCTTCAATCATATTCTCTTTAATTGATAACATTAGATGTATCTACAATGTTTCATGCAGAATAACCATTAACTCGTGAATGTAGGAGGAATGACTTTCATTCTGCAAATATTTGTTTTGTAAAGTGTTTGCATCTTGGGAATCTGACCAGTAATCCCTCCCACTATTAATGGAGTGTCAGTGAAAGACTTAGTTGTTATTACATCTATATGTCCCTAATATTCTCATGTGATGAGAGGTGAAGAAATATGTTTGTGGTTAATACTGCTATCAATTTGGGAGATAGCTTTGTCCTATTATTACAGTGCCTTCTATTCCCTTGCCCATCTGAAACTATTCCTCAAATGTCTAGGTGTCTAGTTGACAATCAATGGTCTTTGCCCACATTCTCAGTATGTGGCTCCCTCTAGTTGAATCCTATGCACATGTTGACTATTCTTACACATTTGGAAACCAACTACAATGCGGAAAAACCAGAGTTGTTGAGTTAGTGAGCATGAAAGCCTACTTGAGCACCAATGATGCATTCTAATTAACTTCAACATTACAAGGTGGATGCACTTTGTGCTCAAAGGGAATGTTATACAGTTGACTAAATGTCCAAGAAACAATCTTCTTTGATGCTCAACATCATTCTATTATTACTTATGTGCTAGTTACTAGTAGATGATTTCTGTGATTCCACCTATTGATTTTTGAATTGTAGGCTCAAAATGTCTAACCATAATTTATTATTTTGTCAAACCTCATTTTTACTGCTAAGATAATCTCTCCTTTTGATGCTCTAAAAATCTAGGGTGTTGTGTGACTTAGGGGATCACATCGTTCAAGCAACCTCAAGATGCAAACATGGGCCATTGGTAATAAATTCTCAATGAGTAACTATTGTACCAGAACTCTTAGACATAATTCCTCATGTCTCTTTACAACAAAAGGTAATAAATGTCTTTCCATGCTCATAGCCATCAGTTTTCCCTCTTCCCAACTAGATCAAACATTATATTGGCACTTTGCCAAAAGTGAAAATAATTTTATTTAATTGTTATTTCTTGGCACTTGCATTGTGTATTATAGGGTGATGATATGTACTTTGGTAATATATTATTATGATTTTTTGGCATAAGCCCTTTTGGGTGAGTTCTCAAACATAAAATATGTAGCTACCATCACTAAATATCAAATAATAGTAAATATCCTTCAGTGACAAAATTAGTTGATGTGAGAGCTCTGTAGCAACCCTCATGTATTATAATTTGATTAGAAACCATTATATTGAATTAAAATGTTTAGTATGTATTGAAAATGTAATAAATTATTGATCCTCAGAGGTAAATCATTTAATATTGTTGTGCTGGTCATAACCTTGCTAGCCAGACTATTTCATTTTTCCTATCATATTATTGTTGGTACCAGTTGAACCTTTATTTGTTGATTTTCCCATATGTTGTGGGTTACTGCATGCACACATTAAAGAAGTTCTATCTTCAGTCCCATTGACCTTTAGGTGGTCACTTGTTGGAAATTAATAAAATTTGTCTTTATCTTCATTACTTATTTGAGGTGCTTTTCAAGGATATCATAGTTTGATTTGTTGCCATACAATCTAAAAAAAAGTGCAACTTCTTGAAAGGTTGAAGCCCTATGAATATAAAAGTTGTGGTATTATATTTAAGTTGTTGCAGTATTTGAGGAGTTTACATCATATGTTGAAGCTTCGTTGATAAGTTTTTGTTGAGTTTTAATATATGCTATCATAGTTTGTATCAATCTTCATCTTCTATCCATCTTGAGTATTCTCATAGGCCTACAGGATAATGTGTGCCAAATTTCTTATTTTTGTGTGTGTATGTTCTAATAGATATTTCCTATCTCCTTAGCCATTTGTTTTAGTCAATGAGTTGTCTTTTGCCATGAGTTGATAGTAAATTTTCTTCGTAGATGTCAAGAAACACAAAATTACTATTAATCTAATTTGATCCATCTATTTTGGTATTATAGGCAAGCAAAAAAGCACAAAGAAAATGCAGAGAAAAAAATTAATGAACACAAACCTACAATGTTGCCAATTCATAGAAGCCAATGGTTTGCTGATATAGAAAATGTTGATGAGGAGATGGATATAGCACATGATGATGTGCAAATGAGTACTGTTACTAAAATTCTACACATGCTAGAATTTTACCTTAAATAGTAACATTGCTGAAGAAAACATCCAAATCATTCATTTTCATTTACATTTCATAATTTTGCAATCATATAGAAATCACGAGCAAAAGGAAGTGCAATGTTTATTATTTAAATCATCAACTGCTAAGTACAATTTTCAATTTTATAAAGTATGAAATGAATGGAAAATGTTGGAAATGAAAAATCTCACACAAGTCATGAGTCTAACTACTGCCTTTCATACATATTGAGAATAAGAAAAATATAACACAAGAAGGTAGAGTTAAAGGTAACCAGTCATTTCCTTTTCAGCATTTGACTAGTTATATGATCTTCAGTGTTGTTCCTGGTACAACTCTCAATCTGGCAGTTCCTGGTCTTCATTCTCCTGCATAGGAAAAAGCAAGGTTAGATCTTAAAAAAATATAAGTAATGATTGATTATCTACAACTATTTAACCACACATTCAATATCTTTCCTATTCCAAATATATATGAAAAATGGTAATGCTCAAATGACAAAAGCAAAAAATGTAATGTTAAAGGGACATATTAATTTTGATATGAAACCTTTTATTACAATCAAGAACAAACATGTTGATTTCAAAAGGAATATGTGTAGATCATAGGAGAGTAGTTTCATGAGTGTCACGAACCCATGCTCGAACTTCATGAAATACTTTTTTTCAAATATCATGAAACAACAGTCATAGTGAATAACAAAAGGGATGTGGGAAGCAGTGGCACTAGAAGTGTGAATACATTGTTTATCCATGATTTAAAACCAGTGCAAAATGTAGATGATCAATAAGTGAATGCATATGTAAGGATAAGATGATTTTGACATAATATTTGGCCTTTATAATGTTGCATTCGCAATCAAATTGCTCTTTATGCCACTTGGAAAGAAGAAAAAACTAATTTCAGAAATATGAAATAAAGCTATCATTATAACAAAACAAAAAATGGATCAAAGATGGCTAGTTTTGAACCTCTACATTTTAGTAGAGAATTTGAAAATCCTTTATTCTTGCAGGCACAAATTTAGTCTGGAATGAAATTGACAATGTGTACTTGCAATTTTTCTCAATTGAATTACATCCATCAAACTTGTCACAATAGTGCAATTTTTCAAGGAATAAGGATATTCGACTTCTGATGTCACCTTTAAAATTTCTTGGAAAATTGGCAACAGATATCACCAATAAGCAACTATTTATATCAAACAACAATAAGGGAAATTTTATTATGCAAGTTGGAAGTAATGAATAAGAGGTTCTAAGAAATTGTTCATTTGAATATGCGAGTTTCAATCATCTTCAAGGCATAGCATATGATCCCAAGAAAGATACATTGTATGTTGCAGACACAAAAAACCTTAGCGAGACTATTCATACTCTTGTTGGAAATGGAGTGAAAGATTCTAACTATAAAGGAGGAGCAGACTTGAATGAAGGCTTTGAGACATGTGTAGAGAAAAGAGAAGACTTGGAGTTTCATGGATTCATTGACTTGCTTGCTTGCATACGGAATTCCAATATTCCACTCACAACTATTCATTTTGTGACTTTCTGTAATAACCCCAACAAAATCTTGGAGACTATTGCAGACTTTACAACCAAAGAATGGGACCTAGTTAACACTTCAGAGTTTGCAAACCATTAAGGATAATGGGAAACTCGAGAAATCTTGTTGAATTCATTCTTTTATTTTGACTGTGATTAACATGCAATTTCATAGTTGCTTCCAATAATGAAAGTGAAAGTGAAAGTGAGGATGCACACATAATAGATGCAAATGTTGAATACCACACTGTAATACAAACAAAGCTAGGTGCTCATTGCATTATTATGGATGCTGAAATGGACTGCTATAATAAGAGCAACAAGCATGAAATTACATAGGAGAAACCCCACTTGGGTTTTTATTAAAAAATGTAGAATAACTTCCAAAGAACAAAACCAAATAATGTCAAGCACCAGCAAAATGTATTTCCTAATACATTATCTACTTTTTCCTGTACAGTCGTGAAACTCTAGAAGGAAAAGAAAACAATCAACAAACCCTTAGTTTTTAAAGTGATGATCAACATTTTTAAAACCTCAAACAATAGATTCAAAGAAGGCAAACCCTCCTAGGCGAATGGGGGAGGCCAAGGGCAGAAATCAAGTGCTTGTGATGCCATCAAATGTTCAAGCTACCTTAAAATGATGTAAAATACTCATGTCAAAGCATAGGAATGATGTTAGCCAAATCTAAAGAAAATTTTAATTCATACGAACATCAAAGATTATGCAAAAAATCCCTTAAGAAATTTAAACTCCAGATGCTTCTCAACAGAGAAAGAGAAAAAACATTCTTGAAGGTTACAACTACAGTATTAGCAAGAGAATGTGAGAAGGGAAATAGAAATGAGCATTATCTTTGATGCTTGATAGAAGACCCAGCAAAAGGGTAGCCAAAAAAAAACTCTTAATTATGACTTCATAGAAAATCCCTTTAAACTCCAGATGCTATTAAAAAATGTAGGAAATGTGAAGAATATAGAATTTTCCAACAACATCAAGCAAAATATGGCAGCTCAAACATAAAGGTCTTTAGCAAACCCCTCTCATAGCAGCCATCAAAAAAACCAGTGAAACCCTCGACATTTCTCTAGACTTCCAAAATGCAAATTGAAGAATGAAGATTTTAGGGTATCCGAACAATATATCTTGCCCCAAATTCCTTTTAACTTTCTTTTGAAGTCCGTAGGTTATGCATGGGATTTTAATCCCTTTTAAGAAATATTTATATTTGTATTTTGTTGGGGAGGGGTTTCATTGTTTACAATTTATGTGTGCATTGCTTAACTTCTATTTTGCATAAGTATGTCATTGTAAAGGAAAAATATTTAAATGATGAAGTTATAAATCATTTAATATTTCTTCTATTTTTAATGCAAAAAGGAGGTGACTGGATTAATTTCATGTTCATGGTCTTCAAGGAAAGAATCAGTTTGCAAACATTAGGAGCCTTTTTAGGAGGGAATTTGGGCGTTGAATTTGACTTCACCCTAGTAGTTAAAAAGTCTTTATGACCAGTTGGAGTGTTTTGGGGTGGTTTATGGTGAGTCATGGGGGCAATTATGAGTTAGTGGAGTCTAATGAGTAATGAGACTTCATTTTTAGAAGTTTCTAAGTCCTCATTTTTGGGCTATCTTTTTGGATTTGACCCAAGGAGTTGAGATTGTATTTAGTGAGTTTTTGAACTCATTAAAAAGGGAGTTATGATTATGCAGAGAAGTTTTTGTGACTACTTTTGAGTCCTTAGCTTTATTTGCAAAAGTTTGTAATTCATTTTGGAAGTTTAGTACAGGTGACAACAATTAAATTCATGTTATTTTATGTCAATTTTTTAACCTTCTTTCTTTTTGCAACTCTGTGTGTAGTGTCAGAATGATTTGATAAAACAATTCTTGAACTGTTATTGTTCCTTGTTATTTTGTCTCATTCAAGCACCTAGTTATAGAGGAGTAAGTCTATTTGTAGGTTGTAATATGTGTTCTTAAAGGTGAAATTAATAAGAGAGAGGCATCTATATTCCTCCTTTTGTAAATTCATTTTTCAAACCTTATTACAAATTAATTATGCAAATCTTTACAAAAAAGAAGTGTTTTGTTTGTACTTAGAGTAGCTGAATAATCCTTCTCTATCATTTGTACCCAAAATTTCATATCACTTTTGGTGTATCACCCATCTCTTAGTTTAAACTGTAGGTTTTAGGTTTATTTTCAGTAATTTCTCCCCTTTTTCCCACAAGTTTAGATTAGGTTTATGGAAATGTCATTGAATATTCAATACGAGTCAGCCTAGAAACTGGAGGTTTCACTTCAATCTCTTGTCCCACCAAGAAGTGATTCCCATGTTATGCTAGAGTTACTAAAAAAATTAAGTTCAATACTTGGTGCAAATTTTGGTACTTAACAAGTACAATAGATGATAATGCAAAGATTGACGTAACACCTATAGATGTGTTACCTGATATAGGACATCCTGATGAGCAACTCGATGAACATCACAAAGAGAATCCACTTGAATCTACTATGCCACCTCATACTACAGTCATTGTGCCTATAGTTTTGGATGAAGTTGGTGGATCAACAAAAAACATTGATGGTGGTTCAAGAGAATATGTTCCTACCACTGTTAAAAGACAAAGATTGAGTCAAACTCTATACTAATCTATAGAGAAGAAAGAAAAAGAAAGAGTTTTAGAAGGTAAGAAGCCATTTGTGGTTGAGGTATCAAGAGATGGTGAACCTATTGGGTATAATGCTTCAAGGTGGGCTACTAAGTTGGGCATAAGATGTAGAGCTCATTTAGATATTTTCAAATCAAATTTTACAGAGCAAGATCCACAAAATGTGGAATTTTTTATACAGAAAATGGAAAATTCCTTTGACATAATTGGTGGACAAATCTCTAGGAGACACTACAAGAACAAGATGAGACTTCTCATGAACAATTTTAGATATCATTGCTGAAAACTAATCATAGAGGGAAAAGAGAAGTCAGACTCCACTCGATCTCTAAAGAAGTGGGAAGAATTAAAAGAAAGTATGTGTTGGGAGGAATATTTGACTAAGAGTAATAGATGCAAGAGAGAAAGAGATAGTGTGAGGGCTGAATATACATATGGTAGAGATGGGTTGTAGCACAAAATAGGAGAAAATGTACCTTTTTAAAAAAAATTTACATTGAGCTATTTATTTTAATTTTTTATGAATTGGATATTTGTTGACATTGACATTCTATATTAGGTGGAGAACACTAATAAAGAAATAGATTTTGAAGATGTTGTAAACTATATGACAACACTAGATCCTACTAAATCCAACAACAATAACAAGTGCAAACCTAGTTCATCAGCAGAGATTTCAAAACCATCGGTTCAATGCCCAATAAGAGCCTCTTTGAATCATGTCAACGCAAGTGAAGGGCTACAATATATGATGGATTTCTTACATAGTATCACTGAGAAAGTTTCCCTTTTGACTACCTCAGTTCAACCTATAGTTTTTGTATGGAATGAGCACAATTCCATGGATTCAAATCAGGTAAGAGGTTTTAATTTTTCTCCAATTTGATTAAAGTAGATTTAAATATCATCTTCCTCTTACAATGCACTAGATTCAAGTATTATCTTCATATATAACTTTCTATCAATCTGAATTGAATGTCCCCTTTCTAGCATTATTGAATTTGAAATAGTTCCTATGTTCCATCTTCATTGACATTTTTCTTCTTGTGCTAAGCTTTCCATCTTACACTGCTGAAAACATCCATTGCCATTCTAATCCAAGAGGAAAATAATATTTAAAACTATACTATTTCATTCATGTGTGTATTCTCTAGTGTGCAAACTTAGCAAGGAGCTAGTCTAAAAGTATATTAGCAACAACACTGGAGAGTCATATATAACTTATAGAAAAACACCCTTATTAGACTAGATGTTTAGCCATGTTGTAGAAGAAAACCTAATGCCATCATTTGCTGCAAAGAAAAAATTCCTAGTACCAAGGAGATGAATGATCTTCCAAAAGCAATATATTTTGCCTAAAAATCACCACTATAGTAGCAACTATGGCTATCAGTGAAAAACAAATATCATTCAACATAGTTGCTGGAATTACTTGTAAGATAAAATAGTTATAAGTTTTGTTCCATGAAATAGTACATCTCCTATGCTACAAGTAAACTATATTTTAAGGTGACTTCATATAGTTCCTCACTTCAGTGAATTTTAAGTCTCTTCCACTATTTTTCCATGAATTGAGAAATGCATTCTATTAATGTCTATTATTTTAAATGATAGTGGTTGAAGTAATATTTAAGCAAAAATGGGTGCTCCTTTCCACCGTGAATTAATTTTTTTCTACATAACAACTCGAAAAAAGATTATAGAAGATGTTATAGAACTAGAATAACTTCCAATAGGAATGGATCAAAATCTCCTACTGTAGATCCACTTATTGCTAGCCCACTTAGTTGCTAGTTCTTTAATAAATTAGTAGACTATAGAGTCTTAAGTTATTGAATGGATGCTATATTATTGGTTGTATATAGGCTTCCTATCTTTCATTCAAGAAATCAACTATAATTTTCAAAATATTTGACCATTTTTTTCTTGATGTTTCAACTAAATGTAGAACATAGTTGTCAGTATTGATGTTGATCATGATGAACTGGTTGACAAGAACCTGCAATTGATGAAGTTTAGGTAATATAATAGTTTTTGTGGAATATTTTTCTTCATCATAATTTGCATTCTTTATTCTACTTTATACATTATCTTTACCTAATTTTTAAACCACATGTAGAGAAATCATATGAAAGAAAAATGAAAAGAGAAGCCATTGTTGATAGTGATATGTTGAATATGAAGAGAGCTTGCATGATATTCATTGTAGCGGCCATTCTAAAATTTAGGTGGGGTATATTTATTTTTTGTTTTTATTTGTATATTTGTTGTTTCTAATAAGGTATCATCCTTGTTTATTGATCAAATGTCTAGTAATGTTTTCATAATCTTATATGTCGGGTATGCATGCATGGTAACGTAGTGTTTATATTTGGGGATTCCATAATTAATTATGTGACATAATGTTTTCTTTTTCTTTTTGCAAAAACATATTGATAACAACCTCATGGAAGGGGACAAAGTTAGGATATTGTATCCGCATGATGGTTCTGTTGCAAGAATTAGGCAGATTCATTCACTATCTATTGCTCATGGATTCAATTTGAAAGGAACATGAGATGAAAATGTAAACATTATAACAATCACAAAAAATATTCTTCTTTATGATGATAAAATAGATGGAGCCACTTCCCTAAAACAGAAAGTGGGGACCTTTACACGATGGCCAATGAAGTCTTTACAAAAATATCATAATTAAACATATTTATCATCTAGTAGACATTGATAAACATCTATTCTCGCAACACTACTTTTTATGCAATATTCTATTGTTTAAGGATTTTAGTGATCACGGTGTATTTCAAAGAGTTCAAAACTCTTTAAACAACTTTGGAATTTTGATTAACTTACATTTATACTCTAAGATATATATATATATATATATATATATATATATATATATATATATATATATATATATATATATATACACTTGCATTAAGCTTTTGTATTTTAGATTCTTTTTTAATTATCAAAATTATCATGTTGCATCAACCTTATTCTAGTAGCGCTAGCATATCGCATAACTTTGGTAACAAATTCATGCCTTGCCATAATTTTTAATGGGTCTTCCTGATAATTTTTTTTTATGAAACAAAAACCCATTAGAGCTCTCACCGTCTTGATTTCAGAGATATAAATTTTATAGTGCTATGAGTTTACTTACTATTTTTGCATTACTTTTTAATGAAAGGTGGTATCCAAATGTAAAATAGTGAAGTTCATTAAAACTTTAATAACTTTTTTTAAAAATATTTTTTCTTAAATTAATTTATATTTCATCAATCTACATACAAGTCATTTGAGGTTAATTTTTATTTTTTTGAAAAAAGTGAAATTTTGATCAAATTATGGTATTCGTACATGAGAGTTTTTAAAATTTACCTTTATAGCTAATTAGTAATTAGTAAAAAAATTATTCAATAAAAAATTAAGGAAAAATATTTTCATCAATCTTAGGTGTATTAGGTAACTCCCTTTAAAAGAATTTATGAAAATTCATTTATTTGTATCAAATTATGGTGTCAATACACGAGAGTGTTATGGTCCTAAAATAGACATTTTGAAAAAGTGGTTTTTAAATATCCATACCAAAAACAAAATCTATCATATGGGTACACAAATAAATTACATATTCAAAAAGTAGACTCAAAACACTAAATTTTTTATTTCTGATTTTTTTTATATTCAATATCTAAATGCATCAAATTTTGACATTAATTGACAAGAAATTTCAAAAATAGGAAAACTTTTCCACTTTTTGGCCAAAAGTAAGACCCAACTTCTTACCCATATCTAATAATTTTAATTTTTTTATGGCTTAATTCAAGTTTAAGGTTATGATATTTTACATTATTAAATTCATTGTATTAATAAAATATTTATCATATGACTTATTTAATTTTACTAAGTCTAGTACTAAATGTGTGTCTAACCACAGTGTTAAATATATAATAAAATCAACTATTACATATGTAACTAAACATACAACTAATTCAACTACTAAATAAACTATTAAATATGTGACTAACAACACAATTAAATATACTTCTAAATCAACTACTAAATATATGACTAACTACACAACTAAATCAACTATTAAATATGTGACTAACCACACAATTAAATATACTACTAAATATGTGACTAGCCACATGATTAAATTAACTACTAAATATGTGACTAACCACACAACTAAATAAACTATTAAATATGTGACTAACCATGCAACTAAATCAACTATTTGTTAGTGTAGTTTTTTATTTTTCCTATTTTGCTAGATTTTTCCTACATTTTTAATAATCTCGCTTAGATTAATAAAGCATGTCTTATTAGGTGAATGGTTGTGAGGTGTCACCTTCCTACATGTGAGCATCCATTAGCTATCTTGGGAAGATACTTTGCTATCTTTAGTCTGATAGATGATTGCTCCTCATTGGTTGATGTTGCCACCTCCTCCCTCTTCCTAGCCTATATAAGCATGCTACTTGGCTTGTATTTGCATCTCTTGTTTTTGCATCCTCTTAATGCTATTTTGCTTTCAGCTTTTGTATTACTCTGTTGGAGACTAATTCTATGATGCTATTTTGATTTTGTATCATTTGCATTCATAGTTTAGATATTTATTCTTTGCACTAGTTTTCTGGGTTATTAATCTTATCAGATTCTAACATGGTATCAGAGCTTTTCTATGTGCAAGAGTAGATTTTAGTTTCCTTATTTGAGAGATTCAGGGGGGGCAAATAAAATTTATTGTAGTTTTTTGAAAAATGAAGTATGCTCTTCTCTTGCATCTTTGGATGATCCTGAGAATCAAATTTTTTTTAACAAAAACAGTTTTTCTCTGGGGTTTCAATCTCAAATCTGACAACCAACTTGCATATTTGGAGTTTTCAATCAGTATTACAGGTTCTAGCATGCCATTGATGAACTTAGGAAGCTGATCCAGCATTTGCATGTCATATTTTGGTTGCTGGGGTCGATTTTTGATTTTTGGAGCCATTTTTTACTGTTAAAGGCTTCCAATTTACACTACAGAAACATCTTTTGTACATCAAAAAGAAAAATGCTTTCTGGGTTTTGTTCGCAGCCCCGAAAAACCATCTGGGTATCTTTTAAATTTTGCATGAAAGCTGTATATTTTGCAGAATCGAGCATGCAAAGCTACAGCCATACCCCTCTCCATTGGCAATCACAGATTTGAATGCAGTTTTCAAATGTCTCATTCTTGCTCATACAGACTCCTATTTTGATGATTCTTGTTATGAACTTGGCTATTTTTTTGTGCTCTATCCACTAGTGGAGTTTTTTTTTGATTTTCATGCATAAATTCTTCAGAAATTGCAGATTCTCAGCCATGACTATGCACAGTTCTCGTTTTGAAAATTTCGGAGGATCATAACTTTCTCATACGACCTCGTATCGAGGCAATTCTTTTTTTGAAAGTGCATAATTTTTTGACTAGATCGCAGTGGTGCTATTTTTTTCCTTGATTATTGTGCCCAAGTTTCACTTTTAGCATATGCTCTTCATAAAGGTTTGTAATTCATTGAAATCAAGACCACTAAGTATCTCTTTCTAGTGGTAGTTGTAAATGCACTAAAATAAAGTGTCAAATCATATCTCTTTGAGGGGGGGTTCTTTGATTGAGTAAAAAGGGAGGGGGGGGGAGGGGGGGGGGGCATTGTCGTGGCTGGGTTCTCTTCTTTCTAGCATTTCTTCTCTGCATTTCTTCATCATGGATCAAACAAATATGCACATCCTAACTCCATACAATTATTTTGAGTGGAAATCATGCATGACAATTCACTTAAGGAAAGCTGGATTAAATAGGATAATTATGGGACTTGAAACTGAACCTGCTAAAGATGAAGATAAGCCTAAGTGGTTTAACAAATGTGATGAGGCATTTGGAACATTGTGTTTGTCTGTTTCTCCTGACTTGCTATTTCACATTGAGTCTTTGGATACACCAAATGAAGTATGGACAAAGCTAGAAACACTATTTGGCACACAAGATTCAATGAGGGGTCATATGTTAGAAAATGAATTAATTAGTTTGAGTCCAGGCAATTTCAACACAATCCAAGATTTCTTCACCAAATTGAAATCACTAAGGCTGTGATGCAGGAGCATCCAGAGGTATAAGGGAAATCTTGTGTCACCCAAAAAAATGTACTTAGACTTAGTTTCTGTTTCATGTCTTTACATTTTTGGATACCCATTTGGGTCAAATAAAGGTTCCAACTCTCACAGTTCTACTATCAGTGTGTTTGAAAATTGCAAAAAAATAGGAGCATGCAATTTGGCCATCATTTTGGTGACCTAGAAGGTGTGAATTGGCCAGATGAATGTAATTCTAATTTAGAGCATTCCAGAAAAAGAATTAGGTCAAAAGGCCCCACGGTTTGAAAGTTATTGCAATTTTTTAGGTTTTGGAGACCTCCTAAGAATGCTTCAAAGTCAGGTTAAGGGCATTAAATGACCTTGAAAAGGGCCAAAAAGTGGGGGATGAGAGAATCTTGTCCATAGGGCTATAGAGCACTTCGAGAGCTTTTCAAAAATGTAAACAGTTCGTCAATCGGAGCTACGGTTCAAAAGTTATGCCTCCTAGAAGTTCGGTTACCGTTGCTGGATTCTTCTAGATTTGCATCGACTTCTAACACAGCTTTCAAAACCTTCTATTTGGTCAGTGGATGCCTATTAGCACTTTCTAGAATGTACTCCTAGTCCTTAACCCTCCGGAGTCTATTTAAGGAGATTTCTAGCATTGTAAAAGGGTGTTCGGAGTGGAGTTTGAGAGGAGGTACTAAAAGGAGAAATCATCTCCAGATTTATGCTATTGTAAGCCCTTAGGGCATGCTTTGAAGTTCATTTTCTCTGCACTGTTTGTACTAGCTTATTTTCTTAGTTAATATAATTTTTCCTTTTCTGTTGGTTCCATTCTTTTCTTGGGTTGTGTCCCCATCAAGTGGTATCAGAGCGAGTTTTCTTGAGTGTGTAGATAGAGTGCCGACTGTGAGACAGTTTGCACTAGGACTGTGTGGTTGTGGGTTTGAGTTAGAAGATGCCTCCACGAAGAGAGCGTGGCGGAAGGGCCAGAGCTATTAATCCTTAGGAGGTTAGAGCCCTCCAGAGGCAGGTACAAGCATTGCAAGAGGAGCTTCGTAGAGGAACAAATGTTGCCGTAGGTGACAACAACGAAGATGATAATGAAGAAGAAGTAATGGGACCAAAAGAGGAAGTTGACGGGGAAGTTCTGAATCCTGTAGAGGAAAGGCTTTTTAGGGCCATTACTAAGTTTGGGAAAAGACCCACAATTGAAGTGGGTGTATTTTCAGGAAATCTGAAACCAGATGAGTTGATCGATTGGATCAATGAATTGGAAGAATACTTTGAGTATGAGGATATAAGGGACCCAGATAGGGTTAAGTTTGCAAAGGCCAAACTGAAAGGCCATGCCAAAATCTGGTGGCAAGAGGTTCAACTGGAAAGAAACAGAAGAGGAAAGGAGAAGATCACAAGATGGAATCGCATGATGGACAAATTGAAGAAGCAGTTCATTCCTGTGGACTACGAGCTGGATCTGTTTAAGAAGATGCATGCGTTAAAGCAAGCAGGAAGGTCAGTCCAAGACTATACAGAGGAGTTTTACTGACTCTTGATTAGAGTAGGGCATGTAGAAGCAAATAAGGAGAAGGTTGCTCGTTATATCAGTGGGTTGAGACCTAACATCCAAGAGGAATTAAGTCTAGTAAGAATGACCAGCGTTGAAGAGGCATACCAGTTTGCCCTACGAGTTGAAGAGAAGTTGAATAAAAGGTTTGAAGGAAGACAAAGAGGGCGCGGTCAAGGAGGAAGGGGAAGTGGTAGATCATTTGGAGGCTGCAATGAAACCCAAAAGAAAAATGAAGATGAGGGTACTAGCAGGAACCAGAGGAATGAGGGTTTCAACCGCTCCCATGACCAAGACTTTGGAAATCAAAGAGGAAGAGGTAGAGGACGTGGACAAGGAAGAGGAGGCTTCCGTGGTACCTATTTCCATTGCAATGAAGAAGGTCATCATGCCTTTGAATTCCCTCAACAACAAGGAAGGATAGATAGGAGAGCTGAGGGCCAAGCTAAGGTTGCTCATGTGGATGAGGATGCACAATTATCACATTCAGAGGATGCAGAAAGAGGAGAGACCTTGGTAAATGAAAGAGTCCTACTAAGTGGTGAGATTGAACCAGGACAATGGAGGAGTTTGTTCCGTACCAGATGCAAGTGTGAGGATAAATGTTGTGACGTGATCATTGATGGTGGTAGCACTGATAACTTGGTATCAGAAGAGATGGTCTCTAAGCTGAAGCTCAAGAGGGAGAAACATCCCTAGCCCTATCGGATTTCTTGGGTAAAAGATGATCATAAGGTCCTGGTAAGTGAACAATGTTTAGTAAAATTCAAAATTGGAAGTTACCATGACGAAGTTCTCTATGATGTTATTTCGATGGATGTTTGCCATCTATTGTTGGGTAGACCATGGCAGTTTGATAGACATGCAGTGCATGATGGACATGCAAACACATACTCTCTGAAAAAGGATGGAGTTCGCCACAAATTGAAGCCCATGAAAAAGGAAGGTGAAAAGGTATGTAGCAGTGCTAGGATTTGTCTTGTTGATGGAAGGAAGTTTTTAGATGGCATGAAACATTAGCCTATGTGCTATGCTTTGATTCCTAAGAAAGATAAAGAAGGTAGTAGTGAAATACCACTTGAAGTTTTAGATTTACTAGGGAAGTTTGGAGATATTATCTCTGATAATGTTCTAGATAGATTGCCACTAGTAAGGAAAATTAGTAATCAGATAGATCTGATTCCAGGAGCTAGTTTTTCGAACAAGGCTGCTCACAGGATGACTCCTACTGAAACAGAGGAGCTAAATAGACAGGTTCAAGAGCTGTTGAGGAAGAGCTTGATTCAAGAGAGCCTGAGTCCATGTGCAGTACCTGTAGTACTCGCACCAAAGAAGGATGGAGAGTGGAGGATGTGTACAGATTCTTGAGCTATAAATAAGATCACCATCAAGTACCGATTTCCTTTGCCAAGGATGGATGATATTATGGACTGCTTGAGTGGAGCTCAGTACTTCACAAAGATAGATCTGAAGAGTGGTTATCATCAGATATGGATTCAAGAAGGAGATGAGTGGAAAACAACCTTCAAGACCAAGGAGGGTCTTTATGAGTGGTTAGTCATGCCCTTTGGATTGACGAACGCCCCAAGCACCTTCCTGCGGCTCATGAATGAGGTACTTAAGAATTTCTTGGGAAAATTTGTTATTGTCTATTTGGATGATATTTTAATTTTCAGCAAGATTTTGGAAGAACATTTACTGCATATTCGTAATGTCCTTGAAAGGCTAAGGGAAGAGACACTGTTAATTAATCTAAAGAAGTGTAACTTTGCAAAAAGTGTAACTATTAAAGTTAGTCTATTTGGGGTTTGTTATATCACCTGAAGGTCTCAAAATGGATCCAGAGAAGGTAAAAGCCATCTTGGAATGGCCTACTCCAAGGTCTGCTACTGAGGTAAGATCATTTCATGGTCTGGTTAGTTTTTACAGGAAGTTTATTAAGAATTTCAGTGGCATATGTGCACCCCTAACTGATACAATAAGAGGGGATATAAAAGAGTTCAAATGGACTGTAGCAGTTGCAAGAAGTTTTGAGTTGCTGAAGAAGAAGGTGATAGAACAGCCTGTGTTGGCACTTCTAGATTTTAGAAAGGTTTTCCAGGTGGATTGTGATGCTAGTGGCAGCGCTATTGGGGCTGTATTAAGCCAAGAAGGTAAGCCTATTGCATATTTTAGTGAAAAATTGAATGATGCAAAGAAGAAGTATTATGTTTATGATCAAAAGTTCTATGCAATAGTTCAGGCCTTAAAGAAATGGAGGCATTATTTATTACCAAAGGAATTTGTTTTGTATACTGATCATCAGGCATTACAGTACCTAAATAGCCAAGGTAAATTGAATCAGAGGCATATGAAGTGGGTAGAGTTCTTGCAGAGCTATACATTTGTGTTGAAGCATAGAAGTGGAAAATCTAACAGGGTTGCAGATGCACTAAGTAGGAGGCAGTTGTTGCTTACAGTAATGCAGGTTGAAGTAGTTAGATTTGATGAACTCAAGAATTTGTACCCTAAGGATCTTGATTTTGCTGAAGCATGGAAAGCTTGTAAAGAACCTATTGCTGTAGATAGAACCAAGTGGTTAGACTATTTGATTCAGGATGGCATGTTGTTCAAACGTAGTCAATTGTGCATTCCAAGGAGTTCCATGAGGGAAAATCTGATTAAGGAGAAACACAGTGGAGGAATGGCAGGACATTTTGGTCGGGATAAGACCATTGACATTCTTAGAGAACATTATTTTTGGTCTCAAATTTCACAGGATGTGAAGAAGTTTGTACAGAGTTGCCAGGTTTGTCAAGTTGCCAAGGGGTTTAATCACAATACTGGCCTATATCGGCCATTGCCTATTCTATCAAGGCCATGGGAGGACATAAGTATGGATTTTGTTCTTGGATTGCCAAGGACACAAAGGGGTAATGACTCAGTATTCGTGGTGGTTGATAGGTTCTCCAAAATGGCACATTTCATTCCATTTCACAAAACTCATGATGCTGTCCATATTGCAGACTTGTTTTTCAAAGAGGTGGTAAGACTACATGGTCTTCCAAGGAGTATAGTTTCTGACAGAGACACTAAATTTGTGGGGTATTTCTGGAGGACATTGTGGAAAAAGTTGAGGACAGACTTGAAATTCAGTTCCACGCATCACCCACAAACTGACGGTCAAATAGAAGTGGTAAATAGAAGTCTGGGCAATTTGCTGAGATGTTTAGTTAGGGATAAGCCCAAGGGATGGGATTTAATTCTACCACAAGCAAAGTTTGCTTACAATAACTCTATAAATAGGAGTACTGGAAAATCACCATTCCAAATTGTATATGGGAATAGCCCAAGGACTGCACCAGAGCTGAGGAAGATAGAACAAGGGGAGAGGACAAGTGCTGAAGCTGAGGAATTTGCTGAACATATCAAGCGTCTACATGAGGAGGTTCAGGCACACATAACCAAGATGAATCAAGAGTATAAAGCTAGGGCTGATCAAAGGAGAAGACATAAGGAATTCCAAGTAGGAGATTTAGTCATGGTGCACTTATGAAAAGAAATATTCCCAGCCGGTACTTACAAGAAGCTGAAAATGAAGAAATTTGGCCCCTGCAAAATTTTGAAGAAACATGACTCAGGAAATGCATATGAAGTGGAGCTACCAGATGGTATTCAAATTTCTCCCATTTTCAACATTGCAGATTTAACAGAGTATCATGATGATGGTGCAAATGAGGAGCTGGTGTTAAAGCCATGTCCAATTCCTGCTTCTATGAAGGAGGAGATAGAAGACATTTTAGATCATCGTGTGGGTAGGAGTACCAGAAACAGGCAGTATGAAGAGTATTTGGTCAAATGGAAAGGACGGTCGATCGAGGACTCAACTTGGATTTCAGTAGCTGAGGTTTCTCATTTGGGATTTCCTCTACCATCCATAAAGTGACAGGGTCACTTTTCAATCTACCCTGGGTGTCTGAAGCAGGAGCATCTAGAGGTATAAGGGTAATCCTGTGTCACCCAAAAAAATGTACTTAGACTTAGTTTCTGTTTCATGTCTTTACATTTTTGGATACCCATTTGGGTCAAATAAAGGTTCCAACTCTCACAGTTCCACTATTAGTGTGTTTAAAAATCTCAAAAAAATAGGAGCATGCAATTTGGCCATCATTTTGGTGACCTAGAAGGTGTGAATTGGCCAAATGAATGTAATTGTGATTTAGAGCATTCCAGAAAAAGAATCAAGTCAAAAGGCCCCACGGTTTGAAAGTTATTGCAGTTTTTAAGGTTTTGGAGACCTCCTAAGAATGCTTCAAAGTCAGGTTAGGGGCATTAAATGACTTCAAAAAGGGCCAAAAAATGGGGGATGAGCGAAGCTTGTCCATAGGGCTATAGAGCGCTTTGAGAGCTTTCTAGAAATGTAAACAGTTCATCAATCAGAGCTACGGTTCAAAAGTTATGCCTCCCGGAAGTTCGATTACCGTTTCTGGATTCTTCTAGATTTGCACCGACTTCTAACGCAGCTTCTAGAACCTTCTATTTGGTTGGTGGATGCCTACTATCACTTTCTAGAATGTACTCCTAGTCCTTAACCCTCCAAGGTCTATTTAAGGAGATTTCTGGCATTGTAAAAGGCAATTCGGAGTGGAGTTTGAGAGGATGTACTAAAAGGAGAAATCATCTCCAGATTTATGCTATTGTAAGCCCTTAGGGCATGCTTTTAAGTTCATTTTCTCTGCACTGTTTGTACTAGCTTATTTTCTCAGTTAATATAATTTTCCCTTTTCTGTTGGTTCCATTTTGTTCTTGGGTTGTGTCCCCATCAGGCTGCAGTTAAAACAATGTGGAATTGAAAAGAAAGATGAACAACTGATTCTTAGTATTCTCTCTAAGCTAAGTTCAGAATATTTTGTGTTTGTCTCTACCTTCTATGCTACTAAGGGTGCACTTGGTACTTAATTCACCATGCCATCTTTAGATGATTTTGCTATCAATCTCACTCGAGAATAGGACAAGCTAATCCAGATGGGCATATTTAAGTCCTCTAAGTCACATGCCTTGGCTGCCAATCAAGGCACAAAAGAACAACAAGGAAAAAGTAGTAACAACAATAGTAAGGACAAAAAACAAAAGAATAACAAGGAGAAGAAGGATCAGATGCTGATTTCTTCAAAAGCAACTATTGATACACCATCTTCCAAGGGCAATAAGCCTAAGAAAGAAAAGGTCAAATGTGCTTATTGTAAAAGACCTGGTCATGATGAACATAAATGTTTGCAGAAACAACTTGATCAATTGAAATACATTCTTGAGAAGAATAATATCAGTGTTCCTAAGTCTATCAAACAAAGTTCTAATGAAGGGTCTAACAAGGAAAAAGAAAACAGCAAGGGGAAAGGAAAGGGCAAGGCCCTTTTTGCAGTTGCTTCCTCACCATCCACTTGGGTTCTTGATTCAGGTGCTTCACACCAAATGGCTTCATCTTAGGAAGAACTTGCATCCTTGGAGCTGTGTACTATGCCTTCTATTTTGATGGGTGATAACACTCTTGTTGAGGTGTGTGGGAGAGGGTCTGTTGATGTGGGGGATGGTACATTCCATGATGTTCCTTATGTACCCTCATTTTCAACTAATCTCCAATCGGTACACCAGATCACTCATACAGGTTTAGGCAAGTGGGTTGACTTCACTCCTAGTTCAATGGAGATATGTGAGTTGCACAATGATTCTACAGTTGCAGTTGGGAGAGCAGATCATCAGTCACGACTCTATATGTTTTTTCACTTTGTTCCTGATCCTCCTTTGACTGTTTCACTCACTCACTTTAATGATGTGAGAAGATTATGGTATGAGTAGTTTGGCCATCTTAACTTCCACTACTTGCATCAGCCTAACCATTAGAGCATGGTCATAGGGTTTCCTTCTACTTTGACATTGGAGTCACTTGGAATACATGATAAATCTTTTGATGGGTCAGATTCACTTGAGCAGTCTTCTACCTCCACTTTTGATGCAGAAAGTGATTCAGAGGACTCACCTCCTTCCTCTCCTAGTCATCATTTACAGGTTGATGATTCTCCTCTAGATTCTCCATCTTCTGGTCCACTTTGGGCTAGACAGACCTTGTAGTTTGCAGGTGATTGGGTTGGGGATCCATCAGACACCAAGCAGACTCATTCACAATTCAAGGATGCTCTACATATCTTCATTGTTACTGCCTCAATTCCACAGTCCTTTCATGAGGCTTCTGGTATTTCTGAGTGGGATACATCTATGCAGGAAGAGTATATATCCTTGATGAGGAACCACACTTGGGATCTTGTCCATTTTCCTAAGGGAAGAAAACTTGTTCGATGTAAGTGGATCTACCGAAAAAAATTTGCAAGCTTTGCTGGGGGTGTGGGATGCTTCATCTTTTGGGGGGGCCTCTTCCTCTCACTTGGAGTCCTAATTTTCTTTGGGGAGTCTCTTTTCTCTCTCTTTTGGGGAAATTTTATGTACATGGGTACCTCATCAGGATTGACTTGCCGGGACCCATTTCTACATCCACCTAAGCTTTGCTTATGGCGGGGTGTTAGTGTAGTTTTTTATTTTTTCTATTTTGCTAGATTTTTCCTACACTTTTAATAATCTTTCTTAGGTTAATAAAGCATGTCTTATTAGGTGAATGGTTGTGAGGTGTCACCTTCCTACATGTGAGCATCCATTAGCTATCTTGGGAAGATACTTTGCTATCTTTAGTCTGATAGATGGTTGTTCCTCATTGGTTGGTGTTACCACCTCCTCCCTCTTCTTAGCCTATATAAGCATGCTACCTGGCTTGTATTTGCATCTCTTGTTTTTGCATCCTCTTAATGCTATTTTGCTTCCAGCATTTGTATTACTCTCTTGGAGACTAACTCTATGATGCTATTTTGATTTTGTATCATTTGCATTCATAGTTTAGATATTTACTCTTTGCACTAGTTTTTTGGGTTATTAATCTTATCAAATTCTAACACTATTAAATATGTGACTAACCACACAACTAAATCAACTATTAAATATGTGACCAACCACACAATTAAATGTACTAGTAAATCAACTACTAAATATGTGACTAGCGACATGATTAAATATACTACTACATCAACTACTAAATATGTGACTAGTGACATGATTAAGTACACTACTAAATCAAGCACTAAATTGATGATCAAATAAATGACTAAAATTGTTAGTAGTAAATTTTTTAGTGTTATAAATGATTGGATATTAACTACTATTAGTCACGTGACTAAGTTTAGTCACATATATACAAATTTTAGTGGTTTTTTTAGTCACATTTTACTATTTTTGTACTAGTGGTGAACTTCTTGCTAGTGAATGAAACCTTCTTTTGCTTAGCCATGATACATTCTTTGGAAACAATATTAGTAGGATTCATGATTCTAGGAAAATCTCTGACTGCAAATGTATTACTAGCCTTTATAACGTTATCAAAGTTTATATGACAAAACCTTCTATGCCATAGCCAACTATTATCCACTTTTGCAACTAAACAAGTTATCTTAGTAGGATTCAATTGAAATACATTTGGATCTTATTCCTGTTCGAATCAACTTACCATCCTTATCTTTGATCATGCAAGTCTTCTTTGTGAATTGCAACTGGTAACCTTTATCAACCATCTATCCAACACTCAATAAATTATGCGTTAACCCACCAATAAAAATAAGCATCATCAATATTAGTATTTCCATCAAAAGTAATATCATATTCATATAATGTGACAGGCTACATTATAACAAACTCTAATAATTCCTCCATCATGATTTGTGAATTTAACAAGATTGTTCATGTCACCAGTCATGTGATGTGAACATCCACTACCTATAATCCAATCAGGTTTCTTTTCAACTTGTGAAACTAAGGCCTTTTCTTCTCTAATCTTTTTTTCAATATTTTCTTTGTTTATAGCCACAAAACCTAATTCATTATCACTTTCACTCTGAACTCTTTCCTTAGATTCATCATCTTCATTTGCATATAAACAATCTCTAGGTCTTTTAGACTTAAAATTTATTTTCTAATTTTTCCCTCTTTTAGGACATTTAGAAGCTTTATGACCAAATTCATTGCAAGTCCAACATTTAAGATTTTTCTTACTGTCTGGTTCTCTTCTCACAAGTAGGGCTATTCCTTCTTTAGTCTTCCTATTTTCTTTAGATTTGGACTTGTTGCTACTAGAATAGTCTCCGTTGGTGCTTGCACTTCTTGTAAAACAAGGATAAACCCTCAATGCACTAAAAGTTGTTTTCGCTCTAGTCAATTCTCCATATTGCCTCAAACTTGATTCTGTTGCTTCCAACTTCTAAGAAAAGTTTTCCTAGTGAACTTCTTAGTACAGGGTATCAAAAGTTCAATAAGTTGTGCTACTTGTTTACATGGTGGTGTTAAGGTTCTAAAAATATTCCATACAATCTCATCTTCCTCTTTATATCCTTCACAAGACTTAATTCTTGCAACAATCTTAGATATTCTACCAATATAGCTTCTCATAGATTCATCTTCCATCATTTTAGAATCTTGAAACAAACATATCCAATTATGTAATCCTACTCTTTTTGCATGTCTATCTCCTTCAAAAGTAGATTATAAAGCTTTCCAAATTTTATGAGATGCCTCTATTGATTTTACTTGATTGTGCTCATTTTTAGGAAGAGCTGACAATAATGCTTCTTTGGCTCATATGTTGCACATAAATAGATCTCTTTCAACTTCACTACATCCTCAAGCTTGTTTTCTTCCACAATTTCTTTTTCATTCTTTTTCAAAAGCCAATATCTTAGACCCATACATAGAAAATTATTCTTCATCTTATCCTTCCAGCTATCATAGTTTTTTTTATCGGTAAGAGGCTGAAGCCAAGATTAATTATTATGTGTTGTAATTAATTATTATTATTATTATTTATTAAGCATGATCACGAGAAGATTTGAACCCAAGACCTCTTTGATAAGAGGCTCACAATTTACCATTGTGTTGTAGGCTCTTGCCTTCTTCTAACTATCATAGTTAGCTATGTCACATTTATGACTTTCTTTTCTGAAGTGACTCACCATTGATCTCCCAAAGCTGTTAAGTTTTCTCTTCAGGGACTTGATTCTCTAATACTAATTGCTAGAAAGTAAAGTCAACCAATACAACTGAGATGGTGGGGAGGGGGGGGGAGGGGGGGGGGGTGGGGAGGTGGGGGTAGTGAATCAATTATCCAACTATTAAAATACTTATCCGCCTTATTAAAATTTAAGCATGTGAACAATATAATCAATAACCACAACAAGATACTCATACATAATAACACTAGATATGTTAACTAAGGAAACCCTTGATTAGAGGGAAAACCCTAGTGGGGATGATACCCACAAAATGATGTACTAATATAAATATTTCTTGTTAGAGGATGGACCCTGTTAGGAGTCATTAAATGCATTTAGTACATATCAATCCCTGCTAGGAGATTCCAACCCTATTAAGAGATGTGCCAACCCTGTTAGGAGTTGTAGAAGACAAAAGGACCCACTACTCAAACAAATTCAAGGGTAAAACCACCAAACTCATTGCCCAACTGGTCTCTATATTATTCCTTGCAAAATAATAGAAATGAACTATACTTGTACTACCTCTATCTTGTTAACAAGACTTCCTCTTCTGATCTTGATACCATATCACCAAATTTGCATCCAATAATCCCTTGGATAACTTACTCACATTCACCAAATGCTCTTATTCACACAATCACACTTTACACATTTCTTACATACTTCCAAACAAGGAAAATAGCCTTCCTTTATACCATGTCCTCAAAAAAATTTCTTCAATCATCTTTGAGGCTTTCCTGATTAATTATAATGGGACCTCTTTAAAATAATTAATTATTTTACAATTACACAACACTGTCAACTCACAGTCTTTACAAATTTCCACATGTACAACCTCAGACTTTGTGCACTCATTGATGTCATCATTAGGATGTATATTGCTACTATCTAACTGCATGATTCATGATTCTATCTCTGTTAGGAGATACAATCCAAACATCAGAAACTGCTTCTCAGGTACTCTATTTGTATACTATTCTTTCTAAATCAAACATATATTTTGCATGTCTTTGACTCTCTATGTGTGCACTTAACCACTTCATTACGACACCATGTAGAAAACATCATTAATCTTTCTTCACTTGATCTTCAATTCTTTATTTGTACAACCTCATTCTCTATCTACCACTCTTCTAGTCTTCAGAGAAATAATACTATGTTGACATCAATGACAAACACAATCATGAATGCAACATGTCAATCATGCTCACAATCTCCCACATGCTCTAGCAATGCTTAGGATACTCCCCAAAGGAATAACATCAACATTCATGCTAACAAAAGGAGCATTAACGAAAATAAATACCTAATGGTTATAAGATTGGTGAAAGGATACAAAGGTCCTTAAAATCCTATTATAGAAGGAGCAATGAAGAGAAACTAAGTAGATGTGCAATGTAGAGCTAAGATATATGAAACAATGATAAAGTGTATTGAAATAAAAGAGAGAGAAAATGAGACACCATGTGAAAAACCTCCAAAATGGGATATCAAACAACCTTTGGAAGGGTCGATTCTTACATTTAGAGAGTGAAAATGACGTTGCAGACAAAATCCAAAAATTATATGTGAGAAATCAAAGGAGACATAGCTAAATTAGGGTTGCAATGTGATCCTAATGGAATCTTTAAGGGTGAACTATCAGGGGTGAATAGTCAAGAGTGCAGTGTGACCTTGATCATCATGGTCCACCAAGAGCATTAGGGGTGTAGTGCACTCCTGATGACAAAGTCTGACACTGATTCCAATTTTGTAGATCTATAAAAAGCTGAAAAGGGTACTCAAATCTGCCACCTGTTTGTCTATCTAGGATCTGCAACCTACAATAAAAATGATTTTTTTTTTTTGATGGGTGGTTTGCCTTACTCAAAACCTAGTTTAGGAATTAACCTTGAATTGAAATAATAGAAATAACATGTAAAGTAAATGTATGAATTCACCTTACAATAGCCATATCTCTCGAATTGAATGTAGTATTGTGACTTCACCAATTGATTTGGATCAAGAAGATGAAGATGAATGGATGTATAAGATACAACAAAGGATTGTAAAGAAGATCTTGCTAGATAAACTCCTTCAATGGCTTGATGCTTGAATCCTTGATCTTCAATCTAGGAGTTTCTTGAAGAATGCTTGGAGATCTGAATGCTTGAGTGTTTGATCCCATGAATCCATGATATGATATGATGTGAAAATGAAATGAGAAGGCTCTATTTTATAGAGATCTCAAAGTGGCCAATGCCTCGAACTTTAAAATAAGGTATGACCCATCTTAAAGTGAAGCATTAAATGAGATTCCTTAGGGGAGTAAATTATAGACTATAAATTTGAATTTATAAAGGTCTACCCCAAATTATAAAATAAGAGGAGACACATAATATCGTTTTATATGAGAGATAAAATATTATTTAAGATAGGACCAATTTTAAATATTAACTTAAATTAATTAATAACTAAGGACATAATATTTAAGAAAAATAAAGGTCTAACCACTTATATCAATTCTAAATTAATAAAAGGTCCAATAAGATGAAATTAATAATTTTAATGGAGGAAAAATAGAGGATAAATGAAAATAAATGATAGAATTGCATTAAATGGGTGCTAAAACTTTATTAAATTGGGGTGCTTCCAATTTAAGATGGTACACTATGATATGTGTTTTTGTGTAAAAGTAGGACTAAGTAGTGATTATCTATGATGGAGCTATTGAGAATCAATGTTTGGCCAAGGTTTATTTTAAAGACAATCAAATTTTCTCTAAATAATGTCATCATTGCCAAATAAGGAGATTGTTGGAAAGATGATGATATGCATAACGATTGGATTCATTAGATTAGTTGGATCATCATTCCTATCTTGGAATTACTAGTAACTAGATGATCTACAAGCCATAGATTAGAGATAGCGATGATTAGATTGATGAGATAGACATAATGGTTAAGTGTAAGGTGTATGAGGTAAAACATAGATAGTTATAGTAAATTGAATGTGTGATGAAATATTTGATGAATTATGATAAGTGGTTTATAGGATATGTCTATCAGGGACATGTAAAGTGGTTTCTAAAAGAATATTTAGCAGAAATACAAAGGTAGTGAATATTTGATTATGACTACAGGACATAGTGTAAAGAACGGTTAACCAAAAAAGTCTCTAACTAGATTTAGTAAACGATAAGGTTTATGGAATTTGTTAAAAATTCAAAGTGGTTACATATGATTGAAATATCATCAAGGCACAAAATTCAAGGATTTAGCACTCGCTCATTAAAATTGAATTAATTTTGAAGATGAATAAGGATAATACATTTAGGGTTATTCAATTGTCTTAAAAATAACATAAAATTAATTGAAAGATCTATGTGGAGTAATGAATGATGTGAATTTTGATATTACACAAGAATTTAAGTGTGTTTAAAGCATTCTCAAGAAAATTATTTGTCAAGAACATATTGGATTTGTCATGCATTAAGTGTAACTTTCAGATCATTCATCACTTGTTGATTCTTGCAAGTTGACAAGCTAAATTCCCTAATAGGGTTACTCTTAACTAGGTGTGTGGGATCCTAACATGTCTTTTGTCCTTCAACTCATCACCACAAATTGGATGCAACATTATGAAACCTTTCCAATTAAGTTTTGATTTAAAAAAAAACTGACTCATTATTTGATTGGAAAAATTGATCAAACAATTATCACCAATCCATATGTTGAATATTTTTACTGAAGGTTCTCATCAAGTCCTTATTTATTTTTTTAACTTGTTAGCCTATACTTTATTTTTTAGGCCTTCAAAGTTATTTTTGTATTTTTAGTGTTTGTTTGGATTAATTTTGTATTTTTGGTTTCTTTCAATCTCTTGCTTTCGATCATGCCCTTATTTTGAGCTAACTTGGGACTTAATCAGAGTTGTTAGTCAAAAGTTATTAAGGTCTAAGTGCATGTTTAAGTGGGGTTTAGAACCCTCATTGCATATCTAAAATACTAAACCTTATAATTTGATGTTGATTTGCACTTTTTGAAATATATAACTTAAATTGACTTTATGTTATGTTTTTAAGTTGAATAGTTTCACATTTTGACTTTAAATTTATAAATTAAGAGATTTAAGTTATTAAAGTGCACTTTATAGTCCATTTTTATGTTGATTTTGACTTTAATGATTCAACTTAAAATGTTTAAGTGAAAATCTCACTTGTTGAACCTATTTACACATAACACATAAAAATGTTAGTATAAATATGTGATGTACCCTCTAAAGTGAGATTTACTTAAGGGAATCAATTAGACTTGTGCTAAATAGAACATTTAAGTGATGCAAGTCTATTGCATGGTTTGTATGAAATATTTTTGAATGCACAATATGTAATTGCTCTTCCAAACCATGATTTGGCTTACAAAACCACTAGTTTCTCACCAAAACAACTAGCTAGGTGGTTTTTCATGTATTTTAGAACATGTATTTCAACTTCCAAACCAAAAATTTCTCTTTGCATGCATTACGCAAATATTTAAATGCATTGGAGAAAAATGATTTGCATATGAAGGAAAGCATAAAACATGTAAATGGTTTTCCAAATACATGTGTTTTTAAAATATGTAAAAGCCATCAACAACCGTGATTTTCCTTTTATCTTGTTTTCAAATCATGTAAATACATGTCTAAACCATGACTTGCATTGAAAGGTCAATGTGCAAAGATGAAACATGCATTGTAAAACCCAATTTTTCCTTTGAGAGTTTATTTTCCATGTGCAATTCAAGTTTTCCAAAACTTGGTTTCCAAGGAAAGAGGATATTGTAAATATGTAAATGGGTTTCCAAACCCCAATTTTCATCATGAAGTGCATACTTAAAGATATTTTTCTCCCTTTTTGGGCATACAACTAAGGAGTGTATGGTTTTTTTTAAATATCATATTTTAAACATGTAATGACATATTCAAACCTAATTTTGTTCTTGGACATTGGGTTTTAATGCACTTTCATTACATGTTTTAAATATGTGTTTGGTCTTACAAACCTTGATTCAGGCTTTAAAGGGAAAATAATTGCATGTAAAGGGCCTCTTGAAACCCAATTCAATGGAAAAATTAAAAAAGGCAAACATTCATATCTTTTCCAACATATGCATTTGTTCATCTAAACCTTGATTTGGGTATTTGATGCAAAAAGATTACATGTAATAGGGTTGAGAAACCACAATATGACTCAAGACTTCCCTTTTGTAATATGAAAAGTAATCTCCAAACTATGATTTCCTTAGACGTTTGAAGGAAGAGTGTAACACCCAGCTCGGGAAACCAAAAGAAATAAATCTAATATGTTACAAAGTTTACAAATATTTTTTTAAAAGTTTAAATGACAACAAAGTAAAAATTTGAAGCAATATACACATACACAACATTTACACAACTGCAATTACAACACATATTTCATTCCTAGAGGGCTCCTTCACATTGAGTCATGATTAAATTTTTTATTTATTAATAAGTTTAAGTCTCAATTAAAATGTCCATAATCATAAAATGAATAAAAATATATATAATCTCATATACACATACATAAAACAACTAATATGATAGAGTACATTCAAATAACATGATCCACTACTCATGGAGCATGGTATGCAATAATAAATACAAGTACATCAATATACAATACATTATCTCTTAGGATCTCAAAACACATGATACATAGATACATTAAATGAATAGAAGTCTCCAAGATAAGAATAAGAATGATAATGGTACAACTATATCAACGAGCATCTAACATATGTCAATGTGAGGGGGACCCAAATGGTAAGAAGACACTACCTCCTGATCATGTGGTCACCTAATTAGGCTCTCACTCCCATCATGTAGGAGAGATAATGTATGATCCACACACAAATAATCAAATCAAATCCTAGGTAAGGAATCCTCATAACCAAATCTATCTCAAGGGTAACACAAACTATTGATAAAGAAAAGATAACAACTGTCATTGATAAAAATAAACCACCAATCACTAACTCCAATAATAAAAACACCACCAATGAATAATTGACATTCATTAATAAAAATTAATTATCAACGATAACTGACATCTAATCAATAAATAATAACTTACAATAAATACACCATCAAAAGTAATATCCAACAAGTACACCACAAATAAATACACCATCAAAAGTAATATCTAAAAAGTACACTACAAGTAAATATACCATAAAAAGTAATATCCAACAAGTACACCATCAAAATTGATGTCCAACAAGTACACCACAAATAAATAAACTACCAAAGGAAAACATGAAGGAGATGGTCCATCTCACAATAGGTGTGTGATAATCATGCCCAAAGCCTTACTTAGGAATATTTTATTCAATCTAAGGATTATTTCTCCCACCATGAGGTGCATTTAATTTTTTAACCTAGGGACGTATACTTGAAATGGTCAACACTATATGTGCACTAGGTTCCTTGAAGAGTTAATAAGCTTATGTTGCAGGAAAGTAACACACTTAACTCCTTATTGGAATGAATGATGGAAATGCAACTCTATGATAACCTATATTTCAACCTAGACCATCCATTATAACTACTCTTGTAGATGCTATAGGAACATTCACAAAGTACGATGCTGCAGGAAGAAACTGTTAACTTCTATCTGAAATACTAGAAATGCTAGAAGTAAATCTACACTACTCTAATCTAATCCACCTCTCAAGTGGGCCCTCTTGGTTGGCATTTTCTAATCTACTAACATAGAATGTAAACCAAGAATCACTTCATTATATTTCAAAAACTCCTTACATAAGATCAATACATAAAACTGTAGATAACTTGCTACAAGATACAACAACATTTTTCCATAAACTTTTCCAACCTCTAAAACTATCAATCCAGTCCCTATAAATAGATGATTGACACTTATTCTAAAATAGAAAAGAAAAAAAACTAACTAAAGATCTGCTAGAGAAGAAGAGGGAAATATAACAACCCATAGAATAAGAAATAAAGTTTGGGAAACCAATTCAACACAATAGTAAACATAGATGGAATATAGCAACACTTCATCCCTGCATTCCTAGAATAATGGCTCCTCCTTTTTAGTAGCCATGTCTTTTGGTGCCATAATGATTCCTCCACTATAGTTGGGCCTTGACGCTTCTTCTTGAATGTTTTAAACCACTCTCCAACTTCTTCCTTTCCTAGCAAGTTAGTTGTGATGCAAAAATATTTACGCAAACAAGTATAATCAATTTAAATCCAAATATTAGAACACACATTCTAATAGTTATATAAAATATTGCATTATATGTATAATATTGGCAAAATATGATATAACTATCTACCCATGATTTAACAGTTCTATCTGGACTTTATCATAAGTTCAACTGGTTATGAGTTCACAAATGTCCTGGTAGTATTAAAAATAGAGTATTACAATTAAGATGAAATAGAGGCAATAATTGGCCTCATCATCTGCCCCTTGGTAAGTTTAATGCTTGTCCTCAAGCATTGTATCTTATGGCCATTGATCAAAAGTCTCCAACCTTAGTCCTCCCTCGCCTGTTACTCCTAAAAGTGTAGTATAATCCTCTTATTTTTTCCTAGACTTCCCTCCTATGATCCTCCTACAACCTATCAAGTCATTCAAAGTTGATGTCATATAGGGGCCAAAGGAACATGGGTGGCTGCATCATTAATGGACACCAAAGTTCTTGTCCAATTTCCCTTCCTAGCTGCATGTATTTTGTGCATAGTGAAGGGTTGCCTCAAGGTTCATAGGGTTGTATGGTTTTGACCTTTTGACTCCCTTAAGTAGTCTACTCCATCTACTTGTAATGCCAGCCATGGCTATTTGAAAGAAGAAGTAAGGCATGTCGTCATACTTTGAATACACTTTTTTTCTAGCCTCAAAAATTTGTTTTCTTATTTCCTTGTGAATGTCTCCATAGGTCAGCCTGAACCAGTCCCTAAGGATTTCTTTTGGTGTATTTCTTTCTACTCTTAATGGTAGGGGTTTTGTTCTCTCATGTTCTCTATAATTGTTTAGTTGTCTATCATAGTTGGCCTCATTGTGCATCAAAGACACTAGGGCCCTAAGTTGTATATCCCCTATATAAAGTAGAGGGTTCCATTGAGTTTTTGTAGGGATAATGAAATTATGCACATACAATTCACAGAGTAAATTTTTTTGCCATGATGGAAGGGTCTGGTACAAACCATAAATTTTTTGAGCTGACCTAAATTTTGTATCTATATCTTTGAGAGTCATCATCAACTAGAATAAGAGGAATTGTTCTTTTAAATAGATGACATTGATCGTAGGTGGCGGCCTACAAGTAATTATTTGGTCAGCCAGCTTAAGGGCATGATCCACCTATTGCTTCTGTCTCACCAATTGTTCTTTTAATTTTGTAATTTCTTCAACTTAGTCTATCATTACCTTCTTCATTTTCTTTTTCTCCTCTTCCCATAGGGTTGTTATTAACACATGCTTATTATATAGCTGAAAAAGAAGTGTTTGTAAGGTAATCGGGCCACTTTATTCATCCTAATTATTTTTCTTCCATTGCTCCCTCCATGAGAATTCCAAGAAGCTTGTAAACCATGTTTTCTTATAGGAAACTAGGGCAATTTTTGAACAAGCTAGCTGGTGCATTATTGGGTCTTCTTCTGCTTCATAGCTTGGGGCATTCTATTGGCTTACTTGGGAATCATTTTGGCATTCATTCATCTCAATTTTACATTTCTCAACAAGATTATGAGGAATGTCTAGAATTTTAGGTTGACTGGGGGAATCATCTGGGATAACTTATACTAGAGGTTCTTCATCAGATTGTTTAGGTAAAGTGGACTAGGTTTTTGAGGGCACTTTAGGAAATTTTCCTCTCATTCTAGGGCTTCTTCGCATAGGGGTTTCTTCAAGCACCAAAAATTTTTTCTTGCTAACCATCTTTAGTGTCTCTACTGCAAGAGTAGCTACTACAAGAACCAACTTTATTTTCTTCAATTTTGAGAATGTAGGGTTTCATTTTTCTACTGCAGGAATCAAAATTTCTTCTTGTAATTTCCATTTTCTTTTTGATCAATTAGAAGTAGGTACATTGCTCATTTGAGTGGGTAAAGACACATTTTCTTGGACATTTTTGGTTTTCATGCCTTGGGTACCTTTCTCAATAACTGTGTCAATAAAGACTGCATTATCTTCGCTAGGCTACACATTAGGGGCAATATGAGGTTGTAGGGTTTTATGCTAGACAAATTTTGCCCATGCAATAGGAGAGACGTCCCTAAGAGATCTTTCTATGAGCAATTTAATTAAGACATGGTGAGTAACAAAATTGTCTTTTTCTTTTTGGGCTTCCTCAACATTAATGCATAACATATTGAACAAGAAATTGGGGATATTTACTGGAAAATTATGCCTTACATAAATAAGTAACTTAAAATGATGTACGTGCAATTTAGAAAATCTTCCTTCACAGATAAAATACCTAATATAATGCATGGCCAACTCATTGTCGATGGAAGAATAGACATTCTTTTGTTCCCTTGCTTAGTAATCTCCAATAGAGGGTCATTTAGTAGGGAAAACTATGCCCTAGTTGATCTAGCATTGTGCGCATTGGGGTAGTGTTCCCCTGCTGCTAGCAACCCAGTTACTTCCACTATTCATTCCTCTATGGCAACAACTATCAATCCCGATACTATTGCTTCACCTTCCTCAAATGTATTTGTAAATTCAATAGCTGCCTCTTCATCAAACTCCATTAATCTTAAGAAATATCCTAGACAGCCACATGCATTGAATCTTCTTACTGCTTTTACATTAGAAAGCAAAACACTATGTTCTACTGGTTCATGTTGCTGCAACTGACCTCCCATTTGTGCTAACTAATCTCAACCTTTGCTTTGTTTTCAATAATTACACTCTTCCCTTCTATGAATTTTAGACTCCTTTTTTATAAAACCACAGACCCTTTTCACATTCTTCTGGTGTTTCCATCATGAACAAAAATAATATGTTTTAATAGAATGAATCATTGATACACGAGAATCACTTCAAAATTTAATTCAAGTCATATCTAATTTAATTCAAGTACATCTTAGTCTAACAATGAGGGATTATTTGGGAATAAAGGTATGACACTTGACACTTGTGTACTATAGTAAAATGATTTTAATCAAACAAAGAGAAAGTATAGATTTAAGGATCTTTAATGAGTAAATAGAAATTTCATTTGGAATTAGTAACCTTCCTTGCGTCCTGTGAAACATGGACAAGTTTGCTCACTTTTCATACTTGGCATGAGCTACAAAACTGGCATAATGTTGCAACAATATATTTAATGCAGTAGTAGATATAACCAACTAAATCTATGCACTAAAAATGAATAAAATTTGAAAAGCTTATACCTGTCAATTTGATCATTGCACATGCCAAATAAAGGTGTTAAGAGTGGAAGAACAATAATGACAACATATGTCAATGAACTTGCCATATTATTGAAAGCATAAAAAAATGATGACATGGAAGGTGGGTGGGTGGTAGAGAAAGAAATGAAATGAGTTTTAAAAGAAGAATTTAGAAATTGAATGGAGAATTGAACTTTATCTAAACATAAAAATTTTATTATGGGCATGCTTGAAGGAATTCTTATTGAAGAGCCGCAGGAAGAAGGTTGGCACCCTCTGCTACAAGAAGTGTTACCTATTGTTCATTCAAAATTGGCTATTGAAGTTGTTGTAGGAAGGCTTCTTTCATTTGGGGTTGGTGATACAACTTTAGCTAATGTCCATTGACTAATAACTTGAAGTGTATTGGATCAATTGTGGTTAACTAGACTGCTCCATTTGCAAACACATGGCTTATTTCATAGGGACCCAACCCTCATGTCTACAACTTGTCTGGTATTTCTTTGAATCTAGAATCATAAAGTAATGCCCAATCTCCAATTTGAAATTGCTTAATCTTAATATGAGATTCATGTCATTGTTTCCTTTGCTTCTTTATGATTTCTATGCATTCCAGGGTAGACTTGTGCATTTCATCCAAAGAATTAAGATGTAGTAAGCGCTCTCTCTATGCTGCAGGATGATCAATGTTTAACTCTAGTGTTGTTCTTAAAGTTTTGTGTTCAAATTAAATGGGTAGCATTTTTGCTTTTCCATACATCAGTTCAAATGGTGTGAACCCTGTGGTGGTTTTCCATGTTGTTTGATATGCCCAAACAACTTCTAGTAGTCAATTGCTCCAATCTCTGTGGTACAAATGAATTGTCTTTGTGGAATTTGTAGTTCCAGCTTCAAAGATAAAATTTCCCAAGACTACACCTTCCTACATCATTAGAAAACATTTCTTACTATTGAGAGGCAGGTTGCATTCTTCACATCAGATTATTACTTCCTCCAAATTCTTTAGGTGTTTCTCAAATGTGACACCAAATGTAGTGAAGTTGTCCATGTATATCTCCATGCAATTATGTGATATGTCAGCAAAGATGTAGCTACAACTCTTTGAAAAGTAGCAAGTGCATTACATAAGCCAAATGGTAATATAAAATAAGCATAAGTACCCCAAGGACATTTGAATGTGGTCTTCTCTTGATCTTCTAGGGCAATACTTATTTGATTGTAACCACTGTACCCATCCAAAAATGAGAACTATTTCTTTCTAACCAAAGTATCCAAAAATTAGGCAATAAAGGGAAAAGAAAAGTGATCCTTCTTTGTGGCATTAATTAACTCTTTGTAATCTACACATATCCTCCACTTGCCTCCTTTCTTAGGTACAATAACTAATTGTGATACCCATTTTCTATCAGAGATTGGATAGATGAATCCAACATTCAACAACTTCTGCAACTCAGTCTTAACTATCTTGCACAATATTGTATTTATTCTCCTCTAAGGCTGACAGAGTGGCAAGATTCCATCATTGATGTAGATCCTATGGGTGCAAAGTTTAGGGCTCAATCCTACCATATCCCCATAATCCCAAGCAAAGGCTTTCTCATGCTGATTGAGGAGCTTGGTTATCAATCCCAATTGTGATTAGGACAACTTGTTGTTTATATGGAGATTATGACAAAGAGAAAGTTCTACAGTAGTTGTTAACTCTACCATTAACACTTCTGGTACTAGACTTGTAGCTACTTCACTTGGCTTGCTGGGTAGACACAATCTTCATAGGTACATAGCTTTGAGACAAAACCCTTAGCAATATCTCTAGCCACCATACATTCATTGGTAAGAATGCTCTATATTACATCTTCTTCTTCCTGCATTTTTAGAAAAGATTTCTAATTCAACATCATGAGTTGGGCTATAGAGTTCAGATCTTCCTCTTCATCCCCTAAATCTAGCCAAATAGGATCTCCCAAGTCTAGGTGCACTTCTTTATGGATTGTCCATTTGAAATTGTCATACTACCTGATCTGCAAATGATTTTAGCATCAGTGGTAGCTAACTAGGGTCTCCCTAATATGATAGGATAGCTAGCAAGTTTTACTTTAGGTGATAGGAGAAGAAAATTAGCAGGGTATTCCCATGAATCTAAAGTCACTATCACATCTTCAATGAGACCATCTGGAGTGACAATTGAACTATTAGCAAGTTGTAACACTATTAGAGTTGTCCTTAAGCCTTCTATGTGTAACCTATGCATTGTATCTTTACTCATCACATTTATTGTTGCTCCCAAATCAACTAAAGAATTTTCATAGCCTATCTATTTATGGTAAGATTGACTACTGGACTACTAGGATCCAAATACTTTGGTATAACTACCTTCCCTAACATGATGTCTGCTAATTGCCTGACAACATGGACTGTTAGTGGATCTTTCTTCTTTTTCCCTGGCTTCTTAAGGCATGCTTCCTTAATAGTATTTCCATAAAGAGGGATATCTTTGATATCTTCGAATAGAGGGATTTGGATGTCCACATTTTTCAGCTGCTCAAGAATATCAAATGTCTCTTCCTCTTGAGATATAGATTTCTCTTTATTTAGCCTATGTGGGAAGGGATGATTCACTGAGGTGTGGTGAGTAGTCCTATTGGGTACATTAGTTGGCAAGTTGGTATTTGGAAGTGTAGCTTCTAAAAGTGGTGTTGTGGGAGTGTATGCAACTTCCATGATAATAGGATATTCTAGTATAGGTAGAGTTGTACCAGATCTCAAATGGATATTAGATATCTCTAGTGAATAAGTAGGGCACAATTGAGTATCAGTAGTGTACATTTGCTACTACTGTTGCTTGTTGTTTGGATTTGGCTGAGATTGAGTAGGCAATTGGGTTGGCTTAGGATTAGCATTATTTGGTGTAGGAAGTGGCATTATTGCAGGTGGTTGCACTGGAGGCGATAGTTGTGGGTTACTAGGATTTTGGTTAGGCCACTATGGAGGCCCCCTCCAATTGTTATTTTGCTACTAATTTTCTTGCGGTGGTTGCCATTTATTGTGTTGATTTTGCCACTAGTTATTTTATTGATTAGGCCACTAGCTATTTTGTTGGTTTTTCTATTGATTATTTTTTTGATAAGGCCACTAGTTATCTAATGGTTTTGCTAGGGAGGTTGGGATTATTGAGAAGGATTCTCATAACTTTGGTTTTGCTGCTGATTATTGTAAGGATTTGAAAATTGTAGAGGATCTTGAGGCATGCCTTGCCTTGAATCCCATGGTTGACATTGAGCAATGAAGAACACTTGATTGTTGTCTCCATCTATCTTCATGTACTCAATTGAAAAATGTTAATTCTCTAGGTTGGTTACCAGCTTACATGTGTAGTCTTGTTTTTGTTTGCAACAATGAAGAAAATAGTCTACTAATTATGATTTAGCCTCTACATGCTTCTTCTTTGCATTCATAGTGTCGAGATGTGTAGCAACATCATTTATGATGTCTTGCTCAAAATCTGAGAGTAAATTAGATATCTCAAGTTTTGAAATGCCCTGACTGATCCCATTAGTGACTATGTGTCAGGATTAAACCTCAGAAAAAAATAACAATTACAGGAAAATATAAACAATATAAAAAAAAAAATAGATCACATAGAAAAGAACACAAGACACCAAGATTTAACGTGCTTCACCCAAACCCTAGGCTACATCTACCAAACAAAAAGTCCACTATTATTAGGATTTAGTGATTATAACTTGATTAAAATTTGTAATCCCTTATAACTCAATATCACTACAAGAACCAATTTTCACATCACACCTTACCCAACAAACCCTAACCCTAAGCCCTTTTATACGAGTATTTTTTCCACTTAAGGGTTTAAACTAGTTACAACATGTTGGCCATAAATTGGCAAATATAAACAATAGCCAATTGGCAAATAGTAGACCAAAATTTTGTGTTATTGGTGAATGGAAAATAGTAGCCCAAAATTTTGTGCCATTGGTGAATAGTAGCCCAAAAAATAACCCCAAATAATTTATGAAGAATGTATAGTACTTCCCTAATCAATCACCACAAACTAACAATCTCCCACTTAGGGACTGATCAGACTCCATACTAGAGAACAATCTCCCACTTGGAGATTGATCCTGTAGTAGTACCACTACCACATGGGGCTCCCACTAGATCAAACCACTTTGGACTTTGTTGGTCTTTTATTCCTATTCAGTGTAGAAGACCAACCAAAGCTGAATAGGAATTCAAATTCTCCCTCTTCACTACCTTTGTAAACATATCCATTGTATTATCATCTATATGTATCTTATCTAGCTTTAGCTTTCTAGCATCTAAAATTGACCAAATGAAATGGTACCACAACTATATGTGTTTTGTCTTTGAATGAAGAGTTGAATTCTTTGCAAGATGAATGACACTCTAACTATTTGTAAACAAATAATTATCCCTCTAAGGGTGTCCTAATTCTTCGAAGAAGAACTGAGGCCATATCATCTTCTTGTTTGTCTCTATATCAACAACATACTCTTCCTATATAGTGTATAAAGCATTAAACCTCTATAACCTAGAAACCCAGCTCACGGCTGCCCCACCAAAAATAAATACATAACCTATAGTACTCTACTTGGTATCAACATCCCCTGCCAAATTTGAGTCAACATAGCCCTGTAAGTCAGTAGTAGAGCCTCCAAAGTGTAAACACTTACTAGATGTTCTTCTCAAATATCTGAGAATCCACTTGACTACATTCCAATGCTCAATTCCTAGATGAGTCATATACTGGCTAACGACTCCCACTGCATGTGCAATATCTGGCCTTGTACATATGATAGCATACATCAAGCTTCCTATAGATGAAGCATAGAGTACCTTGGACATCTGATCCTCCTCTTCTTGTGTCTTAGGACACATCTCCTTAGTCAACTTCAAATGACCAGGTAAAGGTGTGTTGACAGCTTTAGCATTCTCCACAGAGAAATGTTGCAACACCTTCTCAATATAATCAACCTAAGATAGTATCAATTTCTTTTTCTTCCTATCTTTACAAATCTTCATACCAAGAATTTGTTTTTCTACCCCCAAATACTTTATAGAAAATGCATGTGCTAACTGGCATTTTAGCCCCTTAATGTGATCCATGTTAGGCCCAACAAGCATATCATCAACATATAAACATATAATAATGCAGCTATCATCATCCAGCCTCTTAAAATAAACACAATGATCTGAATGACACCTACTATATCCATGCTCATGCATAAAATTGTGAAATTTTAGATACCATTGTCAAGGTGCGTGTTTCAAACCATATAAACTTTTCTTCAATTTGCACACTAAATTCTCCTTACCCGTGACCTCAAACCCCTATGGCTAAGCCATATATATCTTTTCATCCAAATCACCATGAAGGAAGGTTGTATTAACATCAAGTTGCTCCAAATGAAAATCTTCAGTAGCCACAATACTTAAAACATTGCAAATAGAAGTCATTTTTACAATAGGAGAGAATATATCATCAAAATCAATGCCTTTTTTCTATGCAAATCCTTTTACAACTAACTTGGCTTTAAATCTTTTCTTACCTCCATGCTTTTCTTTCAACTTGGAAACCCACTTATATTGTAAAGCCCTTTTACCTATAGGCAATTTGCATAAATCCCAAGTCTTATTTTTCAGCAAAGAGTCCATTCATTGCAAACTCCTACTAAATCTTAGTATCCACCTACATAGCTTCATCATAACATTTAGGTTCAATAGCATCTGTTAGTAAAATAGAATATAGAGAGGAAGAAAATCTTTCTGGAGGTTTATTGGGCCTTGTTGATCATCTAACATTCATTGGTATGTGTGATATTTTTTGTTGCAGTTGTTTTTGGAACACCAACTTTTGGAGTATCATCCAACACTACATAATCATCTTCTTTCTTCTCATGTTGCTATAGTAGATCTTTATACAACACTTTCTCATTAAATATGACATCCTTTCTTCTTACAATTTTATGATTTTCAAAATCCCAAAGCCTATAACCAAATTTATTAGTGTCATATCCAACAAATACACATTTCTTTGACTTATCTTCTAGCTTGGTTCTATTTTCAGAATTGATATGAACAAATGTTTTACAACCGAAGGTTTTGAGAAAAGAATAACTTACCTTCTTACCAGTCCATACTTCCTCTAGAATACCACAACCTAAAGGAGTAGAGGGACCTCTATTAATCAAATATACAATAGTATTGACAGCCTCTTCCCGCATGTGTAAGGGAAACCCAACATGCAACCCCATGCTCCTTGCACACTCCATTATAGTTCTGTTCATGCGTTCAGCCACTCCATTTTCCTGTGGAGTCTTGGGAATAGTTTTTTGTCTAAAAATATCATTACTAGAGCAATAATCTTCAAATTCATGACTGCAATACTCACCACCATTATCAGATTTGAGACATTTTAATTTCTTACTAGTCTCTTTTTCAATCAAGCATTTCCATTTCTTAAAAGTTTGATATACATCAAATTTCTATCTAAATAAATAAACCCATTCTTTTCTAGTTGCATCATCAATAAATGTAACATAACAATGAGAGCCACAGAGGGAAGATGCCTGAGCTAGTCCCCATACATCGGTATGCACAAGCTCTAATTTCTCCCTTTTATTTTCCTTCCCAATCTTCACAAAACACGCCCTCTTTTGTTTTCCATACACAAATTTTTTAGAGAAATCCATATTAACACATTTCAAACTTGGAAAAACTTTCCTTGAATGAAGTACTTTAGTACCTTTCTCACTTATGTGCCCAAGTCTATTGTGCCACAATGTTGTATCAAATTCTATAGCAAGTATTTGTTCTCCTTGCTCAACTGTAGCAATTGTTTGTGAACATTTATTTTTCTTTGAAATAATCAAATTAGAATGAACAATATAACCTATAAAAAGATATAAGTTTCCTACTTTCACACCTTTTTCTACTACAAGGGGACCTTTTGAAACCTTCTAATTTTTATCATTAAAAGTAACTACACAACCCTCATCACCGAGTTGCCTTGCTGAAATTAAATTTCTACTCTACCTTGGAACATGTCTTACCTCATGTAGTAGCCAATGATTCTCATTTTGCAACTTAATCTTAACTTTTCCCTTTCTAACAATTTGACAAGGTCCATTATCCCAAAAATAAACAAGCCCAAATTCCCCTTGGACATAATCAATGAAATAACCTCTATGAGGTGTAGCATGAAATGAAGCACCAAAATCTAAAACCCATGAATCATCAACACTTTCTAAAGATAGAAGCAAAGCATCCTCTTTGGATTTGTTACTTACCACATTTGCCTCCTTGTCTCCATCTTTCTTTTCTCCTTCATTTTTCTTTCGAGTCCAACAATCTTTCTTCTTATGCCTTGTTTTGCCATAGTACCAGCAATCGTTTGGTCCTCTCAATTGAGACCTCCTATTTGACTTTCCCCTTGATTTCCCATGATTTCTAGAATTATCTTTCCTTTCAATCGTTCTGCCTCTACTTTGTGCATTTAAAGCACTTCTTGATGTAGATCTACTTGAGGATTTCTTACAAGTTTACTCACTCAAAATGACATTGATCACATTATCATACTTTAAGGTATTAGATCTAGAAAAAAAATTACTCACAACCATTACCAAGCCATTCTAGCTTTCAAGAAAAGAACACACAATCAAGAAAACCCTAATTTTTTCATCAAAATCAATACCGACAGAAGATAAATTACCAATAATAGTATTAAACTCATTTAAATTATCTGAAATAGATCCACATTTTGCCATTTTCATATTATATAAATGCTTCATGAGAAATACCTTATTTGAAGCGGAGGGCTTTTCATACAATTTTTCTAGAGTTTCCATCAACTCTTTTATCCTCTTTTCTTTTGTTATATTAAATGCCACCGATGGTGCCAAGGCTTCCAAGTGTCTTTCTGTCTAAAACATCCCATTCGTCATTTGACATAGATCCTTGATTCTTGGTTTTGCCTTCCAATGACTTCCATAAATCCTTCTGATAATTAAGATATTCTTCCATTTGCATCTTCCATAATTGAAAGTTCTACCCATTGAACTTGTCAACCCTCAGCTTACCCTCTTCTACCATCACTCCCACTCAATTGTGAGACTTTCTTGCAGAGTGTTACCAAAAAAATAACCTCGCTCTGATACCACTTGCTAGGATTAAACCTCATATAGAAATAATAATTACATGCAAATATAAATGATATCAGAAAAAATAGATCACACAAAAAAGAACACAAGACACCAAGATTTAACATGGTTCACCCAAACCTTAGGCTACGTCCACCAAACAATAAGTCCAATATTATTATGATCCAGCGATTACATCCTAATTACAATCCATAATCCCTTACAACTCAATACCGCCACAAGAACCAATTTTTGCATCACACCTTATCGAACAATCCCTAACTTTAAGCCCTTTTATACAAGTATTTTTTCTACTTAAGGGTTAAAACTAGTTACAACATGCTGACCATAAATTGGCAAATATAAACAATAGCCAATTGGCGAATAGTAGCCCAAAAAATGTGCCATTAGCGAATGGGAAATATTAGCCCAAATTTTTTTGCCAATCGCAAATGGTAGCATAATTTTTTTTGTTTAGGGTGATGTCCCAAACCACAAGGAATTTATGAAGTATGTACAGTACTTTCCTTATCAGTCACCACTAACTAACACTGTGGATCGATATCCTTTGCCTTTCTTCATAGTTGACCTTAAGTAGTTAAGATAGATTTTCTTGAGGTCATCCCAAGAAGATTGGTATATATCACCACCAGCCATCAGGTCTAATGATTCTAGAAAATTACCATTTACTTCTCTCAAGAAGACTAGTTTCTATGAATCCTCTTCCAGTACATGCCGAGGGTTCTTTTGCATTTTGTATAAAAAATGTGAAACATAGTTTTCCATTGTTTCATCCTCCTTTTGTGATCTATTCTAAGAATTTCATCTCCCCTTTGATCACTCCCCATGCAATAATCTTCATATTTCTCTAGAAATAGAGTCTGCATCTCATCCCAGGTACCTGTTGCATTGGCTCCTAATCCCATAAACCATCGTAAGGCTAATTCTTTCAGTGTTGCTAGAAACAACTTGAGCTTGTGGTCATCAATGTTATAGTCAAAGCTATAACAAATTATGTTAAAATCAAACAAGAAAGTATCAGGATCCTCAATTAGAAGGCCATAAAACTTCAGAAGAGTAGTTGTGGGTATATTTTTAAGATTAGCATCATTTATGAGGCTCGGGAGAGGAAATGGAAAAGTAGGGTGTGCCATTATTGGAGGTATTTGATTATGGGGTTACTACTGAAAAGGAGCATTAGCTATGGGATTGTTAACAAAATCTGGATTCAGACTAAAACTATCAAGAAAGCTAGCCAAGATTTTTGAAAAAGGTTGAAGATTGCCTATATCCAAAGATTCTGCTCTAAAGGAAGATGTTGTAGGAAAATCAAGACTTGCATCCTCAAAAGGCAACTCAACCTCTTCAACTTCATCATTCAAATTATCAGACCCTCATGGAGGAAATCTACCATATTCATCTCATTGTCTTCCTCTTTGATGCATGCAATTGAATTCTTCACACTTGTGAAGTAATTTTTAGGATTGCAAATCTCTATTTTAAAAAAACTAGCTATATAAAAAAAACTATGATTCAAAAAGATGTTCCTAGCTTGACACCATCCCCAACAACAACACCAAAAATGGTCTACCTCACAATAGTTTTGTGATAATCATGCCCAAAGCCTTACTTAGGAATAGTTTATTCAATCTAATGATTACTTCTCCCACCATGAGGTGAATTTAATTTGTCAACTGAGGGCCGTATACTTGAAATGGTCGACACAATATGTTCAATAGGTTCCTTGAAGAGTCATTATGCTTATGCTACAAGAAAGTAACACACTTAACTCCTTACTGGAATGAATGCTGGAAATGAAACTCTATGCTAACCTATATTTCAACCCATACCATCCACTATAAATGTTCTTGTAGATGTTGCAGGAACATTCACAAAGTTTGATGTTGCAAGAAGAAAATGTAACTTCTATCTAAAATACTAGAAATGGTGAAAGTAAATCTATACTACTCTATTCTAATCCACCTCCCAAGTGGGCCCCCTTGGTTGGCTTCTTCTAATCTACTTACACATAATGTAAACCAAGAATGACTTCATTATATTTCAAAAAACTCTTTACATAAGAACAATACATAAAACTGCAGATAACTCTCTACAAGATACAACAACATTTTTCCATAAACTTTTTCAACCTCTAAAACTATCGATCCAATCTCTATAAATAGAGGATCAACACTTATTCTGAAACAAAAAAGAAAACAAACTGACTAAAGATCTACCAAAGAAGAAGAGGGAAATATAGCAGCCCGTGGAATAAGCAATAAAGTTTGGGTGACCAATTCAACACAATAGTAAACGTAGAGGGAATATAGAAAAAATTCATCCCTACATTCTAGGAATAATGGCTCCTCCTTTTTAGTAGTCGTGACTTCTGGTGCCACAATGATTCCTGCACAGCAGCTAGGCCTTGATGCTCCTTCTTGAATGTTGTTAACCACTCTCCATCTTCTTCCTTTCCTAGAAAGTTAGTTGCAATGCATAAATATTTATGCAAACAAGCATAATCGAACTAAATCCAAATATTAGAACACACATTCTGATGGTTATATAAAATACTTCATTATAGGTATAATATTGGCAAAATATGACATGACTATCTACTAATAGTTTAACAGTTCTATCTGGACTTTATCATAAGTTCAATTGGTTATGAGTTCATAAATGTCTTGGTAGTAGTAAAAATAGAGTATTAAAACTAATATAAAATAAAGGCAATAATTGGCCTTTTCAAGAGACTCCGGCTACATACTATGGAGTGTCATCACATGAGCCAACTCTAAGGTTACCCTGGCAGTCTCTTAGGACCTCGACCCCCTAGTGACTCTATGTGGAACTAGAATGCCCTCTTGTGAGGATGACTAAACTAGTCATATCTATCAAGGTATCATGTGATTCTCATCCTTGCCAATACAAGAACTCAAGGCACGGATGAGGAAAAATCTCTAACTTATCTTTTTAATTTATGTCAAGGCACAAGGTAGGAAAGTATTTTAATTACTATGTTATTACTTGTTACATAGCTTATAATGAGTTACCCTAGTAGCCACTTTAGGCCTCAACCCCCATTGCAACTCACTCTCATTGACATGCACCTAGATTACCTTCCCAAAACTCACAAACCACAATTGTGTCCCATACCACAAAAGTAATATTGATCAAATTTAGTTCTTTAACTGGTAACCCTGGTGCAAAGCACCAAGGCACTTGGTTTATATTTTGGTTTTCATATTTTTTTTCACCTACTTAGGCTATAATAAACAAACCTTGGATGAAAAATCCATGGTTGTCAAAGCAAGACATCATTTTGTATGCTTAAGACACTTTTACCAATTTATAAGCAAAAGTTGCTCATTAGAAAAAATTAGATTTTTTAATGTTTTTGGTCAATAAATCTTAGGATTGGGTGGTTTTTTTTTTTTTTACGTATTTTGGAACCTTTTCGAAGTCCTAGAGGTGAAATTAAGTGAAAATGTAAAAATTGCACTTTTTGTGCAAAGTTGCATTGTTGAAAGTTGTAAAAGTTGCTCAAAATTGCAACTTAGTGGGAAAAGGGTTATAACCATTAAATATTGGTTGTAACCATTGATATATATATATACACACACACACACACACACACCTCATTTGAGAGGTCTGGAGGGCATTAATGTATGGATTAGAAGAAGTTGCAAAGAAAAAATTCAGTTTTGGAGTCAATTTTACTATTGTTTACATGCTGCATGAATTGTATGGACTGTTAGACCAGATCTAATGGATGTTTGAGATAGATCTTTTAATAAATTTCATTTTCTTCTAGTCTCATTGTTCTAATTTTTTTCTTGCTCAAGTTATTGCATTTTAGTGAAACTGGGTTTTTAGGACATGTTGGTGCATTCTACAAAGATGGGCCTCTAACTACAATTTTATTGGTTGGAATTTTATGGCCACTTGGAAAATGGTAGTTAGTAGGGTCATTTTAAAGATTCTAGGGTTCCAAAACTGGAGGATGTGTTTTGAGATTTTTTCAATCAAGCCCTAGGTCAAGTACCATGAAGGATTTGACCTCTTGTAGTGTGTTGATTTGTCAATGACATAAGTTTGGGACTTGGTAAAGGGTTGAGTATTTGGAAATAAGTTATTTTAGTGTTTTTTTATCCTTCCTAAGTATTGATTTAATTTCCATGACCCTGTTTCCTACTAGTTGCTTTGTCAACAAAGCTTAACTTCATCACTTAGGTATGTGTTGCTTTCTGAAGGAAAGGGAATGCTAGAGTGGAGCTAGAACTTGCTACTTTGGGGTTTGAAGTAACTTTGAAAAGGGTATTCAAAAACCTAATTTTTTTGGGTCTTGTTTAAAATTTTGTCAAGTTAGATCCAAAAAGCCATTTCAGGAGGGCTAAAATGGGCTTACAAGGCTACTAGGCCAAATTGGGGTTTGAGGCTTTGTGAAAGCGTATGATTAAAACCAGTGGTGTAGTCTATGGTAAATAGGTTTCATAAGATCATTTAACATCTTACAACCCATGGAACAAACTTCTAGGCTTTTCCCCTAGTATTGACCTAGTTGTGGGAGATTAGTGCAAAACTCATAAAGTGGGCAAGATTGGTTCTTTGTCCTTGGATTCTTGGTGAAGTTGGAGAGCGTGTTTCTTTGATCCATTGGAGGATTTAAGTGTTTTGAAACCTTGTAAGTGTTACCAATCTAACATACCTTTTAAATTGTTATGTTTTACGCTAAACTGATTATGTTTTAACTGCTGACTAAATGTGGTTAGCTATTGAGAGTATATAGCACAGAATGAAAAGAATGCAACAATCAAAGTACAGGAAGCATAAGAAAGAGAAATGATCACTTTTTCAGGATACAAGTACCAAAAAATAATACTTTTTACTCAAGTATTCAAAAAAATATTTTTTACAAAGTGTTCATATTTACTCAGTACTTGAATACAATGCATTCAAATATTACTAGTGCTCTCAGCTCCTAACATAAATATCTAAATTAAACACATTGTACAAACAGAAAAGTACTGAAAAAGAGATAGAAAGGAAAGACATCCATTGCCTGAATGGAAGGTTGTTGCATTGAACACTGAAGGGCTGATCCTGCATCTCTATCTGGGAATAAAACCTGCAAAAAATGAGTAAAGAAATGGATCAGTTCATACGAACTCAGCAATGAAAAACTTTCCTATCATCTATACTCTGTTGTTTATACAACATGGTTATCCAGATAAATATGCTAAAAGGCAAGAAAGCAAGAACAATCCGAAGAAGATAAAACCTGTTTTTACTAATGAGTTTGTTCCATGTGTAGATACAGGTATGAAGACTTGAGGCTATAGAAGGATCATGCGTAAGTTACATGCATGAAGCCTTTTGGCTGAGATTGTTCGGGCAAGACAAAAGATATTGAAGACATTGAGGAGATCATAGAAAGGACATGCATAAGTTACAAGCACGAAAATTTCTGGTCAAATCAAGGAGGGGTGAAGACAAAAGACTTTGAGGAGATCATTAAAGGAACACACATACATTACAAGCGTGGAACCTTTTGGTTGAATCATGTAGCGGCAAAAGACGAGAGGAGACCGTCGAGGGGGCATACATAAGTTTCAGGAAAAAGAAAGGAAATCTACTACAGGAAAATATAATGCAGATAAACATGAGTATCAACATCAGTTAAATCATTAATGCTTACTGTTGAGCAAACTAGTAGAGGAATTACAGTAATGGAAAAATAGAATTTTGGTGGAAAAGAACTTTATTTTTATGCTGCATTTCTTTGGTAATATATGACATATCAAACTTCGATGAGCAAAGTACAGAGGCAAGAATTCATAATATTCATCTTATTCATGTACTGCATGTTCGTCAAGTAATGATCAGATTTATAGAAGAATGCAATAGTAAGTGACTATTGTTCGGCTATAACAATGAATAAGACAAGGAGCATCAAAAAGATTAGTTTTCATGAGAAGCTAATCACAAAAGTCTCTTATATCGACTGACATGTTTAAGCAAAAAGAACAAATATAAAGATTAAATGATTTACATGTTCATTATAATCATACAAGTCTAAAAGTATAGATTTAGATAAAGCTTCACATCTAAGGTACATGTTAGAAGAGTGCCACAGTTATATGAAATCAGGGTTTGAATTTAAGGAAAGATGGTATTTTATGCAAGTAAAATATCTAGCTACAGTAATGTGTGGAAGAAACAATAACACATTCAAATGCATACAACAGGATAACATCAGGTAAATCATATTGTTGATTCAATATCTCAAGAAATACAAAATGAGATACCATTAAATCAAAAGGGTTTGGATTAACTGGATTTAGCTGAAGAGTAAAACGTTACAGTCATTATGTTCAAAAATATTTTCAATCTTATGTACATGATATAATGTTTGGAAACCCTTTTGAAGTAGCAAACAGTACTGTTGATTAAGGAGCATGTAACAGAGCATAACCAGGATTTCCTCAGGATGGCATAACAAATATCATAGTCCAATCCATATCTATATGTTTTAAGGTAACAACAATAAGAGAACTTCAGATTATTGATCTTTTCAAATACATACAGTAAAAGAGTATGCATTTATCAAAAAACCCTCAAGAGAAATCCCTAAAGGAACAATTATTTCTATAACCCAAAAGAGAAATAGTTAACCATTCTTTATGATTCATATACCCCAAGGTGAATGAGTGAAGCTCACAGCAGTTCGTACCCAATCAAAGAAGAAAAGATAACATTTACAATAGGGTTCGAATCTTTAGAATGGGGCCATTAAATGGAGTTTTCATAGCATGTTCTAAAGAAACATCAAGGTAAATTCATACACAACATCAAATTTATTACCAAATGGAGTCAAAAAATCACAGAGAATATGCAAACCGATATGTAAATTTTATTGGTATTATCTCAAGTATTGCTTCATATTCGTAACAACATATTAAAAAAGCTCTTACCAGTAAGGAACCATGTTTAGATCTGTAAGTAAAGTGGCATCTACGGTGAACGTATTGCCATAAAATGAGAGGTCGTCTAGCACAGAGAAAAATCTCAAACACCCATGGCGTCTAGAAACAAGAGATGGCAGTATAACCAGCTAAAATCAAAAGCCGCTCACACATGAATAAACCCTTCCAACAACATAAAGAAGCCATTTATAACCCATGAAATCTCAGAGAAGCTCAGAACTTGCAACTGAGTTCATTAAAAAATATGGCGTCCAAGTGAAGAGGAAGATCAACAAATATCACCACAGTAAAACTCGTGGCCATGTAGCAAATAAAACTCATGCTCTTCATAAAGACGTCTTCAACAATAGAGCAGTTAGCAAACAAAAATCCTCCCAGCAAAGACAAAAATTACAAACTTCATACAGCCGCGGCTAGGGTTTGAAGAAGCCCTCATTTCTTGCTCTCATGCAAGATACAAAATGCAAACTAAGTCATCAAACTTTCCTCTTTGCATGATAAAGATCCAATTAAACTCCATTCAATGAAATTTCAAATCCGTGAGTGGGAGTCGAGTTTTTATGTATGCTATTTTTATATATAAGAGTTGGATATTATTGCTAAATTCTATTTTTACTTAGTTTTGCATGTATTAAATGAATTACACTTTGATCATTTAATATATATGAAACTAGTAAAAATGATGTTGCATCATTTATATTAATACTAATATGTTTAAAATTAACAAAATAGAATGTTAATTATTAAAGCATACTAGTATTAGTATAAATAAAAGAGTTAAAAAAGAAGAAGTTTCCATTATAATATTAATTTAATATTAACATGTTCATTTTAAATGATAAATGATAAGAACAAACACGATAATATTAAATTAATATAATAAAATAAGCTTCAATTGTAAAATTAATATATCAAGTGGTCGTAATTATAAGGCCATTGATTTTATTAATTATTTAATGGAAATTATAAGAGTTTTCAGTATCTTTTATGCCTAAATGCAAGGAGAAAAGGTTGGAAGGATATTTTTGGAAGGAACATTCAATTAACATGGGGTATTCATTGAGGCCAAGTTCAGTTCTAGTTTCACATGCAGGTTTATGGGTTATTTGATGATATTTTTAGTAGTCCATGGAGTAGCGATGATCAGTTATGCATGCAGTTTAGATTGAGGGCTTATTTTATGCATATATTGCATAATTAGGAGTAGTTTTACATGCTATTTTTGAGGGTTATTCAGTTTATCCGAGTTTGAGTTTTTGTGCATGATTTTGGAGAGTTAAAGGCAGTTTTGAGTTATCCAGCAGTTGTGCAGGTGATTGAGTGCAGTTTTCAAAGGCTCCTTCATAGTTTTCACCATTTTTGGTGATTTTTCCTATGCATAATTTTGGAATCCGAGTTAGGGTTATTCTTCTATATATTGTACTTTCACCTCATTATGAGGGACCGTCTTTCGGATTCAAATTTTTTTTGCAGACTGCAAATTTTGAGTTGATTGTAAGGGCACTTGTGATAGAGATTTTTTCAACATTGGTTATAGAGATACAACAATTCCTTATTACAGATTCTTATGCAATTTTGTGAATTCTTTGCTTTAATGTTGTGTTTGCCTTCATTATAGTTACATTCCTAGTTGCAGATTTGAATCGTGATACATGTGATTGCAGGTCTATATTTGTGATTATTGTTTTCTTGCAAAAAATTGGTGAAACTTAGGTGTCCCTTTCAAAGTAGGAGATCCCTATCCTTATATAGGAACACTGTTGTGATTACGTGATTGTCTGATATTGTGGATCAATTAATTTTTTTTGTAGTTTGTGCTGAAGTAATCAAAATTACATTCATAACCATTGGTGTATCACCTCACTTAGATTAGTTTTTAAATCATTCATTCATTCATTCATTTCTTACCCTTATCTCGAGTACAAATTTAGGATTAGGTGATCACAACTTAGGAACCGGCCTAGCTTCCGGAGATTCTTCTCTCATTTTAGGACAACCCACCACCCGAGAGAGTTTTTGCTATTTCACAGGATAGCTTGATTCTACATCTCGCTAAAGGCACAAAATCCTGATTGACAATAGTTTTCTGGCATGCCCAGTGGGACCACGAACTGCTTCACAGTTCACTAATTTTCAAGATTTTACTGCTATTTTGGTGTGAACAGCAATATTTTAGCCTTTTTGAAGGTATTTTATTAACACTTGGCGACTCTATTTTTAAGGTTAATCGCAGATTCAGTTGCAGTTTTGGTGATTTTTAATGAGAAGAGCTCCCATAAGGTCAACAAGAGGTAGGAGAATACTAACAGTTTCAAGAGGAAGGTCAATTTCACCATCAGGATCAGATTTTTCAGCCTTTGAATATCCTACACCTCAAGAACAGCTAACAAATTTTGAAGAATCTAAGATAGTTATTGAAGATATTGGTTTTCCTGAAGACTTAACTGTTCGAGATCATTCTGAATCTGAAGGGCCCATTTTTGAGCCATTACTAAGAGACCAATTTGTATTTTTAGCATCTACAAGTGGTGCTATAGCTGCTGTTACAGGACTGAAAACATATTAGCGGAAGGTAAATCAACCTATCTGACCTTCATTACCATTTGCAGCACAGCAACAAGTACCATCAATTCATCAAATGGCCCGAAATTTTCCATTTGTAGCTTTCAATGCTGGGAGCCCCTTGCAGATTGCTGTCCATCATTATATTCCACCAACAGCATTGAAAAGTGTGCCATATTTTACTGGTGAGAATCATGTTTCAGCAGTGGAACATATTAAGGATATTGCTACCCTTTGCGGATTACACCAGGTTTAGCATGAAGATGTGGCCTTGAAGTTATTAGCTGCATCTTTCAAAGGTAAAGCATTAATTTGGTTTAGAAGTCTTGTAGTAAATTCAATTGATACATGGGACACATTGGGAAGCTTGTTAATCAACAAGTTCGAAGATAAGTCTGAAAATCTTTCTTTGGTTGAATAGTTGGCTGCCATTAAGAGGCATCCTAATGAACATATTTCTGATTTCAATTTTCATTTTCAGCGAACTTGGGATAGAATTCTAGCAACTGTTAAGCCTTCTAATGATTATGCATATTTATTTTATTTAAAGGCTTTTAACAGTGATATTTCAGTTATGATACAATCTATGGGAGGGCATACTTTGCCTGATGCATTTGATGTTGCTGTAAGGGCTGAAAACAACTTAATACAAGTTGGTAAACTACCTCCTAGGCCTCCAATGCCTTATTCTGCAGAAATAAAACAGATTGTACTAGCTGTTATACCACCATTGGCTGTAATTCTGCCAATGCCAGCATTACCAACATTTAACATACAGGTTGCAGCAGAGGAGCATGCTGCTATAGCTCCTATTAGACAGCTATAGGAGCAAAATCAGGGCTTAATTGAGAAAAGCAACAGTATGATGAAAACATCGCAGACTTATGGAAATGAGATAACAAATTTAAAGAGACAACAAGGTCAATATAATAGGCCAAATCAAGCCTCATATCAGGAAAGTAGGCAATATAACCAAGCTTCAGGTTCAAACCAGCAAAGACAACCTCAAGGACAGCAAAGGAATTTTGGCCAAAGAACCAACCAGCCTTATAATTATGCAACTCCTAGCAATTCAAAGGAATTGGTAGTTGTTCCTCAAAATAACTACGCACATGATGAAGAATGGTGCAATACTTGTAATGCTGGTCATTACTGGTTGGATTGTGCCTATGCACTTGAGGCAAGAAAGCGAGATCTTTTGAAAGAACAACAGATTACAAACCAAGGAGAGATCCATCCTGAACAAGTGCAATAGCAAGTACAACAACAAGGTAATTCTAATGCTACTTTGATGAATTTTACTGAAGATGAGGCTGTTATAGCAGCAAATTTTGATCAAAATCAAACTTGGAAGCCTGTATCAGCGGGAACAAGGTCAAAAGACCAAGCTGCAAATAATATTCAACAACAAGCTGATGAATCAAAACAGCAGCAGGCCAATTCTGGTAACACTCAACCAGGACCATCAAGTGCACAAAAAATGTAGTATGTACCAAAAGGACAGCAAACTCGAGCACAAAAAATGAGCTTACAGCCATCACAACAGCAGAAAGAGCCTGCTGTATCAAAGAATCAGTCAAAGGTTAGTACCCAAAATTTCAATATTGTGGAGCACTTGAAGAAAACTCATGTTCCTGTCTCTATGTGGGATGTTTTAGCACTCTCGGGTCAAAAAGACATGTTACAAGAAGCATTACATTCACTCACCTTGTCTAATAGTGCTTTGGCATAGCAAACCCCAACAGTTCTAATGGCTGCAAATGTTAATAATTCACAATAGCCAGCCAAAATAGTCAAACCACCACCTTTTTATGTCACAGTTATAATTGGCAAATACCTGGTTCATAATTGCATGATAGATTCAGGTGCCACTAGCTCAGTTATGCCAAAAAAGATAGTAGATTAGCTGGACCTTAAATATGAACCAATTGAAAAGGGGGTAGTGCAGCTAGATGGGACAACCATTGAGACAATTGGAGTTATAAGGAATATGGATCTGACCTTGCATACTTGTCCTAGTTTTTCGGTTCCCATGGATATATACATCATTGACCTACCTCTATATGTCTATCACGTGACTTTACAGCCAAAATAGGAGGTTATGTGTCTACTGATTGGTCTCATATGCTTTTCCACACTAGGTACGAAACTAAAGTAACAATTCCATCTAAACCTATTGCTAAGGATTGCCTCGAACTTAATGTTGCTGCTGAAAATAATACAGCAGCTGTTTTATTCGATCAAGAAGAAATTAATGCTATTTATGAGTATAAAACGCCCATAGATAATATTCCTGATGTATTGTTGGATGAATGGGCTGCTGAAGACGCTGAAATTTCAGAATCACAAGTTGAAGAACCAAGTTTAGGCAATTACGTTATTCATGAGACTACTGATTTTCTGCCAAATGTCATGAAAACTATAGATTTAAATACTAAACAACAGGGTAATGAAGTATGGAAATTGTTTTTTGATGGTTCGAGCAGCAAAATAAGTGCTGGAGGAGGTTGCATGTTGATTTCACTAGCAAATGTAAGGTATTACGCATCTTTCAGGTTTACCTTCAGTTGTACCAATAATGTTGCTGAATATGAAGCATTCATAAATGGATTAAAATGGGCCATAAAAAGAGGTATCAACTGCTTACAAGTTTATGGTGATTCTGAACTGATTGTTAATCAAGTTAGGGGCATTCATGTGACCAAAAATGAATTGTTGAAAAGTTATAAGCATGTTGTTTGAGATTTAATTGAAGGTTTTGAAGCTTTTAATTTGCAATATGTTCCTAGAAAACAGAATAAACATGCTGACAGACTTGCTGCAATTGGTGCACAATATGATATTCTTACTGAAATTAGAAAGAATAAAGGAAATAAACATGTAAAAGTGGTTGTTAGACCTACTGTACCTAACAACGCTGAAAGCTAGCAGGTATTTGATTTAGATCAGCATCTAGTAAATTTTATAAGAGAAGAGGCAGAATTCGCTCAGTCAAACTAGCATAAGCTGCAGGACCAATACGAGGACCAAGTTATTCAGCTAAGAACCAATAAGCTGCCAAAAGGATTGGTTACCTTAGAGTCCATTTTTAACACTGATGACTAGCTGAGAAAAGACAAATCCAGTTTGCAAATTAAGGAGGAACACTATGAAGAAATCAAAGTTGCTGAAGGTAAAAAATTGAAACTAGGGAAGGTATGCACCCCTGAAGAAAAATAGTATTTTGTCAATCTAACCAATGAATTTCAGGATGTCATTGCTTGGAGTTATGCATATTTGAAAGGTTTCAATCCTGACATATGCCAGCATACCATTGATTTAGCTCCAGGGGCAAAACCAATTAGGCAAAAATAAAGGCCAATTAATCCCAAGTTGGAACCCCTTATGATTAAGGCGCTGAATAAGTTAATAGAAAGCAAGATTATTTTTCCAATCAAACATACTTCTTGGATTTCAAACTTGGTTCCAATAAGAAAGAAAAATGGTGAAATCAGGTTATGTGTTAATTTTTGTGACTTGAACCGAGCTTCATTGAAGGACAAGCATCCTTTACCCTCAATGGAGCAAATCTTGCAGGTTGTTTCAGGTTCTGAGAGATTCTCATTGCTGGATGGTTTTTCAGGATATAATCAGATCCTTGTCAAGGAAGAGGATAGGTATAAGATAGCGTTTACCACCAAATGGGGAATGATGGTGTATTAGAAGATGCCATTTGGTTTGTCAAACGCTGGTGCAAAATTTCAAAAAGCCATGGATAATGCCTTTTTAAATCTGATGTACAGGTTTGTTCTTGTTTACCTTGATGACATTACTGCTTTCTCTAAAAATGCAACAGATCACTTTCAACATCTAAGGATAATATTTGAGAGATGTAATGAATACGGTATTTCATTGAATCCCAAAAAGAGTGTTTTTTCAGTTCATGAAGGCAAACCGTGAGGATTTCTTGTTTCCAAGGAAGGTGTCACCATTGAACCAGAACGGGTAAGTGCTATTTTAGACTTACCGCTGCCAGCCCATAAGAAAGGACTGCAAAGTTTCTTAGGTAAGATCAATTTTTTGAGAAGATTCATTCCAAATATTGCTGAACTATTGATCCCATTAATAGTTATGCTTAGAAAAGGCATGGTTTTCAGCTGGACTAAAGAAGGTAAGCAAAGTTTCAAACAAATTAAGGAAGCATTGGCTTCAGCTCCCACATTGTTAAATCCAAAAGTTTTAAAGGATTTCATTCTATATGCTTATGAAAATAATGATAGCATTGCTGCCATGTTAGTACAACAGAACGATGAAGGCTTTGAACATCCAATAGCCTTTTTCAGCCAAGGACTGAAAGATTATGAATTGCATTACTCATTTATAGAGAAGCACGTCCTTGCTTTCATAAGAAGTCTAAAAAAATTTAGACATATGCTTTCAAATAATAAAATACAGCTAATGGTTGCACACCCTTCAGTTAAAGATTTCTTGCTGAATAAAGACCTGAATACTAAGAGGGCTGGCTGGATTACCAAAGCAATGGAATACGATATTGAAATCAAGGTCACCAAGCTAGTAAGAGGTAAAGGTCTATGTGAACAACTTGCTGAAACAAGAAAAGATGAGTTAAACAAAAGTTTAAATGCTATCCTAGTTTAGAAAGATGAAGAAAAGCCTGTTGTTTTAAATTGTCAGAATGATTGGATTGATGTCATGGTCAACTTCTTACAAACTGGACGCTGTCCTAAAGATTTAGATAGAGCCAAATGAAGGTATTACAGGCTACAAGCCATTCCTTATTGCTTGATGAATGGTATTTTATTTAAGAGAGATCTGCAGGGTGTATTGCTGAGATGTATAAAACCATATCAGATTTAGCACATTTTGCACCAATTTCATGAAGGACCAGCTGGAGGTCACTTCTCACCAAGAGCTACAGCTCTTAAGGTGATGAAGGCAGGCTACTATTGGCCAAGTGTATTCAAGGACGCACATCTTTGGGTAAGCAGATGCAAACAATGTGCAATTTTTGCAGGTAAAGAGAAGTTATCAACGATGCCTTTAAAACCTATTCAAGTGGACCAGCCATTCATGAAATGGGGTCTAGACTTCATTGGCATCATTAACCCACCTTCAAATGCAGGTCATAAATGGGTATTGACAGCCACAGATTATTTTACAAAATGGACTGAAGCAGTAGCCCTTAAAGATGCAAATGAGACTGCTGTTTTAAATTTTTATGAGGATTTAATTTGCAGATTTGGTGTACCAAATTCAATTATTTCAGATAACACACTTTCTTTTACAGGAAATAAGATTGCTGAATGGGTTGTTAAGAATGGTGTGTATCTGAATACTTCATCAAATTATTACCCACAGGGTAATGGGCAAGCTGAATCCACCAACGAGAATATGATTCACATCATAAAGTGAACATTAGAAGGAAATCAACGTTCTTGGCACGAGAAGTTAAAATTAGCATTGTGGGCTGATCGGATAACTTTCAAGAGATCAATTGGTATGTCTCTTTACACGCTATTTTACGGTAAAGAAGCTAGATTACCAGTTTTGGTTGAGTTTCTAGCATTAGATTTTATGCATCAGTTAGATATGATTGATGAAGAACCAATGATGGTAAGGCTGGCCCAACTCAATGAACTAGAAGAGAAAAGAAAAGATGCTTTACGAACCATTGAGCATCATCAAGTTCAGATGAAGAAAACATTTGACAAAAGGGCATCTTCAAAAGATTTCTAGCTGGGAGACTTAGTATTAAAATGGGATGAATTGAAAAGTAGGCCTAGAAAGCATTCAAAATTCGATGCCATGTGGGCTGGTCCATACATTATAACCAGAACCACACAAAATAATGCTTTCCATTTGTCTACACTTGAAGGAGAAGAGTTGAAAATCTCGGTTAATGGGATTCACCTCAAGCGATGCTTTTGAGGTATTTTTTTAGATTATAATAAGTGCTTTGGCACAGTAGAGTAGAGGCGTGATTTAATTTCAGATTTCAATAAAGTGTTGTTCCAGCACATCTAGTTTCAAATTTCAGCATGTTAGTGGTTAGTAATAAAGCTAGAAACTACACCACATTATTATCAGTCTGCCATCAACACATGAGATACGTATCATACAAAGCATGAAATGAATTCCAATGCTCTGAATCACACATACCTCATGGATTCATGACAGGCTCATGATAACATGATGTAATTCCCAGCCATCAGCCGTAAAGAAATCAGAAAGCACTCAAACACATTGCTCATATAGGTCTCTTAAGAATATTTTTCAGAAAAACAGCAATCATAAATTCTAGTTTTGATTATTGGTTGGCTTGAATAAATATCTTACCCCATAACAGCAAGATGATGTGTTGTCCACCATCATACTAGACTAATATACCGCTATGTATAACATAGAAATACTGAAAAAGGAGGAATGGTCACTCCAAGACAACCGGCATATCACCCTACTATAATCATGAATAGCGCACCACATTGCTGTTATGACACAAGGTACACATTCAAGCTAATAGTTCAAGTTTTATGGTAGCTTTTTTTTCTATAAATTTTCAGACAAATCTGAGAGGTGTCATAACAGCCAGCAGCTATCAATATTCACAACCACGATATAATTATTATCACAGAAGAGGGACCATAAAAGAAACACATTTTTCCCTTTACTATGATACAATTCTATCCTGATTATAAAAAATGAATAGCCACAAGATCCTATGGTAGCTAATAGATCCGTTTGAAAAAAATTCAGTTTTCAAGTTCAGTTTTTAGTTTTCAATTCAGTTCAGTAAGGCGTGGTTATTTCAGCAAGTGTGTTTCAGTTTTTAGAGTTTCAATTTTTTAAGTTTTGAGAAGGTTCAATTTTCTAAGTGCTGAAGATGACTCTATGCCCAATGGATTCACAAGACAACTGGTCTGTTACTGTTTAGCAGGCAAACAACCCTAAGAGGTCACCAAAAATGTTACCAATCTAACATACCTTTTAAATTGTTATATTTTACGCTAAACTGATTATGTTTTAACTACTAACTAAATGTGCTTAGCTACAGAGAGTATATAGTACAGAATGAAAAGAATGCAGCAATCAAAGTACAGGAAGCATAAGAAAGAGAAATGATCACTTTTTCAGGATACAAGTACCAAAAAAAATACTTTTTACTCAAGTATTCAATTTTTTTTTTTTTACAAAGTGTTCATATTTACTCAGTACTTGAATACAATGCATTCAAATATTACTAGTGCTCTCAGCTCCTAACATAAATATCTGAATTAAACACATTGTACAAACAGAAAAGTACTAAAAAAGAGATAGAAAGGAAAGGCATCCATTGCCTAAATGGAAGGTTGTTGCATTGAACGCTGAAGAGCTAATCCCGCATCTCCGTCTGAGAGTAAAACCTGCAAAAAATGAGTAAAGAAATGGATCAGTTCATACGAACTGAGCAATGAAAAACTTTCCTATCATCTATACTTTGTTGTTTATACAACATGGTTATCCAGATAAATATGCTAATAGGCAAGAAAGCAAGAACAATCCGAAGAAGATAAAACCTGTTTTTACTAATGAGTTTGTTCTATGTGTAGATACAGGTATGAAGACTTGAGGCTATAGAAGGATCATGCGTAAGTTACATGCATGAAGCCTTTTGGCTGAGATTGTTCGGGCAAAGACAGAAGATATTGAAGACATTGAGGAGATCATAGAAAGGACGTGCATAAGTTACAAGCACGAAAATTTTTGGTCAAATCAAGGAGCGGCGAAGACAAAAGACTTTGAGGAGATCATTGAAGGAACACACATACATTACAAGCATGGAACCTTTTGGTTGAATCATGTAGCGGCAAAGGACGAGAGGAGACCGTCGAGGGGGCATACATAAGTTTCAGGAAAAAGAAAGGAAATCTACTACAGGAAAATATAATGCAGATAAACATGAGTATCAACATCAGTTAAATCATTAATGCTTACTGTTGAGCAGACTGGTAGAGGAATTACAGTAATGGAAAAATAGAATTTTGGTGGAAAAGAACTTTATTTTTATGCTGCATTTCTTTGGTAATATATGACATATCAAACTTCTATGAGCAAAGTACAGAGGCAAGAATTCATGATATTCATCTTATTCATGTACTGCATGTTCATCAAGTAATGATTAGATTTATAGAAGAATGCAACAATAAGTGACTAATGTTTGGCTATAACAATGAATAAGACAAGGAGCATCAACAAGATAAGTTTTCATGAGAAGCTAATCACAAAAGTCTCTTATATCGAATGGCATGTTTAAGCAAAAAGAACAACTATAAAGATTAAATGATTTACATGTTCAATTATAATCATACAAGTCTAAAAGTATAGATTCAGATAAAGCTTCACATCTAAGGTACATGTTAGAAGAGTGCCACAGTTATATGAAATCAGGGTTTAAATTTAAGGAAAGATGGTATTTTATGCAAGTAAAATATCTAGCTACAGTAATGTGTGGAAGAAACAGTAACACATTCAAAGCATACAATAGGATAACATCAGGGAAATCACGTTGCTGATTCAGTAACTCAAGAAATACAAAATGAGATACCATTAAATCAAAAGGGTTTGGATCAACTGGATTCAGCTGAAGAGTAAAACATTACAGTCATTATGTTCAAAAATATTTTCAATCTTATGTACATGGTATAATATTTGGAAATCCTTTTGAAGTAGCAAACAATACTGTTGATTAAGGAGCATGTAACAGAGCATAACCAGGATTTCCTCAGGATGGCATAACAAATATCACAGTCCAATCCAGATCTATATGTTTTAAGGTAACAACAATAAGAGAACTTCAGATTATTGATCTTTTCAAATACATACAGTAAAAGAGTATGCATTTATCAAAAAACCCTCAAGAGAAATTCCTAAAGGAACAACTATTTCTATAGCCCAAAAGAGAAATAGTTAACCATTCTTTATGATTCATATACCCCAAGGTGAATGAGTGAAGCTCATAGCAGTTTGTACCCAATCAAAGAAGAAAAGATAACATTTACAACAGGGTTTGAATCTTTAGAATGGGGCCATTAAATGGAGTTTTCATAGCATGTTCTAAAGAAACAGCAAGGTAAATTCATACACAACATCAAATTTATTACCAAATGGAGTCAAAAAATCACAGAGAATATGCAAACCGATATGTAAATTTTATTGGTATTATCTCAAGTATTGCTTCATATTCATAACAACATATTAAAAAAGCTCTTACCAGTAAGGAACCATGTTCAGATCTGTAAGTAAAGTGGCATCTATGGTGAACGTATTTCCATAAAAGGAGAGGTTGTCTAGCATAGAGGAAAATCTCAAACACCCATGGCGTCTAGAAACAAGAGATGGCAGTATAACCAGCTAAAATCAAAAGCCGCTCACACATGAATAAACCCTTCCAACAGCATAAAGAAGCCATTTATAATCCATGAAATCTCAGAGAAGCTCAGAACCCGCAATCGAGTTCATTAAAAAATATGGCGTCCAAGTGAAGAGGAAGATCAACAAATATCACCACAGTAAAACTTGTGGTCATGCAGCAAATAAAACTCATGCTCTTCATAAAGACGTCTTCAACAATAGAGTAGTCAGCAAACAAAAATCCGCCCAGCAAAGACAAAAATCGCAAACTTCATACAGCCGCGGCTAGGGTTTGAAGAAGCCCTCATTTCTTTCTCTCACGCAATATACAAAATGCAAACTAAGTCATCAAACTTTCCTCTTTGCATGATAAAGATCCAATTAAACTCCATTCAATGAAATTTCAAATCCATGAGTGGGAGTTGAGTTTTTCTGTATGCTATTTTTATATATAAGAGTTGGATATTATTGCCAAATTCTATTTTTACTTAGTTTTGCATGTATTAAATGAATTACACTTTGATCATTTAATATATATGAAACTTGTAAAAATGATGTTGCATCATTTATATTAATACTAATATGTTTAAAATTAACAAAATAGAACGTTAATTATTAAAGTATGCTAGTATTAGTATAAATAAAAGAGTTAAAAAAGAAGAAGTTTCCATTATAATATTAATTTAATATTAACGTGTTCATTTTAAATGATAAATGATAAGAAAAAACACGATAATATTAAATTAATATAATAAAATAAGCTTCAATTGTAAAATTAATATATCAAGTGGTCGTAATTATAAGGCCATTGATTTTATTAATTATTTAATGGAAATTATAAGAGTTTTCAGTATCTTTTATGCCTAAATGCAAGGAGAAAAGGTTGGAAGGATATTTTTGGAAGGAACATTCAGTTATCATGGGGTATTCATTGAGGCCAAGTTCAGTTCTAGTTTCACATGCAGGTTTATGGGTTATTTGATGATATTTTTAGTAGTCCATGGAGCAGCGATGATCAGTTATGCATGCAGTTCAGATTGAGGGCTTATTTTATGCATATATTGCATAATTAGGAGTAGTTTTACATGCTATTTTTGAGGGTTATTCAGTTTATCTGAGTTTGAGTTTTTGTGCATGATTTTGGAGAGTTAAAGGCAATTTTGAGTTATCCAGCAGTTGTGCAGGTGATTGAGTGCAGTTTTCAAAGGCTCCTTCATAGTTTTCACCATTTTTGGTGATTTTTCCTACGCATAATTTTGGAATCCGAGTTAGGGTTATTCTTCTATATATTGTACTTTCACCTCATTATGAGGGACCTTCTTTCGGATTCAGTTTTTTTTGTAGACTGCAAATTTTGAGTTGATTGTAAGGGCACTTGTGACAGAGATTTTTTCAGCATTGGTTATAGAGATACAGTGATTCCTTATTATAGATTCTTGTGCAATTTTGTGAATTCCTTGCTTTAATGTTGTGTTCGCCTTCATTATAGTTACATTCCTAGTTGCAGATTTGAATCATGATACATGTGATTGCAGGTCTATATTTGTGATTATTGTTTTCTTGTAGAAAATTGGTGAAACTTAGGCGTCCCTTTCAAAGCTAGAGATCCCTATCCTTATATAGGAACACTGTTGTGATTACGTGATTGTCTGATATTGTGGATCAATTATTTTTTTTGTAGTTTGTGTTGAAGTAATCAAAATTAAATTCATAACCACTAGTGTATCACCTCACTTAGATTAGTTTTTAAATCATTCATTCATTCATTTCTTACCCTTATCTCGAGTACAAATTTAGGATTAGGTGATCACAACTTAGGAACCGGCCTAGCTTCCAGAGATTCTTCTCTCGTTTTAGGACAACCCACCACCCGAGAGAGTTTTCGTTGTTTCATAGGATAGCTTGATTCTACATCTTGCTAAAGGCGCAAAATCCTAATTGACAACAGTAAGAAGGTTGAAGATTTGATAGCTAGTTGGTTTATCTGAAGAGTGGGAAGCCCATTTGAAGTTTCTTAGTTGTGCTCTCTGCATCAAACCTGAAAATAACACTAGCTCTCAAAAACCAAGTTCTCATAAATGTTTATAAAAATAAATCTCATAAAATAAATCTCAATTTAAATCATAGAGTACATCATCCTCTCAAATAATCATAAAAGAAGCCTAGAAAACACCTTTGGTGCACATCCTAATTTCGCCAACTAAACAATCCACAAAAATAAACTATCACAAAAATATACATCACAAGACTATAAATAGAATATTTAAGAAAACACAGTGTTTTCAACCATATGATTTAATTCCATCATTTTCTCTTGTTTAGTTTGAGTCATAAAAATATGTTTAAAACTAAAGTAAGAATATACATGTTAATATAAATTGTTATGCTAATATACTTATTTAAATCAATAAGTATTTGAATGTCAAATCTCTTTGTGCATATAAAATATCATGCAATACTATCATGTTATTAATTTAAATAATCTTAAATCATGAATGATTTAATTAATAGCCTAAATGTATATTATTAGATTTAAATATTGATATCAATTTCATTTCAAAAATATTAATTTGACTTCTATTTAAGTTCAATAATAAGACTTACCTTTCCTTCAATTCATGATGCAACTAGAGATAACTCAAACTTGAAATTATAGTTTTAATTAAGTTATTTACAATTTCTCTCATAATATTAAATATTCATAACTAGATAATTATATAGTGAATTCCACGATAGATGTCTTAAAATATAACTAAATCACAATTATATATATTTCTTAATTTGTAACTCCACTTGAATTAATAAATATAGAATAAGTTATATCCCACTAAGAGTTTTAAAAGTAATTGATATTAGAAACCCAATTATAAGAAAATAAATAGTATTTATTTAATTAATTTCCAAAATAAATAAATAATATATTTTTTGAATTTAATTTTTTTTAATTTCTGAAATTAATAATTAGTCAATAAAAAAAAAATTTAATAGTTTTTTAAAAAATAAATAAATATAAAAATTAAATTATTTTTATAAAATAAAAGTAAATATGCAATTAGTATTTTCGCATACCTTTGATCTCTCAAATCATGCAACCATACTATACTTGATTTTCTATTTTTAGCATTTTTATTTTTCACATACATGTATAAGTTTAGTTACAACATGCTTTCCTCCCAATTAATCTTTTGTTTTTCTAATAAATTTTACAACCAAATTATTTTAGATATAAGAAAAATATTTATTTTTATTTAGAAAATTCATGATAATCACATGGTTCTAATGGCAAATTTAAAGTTGAAACCTTAGCTGTTCAATTTGTTGTTTTCTTCCAATTTTCTATAATCAAATTTTCTTTAAATTAGAAATGATTTTAAAATAATACAATCATAATAATTTTCTAGATTCTTCTACAATTTTCCTCAGTCAATTTTTTTTGATCAATAAGTTTTTCTTTTCAAAATCTACAACATAATTCTTTATCCAAAAATCAATACAATAAATTAATAAGAATTATGCAAGCACCCAAGAAGACATTGTTGAAGTTGATGAACGATTAACCCCATAGCTCCCAAAAGTCACCTGCATGCAAACACTTGTTACAAAAGAGAGAAGCAAAAAGCTATGGAGGCAAAAATTGCTAAATCAATAGATGAGACATTCTTGATGAGCAAAAAAGTAGATTGCTATATTCAACAATGAATTAATCTTAATTCTCAATTAATGTCTACAATGAGAGATTGTCCTTATAAAGGAGATCAAAGCCCTACAAAGGTATAATATAGGTTGCATCAAAATAATTAATTATTAGATGCCTAAAGTTTAGCTTAAGTAACTAGAGTTAATTAGGAAATATCTAATTACTCTAACACCCCCCATTAAACTTAGGGAGTAGCTAAAAACCTAAAAACTACTATTGAAAGTAGAATTGAGTCCCGACAAACAAGGCCTCATGAGGTACTTGAGCACAGCCAAATTTTTGAGAAGAGGAGAAATAGAGAGAACCACATGGGAAAAACTCTACTCCAAAAAGAGATGGAAAAAATGTTGAAAGAAACTAGTGAAGGACTGAAGAAGCCTCCAAACAAGGGAATGTTCCAAAAGATAGGAACAAAAGATGATCATAAATAACACCACTAAAGCATGTAGAAGCTGCAAAGCTCTATCAAAAGTAACTGCTGATCTGAAAAACTCCTGTTGAAATAGAATTTGACTAGGTAGAGAAGACAACAATCTACATCAAATCAAGAGGCCTACAAATGCAAACAATTGAACTCAAAGATACAAATGGAATGAAACACCAAAGCCTAAAGATTTGATCAATCAAATGAAGGAAGCATGAGAAATAATAGAACAATTCCCCCTAATACAAACAAGGGTGAGGTGACAGGAAACTGGAAAAAGTGATCCAAACAAATTGCATGTCAAGGAACCATGATCAAGATACACAAAAGAGTACATATGTTTGTATTGAGGTGATCAATCTTAGACATGTAATGAGGCTAATGTCATGGAAGAGACACTCACTGGACAAAGGAAGATGACAAACAAAGGCAAAACATTAGCCCTTCCCATGAAATTTAATTAGAGTAGTGCATGTACAACAAGACACAAGATATAAAGAATTCCAAGACAATAATCTACACAAGTGTCCTCAAATGACACTGCTCGAATCAAAAGACAAAACAAGAAAAACAAATGAAATGAAAATATAGATGGAATATGACACTTTATCTTAGCACGTTTACAAGAATGCATACAAATAATGTTGAAATAGACCATAAGAGACATAAGACTAATACAATAGGTAGTACAAGTCATGGCGAATCATTTGAAGCAACAAAATTAATCCCCAGACTTGAAACAACCAAGATATCTATTAGAATGCAAAAATGCAAAAGATTGAATAAAATGTGCATGCAACAGAATCTGGGAAGATAACCAACATCACTAGAAAGATCTCAGAAATACCTTTCCAATGATATAAAGAATTTCCAAATCATAGATCGAACGCTCAAGATATCTCTCCAAGAGTGAAAAATGAAACTCCAAACTTTGATAACAAAAAAAATTACAAAATTGAAAATCTCTTGCACCACTATGATGGGCTCAGAACTAGTTTTTCAATGATATCTCATTTTTGGAAAATGGAGTCTATATGCTTGAAATATGAGCAAACATGTGAAGGTAGGTCAAAATACAACTCGAGGAGGTGACAGGAATGCAGATGCAATGTTGATGTGGTGCTGACGTCAACAAGTGACGAGCCCAAATTTTATGGTAAAATGACTATTGAGGCAAAAAAATGCTAGAAAAAAGACCCCTATTAGAAAAAAATTGACCACTTGAAATACTATGCTGAACTAAGGGGCGGTGCTAGATTAAAAAGTGATGGCTAAAAAAAGTTTCACCAAATAAGTCAGAAGAAGCTGAAGAAGACAACTCATTGCCCAAGAAGAAATGGTTGATTTGAAAAGGGTACACAAATCCTTGTGCTAACTGGGTGTTGATTTCATCTAGCTCAAGTAGATGGGCTAATCAAAATGGTCCCCCAAAATCCAAAACAACACCCATGCTACTGCATTTGGCCATGTGGGTCAAAGCTTTGACATACCAAATTGTGTACCAAACAACCAAACCACATGGGGTAACATTTTGAAAAGTACGCCAATGTGGAGAAGGTGAGTCCAAGTTGGAAAAGAGTTTTTCTCCAAATAACCATTGAGAAAGAGCTGCAAAAAATTGTGTGAGGTAGAGTTGAAGGTAGATCCCTTATACCTCCATAGGAAATACATGTAAATTAATGCATACATGAGTGTATTCACCAATATTCCCATGCTCTGCATAGACTGTGAAAAACTCTAGCCATATAAAACACATACAAAGTACCATTACATGATGAAAAACATGAAGGACCGTGAATGAATTCTTAAGCTGTAGAACCAAAAAGACAAGGCATAAGTTCCCCATGGAAGGTGGCCAAGGTTTCAAACACTTTAGCACATTCTTGCCGCACAATACTCTTGTGCTGCGAATTTGTCTAAAAAATACACGATAGAAATAGACCTAAAACCTTTGGGCTTAGCATCTCAACAATTTTGGTGAGGTGTTGTGATGCAATCTGGTAAGTGTTGCAGTTTGCTAACTTATTTAGGATTTGAATCACTCGCTACTTGAGCTCTAATAGAAACAAATCAGTCATATCCACAATAGATACATTAGGTGTGGGGACATAGAAAGCCATTCTAGTTAGCTTCCCATTCAATGCTGGAAGAACCATTCCAACTGCCTTTACAACACTAGTTGAACTTGAAATGATATTTTTTCTAGTGCTACGACCTCCACTTTGTGTGTTTCCACTTGGGTTACAAGCCCAAGTTACCAAGCTCCCAAGAAAGCTTGCCAAATTAGTGTTGGAGACATGGAGATGTGGCAACGAGTGGCAATGAGTCCATCACAACCAAAGTACATCACAATTGACGATGATCTACTCCTCGCCTTCTACCATAGAATTGACCACAATGTCTGCCCTTGAATCCTGCCACCAATGCAAGGAGGATGTTGGTCACAAAGAGAGATCAATGTCATAGGGTATCCTCCAAAAAAAAGGCATGACTCCAAAAAATAGATGTAGAGTCAAGGCACAAATGTGGCAGCACCTAGGATCTCTCCAAAGTGTGATGTCGAACAATCCATGCACATGTTGAGGAGTGAAAGGTACATAAGTTTGAATGAAATCAAATTAAAAAAATTGCCCCTTGAGTGAATGCGTATGATAGTAAACAAACACATAACCATGACGAGATCTCTATGAGCTTTCACGATTCGGGTGAAAACCCTTCCACTTGCATTGATCGCTCCATTCACTCTCCAAAAAAAATGATGCAATGAATCCATGGAAATTTCCTCACACCATTCTTTAAAAAAATTAGAAATGAATGCTTCACTTTAGGGACCTCTAAAAAATGCATCTCCACAAAAAACATAGGCGTAGATCGGACAGAGAGCCCACAAGGGTGCTTCAACAATAAAAAAGTGTCTTTTCTAATAGAACAAGATTTTAATCAAATTTTTTTTTTTTGATAAAATAAAATGGCTGCCTCAATTTGCATGCCCAGGTCAAAATGGCCTGAGTGCAAAAAAAAATTGCCTCAGATTTCAACAACGTCCAAACTAGAGATATTTTATATGGAAATAGGGGTTTTTGAGTGCTCTGAGCTCAACAGTGATGTTCATTTTTACTCAAAGTACCTCAAAAATTAGTGACCCCCAGATCCAATAAAAAAAATGCTGAAAGCTCAGATTTGAAAACCAATGCAAAAAATTTCAAGAACATAATAGGGGCATGAAGATTTAGAGCTCTGATACATGTTGAGGTTGATGAAAAATTAACCCCACAGCTCCCAAGAATCACCCGCATGCAAACACCTATTATAGAAGAGACAAGCAAAAAGCTATGAAGGCAAAAATTGTCAAATCCATAGACGAGACATTCTTGATGAGCAAAAAAGTAGATTTCTATATTCAACAATGTATTAATCTCAATTCTCAATTAATGTTTACAATGAGATATTGTCCTTATAAAGGAAATAAAAACCCTAAAAAGGTCTAACCTAGGTTGCATCAAAATAATTAATAAAAGAATTAATTATTAGATGCCTAAAGGCTTAAGTAACTAGAGTTAATTAGGAAATATCTAAGTGCTCTAATGGACACAAAGTAGACATGCCTTTCAATAAAGTTCTACAATGAGTTTTTAAACCCTACCTCAAAACCACAGGTAAAATCTAAGACAATCTATGAATGCATGCAAATCTAAACTATCTGAAACTTTAAAGAATTCTTTTGATCTGATTCTGAATTTTGCTCCCCAAACCTTGTGTGTGTAGAAATGAGCTTGAATCTCTTAATGAAGAGTTTAACTCTACCTACGGTTTCAAACATGCAAAGACCTCTCCTTAAAATAAACTTTTATTATTTAATCCTTTTATGCATACTTGATGAATTTTTAAATTAAATTTTTTTAAAATTTTTTTTCTCCACTTTATTAATCACTGCAAGCACTATTTAAAGTGCAGTTTATTATTTAAATTAATAATAATAATTAGAGTTCATTATTTAAATGCAACTCTATTTAATTATTATTAATTAAATATTTATAGTAAAACAATATTAAATCTTTAATCTTTTAATATTTTAATTCTCTTTTTATGTAATTTCTTAAATTAGACTTTTAAATTAAATCTTTTAAATTGAAGCACATATTTAGTTAATTTCTAATTAATTAAATATCATCATATTCTAATTTCTCTTTGACCAATTTTTTAAATTAGACTTCTAAATTAAGTCTTTTAAATTAGAACATATATTTAATTAGTTTTAAATTAATTAAATATTCTCATAGTTTAATATTTTCTTTTTAATCAATTATATGATTAACCCAAATATTATAGTCAAATCATTTACAAAATAAATCACATAGTCAAATCCACAAAAAACCAACATTACCAAAACTGACCAAAACTCAAAAGTAAACAACATAGACAAAGATAAACTCATGGGTTTAAAAAGGGTGGAAAGTCAGATACATGTCCTCCTTCTTAGGACAAGTAATTAGGCTATGTTTGGGATTGGACTTGAACATTATTTCCCCATTCTTACAATTGAGTGATTACGATAGAGCACACTCATACTGGCAATTCAAGGAAGTTGATGCCCGATACCAGCAATTCTGTATAAAGTATGAGCATGTACATGTGCATATATATCTAAGATAAATTGCAGGGAGTGGTACATCATGTAGATCTTGACTAGCAAGTGACTACGACTCCCTCCCTCAACTATATCAAGTAGGTCAAACATAAATGTAAAACATACACACACACACCATACAAATGCAAGTATGGGGTAAGTATAATATTAAATCCTAAATATAAATAATATCATATTCTAACATAAATATCTTATCATCATGAGGACATACTAAACATCTTTCTAAGACACAGCATATGACATCATCATAAAAGTAATTTCACTAACTAAGAGAAATTAAAACATAATCACTGCTAGTAGGAAATTGCTACAACTTGATGTAATCAATTACTCAACATATCAATGTATTGCATTTCAAATATCAAATAAGGGTAACACATCTATAGAAGAGTCATATAGAACTTTAACAATTAAGTCTACACTAATAGCAAAGGAGGACACTTGCAAAAAAAAAAAAAATCATGTACATGCAGTTGCATCTCCAAACCACAATTTGATCTTGAAAAGGCATTTTTAAACACACAAATCACTTCAAGTAGAGAAATATACATTTGAAAGGAGTTGCAAATACATTGCATCATCCAACGCATGCATTTGCATTCCAAGAACCACATTTTAGGGCTAGAGTTAGGATTTTCGAAGCCATATGATCTTTACATGAAAACACACTTGTGAGACCCAATTTTAGAGATGACAAGTTTATTCCAACTTCTTCCTTCTCCAAGTTTTACTCTTTTATCTCCAAGTAAGTGCAAGATTCTAGTTTTGTTTGCATTTCTTGAGCAATTTGCATTTTTGTTGCATTATTTTGCTCATTCTCTTCCATTTGTTTCAATGCAACCCTAGTTTTTTGTCCTAAGTTATTGAATAAGCGTTAAAAAATTATTCTTTGCAAATGCAAAAGGTCATTCAACCCAAAAATGAATTTGCATGTACGGGTGAAGTGTTGGAATTTATCAAATTGAGTCAAAGAAAGCTAGAGGTATGTTCTTCAATTTCATTTTTTTATTTTTGTGTATACTTTGTTTGCTTGTTATTGTTTGTTTTGGGTTTGTTTGTGTAGAAAATTGAAGTTTTTACCCAAAGAATGCAAGTACCTTTCCATTCCTTCATTTTCCATATTCAATCCATCTCCAAAATTCATCCAAATTCAACATTCCTAAATATGTAATCAAACTTCCAAAACCTGATTGCATAATTATGCAAGGTAAAAATAATGAGTCTTTACCACATGTAAATGAATCTCTTTAACCCAAATTTTGGAGAAAAGGTCAACGTTTTAACTCAAAACTCTCATCCATATTTCCCCAAGTTGCATTCTTAGCCATTCAAAACAAAATCCCTATTTCACCTACATGCAATCCAAGTAATGAAATCAGAGTTTGGCTATTATTGAACAAAATAAAAATTGCTCCAACCATTTCTAGCCTTGCAAATTGCTAAAAATGTATCTAAATCATACCAATAACACTTATCATCCATGTATTTTCCATCATTGTTTGAATCTTGAATCCCCCATGGATTCAATCCCATTAAAATTTTCATGTTGCAGCAAACTCTTCAAGTCAAGATATGTAAGAATTTCTTAAGAAAATTTAGAAACATCCTGTCAACTAGAAGATATGTTTTGAATCAAAGGGAGAAATAATTCATTTGATCTCCACTTTTCCAATCACTGCCCTAGAACCTCATTTTGTGTCAAAATGTGCCAAGCATTTTGATCTTAAAAAAACCAGTTAAAGATGTTCTAAGGAAAGTTATGCGAAAAGTTTAAATACGTCAAGTTTTAGAAGACAATTGGAAATTCATCAAAGAGAATCAGGAGGCTACCAAAGAATGCAACACCATGGTTATCAAAGTGAATGCAGTGGCTCATAATAAAAGAACCCTCAATAACTACAACATTTTCATCATTTTTCTCAAAATACATGTTGTGTTTAATCCATTTTCATGTAACCCAATTACATGTACCTTGATGCAGGAGCATCTAGAGGTATAAGGGCAATCCTGTGTCACCCAAAAAAAAAAAAACTTAGACTTAGTTTCTGTTTCATGTCTTTACATTTTTGGATACCCATTTGGCTCAAATAAAGGTTCCAACTCTCATAATTCAACTATCAGTGCGTTTGAAAATCCTGAAAAAATAGGAGCATGTATTTGGGCCATCATTTCGGTAAACTAGAAGGTGTGAATTGGCCAGATGAATGTAATCATGATTTAGAGCATTCCAGAAAAATAATCAGGTCAATAGGCCCCACGGTTTGAAAGTTATTGCAGTTTTTCAAGTTTTGGAGACCTCCTAAGAATGCTTCAAAGTCAGGTTTGGGGCATTAAATGACCTCAAAAAGGGTCAAAAAATGGGGGATGAGCTAAGCTTGTCCATAGGGCTATAGAGCACTTTGAGATCTTTCCAAAAATGTAAACGGTTCGTCAATCGGAGCTACGGTTCAAAAGTTATGCCTCCCGGAAGTTCGGTTACCGTTTTTGGATTCTTCTAGATTTGCATCGACTTCTAACGCAGCTTCCGGAACCTTCTATTTGGTCGGTGGATGCCTACTAGCACTTTCTAGAATGTACTCCTAGTCCTTAACCCTCCGGGGTCTATTTAAGGAGATTTCTGGCATTGTAAAAGGCAGTTCAGAGTGGAGTTTGAGAAGAGGTCCTAAAAGGAGAAATTATCTCCAGATTTATGCTATTGTAAGCCCTTAGGGCATGTTTTGAAGCTTATTTTCTCTGCACTGTTTGTGCTAGCTTATTTTGTCAGTTAATATAATTTTCCTTTTCTGTTGGTTCCATTCTATTCTTGGGTTGTGTCCCCATCATACCTTCAATCATGTAATCCAATAAGTCTTCTTTCTTGTTTGACTTAGTCAAGGTGATTGAGTTTCTCCTCTTTTCTCTCACTCCTTTTCCTATACAAAAGAGTTTCCTTCCTTGTAAATAATCATCTTTTTTTTTATGCAAGAGAGATTTTCCACAACTATAATTTTTTAGTATAAATTTGGAAAAAAAGTGAATATCAAGAAGCAATTGAACTCAAAGTTATGTCTAGAAGCAATTGTGGTAGATCAAATTGGAAATTGTGACTAAAATTTGTGTTTACTATCTTTAATTCATGTTAATCTTGTGTATGTATGAGAGAAAAGTGAGAAAAAGAAGTAATTGAATTTGAAGCTATGATTGGAATCAATTACTGTGATACAAACTAGAAGCTGTGACTATAGTTTGTATTGCTATCTTATATTTATGCAAGCAAGTTACTTTCATGTCTATGAACTAAAATAACTTATAGGATTATAGTTTAGAAATTATCTTCTTTTGGAATTTTATGCACCCCACTGATAGAAATTAATATTTGAAGAGTTTCATAGGAGTTTGTGAGCTTCATAGGCATTCTTATAATATACAAAAACTCGACATAGATCTAAGCCAATATGCTTTCAATCAGCTTGTGAGTTGGTGTGAATTTATCGGTATCACGGTTTCAAAATTTTAGAGAGAAGTGTAGTTAAAGAGATCCATCTTACCTATTACCTGCTCTATAAGTAGGTGGGTTCTCTCTTGAAACAAGGGGAAAGAATATTGGTAAGACCCTTATAAGTATCTCTAAACTTCTTTTTCACCTTGAGTTAATCCAGTGAATAATGAGAAAGGGGAGTCTTCCCTTTAAGGTAGGAGAGTCTTTGTCTCACATGTTGTGGCTGGTACTCCTATTTTGCAACAAAATCTCTACAAACTGTCGATTACACAATATCCACCCAACAAGATCTAAAGATCAAAATCCTCTAGCAAGGTGACTCTCAAGAGGATTTTCAAATCCCTTGATTAGGTAGATACTAACTGATGCAACAACAATTCGAGGGTACCCCTATTGGAGGTAATCTGAATCCCTAAAAATAACCACACAACACAAATGTAAGATTTGATACCAAATCACAATAATTGATTCATAAAATTAATAACTCTTTACATGCAATATGCCTATCTATAAGGCCTTCTAGGTTAGGGCCAAATACAAAAAGAAATTACAAAATAGTTCTACAAGATCCATTAACATCCAACTCCACACTAATCCCAACTAGTCCAAATCCACATTCTGGTAGAAAACCTCAAGGAAATCTCAACTTGTGCTTGCAAGCCCACCAAGCAATCTCCTAGTTTACCAAGCCTCAACTACTAGCCCTTCTCAAAATTTGCTACTACACTTCATCCTCTTCTCCAAGCTAGATGAATCACCCTCTGTCTTAAGACTTCACAAAACACCCTTACTTATACCCAACTAAGCCACAAATTTCCCTATCCCATTAAAAATTAAAATAAACCCTTGCATTAAATATTTGTATAAGACACAAGTCAGTTGCAACACAAATTAAATACTCATACACAAATTAAATACCAAAAGTTAGCTCACTGACAACTTAGGCACCATAGGAACCAAGACCAAATCGAGCATCAAAGAAAAACATGGCGAGTGTCAGCATTCCACCAGACCTAACCGAATTCCTTCACTGACCGAGCACCAGTATGTGTCAAGTCCTTCAGAAGAAACTAAGCCCCTTCATTAACCGAGTTTCTTATGCAACACTACTACCAAGCTTCCAGTGTAAATTAAGCTCTTAGTATTTGCCGAGTGCCCCAAGTATCACCGTACATCTTCATTAATTAATTTACTTAGTTAACACAACAACCAAACCAACTCAGTATCAACCGAGTCACACTTCATTCTTTGATCGAGTGCTCCAACTCCAAGTTCAAACAATACCAACATGGAGGGTTTCTAGCCAACCTAGGATGCTCCTGCATCAGTAGCATATATATTGTGTAAGATCCTATAAGGAACAAATACTCTTAACAAGATTTCCCTTAACCAGGTGGATATAATATTCCTACAATGCAACTTATCACTTCTATAGTGAGGATTTATGGCTACTAACTCCCACCACGATTTTCCCCTATAATCAAAGGTTTCTATGTGAAAAATACTTGTGTCAAAGTGTTGTACTTGTGGATATTTGATTTAGTTTGTATCTGTATATTGTTATTTCCAATTCATGTTATATCTTCGAAAGTATATAAGTTTACACTAATTGACACCCCAACTCCGCACTCTTAGTGTCTTCTAATATTAACATACCACCTACTTGCACATGTCACTCATGACATTTAAGGATTCAATGGTAACTACTACATGCATGGGTCACTCATGACATTTGGGGATTCAATTATCTTATCAATGTTTTAACCTAATATTTTCATTATGTTTTCACTTGTTAAGAACTCCTTGAACATGTTACTTATGACTACTTGTAGTTGGGTTACACATAAGTAGCTACTACACATACCTACTCAAAGAACCCACTCCTAAGGCTTGACTTCATAATAAATGAGAAAAATCCCATAATGTTTGTCTACTCGGTCCTTGACAAGGAAGTGGACACCAAAATAGTCAAACAATACAAGACTAAACTAATTGCATTATGAAATACTAATATCATAAAACCCCATTATCTTATAGCCATTCTCCCACACATAGGGTAGACATGCAATAACATACTCAATTAGCCTTATCACCAAGAGTACAAACCCCTATACAATCCAAAATACATCTAGGAACTAAACATAACAAGCTCACACAAGCCTAAATTCACCAAAAGGAAATTAATTACCAACAATGAATGAAAAACACACAAGCACACTCAAATAACATAAAAATGAGAGTTTTGATACTGTTAATTTGCAACCAAAATTTCCTCCATTAAAACCAACATTTAAGACCAACCACAAGAATAGAAAATACAAAATTCCAACTCTCAAAACTATTGGAATTATGATATATTTGTCATTAGTCACAACACTTATTCGATTCAGAATGCTTATCGAGCTCATCACCTAGTCTACAGTTCACACCGAGCATTCAGTGGTTACCTTATAAATTTTGCAAGTAAACAGTTAATACCGAGCATTCCTTTGAAAACTGAGCATATGGGCAGTTCAGTAGTATTTACCAAGTTCACAGTGGTTACCAAGTAGAATAGTGTTCTCCAAGAACTTAGTGTTTACCGAGTGATCAAGGTAAACAAAGAACTTAGTATTTATCGAGTGATCAAGGTAAACAAAGAACTTAGTGTTTACCGAGTGACCAAGGTAAACAAAGGAATCAATGATTACTGAGTAAACTAGGTAAATGAAGGAATCCGTATTTACCAAGTGAAGAAGGTTATCAATGGATTCAATTTTTACCGAGAGACACAATATTCACCGAGTCACCAATGGTTACCGAGTACCAAGCTACTTAGAATGATTAGTATGGACCGTGCCTCTACTCTTACCAAGTGCATGACGATGCAGTGTATTGTAGTGGATGCCGAGTATCAGAAGGTCACCAAGTCAGTTTGTGGAACCTGAGTTTTCTACAACCTGGCCGACTCAGTAATGCTTGTTCACTTGTGTTTGGCCGACCTTGCTAGTGTAAATATTGAAATGGTATATATCATTTGAGATGATGAGATGTTGAATATCATGGGTTGTGTTCTGTTGCAATAATTTGTGAAGAAGGAAATAAAATCACTAGTAGAACAAAGGAATACAACAAGGTCAACATTGATGCAGAAATGATATATCCATCACATTAGGTGATCAGAGCACAAAGGATCTTATCAGCAATCAGTTGTAATCAGATCCACTGCTTCATCCTAATAGGTGAATTAGTTTACTAAATCCTTTAACAAGGTAGACTTGATAGTCTTTTGTAAATCTCCTAACAGAGTGCATACTTCATTGTATGTTTGTAAATCCTTTAACAAGGTGGATCTAGCAATCCTACTTGCTCCTAATAGGGTAGATCATCAGAAGTGATCATTGTAAGCCTTAACCGGCCAACTTTATACTGCAGTATTGAAGTTTTGTGGGTATCATCCCCACCCCAGTTTTACTTTCTAATTGGAAGGTTTTTGGGTCACCAAATCTGTGTGTTCATGTGTTACAAATGTTTATCTTTTCATGCATACAGTAGATTAGATGGATGAATGGTAAAAATATTATTATGCAGAATTGAATTAAATTTTTAGAGTTACTGATTCACCCCTCCCCTCTCAGTAACTTTGTTAGTCTTGATTATTTCCAACAATTGGTATTAGACCCTTCTGGTTCTCAGGATAAAGTTTGATAGCTTGAGCAAAGATCAAGGACAATGGAGATATTCAAACTTGACAAATCTATTGAAAATGAAAAGCTAGATCTGGAAATGGCCATGACTCAACTCAAAGAAGCAAAGGAGCATCTTTCTCAATCTCTAAAAAGAAGGAAGGAACTTGCAAGACAAATGAATGATCATCAGTATATTGAAGAAAAGATTGAAGACCTTTTACCATCAAGCAGTTCAAATGAAGCTAATGAAGCAATCAAGGAACTCCTAGCAAAGAATGGTTCTCTGTACGAAGAAGTAAGAAAGTTCAAAAGAGAACAAGAAATCCAATCCATCAGGTTATGTGAAGTTTTGGAACAGAGAAACAAGGCAAATGAAGATTTAGAGGTAAGAAATAATCTATCCCTACAGCATGAAGATCTTATAGGACAACTATCTAATGCAAATGAAGAAGTTATGAATCTAAGATTTGAGAATGAAAGTTTGAGAAATGATTTAATCACTGAAAGACAAATCAATGCAAGCTTACAAAGTGATCTGAGATCTGAAAGACAAATCAATGAAAGTTTGGAAAATGACTTAAATGTTGAAAAACAAGTCAATGAAAGGATGATAAAATCTCAAGCAGATATGGATCAATTGAATATGCAAAATAAGCAGAATCTTCATAGACAAAAGGGTAAAGCAGGCCTTAGATACAATGAAGAAGGTGAATCTTCCAAATAGGGTACCCAAAAGAATCAAAAACCTACTTGCAATCACTGTGGTAAGTTAGGTCATACATCTAACAGATGTTGGAGCAATGGTAAAGGAAAATTCAATGGTAAATGCTACAATTGCAATCTGCATGGTCACAAAGCAAATGAATACAAATAAAAACCAAAGTTTGAAGGCAAATGTCACAAATGCAAGAAACAAGGTCACAAGGCATCTGAATGTAGATCTAAATCATTCAATCCAGTAGAACAAATTGTCAATGCATTATTTGGTTGGGACTACAATACTTGGTGCAAATGTCACTATTGTGGAAAATATGGACACATTGGAATAAACTGTGCAAGGCATCACCTAAGGAAGAAAGATACTACTATAAGATGTTATACATGTACCGAACTTGGTCATATATCAAAGAATTGCATGAATATAGAAAGAACTGAAGATGAAAAGAAAGCCAAAGCTGACAACATTCGAAAATAGATGAGACAAAAGTGGATTCCAAAATCTACCGAGCCAAAAAATTTAAATAATGGCTATGTCACTTAAGAAATGGGTGACTCCACCATTTCTAATTAGACTCATCAAGTAGGACCAGGGACTGCATCTTCAAGCAATATCCTAAAGTAGTTCCAAAATGTAGAAGTGCAAATAACAAATCAGTATTTCAGATACAAGACATAGTTCACTGTGGTGCATCTACCGAGCAAGGTTGGTTTTAGACTTAATCGAGCTAGGTCGGTAATGTGAAAGGTTTTGTTTGTTTACCAAATTGCAAGGTTTATCGAGTAAGTCGGTGACTATCTGACAAACCCTAGGCCATCTCAACTACCTTCGTACCTGAGCATTAATGGCAGATTTTTCATCAAAAAGGTAGAGTTTGATCTCATTTTTCACTGCGAATTTAGAATATATAGAGCGAAGAGTTTCCAAGAGTGCAAAAGTGAGTTCAAGTGATTTGAAGTGATTTTCCAGTGAAGAATTTGTCTAACGAAATCATTCACTCACCAAGCAGCAATGGCATCCGCAAGGAAAAAAGAGGCTCTGAAATGCTTGTGAAGGGAGTAGAATGGAAAGCACCTAGTTTCAAGCTCATTCCCGCCATAGCTGAATCGCTCGACCCACATGGAGCCCAATCAAAAATTCCACCAAAGGTACTACTTATAAACGACATTCGTACTCATTTCAAATGCACTATTCAAGAAATAGGGACACTAGATATGGATAATGCCCTAGCCGAGTTGTGTGTGGATGGAACCCTCAAACTCGAGTTCAAACATCTAGAAACCAAAGGTTTGACCCATATCCCGCACCTGCCAAGGAACTTCCAAATGAAATGGATTAGATACATTTTAAGCCGTGTGCATAATGGTCAGTTGCGGTTAGAGCAACCTGTCCTAATAATGAAGAAAATGATTCATAAGATCACGGGTTTGCCAATGTTAAGCAAAAAAACCACCAAAACCCTAAGTCGGGATGAACTCTAGAAGTTAACCCTAGCTGAATGGGATGGAAGAGGATTAAAACCTAACAATGTATCTGATGCAGAGTTAAGATTCAGAATCTATTTAATTGCATATAAGATGTATAATTCCAACAGATTGAATAGCGTGCCCTGTGAGGCTGTAGATTTAGCCTATAATGTTGTGAAGAAAAACATGGAGTTTGACCTAGTAGATGTGCTGCTAAAACAACTTAATAAAAACATGGACAGTATAAGGACCTCAAAAACCAAATCTTGTAAATTTGGTTCTTTGCTAGTTTGTTTATTTTTCTATGTACAAAAGTTTTTCCCTTCAAAAGGTACAGTTGTATGGAGAAAAGATATTCCAATTTTGTATCAAATAAATGAGTTTGTAGCAGAGATGGGTGAAAATTTTGATAGTATTATGAATAATTATTTTGAAGACTTCAAAGAACGGATGAATAACAGATTCAAAATCCCTCCTAAGCTTGTTGAGGACTACAAAGATGATGTGTGCTTCATGGTTGATTGTGACAAGGTATACATTCAGGCAGTCAGACCCCAAGTTGCATGGGTAAAACCTCTTCCTTATGAGGTAAATATTGATGAAGCCAGAGACATAATAGAGGCACTGGTAAATGAGCCAGTAGACCCAAGGCAACAAATATTTGGAACCTATGAAGAAGCTAAGGCCAGAATTGAGCTTGAAATCAAGCTACCATAGGCCATAAGCAAGGGCAAGAGGAAAATAGCCAAATTGAAAACTTCTACTGGTTCTCTTATGCTCACTGAAGGAAAAGGTGAAGATGAAGGAGGAGAAGAAGGAGGAGGAGGAGGAGAAGAAGAAGGTAAAGAAGAAGGAGAAGAATAATTTGCAGAGGAACAACCAAAGAAGAAAGGAAAGGTAATCATTACCAAACCTAAGAAGAAGCCTATTGTAGTATTCACCAGAAGAACTAGGAAAGGTAAGTAGGAACCTATACTAGTTAGGCCTGCACCCACATTCGAGCAAAGGCTCAAAAAATTGGAGGAAGGAGCTGGCATCACAAATTTCAAAGCATTGAAATTTGAAACTAGAACTGATGCTGAGAAAATGCAGATTGAGGAATTGGTACTCAGCAAGATGGGTAAATGGAAATACTCCCCAGACCAGATTGCCCCTCAAATCTCAAAAGAACTACTGGAGAGATTGCAACTGAGATGGGAGTTAGCCACCCAAACGGTAAAAGATATTTATGAGCAATCCCTGAAAAATCTCCGACCAAGTCTCACTAGAGTAGAAGTAAAAGCTGAAATGAAAAACCATGAAGGTAAAATGATGATCAGATTCCACACATGTTTGATTTTGATTAAAGACATTGAACATGTTGTAAATGATGCTACAAACATGTGGAAAAACATCTATCATCTACATAAGCCCAGTGTAGAACCAGTAGAAATCAAAGATGATGACAACAACAGTGATGATGAGCTTGATAGCACTCCATCCGTCACAGTCTCACCAGGAGAGTTGCATGCATTGATGGAAGATAAAGAGGAAGAAGACAAGGAGGAAGAAGCTAAAGAGGCAGATGATCCGGTGAAAATTGCAGTAGCAATTATTGCATCCCTTCCTCACTCTCCACCTAAAACTATGATATCATCAAGGTTGGAGTCAGCTTCAGTAGGTTTGGTCACATCTACATCAGATATATCATCTGCACTTGCCACATCTCAGCTCCAGGTATCATCGATGGAAGTGTCTACCACTTCATCTACCGAGCTGCATACCTCCACTTCATCTATCAAGCTGCAGGCAACTTCTTTGATTACCGAGTCATCCACTGTAATAGTCACCACATCAGAAGTATCTATTACTCTTGCAGTTTGTACAGTAAGTTTTCCAGTCTACTCTCCAATTTTGTCAACTTTAGCTACATTAGCACCAATTTTTGCACCAGTAAGCTCTTCAATTGTAAATATTTTGGTATGCACATCAATTCTGGGAAGTATATCAATTTTGGATACATTTAGCCCCTCTCTCAGTCTTCCTTTAGTTGGTCCTAGTCCAGTTTTGACAGCCAACTCAACCTCATCAACCATTGTCTCTGTTTTCAAAGACAAAGATGTTAGTACAACAGAAAAACCAAAGACTCCATTAAAACTTCTTCTTATAGGCAAGACAATTGATGAGGATGTAGACTTGGATATTGAAATTGTCATTCCAAAGATAGATATGGATACTGCTTCAGTTGATGAACTAAGACTGCTCAGTCAGCGCATAGAACTGAAGGCAAAGCAGAAACAACTAAGGAATGAGAGAGATAGAGAGTTTAAAATTATTAATGAAGTGATAAATATAATTACTAAGGCTATAGGTGTTGATGATGATACTTCTCAACACATTTTGCTACAATTAGAAGAGGCAGTCAATAAATTCAATGAGGATACCTCCGATCAAGAAAAATTGATGGAGAAGGCAAAAAAGAAATTTGATAATAAGGTGCTTGAGCACATTGCTCAGCACATAGCAATAAAATAGGTTGAATTAACCACAATTTTGGCCAATATTGAAAATTCTTTTAATAATGTAACATCTCTTTTTGCTAAGCTCTGTGATGTTACCGAGTATACTAAGGAGATAAGAGAGCAATTGAATAAGATAGATGAGGATCTGAAGGCAAGCACACAAAACCTAAAGCTTGACCCCAGTTCAACCTCATCTCATCACCTCAGGATAAAAATTTTGTCAGAAAAACAAGCAGAATTGTTGAGAGAAGAGTCAAGGACCCGATCTACATTGTTAGATATTCAGAATACGATCCTTCCAATCATGGACACAATGCAAAATCACATTGCCCATTCAAAAACATTGATCCATGACAACAATTTTTTCATTGCAGACCATGTGATTGAACTCTCTGCAGAAGTTCAAATAGCTCTATCCACATGCAAAATCTTGCAAGAGAATTGGGACAAGACTCTGCAACTCGTTCTTCAGGTACATTCAGAGTTTATCTCACATTTTGGTGTTTCTATGCAAATACATTATTTTTTTAATTCTTTGGCATTATTGTCAAAAAGGGGGAGAAAGAGATACTCAGAAAGAGTTATTGGTGAGATAAATGTACAAAACGGACAAAGAGATACTATAAATAAAAGTCATATAGCTCATGTAAATACCTTGTGTATATTATATGGGGGAGTCATATGTAAGGAAGCCACGTATATTCAGCAAAATTAGTTGCTAGTATGTCAGATATTGTATACAAGTTTTGGCTCATAAGTGTTTTTGTCACTAATGCCAAAGGGGGAGATTGTTAGAATTATGATATATTTGTCATTAGTCATGTTGGTGTTTGAAAATGTTACCCATTTCCAATTACCCTGATGAGAACAAGATGCATCTAGGGGTAGCTAACTCCCATTATCAACACATCCATTCAGACACCAGGCCAACTATAAGGCATGACCCTTCTTCTTTCTTCAGGCTCTGCAAAACCTAGGCGGGTGAACCTCTAGATTCCTTATATGGTACCCGTTGTCAAAGCATACACTGAATCTAATACAAAGCAGATAGAAACCCTTATTTCTTCTATACTCAACCAGGAATCATAAGCATGAACTAGCTAAGAACATAACTCATGAAACTGGCAAGCTAAGTGTGGGTTAACATTGAGTAGCTTTCAACATAAAAGGGAAAATTGATTTAATATGTTGATAACATCAAGACCCAAGTATGAACAACAGAACTTAATGATCCTATCTCTGACCAGTGCCTTATCTATTGGGCAATTAAATGAATCATAACCATACATCTCTTGGAAACCTCAAACGTATCTCTACATTAAGATCCCTGATCTATCTTTCACCTTGTGAATAGACATTTGCTACAGAATGAATCTCATACTCAGAAAATCCTATCATGAAATCTGCAAACCCTGTGACAAATATCAAGCAATTACATGGTTCTTTGTTCCATAAGCAAGATATTTTAACCACATACATTTCAAAATGTAATGCAACCTAATTTATGCTCTTTGATCACAAATTAGAAGAAATAACAGAGCCATAATCAGGAGACAAGATTCAAACTGAACTTCAAACTTTTGCTGCACTTTATTTGTTTTCCTTGAAATCAAATACATGAAATGTACAGAAAATAACTCATAGATCACCTAACAGAAAAGAACTATCTACAAAACTTAAAATTCTGTTTAATACAAGAAGAAATGCTGAAGAATGGTTTCTCAGTGCAAAAACTGGAACCTTTACAAAGTATCAGAGAAAGAAAGATATAGAAGAGAAAGAATTCCCGAATCTGTTCTCAAGATGACAAGTGTCCACTTGAAATTCAATCCTCTGTAACTGAATAACTTCTTCCTTCCATCTCCCATTTTGATTTGATTTTGTTTCATCATTAATCTGTAACAAACTTGCAAAATATCCTTGCCTAATGATGAAAACCCTTTACTTGCCAAAATATCTGATTGCCCCATGAAAAGGCCAGTGAAAATGAGTTTTTACTTAGTAAATTAGAACAAATTCGACCCTAACTACATTTCCATTGCCTTCTACAGCTATCCAGGTCATTATCTTGACAAAAAACAAATCTGAACTTCCTGGTATGAATATGGTGGCACTTTAGGTACCTGATAAAAAATCTTGTGTAGCTCAAACTGACTGATACCTGTGCAAAAACTGACTTCATAATCTGAAAGTTCGTCCTCTCCCAATTCCAACGGTATATTGGAGTGCCCAATTTGGTTAAAAATTGCCCCAGATATTGCCTTTTGAAAATCTCAGTCTCTACTTAGTGGTTTGAAACATATATTTTTGCAAAATTTAAAACTTTCATATAGTTTCAACTATATAAAGTTTCAAACTTTATTAAAATGAACTTGACGTGAGATTTGAGAAAAAACAATAATAAAATATTAAAATTTGAAAAGTCTAAAATTTTTCCTCATTTTCTCTCGGGTCAAACTTCTGTTGACCAAGTGCCACGTGTCACTTTGTGATTGGCCTACATGGTCTGCATCATCCGCCACATGTCGTCTCCTTGCTACTTTGCCATGCTTAACCAGTGAGCAGCTTCGGTTAGCGAGGTAATGCGAACCGTCAGATCTGCCACATGGCGCAATCTGGTGCGCTCCTGCCAGTTGCTCGCCACATTACTGCCAAATCACTCTATCGCTGCCACATGTCATCCCCTGATTCGTTGGCTTGTTGCTCCGTCATTGACTAGTCATCGCCTATCTCGCCATCACCATAGGACCCACTGCCACGTGTCGCGAGGTCGCTATATCGCTATGGTAACCTCCTTGCACCTTCTCCATGGCGACAGAGCGACGATCGTCCGATTCTCCATGTGTCATGATCTCACACTTTCCCACCACATCAGCACATGTACAATCTGGTTCAAAATTGTGCATCATGCGACTCCGCTGACGTCAAACCTCCAAGTGGCATCCACTGACGCGTGGGCCCACGCACATGAGCGCTGCCCTTTCAAAGAGCGCTATCTCAAAGACAACTAACTTCTAGTGGGCAGAAGTATTTAAAGTGCCTACTATTTCAATACCCACTCAATGTGGGATAAAACGATTCACGTTTTCTACTTTCTTTATGCCATGTGAACGGCTTTCACCATTACTGCGATTGCTTCTCATCTCATGCGCAAGTTCTGCTCCTCCTAAAGATGTGGATCCTTTTGCAACGTGTGCTTTCCTTCTGCGGTTTGGCTGAGACGTCCTCTGTGTTTCTTTTATGATGGTGCATTCCTTTAAAAAAAAGACAGCGGGTTCTCTAGTTTCTTGGTGCGGCTTCCCCACTAAAAACTCTCGCCTGCTACGTTGAATGCAATCGACTGCAGCTTCCTCCTTACTTCTGCAAGTCATGGACGTCCTCCCTACAGATGTTGAAGCATCTGCCTCCATCCACAACTGCGGCCTCCCCTTCACAAAAAATGTGAGTTTCTACTGTAGAAGGTGCAAATCTTCGAAAAACATGGGCTATTGCTAGAAAACATGATGTCCTCTTTCTAACTTCCCGTGGTCTCTTTGTTCTTGCATGGGTTGAGAGTTCAAAAACCAATTGATGCTGCTCTTTATTCCTTGCTGCTAATTTCAATGCCCATCTATCTTGAAGCTGCGGGTTCTCTTTTTTCTTGGCGCTGCCTCTTCTAATGAAGACGGGTTTTATTTGTGAATGGGCTCGTGCCTCCATCTGTTTCTATTTTAAAACGCTCTGGCTTTCATTTCCCCATGTTTCTTTCATAAATCATTTTCACTTTATAACTCACGGTGCCTTTAAGATCCTGAGACATCCAATCAAGCACTAACTGATTCTTAAAAAACTCCTTTTATCATTTATTTGTAACTTTTCAATCCTGCGCCACGAGGTCTGTTGACTACCTTTGAAAACTGACCCAAACCTCTGGTCAGGCTCTAAAAATAGGCACACTAATTCTCTATTCCACATATTATCAACCTGTCGAATCTCGTCTCATGACAAATTCCAGGTCAAAAGATATTGACCGTCAAAGTTGAATTCTCGGATCATCTGCAAGAAAACATGTCAGAAAGCAATAAACTGGTTTTGGATTTGGCTCAGAAAACTAGGCAGATGGGTACATGGGAAGATTACAACTGGGGCGTTAAATCTCTGTCATGAGGACATTATGGATATGCAATTTGGGCTCATGACGAATCACAGGACACAAATGGCGGACACTCAAAGTGGGCTACTCAGAATTTTGCAATTAGGAACACTGACTGAAAGCGATTTTTTGCAAATGGAATTGACCTGAAAAAGTGTGCAAACGGATTCGTCAAGATTTGAAAACTGACACACTTGGAATATTTTCAGAGGACAACACAGGGGTATAATCCATTCGATCTTACCAATCATAGATCAGGAGTTATGATGTCTCGAACAGGGCTACCAATCAATCTGTAAATACTGACACCAGTGAAAAGTTAGAAAATCCATTTGGAATCGCATTTGAAAACCACTCAAATAGATTCGTCAAGAGTTGAAACTTGAAACATAACAAGTCTCTGACGTCTACAATATAATGCAACAATAATTTCAACATTTTGGTCAACTGGTCAAAAGTTATAGCACGTCAAATAGGCCTACCCAAAAATATGCGCAAAGTGCAAAATCATGAAAACAGGAACTGACCAACTTCGAGGGATTCAAAACCTAATCAAATGGATTTGAAATGATTCAAAATCTGGAATATAGGTTCTTAGGTATGGAAACTAGACACTCTCAAAGTGGAAAGTCACAAAAACTTTTTTGGGTGCGAAATATTCAATGGCAAACACAGCCTCCTGTCGCTGTTTGACACTTGGGGAAAATGTAGATTTCAAATGCACTCAAAACAAGACTTCGCAGAATGGTTCAAAATGATGCTTCAAATTCATGGAACACTTAGACGCACTAAATGAAAGTTGCTAGAAGCATAAAACACCTCATGGGGTTCAAAGGTACAGCTAGGTACATAGGCTTCACAAAGCATTTATAGGCCTCAAAATTCGGACTACACTTTTGAGCGCCAACAGTGGCTCTGTCTGGGGATGCATGCCCCTTGCGGGCATGGCAAGGATTCAGGTCTCTGGGAGAAGCAGAACATTCCAAAACTTCAAAACTCTCCTGAACAGCAAAACTTTCTCGAACAGCTTTATTGAAAACAGGAAACTACTCTTAACTATGTACAAGTGATGGCTGCAGGCCACCGAAAAGTTTCAGAACTTTTTACCTCTGTCAAACACCTTATTTTCATTTACGTTCCCCTGAGGCAAACTGAAACTTTCATCCTTATTTTTTTTACCCATCATATCAACAGTTTCAATTACTTCGTTAGGCAAAACAAAACTGCTAATACCATCTTCATAGTGCATATAAAAATCAGACAAACTTTCTACACCTTGCTCACTATGAGAATATGAATCAGTGTGATCATAATAACTGACATCAGACTGAAAGTGAAACTGATCACTACTGATTGAGTCATGGATTCCTTCAATCGGAAACACAAAAGCTTGATATTCTACTTCATTGAACGAGTTACATGAATCCGATGGTAACTCACCTTGTGCCTCTCACTGTGAAGAGTATTTGGAATCCGATTGTTGCCTACTTGCAGTCTTATCATTTACTAAATCAGATTCATCTTTCACTGTAACCTCTTCACATTCAAAACATTGATTAGTCACCATACATGAAAATTCATTCTGAAAGTGTTGTTCCAAACCATGCTGATCATTATCATTTTCTTCATTAGACTAAATGTCGGAATAGACCTTGAACTCATCTTTACAAGACTTATTAGCACATGAAGAAAATCTATAATCTGATTGACAACCTTCACTGTTTTCCTCCTCATTATATGAAAAATCAAAACAATGTTCAGCAAGATCAACATAAAAAGAACCTGAAATAGCATTAACCTTCCCTTCATTAACATAATCAGCATTCAACAAATCATCATGTACAAAGACATTTGAGGTACTGTCATCTACACCTCCAAAGTCTAACAAAGATTGTTCGGATTCTACCTCTTTTTCCACATCAAACTTTGGGGAATTGATTTGACTGAATGAGAAAGTATTATGAGAGAAAATATGAAGATCCTTAGAGATACTTATGTGCTTTTCAAACTCACAAGCCAACAATTTTGAGATTTCACTGGAGCTCAAGAAGACTTCCTCACAAATCTTCTCCTGGCTGTGATTGTCATTTGGATAACATGAAGAACTTACAACAACAGGATCCTTAGTGTAGCAATTTGGAAAATCAGAATTATTACAACATTCTTTCTTATCATGGCAATCATTAGACCTACTGTTGTTACAACTTTCTTCAACTTCATATGTACTGTAACAAACTTTATCTTCTCTTTTATATCCATCTTTTTTATGCTGATTGTTGTTACCTGATTCATTAACATTTGAATCCACCTCTTCACACTCAAAAGACAGATTATCTTGTTGTACAGATTCATTATATTCATTGCTACCTTGGCTTTCAGCACATTCATTATCATTAGGAGATATTTCATGAAATTTATAATCACCACTTTCCATCTCCTCAATGAATTTTTTAGTCTGCAAAATTGTTTGTAACCTTATAGGTGCTGGCCAATCTACTGAATCGGGTACTAGAACATCAAGGAAAATATTTGGTAGGGAAGATTCCTCAGGTCTACAATGAAAAGGCATCTTACTGATTACTAACTTAAGCCTTAAATAACATTGTTCGACACTTAGACCTTGAGTAATGCCTACTTCAATTCTTATAAGACTGACAATCCTTTTGTAAACCAGTCTATTCAACATAGCAATGTTATTACTCACAATTTTCAAACTCTCAGAATTCGGGGAACTAATCTCAGATCTAAGATCTGACTCCATCATAAAACAAACTTTCTACCTCTTCTTTCTAGTGCTGAAAATCACTAAATAGAGGCAACTTCTTTAAACACTTGAATTCCATGAAAAGAAAACATGAAAACCAAAATACCTCCAGTGCTGATACTGAACTTGGATCTACTGATTTGGCACAGGTGCAAGACTGAAAATCCTTTACACCACTGATCAAACTTTGTAGAGTCGCCACCTCTTTGCAAGAGGAATGAAATAACCACTGCTGTGATCTATTTTTATATTTCAATTATTTATAACAACAGATTGCAACCAGCACTTAAAAACTTATCAAGAATTTGAAACTCCTTTTCAAGAAACTACCAAAAGCTTCAGATCTGCCCATACAACTGAAAGTCCTTCAAAATTTTGCAATGAAATCAACTAGGAACAAACTGGTACAGAGATTTGAGAGTCGCCACTCATGCTTTGTGAGAAATAAAACATAATTTGTCACTTGACAAATCTGAACCAGACTTTCAATGTAGGAAAAACTTGCAGATCATTATTATCTTGAAAAGAATTTACAATTTATAAAAGAATTCTTGACTCTGAAACTTTCTCAACAGTATTTGCAAACTGGATTGATTGAAGATAGACCTATGACAGTCATAGAACACAATTTTCATCTAGTTTCAACATACTACTGATAATGAATAAAGCTTAACTTGGGGACATGAAACTTCAGCAAGGAAAAGGAACACATCTTGCTATTGATATGATATATCCAATATGTTTCACATCAGAGGCTCATGTTCTTTCAACAAAATGGATTGCCATCTTATCTCCCCAGCAGAGTCGCCATTTTGTTGGTGTTTGAAAATGTTACCCATTTCCAATTACCCTGATGAGAACAAGATGCATCTAGGGGCAGCTAACTCCCATTATCAACACATCCATTCAGACACCAGGCCAACTATAAGGCATGACCCTTCTTCTTTCTTCAGGCTCTGCAAAACCTAGGCGGGTGAACCTCTAGATTCCTTATATGGTACCAGTTGTCAAAGCATACACTGAATCTAATACAAAGCAGATAGAAACCCTAATTTCTTCTATACTCAACCAGGAATCATAAGCATGAACTAGCTAAGAACATAACTCATGAAACTGGCAAGCTAAGTGTGGGTTAACATTGAGTAGCTTTCAACATAAAAGGGAAAATTGATTTAATATGTTGATAACAGCAAGACCCAAGTATGAACAACAGAACTTAATGATCCTATCTCTGACCAGTGCCTTATCTATTGGGCAATTAAATGAATCATAACCATACATCTCTTGGAAACCTCAAACGTATCTCTACATTAAGATCCCTGATCTATCTTTCACCTTGTGAATAGACATTTGCTACAGAATGAATCTCATACTCAGAAAATCCTATCATGAAATCTGCAAACCCTGTGACAAATATCAAGCAATTACATGGTTCTTTGTTCCATAAGCAAGATATTTTAACCACATACATTTCAAAATGTAATGCAACCTAATTCATGCTCTTTGATCACAAATTAGAAGAAATAACAGAGCCATAATCAGGAGACAAGATTCAAACTGAACTTCAAACTTTTGCTGCACTTTATTTGTTTTCCTTGAAATCAAATACATGAAATGTATAGAAAATAACTCATAGATCACCTAACAGAAAAGAACTATCTGCAAAACTTAAAATTCTGTTTAATACAAGAAGAAATGCTGAAGAATGGTTTCTCAGTGCAAAAACTGGAACCTTTACAAAGTATTAGAGAAAGAAAGATATAGAAGAGAAAGAATTCCCGGATCTGTTCTCAAGATGACAAGTGTCCACTTGAAATTCAATCCTCTGTAACTGAATAACTTCTTCCTTCCATCTCCCATTTTGATTTGATTTTGTTTCATCATTAATCTGTAACAAACTTGCAAAATATCCTTGCCTAATGATGAAAACCCTTTACTTGCCAAAATATCTGATTGCCCCATGAAAAGGCCAGTGAAAATGAGTTTTTACTGAGTAAATCAGAACAAATTCGACCCTAACTGCATTTCCATTGCCTTCTACTGATATCCAGGTCATTATCTTGACAAAAAACAAATCTGAACTTCCTGGTATGAATATGGTGGCACTTTAGGTACCTGATAAAAAATCTCGTGTAGCTCAAATTGACTGATACCTGTGCAAAAACTGACTTCAGAATCTGAAAGTTCATCCTCTCCCGATTCCAACGGTATATTGGAGTGCCCAATTTGGTTAAAAATTGCCCCAGATATTGCCTTTTGAAAATCTCAGTCTCTACTCAGTGGTTTGAAACATATATTTTTGCAAAATTTAAAACTTTCATATAGTTTAAACTATATAAAGTTTCAAACTTTATTAAAATGAACATGATGTGAGATTTGAGAAAAAACAATAATAAAATATTAAAATTTGAAAAGTCTAAAATTTTTCCTCATTTTCTCTCGGGTCAAACTTCTGTTGACCAAGTGCCACGTGTCACTCTGTGATTGGCCTACATGGTCTGCATCATCCGCCACATGTCGTCTCCTCGCTACCTTGCCATGCTTAACTAGTGAGCAGCTTCGATTAGCGAGGTAACGCGAACCGTCAGATCTGCCACATGGCGCAATCTGGTGCGCTCCTGCCAGTTGCTCGCCACATTACTGCCAAATCACTCTATCGCTGCCACGTGTCATCCCCTGATTCGTTGGCTTGTTGCTTCGTCATTGACTAGTCATCGCCTATCTCGCCATCACCATAGGACCCACTGCCACGTGTCGCGAGGTCGCTATATCGCTATGGTAACCTCCTTGCACCTTCTCCATGGCGACATAGCGACGATCGTCCGATTCTCCATGTGTCATGATCTCACACTTTCCCGCCACATCAGCACATGTACAATTTGTTTCAAAATTGTGCATCATGCGACTCCGCTGACGTCAAACCTCCAAGTGGCATCCACTGACACGTGGGCCCACGCAGATGAGCGCTGCCCTTTCGAAGAGCGCTATCTCAAAGACAACTAACTTCTAGTGGGCAGAAGTATTTAAAGTGCCTACTATTTCAATACCCACTCAATGTGGGATAAAACAATTCACGTTTTCTACTTTCTTTATGCCATGTGAACGGCTTTCACCATTACTGCGATTACTTCTCATCTCATGCGCGAGTTCTGCTCCTCCTAAAGATGTGGATCCTTTTGCAACGTGTGCTTTCCTTCTGCAGTTTGGCTGAGACATCCTCTGTGTTTCTTTTATGATGGTGCATTCCTTTAAAAAAAAGACAGCGGGTTCTCTAGTTTCTTGGTGCGGCTTCCCCACTAAAAACTCTCGCCTGCTACGTTGAATGCAATCGACTGCAGCTTCCTCCTTACTTCTGCAAGTCATGGACGTCCTCCCTACAGATGTTGAAGCATCTGCCTCCATCCACAACTGCGGCCTCCCCTTCACAAAAAATGTGAGTTTCTACTATAGAAGGTGCAAATCTTCGAAAAACATGGGCTATTGCTAGAAAACATGATGTCCTCTTTCTAACTTCCCGTGGTCTCTTTGTTCTTGCATGGGTTGAGAGTTCAAAAACCAATTGATGCTGCTCTTTATTCCTTGCTGCTAATTTCAACGCCCATCTATCCTGAAGCTGCGGGTTCTCTTTTTTCTTGGCGCTGCCTCTTCTAATGAAGACGGGTTTTATTTGTGAATGGGCTCGTGCCTCCATCGGTTTCTATTTTAAAACGCTCTGGCTTTCATTTCCCCATGTTTCTTTCATAAATCATTTTCACTTTATAACTCACGGTGCCTTTAAGATCCTGAGACATCCAATCAAGCACTAACTGATTCTTAAAAAACTCCTTTTATCATTTATTTGTAACTTTTCAATCCTGTGCCACGAAGTCTGTTGACTACCTTTGAAAACTGACCCAAACCTCTGGTCAGGCTCTAAAAATAGGTACACTAATTCTCTATTCCACATATTATCAACCTGCCGAATCTCGTCTCATGAAAAATTCCAGGTCAAAAGATATTGACCGTCAAAGTTGAATTCTCGGATCATCTGCAAGAAAACATGTCAGAAAGCAATAAACTGGTTTTGGATTTGGCTCAGAAAACTAGGCAGATGGGTACATGGGAAGATGACAACTGGGGCGTTAAATCTCTGTCATGAGGACATTATGGATATGCAATTTGGGCTCATGACGAATCACAGGACACAACTAGTGGACACTCAAAGTGGGCTACTCAGAATTTTGCAATTAGGAACACTGACTGAAAGCGATTTTTTGCAAATGGAATTGACTCGAAAAAGTGTGCAAACGGATTCGTCAAGATTTGAAAACTGACACACTTGGAATATTTTCAGAGGACAACACAGGGGTATAATCCATTTGATCTTACCAATCACAGATCAGGAGTTATGATGTCTCGAACAGGGCTACCAATCAATCTGTAAATACTGACACCAGCGAAAAGTTAGAAAATCCATTTGGAATCGCATTTGAAAACCACTCAAACAGATTCGTCAAGAGTTGAAACTTGAAACATAACAAGTCTCTAACGTCTACAATATAATGCAACAGGAATTTCAACATTTTGGTCAACTGGTCAAAAGTTATAGCACGTCAAATAGGCCTACCCAAAAATATGCGCAAAGTGCAAAATCATGAAAACGGGAACTGACCAACTTCGAGGGATTCAAAACCTAATCAAATGGATTTGAAATGATTCAAAATCTGGAATATAGGTTCTTAGGTATGGAAACTAGACACTCTCAAAGTGGAAAGTCACAAAAACTTTTTTGGGTGCGAAATATTCAATGGAAAACACAGCCTCCTGTCGCTGTTTGACACTTGGGGAAAATGTAGATTTCAAATGCACTCAAAACAAGACTTCGCAGAATGGTTCAAAATGATGCTTCAACTTCATGGAACACTTAGACGCACTAAATGAAAGTTGCTAGAAGCATAAAACACCTCATGGGGTTCAAAGGTACAGCTAGGTACATAGGCTTCACAAAGCATTTATAGGCCTCAAAATTCGGACTACACTTTTGAGCGCCAACAAGTCACAACACTTATTCGATTCTGAATGCTTACCGAGCTCATCACCTAGTCTACAGTTCACACTGAGCATTCAACGGTTACCTTATAAATTCCACAGGTAAACAGTTAATACTGAGCATTCCTTTGGAAATCGAGCATATGGGCAGTTCAACAGTATTTACCAAGTTCACAGTGGTTACCGAGCAGAATAGTGTTCTCCAAGAACTTAGTGTTTATCGAGTGATCAAGGTAAACAAAGAACTTAGTGTTTACCGAGTGATCAAGGTAAACAAAGAACTTAGTGTTTACCGAGTGACCAAGGTAAACAAAGGAATCAGTGATTACTGAGTAAAATAGGTAAATGAAGGAATCAGTATTTACCAAGTGAAGAAGGTTATCATGGATTTAGTTTTTACCGAGTGACACAATATTCATCGAGTCACTAATGGTTATCGAGTTCCAAGCTACTTAGAATGATTAGTATGGACCGTGCCTCTACTCTTACCGAGTACATGACGATGCAGTGTATTGTAGTGGATGCCGAGTATCAGAAGGTCACTGAGTCAGTTTGTGGAATTCGAGTTTTCTACAACCTGGCCGACTCAGTAATGCTTGTTCACTTGTGTTTGGCCGACCTTGCCAGTGTAAATATTGAAATGGTATATATCATTTGAGATGATGAGATGTTGAATATCATGGGTTGTGTTGTGTTGCAATAATTTTTGAAGAAGGAAAGCGAATCACTAGCAGAACAGAGGAATACAACAAGGTCAACATTGATGCGGAAATGATATATCCATCACATCAGGTGATCAGAGCACAAAGGATTTTATCAGCAATCAGTTGTAATCAGATCCACTGCTTCATCCTAATAGGTAAATCAGTTTACTAAATCTTTTAGCAAGGTAGACTTGACAGTCTTTTGTAAACCTCCTAACAGAGTGCATACTTCATTGTATGTTTGTAAATCCTTTAACAAGGTGGATCTAGCAATCCTACTTGCTCCTAACAGGGAAGATCATCAGAAGTGATCATTGTAAGCCTTAACCGGCCAACTTTATACTGCAGTATTGAAGTTTTGTGGGTATCATCCCCACCCCAGTTTTACTTTCTAATTGGAAAGTTTCTGGGTCACCAAATCTGTGTGTTCATGTGTTACAAATGTTTATCTTTTCATGCATACAATAGATTAGATGGATGAATGGTAAAAATATTATTATGCAAAATTGAATTAAAGTTTTAGAGTTACTGATTCACCCCTCCCCTCTCAGTAACCTTGTTAGTCTTGATTATTTCCAACAAAAACATGCAAATCATGGCAAAAATTTAGTTTTGGAGGCCATGCCATTCAAGGACCTCCCAAAAATTCCTAAAATTCAAACTTAAAATCTCAGAATTTTTTGGGAAGCCCATTGGTCCCCTCAAGAAAAACACCCCATAAGTCTACTAAAATTCACAAATTTAACATCACATGATGAAATAAATAACCACTTTAAAATTTCATTTTCAAAATTCCAAACACATGCATACCTGAATAAGCATCAAATGAATTAATTCAAACAAACGAGGAATAAACCAATAATCTTCCTACATAATATTTGTAGCAAGCATTAAAAAATAACATGAAAGATTAGGAAAGTTACAAAAAGTCCTATCGCCAAATCGAAGAAAAACTCATAACTTGAAGAAAATCCCCAAATCTCCAAATAAGCAAACGAGATTATTGGTAAATTGTGCCAATCCTAACATGATTCCAAGAAGCTAATACCCACAAAATTCAGGGATTCCAACCACTCCTAACAAGTGGAATACAAATTATCCATAAGAGGTTTTGAGGAATTTTTCCAATTTCTCAAGTGAAAAGAGTAGGATAAAACTCCCCTTCAAACATAAAAGTTAATAAAAAATCATATTTTTTTAACAATATAAACAAAAATAGATCCCACCATCTTAATTTCTTATATTAATAATTTTTTTTCTCACTATACGTAAAACAACTATTAAGAAAATGCTATGAAAGAACTAATATATCATAATATAATCTTCATAAAAATTGAAAAAAATAAATATAAAAAAGACTATAATCTGAATTTTATCAGGGTTCCACAATCCATTTTAATAGCATGATTGTGTATATAATTTATTCCACACAATACAATTGTGTGCAATATAGACTATAATCTATTCCACGCAATACAGTTGCTAACCCATAGCTGAGGAAACATCCCAAACTCTTTTTTCAACCTTCATTTCTTCTCTTTCTAAGACCTAGAAGAGATCAAGCTAAACCTTAAACAATTATTAACAACATTTAACTTTTTCTTCTACTGGAAAAATACATAACTTCACAAATAAGCTTAATAATAGAAACATCTGTACTTGTTTTCTACGAACTTAAACTACTTCACCAATAAAATGAACTGAACAGCGAACACTAAAAATCGAAGTAATAAATGACAATTCATCAAACCCGAGACTCATTAAAAAAATTGATCAATGATAATTTGACACTTTACAATGATTTGACTTTATATAAACCACCAATATTTTTCTATTATAAGAAACCAAAATTGCTGCACTCTTGCACTCTTAGCTCAACTTCCACGAAACCCACTATTAATTTCCAAATCCTGCACTTAACGTCACATTGAGCTAGATTTGGTGCATGCAGGTTTCATGTTGTTGAGCGGTCTCGACCAAACTATGTCATTTGCCAACGAAGTCCACTGTCCATTCTCTATAAATTCAATTTACGAGCTGCCCAGTCATCTCATGCAGAGTAGAATTCGTATACTCCCCGACAGCTTTGGATTCAGAATTCCTCGTCCTCAAGGTAAGGGATTGTTTAATTATAGAAGTTTTCTCGGGAGTCAAATTGTTATCATTGTTGAGATTTGGGGTTTTCAGTGTCATATTTTTATGAAGTGAGTTGTTTCTCTCGACAGCGATTGGGAAATTGGTTGATCATCCTCAGTATACCCTGTGCTAGGTTTTTGTTGGAATTTCATTATGTCTATTCGATTTTTTATATGTTTTTAATGCTAATCTGTGAAATAAATTTATTTAGGTCGGAAATCGGCCATTTATCTTTCTGTGGTACAATCTCAATATCCCCTGTGCTGGTTTTTGGAGGATTTTCTTTTTGTGTTTTCGAATTTGTTGTGATTTTGATGCTAATTTGTGAAAAAAAAGAATTTCTCGGGCTGGGAAACCAGCGTTTTATCATCTGTTCCTTAAGTGACTCGAACCTGAGCCACTGTTGAACTGCTAGAGAGTAGCCTAAAGGGACTTAATTTGAAAAATAGGATACACATAATATTAGGGGTTTTTAACTGAAGATAAATTTTGAATACTTTTTGGGTGTGTTTTAATAAATGCATATGTATCTGTGGCCTTAAGTGTATTGAATAGGTGAATCTTCACCAGTTGTGAATTTGGTAGTTGGATTGTCGATTGTTATGAATGGTTTATCAAATATTTGTGAATTAGGGTTGTTGGCCTGAACATATTTGTGAGTCAGGGTTCTTGGTCAGAAAACATTTGTTAATTGGGTTGCTGGCTGTGTTTTTGCCGAGTTTGCAGTAGTTCTGATTGGTTTCCATAAAACTTTTAAATAGAAGTGCTACTCTGTTTTAAGGAAGAGAGCGAATTTTGAGGCTCTCAAAGTTTTAATTGGCATTTGATGGACGGGTTTAAGGTTCAATTTATGCAGAAAGAGAAATTGGTTTTGGTTTTTAGAATTTGTTTACGCCGAAAGAGAAATTGGTTTTTAAGAATTTGTATATGCGGAAAGAGAAATTGGTTTTACAGGATTCGTATATGCTTCTGAATTAGTTATGGGTATTTTACACATTTTTTTTCCACATGTATTGTGTCAATTGCAGATTAAGTGCCCTAAAATTTTAATTGGCATTTGATGGCCTTTGGGTTCAATTTTTGAGGAAAAATAAATTGGTTTTACAGAACTTGCAAATGCTTCTTAATTAGTTGCCGATAGTTTACACCATTCTCTTCCACCTGGATTGTGTGAATTGCAGATTATGCTGTGTATAGTTTATGCTATGTTTTATAAATTGGGTTGTCTGTATTTTCTAAATCCATTATAATTGTTATAAAAGTTTTCTAGATACATCTTTATAATGTTTAGGATCACATTATATGATCCATGATCAGGATCATCAGGATAAAAGTGAGATAAAAGTGAGTGAGAGATGTAACAGAAATGAATACACAATCGAATCAGAATTTTTTTAGAGTAATCTATCCTAATTCTTGAATTGAATTAAAAGGGGCCTTCTGCTTTACACTAGAATTGCTCTTAAAGTGAATTTTGAAAATTGATGTTTCTATGCTTTGAGGGCGATTTCAAATTTTGTAAATAGAATATGAGTACATTTTTTGATAGAGAAAACATTTTTTCTGGTGTTTAGCCTGATTTGTTGTTTGGAAACCTTTGTTGAAGGACCCTGTTCAAAGAAATTTCAAGAACCGAATCATGGCTACCCAAGGGTTGAAAAATGAAAGAAGTGGCGCTGAGGTTTACTATGGTGCAGAAGTGTGTTATCAGAAATATTTGGAGCTCTTGGAAGCAATGGACCTCCCCAAGGGACTTCTTCCTCTGAGGGATCTAGAGGAATCTGGGTATGTAAAGGAAACTGGTTTTGTGTGGCTCAAACAGAAGAAACCATGTCAACATTACAACAAGAAAACTGGGAAAACAGTCTATTATGACACTGAACTGACTGGTTATGTTGGGAAACGATCAATGAAAAAGATGACTGGAGTGAAGAGTAGAGAACTTTTGTTTTGGATACACATTATTGAGATGGGTATCAATGATCCCTCTAGTAAGAAGATTTACTTTAAAAGTAATCTGGGAATTGGAAAGTCCTTTCCTATCGAAGCATTTCAGTTAGAGGATGAAAAATAGGAGAGAACATTGACTCTCTTTCAGAAACTTCATATATGCTTATGTCTGTAATGTCCAGACAATTTAATAAACAATTATTACTGAACATTTTGTATGTTATATCCGGATTGTTTTATCTGTATCTATATGCCTGAGCATGATGCTTGTATTGCATATAATTTCTTTTGATAGGTAATGAGCTAAAATTTTGATTATTTATTATTATTTGTTGAGATAAATTGTTATTATGTATTAAGTCTATGAATTTTATTGAACAACCATAGAACCTTGATATTTACAGATTGTTGAACCTCTTTTGTGGGAATTAATTAGGATCTTTTGTAGGCTGAAGCTAAGATTAATTAGTGTTATATGTTGCCATTAATTATTGTTATTATTTTATAAAGTTCAAGTAGATTCAAACCCAAGACCTCCCACATTAGAGGCTCACAATTTACCATTATGTTGTAGGCTCTTGCCTTTCAATATACACATATTTAACAAGACTTGATCTTCTCAAATAATAAGGTGAAATGGATTGTTGAGGGCATGAATGAAAAAGAAAAGACATTAAAAATCACAAAGATAATTAATCGTGACATTTTAATTAATGATTATCTTTTTAAATAGATAAAATGGGAACAAACCTTGGTTTAGAGCTAGAAGTTCCTCACCAACCTAGTCAATATTCATTTTGTAAAACTCAGTAGGAATTCCATCTATGCCAAGAGATTTGTCATTAGCCAAAGAGTTTGGCAATTTTGATTTCTTCTAATGAGATATGATTCTTCAAACTTTCAATATCATTAGGAGATAAATTCTTTGGGATCAACTTTAGGCATTTGTTAAGGGCTTTTTGGTTCTCATGACCATGCTTAGAAGCAAAAAGTTGGCAATTATAATTGTATAAGGCTTTTTAAACCACCTCTAGATCAAAAGAGTGATTTCATCAGCCTAGATGGATTCTATACGTTCTCTCTTGTTCTTAGCTTGAATAAGATTAAAGAAGTATTGTGTGACTTTGTCACCCTCACAAAGCCAATTCAACTTTGACCTACCTCTCTGACTTTCAATTTTATAGTTTTATACCCTTCTTAGGCAGTTCTTAACCTTGATCAATTGAACTTATCTTTGGATATCCTCAATTTTGACTTGTAGTTCTCTTTCAATATGGTTAAGCTTAATATGTGCCATTGATTTGTCAACATTCATGTAGTAATTTGAAAAATATGTTGCCAAACCTTAGTTAAGTCTTCACATTACTCTCTAGGCCCAAGATGTTGGTTACACGATTTAGATAGATAGGAGACCATTTGAATAGTGTTTTTGGTGTTAGCATCCTTCAAAAGAGATACGTTCAATTTGAAGGGTCTTTTAGTTGATTTTAAACTATTAGGAATGTCCTTTTTAAACTCAATAGATGCAAAAATGGGTGAATGATCGAACGTTGAAGCGGGGGAGACAACAATAGGAGAGTTTCCAACATCAACAAAAAATGAAAAAAGGAAGAGTCAACATAGAATTGGTTTTCACTCTTCCATATCATACATACGTAATAATAAAATTCCATAATTCCATGACGACACTATAGCATTTAAATACCTCAATGATAGGTTATGTTATTTACAATACAACAATATTTATGAACTAAGCCAACATGAACTATCAAATTGTATCCTAGCATTATATGTTAGTGAACACTCATTAGAATAATAATAATCACCCCCTTGTTACTAAAAATTTTTGTCCTATCACCTTAGTACTCATTTAAGCACTTTCTTAATTAATCAAACAACTTCTACATCAAAGTGAATATGATATGCACTCAATATCAAGTTCACACAAAGCTATACCTGGAGGGTTGGTTCATGATGGCCTTACTTGTGTCTCTCTTTGTGGGAACTCGGGGTTGTGTAATTTGCACACAAGATTAGGAAGAATTCATACACACGATCGGGATGGGATCTCTGATCTCTCTTTTAAAATACATCCATTATTTGACCTCATGGTTCCAAATTCAATCTATATATAATAATATGATACCAAATGCATATCAACCAAATGTTTCAATAACAACAACAAGCAATAACAAGCAACAAATCACATACATTTCAAATCTTATGTTTATCACATTTACATAGCACGATCGAGTTAGGCATACAATGTGATAAACCCATGCATATATCACATAAATGCTACGTCACTAACTCGTACAAAATGTGATTAGCTCATGCATGTATCACATTTAGAGAGTATGGATAGATCAAACATACTATCACATTTAGAGAGTATGGATAGATCAAACATACTATCACATTTACATAGTGTGACTAGTTTGTGCTTACATTACATACACACAATATAAAAGAATCAACATAACATGTACTCATAGTGATCAATTGGAAAAAAAGGAAGTAGGTGTAACCTTATTGTAAGCATTTCTCCTTTTACCTAGTTCCCTCACATAAGCCTTTAAGTAGTTCTTAATTGAAATGAGCAATGCTAGTGCACCCCATACTACATTGTTTCTCATCCTATTTTTCAGATCACTACTATATCTAATGAAAAGAAAGAATCCTACACTAATTATCTTTAATGACAAGGGCATAGACATAAAATAACACATTAGACTTTATACAGATGCATATACATTAAATAACTAATGCACATACACAAAGACATACATACATACATACATACATACATAATAACTCATACAAACATAATAGGAAAATGACAATAGGAATAGGATGTGAGCTACTACATGCATCTACCCCTTACCTTGCTAACTAATAGTTATTGGTGCTCCCATAATACACTATCGGTCCCCTACTTTATCTAATTCATTGTGAATTGTGATGACAGGAAATATTCTTATATTACTTGGAGACATCATTGGATAAACTATAGGTGTAACACCATACATTACATAAGGCCATTAATAATGTTTCATAACCCATTCATTTTTTTGAGTGAGTAGATCTTGAAATCTATGACCTCCATGCCATCATTAAAGTTAGTCCAACTTTGTATGGGTGGCTTATAACACTTGCCACTTTCGTGGTATTAGTGAAAGTTTAATAGTCTCTACCATACTGTGGGAAGCTCTTGGCATCCATTATCTTTGTGATAATAGTGATAACCACTAAAAGCCAAAGATGTGATAGTTAGCTCCTTGCATCCATCATGTACATAGTATTAGTGGAAATTGGCTAAACTTGTATATTATATCATAATATTAGAATCCTTAACCTTGACTCTATTTGTGGAAGATGGCTAATCCCTTGAGATATAGTGGTTAGCTCTTGGAATTTGTTAGATATATAATACAAGTGATAGTCGACCCACCATTGCTATGACTCAAATTTGACATGTTGGGTCATTTTCTAGCCAAATGTAACTATTTTGGATTACCCTATCAACATTAATGTGTCATTTAATTTGCAATCTTATATGTAATTCACGAAGCTCCATCAATCTTGAAAGTATCCTTGAATGCCTACAGTGGAATTGAAAATCATTTATGTTAATTTTAATCTACCACCAACCTTGTAAATCCTTTGTAATTGTTCCAACATCCTTGAAAAGTATCCTTTGTAATTATGAATTGTTTGGAATTTATTCATAAGGGATTGTGATAAATGTGAGTTATGAATTCCAATCATTTAAAATCATTTTACCCGCATGTGGATGGTTATAAAGGGATAATTAATGACATATGAATAGGGAAAATATGTGACTTTTGGGCTTCTCCAAACAAGATCTTGAAAGTAATATATGTCTCTTGGTATCTTGTCATTTATTGCATTTAATGCAACGTGTGTCTATTATGCTTGGCACCTAAGTTGTAGGAAAATTATTGAAGACAAAATTGACATCCTTTATTATTTTTTGGAGGCAATATGAGAGTTTTGGACATTTGGAATGAAGAGTCTTCTTTTTCCACCATTTTGGTGTTTCAAATTTCTTGTCGTGTCTTATAAAAAACTCTTCGTATGTAGAAATTAATGAGGAACAATTGAATGTGTATTTACTACGTACAAAGAAGGATATGTGGAGGCATAAAGAGGTGTTTCATAAGCAAGAGTTTTTCCATTTTAGAGGCAAAGAGGAGAATTAAAATGAATGTATAGGATTCCCATTTATTTGGATTTTATACCCACAAGGGTTTCTACATGAAATCAAGTTTTATGTGATGATCTTATGTTGTTGATTTTTACTTCTTTGTTGCTATCTTAAGATGGTGTTATTGATTAGTTATATGTTCATATAAAGTAATATTAATATTGTAATGGTATGAATTTGACCCTCCTAAAAGAAAGCTTTTTTTCCTCAAGAGCCAAGTTTACAACATACATTCAAGTATCTCCAACTAGCTAAAGTAGTTGAAATATCTTATTATAGATAAAGAGAAGTAATATTCTAAATGCAGAAATAGAAATGTTAGACAATAAAGAGTCTTTAATCCAAATCTAGGTGTCTTCACTACGGACCCCAGGGTGATGTGTGGACATTTTTGTAGTTCATTGTAGTCCTATACGGACCAAAATATAAAAGACCTGGAATTTAACAAAAACCCCAAGTTAGTACATATGTCAATAAATATTATATAACAAAATTAAATAAATGAGTCAAATGTAAGAAACCTCTGTGCAATTGAATGCTTCCAATAAACCTACATACATGGAAGACATGAAAAATTGTTTAGGGCTTTTTAGAGACTTGCCTGAGTTAAGCCCCTATTATGGTGCTTTCACCTCCACAACAACCAAATCAATAATTAGATAAAAAGATAAAGAAAGTGATAATGTAATAGAAACAAATCTTGCTTAGTGGATATAGAAGGATATTACCAAGTATGTTGTGAGAGGTTTTGTGGAGAGAGAGAGAGAGAGAGAGAGAGAGAGAGAGAGAGAGAGAGAGAGAGAGAGAGAGAGAGAGAGATGCAAAGGACCTCCATTTAAAGAGAGAATACGAGGGAAAAAGATCATTTTGGGTAGTTCTAGAATATTCCTATTTGACAAAAGCAAGAGACAAATGTAAGACATGCACTAGATTGATATTTTAATATTGGGATGTTAGTGGACTAAAGTGTGGTGTACATACATCTACACAATGCACTAGTATGCAAAATAATCGCTCTCAAACACAATAGTAGAAAGGATAACATGTGTTTAATGCAAAGTTGATGTTGAAATGTAACTGTTAACAAGGACTCTAAGCATCCCAAGAGGGAAGAGGTTGATGCAAGGGATGAAATTACCCACACACATGCTTAGGGAAGGGACACTAAAATGTGGCTTGAATTGCAAATGGGGGTATGCAATTTTTTACTCTAAAATAAACATGCTATGTTGGTTAATTTTTGACATCATAAAGTAGATGGGTTGAAACATGTTTTTTCTATATTAAGGAAATTTAATTTTCAAATAAGTTTATGATTTTTATGATGCAATATTCCAAGCCCTATAGCACACCCCTTGATTGATTATTTGGACAGAGATTGGATTTCACAATTCATGGTATCAGAACTTGTGCATTTCTCAATAGTTAGTATCAGTGTTGAAGGTTAATTAGTTCTAGGTATTCCTCCATTTTTTATTTCTTATCTTGATAAGCTTGTGGGAATACATTGTAAGGAATTGAAATATTTTGAAGGCTTGTGAGGTTGCAATGAACATTCTAGGAGTTAACATTGTTTTGAGATTAGAGGTGGTGAATCTTGGCATTGAAAGCCCATGCCTGTGGATCTCCATGGAGTTTATTATGTTTTTTTTTTAACTGAGAGCTCATATTTGGAAATATCCATGTATCATCTTGTTTGGTAGTTTTGTTTCTTTATCTTATGATCATCTGCAATGATAAAGTGTTCATATTGTATGGGTACTTTTGACATCTTAATTACATGGAGAAACACTAGTTATATAGAATATGAAACAAAGTGTTTATGTTGAGTTCCCTTGGTTACATTAAAACACCATAAAATAAGTCACTAATATCTTTGTGAGACATGGAACAAATATATTTTATATGTTATAATCTCTACAACAACTCGATTTTCCTATTAGGTTACAAGATTCTCTTATTTTCAACTATCAGTTAGTATATTTGTACTTAATCCCATTGTTTACATGACATGCTTAATGTGAATGTATAGATAAATTGATTTTAGATTTGCAAAGATGTTTTTGAGGATTTAAATAGTAACCAAAATCTGTTGTATGTACATATGGAATAAGATTGTATTTGGTATTTTTGGATGAAGACAAGTACATATTTGCATAACTACTTGGAGGGTTCTTAATTTTAAATTATCAAATATAGCATTGAGCTTGATGTTTGAGACTTGAAAATCAAAATCTTATTCTTGATTAACTTTGTTCTACATGATATTTAAGTGGTGTTGAGTCTTTTTGTCACTTAATTTTAGATTGGAGCATTTTGTATTTTCCCTTTGAGATGTTGCATATGTGTAGATCTTGCAAAATTATTTAATGTGTATTCTATTTGGCAGGCTTTATTTTTTCTCACCATTATTACATGAGTACTATGTTACTAGGTTTGCAAGCTCTATAACCACATAAAGATCTAGTTTCTATCAAATATCAGTACGATTTTGGTTCAATTTAGGTACACTAATTTGGGGTACCAGTAAAGAATTTTGATCTTGAATGGACCATCCAACTTCAAAGCTAAGGATCTTGGACACCATCTAATCTCAAACTATTCCATAAGATATTCTCCAATTTTTCCAAAACTGTAGCATTGAAGCACATTAACTACCAAAAAAATTTACCGCCAAGCTGAAAATTATGAGCAAGTGGTTCCCATATTTCTCTTTCATCTTGACATGGTTTTTGATGGAAAACATAAAAACTATAGTTGTGAGGATATACAAATTAGTGGGTTTAACACCCCATTATAGCTTGCCTTAATTAGGGAGCTTTAACATCACCGATGAACATAATGATGGGGCAACAAATATTGGCATAAGGTGAATCAACCTTAGGATATTTTATTGGTTTTTTATTTATGCATTTTTTGGAGATGCTAAATGAATAGAAAGAAAATAGAAACCCTCTTCACAACCCTAATTTTCAAAAGGAATGATCCAAATTGATTAAACACAAGGTGTTCAATGCAGAAATGGATCAAGTGATGAAAAATAGGGAGAAAGAGGGGGGTTATGTGTGATCTTTCTATTATGGGAGAGTACATGCTTAAATCTTGAAATAGATAAAAGAAAAATACTAACTTTGAATTTGGAAAATGTTGTTTTCTGATGTCTGTATGAAGTTTCTAAAAAATCTACAACCGGTTCTGGGTTGGAAATGTCGAGATGGAGAAAACCCATAAATATTTTTTCTTCGATGAAATTTCTGTTTGCGAATCTCACAAGTTCAATGAAAAGGGTATTTGAATCTGCTCTTTGATTCGTTGTTCCACTCCTATATCTGTAAGAAAAATGGTTTTGTTTGTTGGATGGGGGGTTTGCCTCGATCAAACGCCAGTTTGGAATTAACCTTGAAATATAATTGAAATAATATATATGCATAAACAAAGTAAATGGAACTATTCACCTTGCTTATGTGTAAATCCTTGTGGAGGATTCGAATCCTTGAATCCACAAGTATGGATGCTCCAAATGTATTTAGGATGTCTCAAATCAATGTCATTAGATCTTCAACATCGAGCTTGAATGTATCTTTGCATAGAAGAAGGCTTGGATGAATGTGGATGAAATCTTCAACAAGAGGGCTCCATAGAGATTGAATCCTTCAATGCCTAACAATGGATCTCCTTGATGAACTAGATGCTTGAACACTTGAATGCTTGACAGAACTTCACTTCATGGAATAATGGATGTAGAAAGGTAATAGTTCACTTGATATCACAATGCATCTTCTTTCTTAGAGAAAACTGAGAGGAAGAGGCTTCCTTATATAGAGATCTAGGGCAATAACTCCTAGAGAAGGCTGAAATTGGAGCATTAAATCCCATTTAACCTTAACCCTTAGGAATAGAACTAGATTAAATGTAATTTAAGAGTCTACCATTCTGAAAACTGAAACAACTGACCCGAAAGTAGGAAAAGAAACTTTCTGAAGCTCAAGATCCCAAACTTTCTGGAAATTGAAAATAGGACCTAGGGTTAGGGATTAGGTTGACCTTGCCCTAGGTTAGGGTCAAGGTCATCCTTGACCTAGGTTAGTGTCGAGGTTGACCTTGATGCAGAGGCCAAAGTCCTCAGTTTAATAGAAAAGTTTATTAGAAATAAGTTGGAAAGTAGAGAGAGAAAAGCATAACAGGGGGAAAACTACCAGATCCATGCAAAGCACTATTCAAGGCGTTTGACATGACCCCATACCACTTACTTGGAGAGCTAAATGCTCTTAACATGGAAGTGCTTCTATTTTAAGATGGTACATTAAGCATCCACTTTAGCAAGAGTATGGACTTGATGCAAACTCTTAGTAAAGTAGATTGTAATGAAAATATAATCTTATAAAAATCAAAGGGACAAAGAAATCCCCAAGCCCCCAGAGACTCAAGTCTTCGTTAACTTCAAGATCAAAATAAGAGAGACATCTCTAGAAAAAGAGAAAAGAAAAAGAGTGTGATTATCTCGCCCAATGAGAACTTATGTCCCATTGTGAACTACACAAGGAAACTACACAACTGGAAAGATAGAATTGAACCGCCTAGTGAATGTGGCTACTCACTAGTCAACCCATCAAGGATTCACTCTTAAGAATATTCTATTCTATAAAAGTAAAACCAAAAGAGATCCAATCTTAAGGACACCTTTGACCTTAAGGGATAAACAATATATGAAACTAGAGGGATCAAGAGATCCTAAAATATAAATCTATGCTTTAAGGATTAGTCACTAATCTAAAAAGGGACAAAAGTTATCTTGAAAAATAATATATATGTATTGAAAAGTGTGTATGTGCAATAAGTGAGTAGAGTGTATGCCTCCATGCTAAAGCCATTGCTAACACTTTAATAGGAGAAATGGCTTAAACAGAAACATAAACAACTCCATTGATTACATTTCCACTACGAGATGCCCCCAAACAAAGAAAACTCAAGGGAAATACCACATAAACATACAAAGAACACAGAAGGGATCTACCTACTATGAGGTCAGTATGATCATAAGATTATATATATATATATGAATTGACATCATTACCCAAAGAAAGTAGAACTACAATCACAAAAGAGGAAAGATCACATAAGAAATACAAAGAAGAATCTTTTTGGATCATGACCTAGAGACCAAAAAGAATCAATGCTACCAAGTCACGAATCCAAATAGATTGCACAAGGAAACATGTATGAACAATAGCACAGGTACAAAATAACATGAAACAACATATGGAAGAATAGAGAGATATATAGAGGAATTATACAACAGGTTCAATTCTTTTATCACCTTGCACAAATGAAGCAACAAAGATCGTATAAAAGAATCTAACAACATTTAGCAAATTTATTACGGAAGAAGCATAGTACAACAAACAAACACACAAAATAGATACTATAACGGACTAGCCAATCAAGCACATCACCTACTCTCCCCATCTCAATGTATATCATTTAAGGAAGGCAGGTAACTCGTAAGAGGGACTATATCCAACACAGTAGGAATGATAGCTAGTTTCAAACAAGGATCCTCTTGAGAATCACAATGTTCAATACTAGGTGTAAGTGTTAATTGTGAGGAAAGCATATTAGATAAATCAACATGAATGTCAATAGTTTCATATTCATCATTAACATCATCAATATCATCAAGAGTATCTTCATCATCTAAATTAATCAAAATAGGATCTAAGGTACGAATAGAATCATCAGAATCATGTAACTTATTATCAACAACAACTTCTTCTAACACATCATGCATAGTTCTATCCAAAGAAGATAAAGATTTTTCAATAGTAGAATTACAAGCTTTAGCTTGAGCACGATGCTTCTTACAATGCTCATTAGCAAATTGGTTATGTTTTGTCTTACTTGGAATTTGTTGAAAACTAGGAGGAACAATTACTGAATCCTTCATAGGTTCTATAGGAGGATTAACATGATTACTAGTAGACTGACAAGCAACAAGAGAAGCTTGATTAACAATTGTAGAAACCATAAATAAAGGAAGTATAAAAGGTGTAGGAAAAAGGCCACAATTAATATCCTTAGGAGGTAAGGTTAACTCAAGAATCTTCCACTGCTTATAGACTTGATATGAATAGAAAAGATGATCAGGTCGAGTAGAACATGAATTAGGTAAAGATAGCCAAAAGAAATCAATGGTAGCAACATCCTTGGGCCTAGAAGAATGATATAAGAGGGTAAGTGAACCAAGTTGTGGTACCAAAAAGATGACACCTTTTTTTTTTTTTTCTATTTCTAGAAAGCATGTACATGCTATAGCGCGCACACGCTATAGTGTGTATGTGCTATAGTATGTATGCGCTATAGCGTGTATGTGCTTTGTAAGTCAAAATTTTTTTATAAATGGGTTGCAAACTCGCAACCTATTCATTTTCACTCATTTTGTAAGGATTTCACAACCACAACGCATACACAAGTTGAAAGAATTGGAGATTTTCACCACCCACCTACTCAAAATGCCTACTCATCACCGAAGTTCGAGATTGAGATCACGACGTATGTTGTCTACCCTTGTTTTTGCATTATTTTGTAGGTTTTTTTCAATTTTTCTTTAAAATTGTTTATTTATTTAGATTGCAATTGGTTTCTTATCAAGAAATGTGAATAATGAACTGACAAATCCCCAACAAGATCATAACCAAAACCCTCAACAAGATCCAAACCAAAACCCTCCACAAAATGAGAGTCAGAACCCTCCACAACAAGAACAAGAAATTTCACAACCTACACTGCTTGGAAGACCTCCTCTTGGCACACAAGACAACATAATAAATGAACTAGAAGCAGTCATTGGTGGGTTGAAAGCTTGTGGACAAACCAATCCAATGAGAGCTCAATTGGCATCCTCCCTCGAGTCCATTATGACCCATGTAGCTTATGTTAGTGGTCAGTTGGATATTTGGTGGGTTAAGAGGGATGAACAAAAAAGATATTATGCAAAAAAATTATCATATCAAGATGTAAAAAAAGAAGAAATATTAAAAGGTAGCATTTGTGCATTGTTTAGAAAGCCTAGTGAACAAAATACTATTAGAGAGATAACTAAACAGTTCCCCATCCATTGGTGCATACATGATAGTATTAGAAATAATTTTTGGGATAGATGGTGGATGGTTTTTGATGCCCCTCCCTGCAATAATCATGAGGTCCCAATGTATTTCTTAAAGAAATTATATTGTGAGTTTTTCCTTGGGGAGATCCCCAATTATTTTGATATATTAGAATCTTAGGGTAGAGGTGGGGGGTCATCATTTGAGAGGCTAGGGGCACATCGTGACCCTAATGTAGTTAGGGCATCTATTGTCAATCCATAGGGTGAGCATGTGACTATTCCTTCAGTTGTGAAGGAACATGTAGAGGCTAGCACTCTAGGGCCTATTAATGCTTTGACGCAGACCCTCATTCATTGCACAAGTCCATTAGTTGAGGAGGAGCCTTCTATGCGTCATGGTCACATGTGCACATCATGTGGATCCTTATGCACATTTGGCAGTCATGCTAGAGATAGTGTGGATGATGGGCTAGTCACTGATCAGTTTCTGAATGAGACATTTGGCATTGACACAGGTAAATTACAATTATAATGAACTAATTTTATCACATTTCATACATAAAGTGAATGACTAATTAATTAGCATGTATTGACATTGTTCAAAATTCAGGGTCAGAGTGTTGGCGGCCCTAGTAGTGATCCCCCAGCCCAATTTTTTGTCCCGTCGATGAGTCCAAAGGTATGTATTGATTTAATCATTTAAATTAATACATATATTTATTAAGTAATCATATGAAGGATTAACAAATTTTTTTATGCATGTGCATCAGTTCTCTACAGGACCATCAACATTCACTAGGGACTCCGAGCCTAGACGTGATACGAGCTTTGTAGAGGTACATTTGTTTCATGTTAATTTAATTCATTTGATTATATTTGTTTCATGTTTCATGTAACATGTATTGTATGACATGCAAATCTTGACATCTGAGACTCCTCCTCATCTTCGGCAGTCCATTGATCATGAAGTGGCTGCAACTATGGCTAGTTCAGAGCCATTGACTAAGGTATGAAAGAATTTTCTTGGTTTTAGTTGTTGTTTATAATAGTTAGTATTGAAATTTCTAATTTTATTTATAAATGATTATATTGATTGAATTGTTATAGGGTCTTGTTACATCCGATCATCTGCAAGCCTTTGAGGTAGACTTATAGAGCGACTATAAGATGGCGGTAAGAAAATAATTTATTTTGTGTCTACATATATTTGATTTCAATGTATAATAATTATTGATTCATATCTACTTTTTTTGTATCAGCTCGAGTTAGAGAAGAGCTTAAACAAGAGGACGAGTGAGCGTGTGAGAAAGACCCCGTCATCTCCCTCCACATGAAGACCCAAGACCTCTAGAGATTTGCTTCCTTCCCCTCGTGGGAAGGAGAATATATAGTTGATAGACACACATGTATAGGCATTAGTAGACATATATGTTGGATTTTATGTTAGTGGACATATTCGATATACATTTGATGTATCTGTGACATTTTATATTTGATGTATGGCATTTATTTGATGCATGAAATTATTGGACTTATGTCATTATTGGTTATCATAATATATTATGAGGTTGCGTGGGTACTTGTACCCACACCCCTAGTACTCGTACCCACATACCCAAGTACTGGGTACACATATCCCAAGTACCGGGTACTTGGTGGAGAGCATCATAGCTAAGGACCTTGATTGAGATTTTGGATTTTTTTTTTGGTTTTTTGTTTGTGTATCAGCTTGTTGTTTATCAAGCTTAATTCAATACCTAATCAGTTTGAAACTTTGATAGAATATTGATTAACAATAAAATTTATCACTGTTCAAGCATAAGTTTATCATTTCCAATATGTCACCATCATATGATTTATGATCTTGTTCATGTTTAATGTTTTTCTTCTCAGTTATTTGTTTATTAAGCTTAATTCAATACCTAATCAGTTTGAAACTTTGATACAATATTGATCAACAATAAACTTTATCAGTGTTAAAGCCATAAATTTATCATTTGCAATATGTCATTGTCATATGATTTATGATCTTCTTGTTCATGTTTAAAGCCTTCCTTCTATGTTATGCATCTAAACATTTATCATAAAATATTATTACAAACATATAACAAATCTGAAACTGAAAACAATACATTACATTTGCAAACTTTATCACTGTTCTTGATTTGAAAAATCATTGTCATGACTCATAAATTCAGGTTTTCTATAAATACAAAAGTATAATTAAAAATAAAGTTTGACATACCCAAATACCCCCATCCCCTATTATAAAAAATAGATGTACCCGTACCTGTACTCTAAGTACCCCAAGTATCCCTGTCCCCATGCAACCTTGTATATTATATGTGGATCTTGGTGTTTTCTTTACACCTATGTGGTCTATAGGATCTCTTGCTACTTAGAACATCCCCTGACCTTGCCCAACCTCCTCACCAGGTTAACTAATCCAAACTTGCAGCATCACTCCCTTACTCTTCTAGGAACACTATCCCTCCAAAGGTTTTATAGGTCTACTAGGGTACCATAGCACTCCCCAGTCCAACCAAGGTTTCCATGATGTCCTAAGGTTTTATTAGAATGCTTGTACTATGCTTGAATGGATAACAACAATGGGTTTGTACCTGATTTAAAGATTTCTTCACAAAAGGGCTACAAGGAGAGCCCCTAATTAGGCCTCCACCCAAATTTCTAGGGCTAATAGCTCCTTTTTCTTAGAGTTTCAACACCTCTAGCCTTAAGAAAAATTGATACATAGGACCCATGCTCAAGGATTTTTATGGTCTTAGGGTGCCTACAGGCCGTACAACAAAATAGCAAAATTGAGGGTTTGGTAGAGTTTTCTTGGCTGCCTGTTGTCCCCACTTTTAAGACACCTTCCACACTTCATCAAGACTCCTCCACAAGTTAGAACCTCCTCATACCCCTCTTCAATCCCTCAGAAGGGCATGTCTTCATTCTTCAAGCTTGCTCTCAAGAATTCTTTGCACTCACTTTCAGGGCCCTTGCTTGCATAATATAATACATTAGGGTTTGTAGCCTTGAAATCAAGAAGACCATGGAATTTTCATGGTGGAGACAAGACTTACAACCCTTTCATGATATACAACTCCAAAACTAGCAGCAAACAAGTATCTTTGAAGAAATTTACAAAACCTATCAAAACTTGGTCACAAACTATAACTAATGCATGGAAAATGGAAAAAAAACAATAAGACAACTACAACATGTAACAAAATGATAATAGCCACATGATTTTCCTCCAAACAAGATTAAAAACCAGTAAAATCTGTTCTAAAACAGTCACAGTCTGCTACATACATTCCAACAGTATGAATTCGTACAAGAAATGAGTTGCCAACCTTTGATTAGGGTTCCTCCAAGCATAAATAGGTTGCTCCTCATGTTAGAGATAGGTTTTATGTCTTTTTCAAAGCTTCTTTACAAAGTAGATCTTTTAGCAACAATTGGAAAAAGTTGCTCAGTAACTTTTAAAAATTGCAAGCAATTTTGGGGCAATTTTTATTGCTCGGGCAGTCTTGTTTTGACTCACATTTCAAGACCATGCTATGCCTTCCCAAAACATCCTTGGGAGTGAAAATTTCACTATCTTGCTTCACCTAATAATCCCCAAACTCACAATAACATCCCTTCCATAAGGTGGTAGACTTACTTAACATTGCATTGTTCGTGCACTTTGGTCTTCTAAACAAGTAGTCCACCTTGGAAGGTTCTTTCAATGCACACCCATGCCTAAAATGCAATAAAAACTCCTAAATCAACCTTCCCCCAAAAAAGAGCTAAGAAGGATACCAACCCAAAGTCAAGGTACCATTTTCAATAGAGACCAAAGAGAAAACTTTAAGACCTATCTTAGCTTGGACACACAAGCATGAGCTAAATGCCCTTATTGTATTCACATACTTCTTCAGAGAAGTTCATCACACCAAAAATGATATGGTGGGAGCCTTGAAAGGGTGCTTTTGCACCACCTTCCAAGAGATTCTTCAACATCCTATGAGTGAAAACAATCTTTCAACATCCTATGATTGTATTTTCTTTGCAACAACATGTAATTTGTTGATTTTCAGACAACTCTTCACAAAGGGAAGTTATGTTTCAAACCCATGAAATGACTATTAAAACAACCAAGAAGATCATTAACATCTTCCACTAACTCCATACAGTGATAACATGCATCTATATAAGGTGTAATGACTCTCAAAACACTTATTGAGTCAACTTATTAACAAAAATAACACAAAAAGGAAAATTGTTAGGACTAAAGAAATTTGGATTTATAGGTGACCTCAAGTTCCTTGAGCTTACAAACAAGGATTACCTTATAACCATAAAAAATAACATTTTCAAAATGATATGTATGATCACACCTTTACCTTCTATCACAAGTCTCCATGATTAGATGAGATGACATATCCAGTTGCCATTGTCAAAAATCGTTGCCCTATGGCATTTAGTGACTCTTAGGGATGATTCGATTTGGCATGCTTGAGAATGTTTGAGCACTCAATAGGACGGGATAAGCTTGGGGCTAGTGTTTACCTAGCCACCCATAGCTAACATAATAGATAGTTTGATCCCACGACGAAAGGTGAGAGAGATTTGGCAATTGGCAACTTTGTACTAGCCAACACTACAAGTTTCAGCATCACCCAAGATGGCATCACAAAATAGAAAATAGAGTAAGATCACCAAAAAGAGAGAAAGGTTATGTAAGTCTCTGCAACACAATCCTATAGGACCTAGAATCACATCCATACCTCGCATGAGCTCCGAGATATGCCTCATCAAAGATCCCTCTCCTATGGCATTTAGTGACCCTTAGGGACATTTTGATTCGGCATGCCTGAGAATGTTTGAGTGCTCAATAGGATGGGATGAGCTTGGGGATAGGGTTTACCCAGCCACCTAGAGCTAACGAAATAGACAATTTGATCCCACGAAAAATGGTGAGGGAGATTTAGCAGTTGGCAACTTTGTACTGGCCAACACTATGAGTCTCAGCATCACCCGAGATGGCATCGCAAAATCAAAATGGAGTAAGATCTGTAAAAAGTGAGAGAGGTTATTGTAGGTCTTCACAAAACTATCTTATATGACCTAGAATTGCATCCATACCTTGCACAAGCTCTGAGATATGCCCCATCAAAGATCGCTGTCCTATGGCATTTAGTGACCCTTAGAGACATTTTGGTTCGACATCCTCGAGAATGTTCGAGCACTCAACTAGACAAGATGAGCTTAGGGCTAGGATTTACCTAGCCACCCAAAGCTAATAGAATAGACACTTCAATCCCATGATGAACAGTGAGGGAGATTTGGCAGTTGGCAACTTTGTACTGGCCAACACTATGAGTTTCAGCATCACCTGAGATGGTGTTGCAAAATAAAAATAGAGTAAGATCTCCAAAAAGTGAGAGAGGTTATTGTAAGTATCTGCAACATAGTCCTAGAGGACCTAGAATTGCATCCATACCTCACACGAGCTCCAAGATATGTCCCATCAAAGATCACTGCCCTATGGCATTTAGTGACCCTTAGGGACGTTTCGGTTTGGCATTCTTGAGAACGTTCGAGCGCTCAACGAGATGTGAAAAGCTTGGGGTTAGGGTTTACCTAGCCAACCGGAGCTAATAGAACAAACAGTTTGATTCCATGACGAACAGTGAGGGAGATTTGGCAATTGACAACTTTGTACTGGCCATGTAGTTTCAGCATCACCTAAGATGGCATCGCAAAATCAAAATGGAGTAAGATCTCCAAAAAGTGAGAGAGGTTATTGTAGGTCTCTGCAACATGGTTCTATAGGACCTAGAATCACATCCATACCTCACATGAGCTCTAAGATATGCCCTGTCAAAAATCGCTGCCTTGTGACATTAAGTGACCCTTAGGGACATTTCGATTCGGTGTGCCTGAGAATGTTTGAGTGCTCAATAGGATGGGATGAGCTTGGGACTGGGGTTTACTATGCCACCCAGAGCTAACAAAATAGATAGTTCGATCCCACGACGAACGGTGAGGGAGATTTGGCAGTTGGCAACTTTTTATTGGCCAACACTATGAGTTTCAGCATCACTCGAGATGGCATCGCAAAATCAAACTAGAGTAAAATCTCCAAAAAGTGAGAGAGGTTATTGTAGGTCTTTGAAACATGGTCCTATAGGACCTAGAATTGCATCTATACCTCACACAACCTTTGAGATATGCCCTGTCAAAGATCGCTGCCCTATGGCATTTAGGGACATTTTGGTTCGATGTGCCTGAGAATGTTTGAGCGCTCAACGGGATGGGATGAGCTTGGGTCTAGGGTTTACCCAGCCACCCAGAGCTAAAGGAATAGATAGTTTGATCCCACGACAAATGGTGAGGGAGATTTGGCAGTTTGCAAATTTGTACTGGCCAACACTACGAGTTTCAGTATCACCCAAGATGGCATTACAAAATCAAAATGGAGTAAGATCTCCAAAAAGTGAGAGGTTATTGTAGGTCTCCACAACATGGTCCTATAGGACCTAGAATCACATCCATACCTCCCATGAGCTCCAAGATATGCCCTGTCAAAGATTGCTGCCCTATGGCATTTAGTGACCCTTAGGGATGTTTCGGTTCAGCATGCTCGAGAATGTTTGAGTGCTGAACGAGACAGGACAAGCTTGGGGCTAGGGTTTACCTAGCCACTCAGAGCTAATGGAATAGATATCTTGATCCCATGATGAATGGTGAGGGAGATTTGGTAGTTTGCAAATTTGTACTAGCCAACATTATGAGTTTTAGCATCACCCGAGATGGCATCACAAAATCAAAACAGAGTAAGATCTCCAAAAAGTGAGAGAGGTTATTGTAGGTCTTTTCAACATAGTCCTATAGGACCTAGAATCACATCCATACCTCACACAAGCTCTGAGATATGTCATGTCAAAGATCGCTGCCCTATGGCATTTAATGACCCTTAGGGACATTTCAGTTTGGCATGCCTGAGAATGTTCAAGCAATCAATGGGATGGGATGAGCTTAGGGCTAGGGTTTACCCAACCACCCAAAGCTAACAAAATAAACAATTTGATCCCATGACAAATAGTGAGGGAGATTTGGCAGTTGGCAACTTTGTACTAGCCAACACTATGAGTCTCAACATCACCTGAGATGGCGTTGCAAAATCAAAATGGAGTAACATCTCTAAAAAGTGAGAGAGGTTATTGGAGGTCTCTGCAACACTTTCTTATAGGACCTATAATCGCATCCATACCTTACACGAGCTCGAAGATATGCCCCGTCAAAGATTGCTACCCTATGGCATTTAGTGACTCTTAGGAACATTTTGGTTCGACATGCCCGAGAATGTTCAAGCACTCAACAGGATGGGACAAGCTTAGAGCTAGGGTTTACCTAGCCACCAAGAGCTAATAGAATAGATAGTTTGATCCCATGACGAATGGTGAGGGAGATTTGGCAGTTGGCAACTTTGTACTGGCCAACACTATGAGTTTCAACATCACCTGAGGTGGCATCGCAAATCAAAATGGAGTAAGATCTCCAAAAAGTGAGAGAGGTTATCGTAAGTCTCTGCAACACAGTCCTAGAGGACTAGAATCACATCCATACCTCACACGAGCTCCAAGATATGCCCCATCAAAGATCGCTGCCCTATGGCATTTAATGACCCTTAGGGACATTTCGGTTTGGTGTTCTCGAGAATGTTCGAGCGCTCAACAGGATGTGACAATCTTAGGGGTACGGTTTACCTAGCCAACTAAAGCTAACAGAATAGACAGTTCGATGCCACGACGAACAATGAGGGAGATTTGGTAATTAGCAACTTTGTATTGGCCAACACTACGAGTTTCAACATCACCTAAAATAGCATTGCAAAATCAAAATGGAGTAAAATCTCTAAAAAGTGAGAGAGGTTATTGTAGCTCTCCGCAACACAGTTCTATAGGACCTAGAATCGCATCCATACTTCACATGAGCTTTGAGATATGCCCTATCAAAGATCATTGCCTTGTGGCATTTAGTAATCCTTAGGGACGTTTCAGTTTGGCGTGCCCGAGAATGTTCGAGCGCTCAATAGGATGGGATGAGTTTGGGACTAGGGTTTACTCGACCACCCAGAGCTAACAAAATAGATAGTTTGATCCCACGACGAATGATGAGGGAGATTTGGTAGTTGGCAACTTTGTACTGGCATTGCAAAATCAAAATGGAGTAAAACCTCCAAAAAGTGAGAGAGGTTATTGTAGCTCTCTGCAACACTGTCCTATAGGACCTAGAATTGCATCCATACCTCACACGAGCTCTGAGATATGCTTTGTCAAAGATCACTACCCTATGGCATTTAGTGACCCTTAGGGATATTTCGGTTCGGTGTGCTCGAGAATGTTCGAATGCTCAATGGGATGGGACGAGCTTGGGGTAGAGTTTAATTGGCCACCTAGAGCTAACGAAATAGACAATTTGATCACATGACGAATGATGAGGGAGATTTGGCAGTTTGTAAATTTGTACTGGCCAACATGACAAGTCTCAGCATCACCCAAGATGGCATTGCAAAATCAAAACGGAGTAAGATCTCTAAAAAGAGAGAGAGCTTATTGTAGGTCTCCATAATACAGTCCTATAGGACCTATAATTGCATCCATACCTTGCATGAGCTCTGAGATATGCCCCGTCAAAGATAGCTGCCCTATGGCATTTAGTGACTCTTAGGGACATTTTGGTTTGACATGCTCGAGAACGTTTGAGCGCTCAACGAGACGGGACAAGCTTGGGGCTAGGGTTTACCTAGCCACTTAGAGCTAATGAAATAGATAGTTTGATCCCATGGTGAATGGTGAGGGGGATTTGGTAGTTTACAAATTTGTACTAGCCAACATTATGAGTTTCGACATCACCTGAGATGGTGTCGCAAAATCAAAACAGAGTAAGATCTCCAAAAAGTGAGAGAGGTTATTGTAGGTCTTTGCAACACGGTCCTATAGGACCTAGAATCGCATCCATACCTTAGAAAAGCTTCAAGATGTTCCATGTCAAAGATCACTTCCCTATGGCATTTAGTGATCCTTAGGGACGTTTTGGTTTGGCATGCCCAAGAACATTCTAGTGCTCAACAGGATGGGATGAGCTTGGGGCTAGGGTTTACCTAGCCACTCAGAGCTAATAGAATAGATAGTTTGATCCCACGATGAATGGTGAGGGAGATTTGACAGTTGGAAACTTTGTACTGGCCAACACTACGAGTTTCAACATCACCCGAGATGGCATCGCAAAATCAAAATAGAGTAAGATCTTCAAAAAGCGAGAGAGGTTATTGTAGGTCTCTATAACATGGTTCTATAGGACCTAGAATCACATCCATATCTCACACGAGCTCTGAGGTATGCCCTGTCAAAGATTGCTGCTCTATGGCATTTAGTGACCCTTAGGGACGTTTCGGTTCGGCATGCTCGAAAATGTTCAAGCACTCAATGGGATAGGATGAGCTTGGGACTAGGGTTTACCTAGCCACCCAGAGCTAAAAAAATAGATAGTTCAATCCCACAACAAATGGTGAGGGAGATTTGGCAGCTGACATCTTTGTATTGGCCAACACTACAAGTTTTAGCATCACCCGAGATGGCGTCAAAAAATTAAAATGGACTAAGATCTCCAAAAAGTGAGAGAGGTTATTGTAGGTCTCTGCAACACGATCTTAGAGGACCTAGAATCACATCCATACCTCCCACAAGCTTCGAGATATTCCCCATCAAAGATCGCTGCCCTATGGCATTTAGTGACCCTTAGGGACATTTTGGTTTGGCATGCTCGAGAATGTTCAAGCGCTCAAAAATATGGGACAAACTTGGGACTAGGGTTTACCTGGCCACCCAGAGCCAACAGAATAGAGAGTTCGATCCCACGATGAACGGTGAGGGAGATTTGGCAGTTGACAACTTTGTACTGGCCAACACTATGAGTTTTAGCATCACCTGAGATGGTGTCGCAAAATCAAAATGGAATAAGATCTACAAAAAGTGAGAGAGGTTATTATAGGTCTCTACAACATGGTCCTATGGGACCTAGAATCACATCCCTACCTCGCATGAGCTCCGAGATATAGCTCGTCAAAGATTGCTGCCCTATGGCATTTAGTGACCCTTAGGGACGTTTCGGTTCAGCATGTTTGAGAATGTTTGAGCGCTCAATAGGATAGGACAAGCTTGGGAATAGGATTTACCTAGACACTTGGAGCTAATAGAACAAACAATTCAATCGTACGACCCTTTTCCCACTAAGTTGCAAATTTGAGCAACTTTTACAACTTTCAAGAATGCAACTTGGCACAAAAAGTTCAATTTTTACATCTTTCACTTGATTCCACTTCTACGACTTGGAAAAGTTTTGACAACACTAAAATAACTTATTTTGAAATGATCAGCCCTTCACCTATTCTCAAACTCTTGCCATTCACAAATCAACATGCTACAAGAGGTCAAATCCTTGATGGTACTCGACAGAGGGCTTGATTGGAAAAATCACAAAAGACATCCTCCAATATTAAAACATTGGAATCTTAAAAAGGACCCTACTAACTACCATTTTCCAAGTGGATATGAAATTTCAACTAAGGAAATTGCAGTTAGAGGCCCATTTTTGCTATGTGCACCAAAATGTTGTCCTAAAAACCTAGTTTCACTCAAAATGCAATAACTTGAGTTAGAAAACACGTCGAATGATGAAACTAGAAGAAAAAGAAAGCTGATTCAAAGCTCTATCTCAAAAATCTATCACATGTAGGCTAGAAGTCCATAAATTTTGTGCAGCATGCAAACAACAGTAAAAATGACTCGAAAACTGAATTTCTTTCTTTGCAACTTCTTCCAATCCATGTATTAATGCTCTCCAAACCTCACAAATGAGGTATATATATCTCATATGTATATTTTAATTTTTAGAACCAATATTTTAATAGTTATAACCCTTTTCCCACTAAGTTGAAAATTTGAGCAACTTTTACAACTTTCAACAATGCAACTTTGTACAAAAAGTGCAATTTTTACATTTTTCACTTGATTCCACTTCTAGGACCTAGAAAAGGTTCCAACATACCTAGAACCAAATAAAAACAATTTAGTCCTATGATTTCTTGACCAAAAATATTAAAAATCCAAAATTTCCCAAATGAACAACTTTTTCTTATAAATTGCATAAAGTGGCTTAAGCATACAAAATGGTGTCTTTCTTTGACAACCATGGACTTCTCATCCAACGGTTGTTTATTCTAGCATAAGTAGGTAAAAAAAAAATGAAAACCAAAATATAAACAAGTTGCAAGCAACTATCAGCTTATCGATTTCAAATTTGGTATAACACCTAAATTGGAGATTGATGCTTTTTTCTATTAGTATGATGACAACTCTACCATGGTTGTCTATCGTTCCATTAAATTATAGGAAATCTTGTGATGTATTTGGAGAGGCCCTTTGATACCTTTGTATGTCTCTATGAACTTTGTAAAAACGACTAGATTCGGATAGTATTTAAGATCATGGAGGGAACAATGCATCTACTAATCCTATTTATCATTATGATTGTGTATATTAGCATGTATATCTCCAGACTATTGTGTATTTTAGACTTGATGATCCCCTTGGTTGTATCAATTGTTTCATATGAATAATGTACACCATTTTTCCCACCAACTAGTCTCAAAACTCTAATTAGAGACTTCTACATTTGTGCAATTCTTGCTCATATGAATAAAGATCTCACAAAGTATATAAATATACCTCAAATGATTAGAAAACCTATCTCAACTTGCTCTATTAAAAAAAATCATTACTGCTCAGTGCTTTTTTTGATTTGGCCTTGCAATAAAAAATCTCCATATGGTCAAATTCAAAAATATTAAGAAACCATCAATATGGATTGTGGAAATTTCATGTATTTTTTAAATATTTATTTTCTCTTCTACGAACAAGGAGTTTGGAATGCAAGGAAGTGGGTAGCAAAATTTGTCATTTTGGATAACATTCATTACTATCTGTGAAGGAAGGTATCATATGTAATTATGCATACTAATGCAGGGAACAATCAAAGGATGTAGATGATTGGTGCAAAGTCTATAGCCTTAATCCACCAAAACCTTCTTAAGTGCCTAGTAGCACCCAACCCACTGCAAGATGCCGAACAAGGTTTCCAACCTTTACCCAATGCTAACCTTTGTCTCTTCATGTGGACTCCACTTATCCAAGGTCTTACCCTCTCGCTAGGGTTCTTAGCAAACTTGGGCCAAAATAAGGCTTTAGGGACACTAGCCCTCAACTAGGCCAGATAGGGAAAATTAGGAAAAATGCTTTCAGGGGTTCAAATAAAGACTTTTTTTGTCATACCTAGTCCTATCCCACTGGAATTCATCCATTTTTAGGGTTCCCACACCACCAATAGACCTATTTCTAAAATCTAGGCCTTGAAATCCTAGTAGGTCTATTTTTAGTTTTCCAAGGTTAACTCCCAAACTCCCCAAACAATGTCGAAAAAAAAACACCTTTTTGGATACTCTTTTTGAGACTCTTGAAGATTACAAAGACTCATGGGCTGATCCTACTCTAGCATACCCAAACACCAACTAGGTTCACAATCCTAATAGGCCTAATTAGGTTGGCTTTCCAAGGCAAGTGTCAAGAGATGGGGTCATAGAATCAACACAACCACTTCCAACTCTTCCTCACCATGCCAACAACCCATTCCACCCTTCATTGGGGTCATTATAGAAATTTTGAGAGTTCTACACCAATTTCTCTTTAAAACCAGGCTGGGCACATGATGATGTTCAGCCTCGGGCCTACAAGAAAAAATAGTAAACCAACTTTTTTGCCCCTGAAACTCTACCATATTTACGAATACACCCCTAAATTTCTTCCCACCAAATGGAATCAAGATTCCACCATTGGATTGCAAGTTAGAGGGCCATAAGTGCAATCTAGTCAATTTACAGGCTTACCCAGGCAACCCTCAGTAAAATGACAATATCTTACACAAATGAATAGATCAAAACCTCAAAACAAATGAAAATAAAAGATACTTCAAATACCTATCCAATTATATCAAATTTTCACATGTTCCAATCTTTACACGTCCATACAACAACAAAACATAGGAAAAATGGCAAAAAATCATATTTTTATTGCTTCAAAAGACATCAAATCTGTACAACAATCACCCACTGAGGCCTGTACGGTCATATCATACATAAATTATTCCATTAAAATGGTTATAACCACATTTCAAATGGTGGTTGTAATGCACAGTTGGTTTTTCAACAAAATTGCAAAGTTAACATTTTTGCAATTTTGCTTGACAACTTCTGCAATTTTTTGCAATTTTTGACATCTTAACTCCTAGACACCTAAAACTTAACCCAATGACCCAAGGACCTTTATAACCTTCTAAGAAACATAAAAATCCTTTTTGCCTTGAAAAATCACCTATATTGCTCATTTTTGACCCCTTGGTTCAATTTGGCACTTTGGCTTATAATGGCAGTTAGAGTCCAATTGACCTTACATCTTGGTTCTTATTACATCATTTTGCAACCTTGTTCCTAATTCACAACTAGGATGACACCTATCTATTTTCGTTGGTGACCTACACCAATGACCATCCAACTAGACAAGTTTGGAGTGCTTGGGTGCATGAAAATGCATTAAATTTGAGGCCATAAGTATAGCAGCAGGAGATATGCCTAAAGGAGGCCATGGTTTTATGTAAAAAATTAAGACTAATCATCATAAACATGGTGTAGGATCAACTAACACGTCTTGGAAATGATTTATTGGTCAGATTTGAAGAGGCCCTAGTTTTTGGCCTTGTTTGGTGAGGGTTTCATTAAAAGCACATATAGAGAGTTGATGGGTTCAGTCCAATTGGGATCATATTAAGATACTTTACCAAGTTGTATGGTTGGGGGATAATTATTTCATATAGTTCCTTTGTAAATGGAGGGGTTTTTATAGCTAAAAAGTGGCCCATAGTGTAACAGCAGAGACTTGGCCCAAAATAACCGTACCTCATCTTTTGATATGTTATAGAGAAGCCAAAAAGGTATCCTAATCTTCAATTTATTTTCTTGATGTTATGGAAAAATGTGAAGAAAAATGCAAGAGGACAACATTTGAGGGCTAATTGGGGCTTGTAGGCCTAGTAGGCTAGGATGATTGGTTTACCTTAGAGATAGGCTCTTGGTATTTGGTAAACTAGTTATTTAGGGTGTATTAGGGTATTCAAAACTATTATATTTCTAAGAAGTATTTGGATAAGTCATTTACCTGATTTGGAAAACTTAAGCCTTAAGGTTGCATTGAAAAACCTTTGGGAAAACACATTGTTCGGAGTATTTTCTCATAGAACTTGGAAGGGCCCATCTTGCTCTGCATCACTTTGCCTACAAATTTCTATAAAGAATATATGTAATCATACCCTAAAGACTTGATTGAAAGTGTAGAAGAGATACAATATGTAATTGGGTCCTAGAGCTACATTACAAGTTATAAGTTCTCAATACATGTTGATTTGTAGTCATGTCTCAAATACTTAACTATGATTGTATTAATAGGGTGATATGAAATTAGGTCTTCAAGACTAGATTGTAGGGATGCAAGACTTAACCTAATGACATATGAAGATGCTTAAAGAGCTTGCAATCAATTCCTAGAGACTTGGTTACAATACCTGCCTATCAACATAGAAGGATGACTTATTGGTTGGGTCTTAAGGCCTGCCAACCACTTAGGCATGAGAAAAATTGTAATCAAGTTTGTGAGACCCAATTGCATTTTTTTAATTCATGTAACTTATGACTTGTAATTAATGTCAAAGATCTTGACTACATATCAGAACTAAGACAAACTATTCACATGTTGAGATTCAAATATCGACCTATACACTAGTAACTATGAGGATAATGCAAGGGCATTCAAAGACATAAAAAAAGGGCCTAAGTGATGCAAGTGATAGGGTACTAACAAGGTATATTGGGAGAGTACAACCTACAAGAAAAACCTAACAAGATTTGACAGCCCAAACAAGGCTCAAGACCCCACACTTGCACCTTGACAACAACTATTGCTTAATACAAGTGATGCAGGAGCATCCAGAGGTATAAGGGAAATCCTGTTTCACCCAAAAAAATGCACTTAGACTTAGTTTCTATTTCATGTGTTTTCATTTTTGGATACCCATTTGGGTCAAATAAGGGTTCCAAGTCTCACAGTTCCACTATCAGTGTTCTGGATAGAGTATTTGAGCATCTTGGGATATGTGTAAATGCCAAAAAAAATAGGAGTATGTAATTGAGCCATAATTTTGGTGAATTAGAGGGTGTAAATTGGGTGGATGAATGTAATTTGTAATTTAGAGCATTCCAAAAAAAGAACCAGGTCAAAAGGCCCCATGGTTTGAAAGTTATTGCAATTTTTCAGTTTTTGGAGATCTCCTAAGAATGCTTCAAAGTCAGGTTAGGGGCATTAAATGACCTTGAATAGGGCCAAAAAATGGGGGATGAGCAAAGCTGGTCCATAGGGCTATAGAGCACTTCGAGAGCTTTTCAAAAATGTAAACTGTTCGTCAATCAGAGCTACGGTTCAAAAATTATGCCTCCCAAAAGTTTGGTTACCATTTTTGGATTCTTCTAATTTTGTGCCGACTTCTAATGCGACTTTTGGAGCCTTCTATTTGGTCGGTGGATGCCAACTAGCACTTTCTAGAATGTATTCCTAATCTTTAACCCTCCGAGGTCTATTTAAGAATATTTCTGACATTGTAAAAGGTAGTTCAGAGTGGAGTTTGAGAGGAGGAACTGAAAGGAGAAATTATCTCTAGATTTATGCTATTGTAAGCCCATAGGGCATGTTTTGAAGTCTATTTTCTCTGTACTAAATGTATTAGCATATTTACATAGTTAATAAAATTTTCCCCTTTTTTGTTGTGTCCATTCTGTTATTTGGCTTGACCCCATCAAGTGGTATCAGAGCGGGTTTTCCTGAGTGTGTAGACAGAGCACCGACTGTGAGGTAGTTTGCACCAGGATTGTGTGGTTGTGGGTTTGAATTCAGAAGATGCCTCCATGAAGAGAGTGTGGTGGAAGGGCTGGAGCTATTAATCCTAAGGAGGTTAGAGCCTCCAAAGGTAGGTACAAGCATTGCAGGAGGAGCTTTGTAGAGGAACAAATGTTACTACAAGTGACGAAAGTGAGGACGGCAATGAAGAAGAAGAGATTGGACTAGAAGGGGAAGTTGATGGGGAAGTTTTGAATTAGGCATATTAGAGGATTTTTAGGGCCATTACTAAGTTTGGGAAAAGACCTACAATTGAGGTGGGTATATTTTTAGGAAATTTGAAAGAGTACTTTGAGTATGAGGATATGAGGGCTCCAGATAAGATTAAGTTTGCAAAGGCCAAACTGAAAGGCCATGCCAAAATTTGGTGGCAAGAGGTTCAATTGGAAAGAAATAGAAGAGGAAAGGATAAGATCACAAGGTGGGATCGCATGGTGGACAAACTAAAGAAGCAATTGATTCCTGTTGACTACTAGCTCGATTTGTTTAAGAAGATGCATGGGTTAAAGCAAGCAAGAAAATTAGTCTAGGAATATACAGAGGAATTTTATCGACTTCTGATTAGAGCAGGGAATGTAGAAGCAAATAAGAAGAAGGTTGCTCGTTATATCAATGGATTGTGACCAAGCATCTAGGAGGAATTAAGTCTGGTAAGAATGACCAGTGTTGAAGAGGCATACTAGTTTGCCTTGTGAGTTGAAGAGAAGCTAAATAAAAGGTTTGAAGGGAGACAAAGAGGGTGCGGTCAAGGAGGAAGGTGTAGTGGTAGGTCATTAGGAGGCCAAAATGAGACCTAAAAGAAAAATGAAGATGTGGGTACTAGTAGGAACCAGAGTAATGAGGGTTTCAACCGCTCCGGTGATCAAGACTTTGGAAATTAGAGAGAAAGAGGTAGAGGATGTGGACAAGGAAGAGGAGGCTTCTGTGGTACCTGTTTCCATTGCAATGAAGAAGGTCATCGCGCCTTTGAATGCCCTCAACGACAAGGAAGGATAGATAGGAGAGCTAAGGGTCAAGCTAGGGTTGCTCATGTGGATGAGAATGCAAAATCATCACATTCAGAGGATGCAAAAAGAGGAGAGACTTTAGTAAATGAAAGGGTCATATTAAGTGGTGAGATTGAACCAAGACAAAGGAGGAGTTTATTCTGTACCAGGTGCAAGTGTGAGGATAAATGTTGTGATGTGATCATTGATGGTGGTAGCATTGATAACTTAGTATCTGAGGAGATGGTCTCTAAGCTGAAGCTCAAGAGGGAAAAACACCCCCAGCCCTATCAGATTGCTTGGGTGAAAGATGATCATAAGGTCCTGGTAAGTGAACAATGTTTAGTGAAGTTCAAAATTGGGAGTTACCATGATGAAGTTCTCTGTGATGTTATTCCAATGGATGTTTTCCATCTATTGTTGGGTAGACCATGGTATTTTGATAGGCATGCAATACATGATGGTCATGCAAACACATACTCTCTAACAAAGGATGGAGTTTTCCACAAACTAAAGCCCATTAAAAAGGAAGGCAAAAAGGTATGTAGCAGTGCTAGGATTTGTCTTGTTGATGGAAGGAAGTTTTTAGATGGCATGAAACATTAGCATATGTGCTATGATTTGATTCCTAAGAAAGATAAAGAAGGTAGTAGTGAAATACCACTTGAAGTTTTAGATTTACTAGGTGAGTTTGGAGATATCATCTCTGATAATGTTCCAGAAGGATTGCCACTGGTAAGGCAAAGCAGTCATTAGATAGATTTAATCCCAGGAGCTAGTTTGCCTAACAAGGCTACTCATAGGATGACTCCTACTGAAATTGAAGAGCTAAATAGATAGGTTCAGGAGTTATTGAGGAAGGGGTTGATTCGGGAGAGCCTGAGTCCATGTGCAGTACCTGCAATACTAGCACCAAAGAAGGATGGAGAGTGGAGGATGTGTATAGACTCTTGAGCTATAAATAGGATAACCATCAAGTATCGGTTTCCTTTGCCAAGAATGGATGATCTTTACTCTTTTCTATCCCTGCCTATATAATTCAAACTTCTACTACATGCAAAATACTTTCTAACACTTCCAACATGTTAAATGGGCTATCCCTTAGCAATTCCATGCTAGGGACCCTTCCCTAAGCTAGAGACTTATCCCTTAAGTTGCTCATTGCCCTATGGTAAGGTATGCCTTGAATTTTAGGCCAATTAGTGACTCTTCCAAATACATTGTGACTTCCTAAACCCTAGCTATCACACCTAGGTCTAATGACCCTTATTGATGTAGAGCACACAACCTACTTTTGTCACTTGGTTCTTAAACCTCTAAGGGTACCCAAACCCACTTCAGGATGATGTCTTGGTTACCATCCTTTTCCAAATGATAACCTTTACTTATCCAAGTGGACTCCACACTCCTAAGGTCCTTCCCTTTTCCTAGGGCTCTTGGCAAACTTGGATCAAAATATGGCTTTAGGGACACTTGCCCTCAACAAGGCCAATTAAAGAAAAACAAGTAAAAAGGTTTCAAGACTTCAAACTTAGACTTGATTCAGCATTTCTAGGACTAAACTACTAGGATTCATGCACTTTCAAGGCCCTGGCACCTTTAAAGGATCAATATCCCTAACTTAGGCCTAGAAGTCCTAGTAGCTCAAAATTTAGTTTTCCTTGGCAAACTTCCAAACTTTCCAAAGGACAAGGCCAACTTATCACCTTTTCAAATACCTTTTACCTAGTTCTTGAAGAATCAATGAATTCTCAATTATCTTTGGATTAAAATATTATAAAAATGTAAAAAATGTTAGATTTTTAAGATAGATATCAACTTTAAACAACATATAAAATGGCACTAGCTTTTAATGTAGAATTACCCATCTCAAATGAAAACAAAAAATAAGTTCTACCCAAAAAGAAAACACATGAACTATCTAATCAAATTATAACATAAAATATACTATTTAGATGAAACCATGAATGATGATAATGTACCTAGATTGGCATGCATGTCATCATCAACTTTAACATAGAAATCAACATCCCATTTAGCGAGTGATGTAGAGAAGTAGATCTTGGTCTTTGCTGAGAGCTGATGGTAGCCTTCAACATGTTCAAGTCTAAAGAAGTCATTATGCTCTGCATCTTCTTCTTCAATTGCATGATCCAAAATGCCACTTGGTGTAGCACTGTGCCCAATCACAAACCTTATCACTATCCCCTTCTCCTCCTCCAACTTCTTCAACTTTGCCCCTGCCATTCTCATTTCCCATTTTATTCGTGGGCTTCAAACAAGACATAGTAATATTCAAATTTAAAAACTTACAATTGTTACAAGTGTTTTAATTGAGTATAGTTGTTGACCTTGTGGTATCCAAGTGTGTCAGATACAATCACGTCATTTTCTACTGCTGAAAGCAATGTTGATTCCCACCACAACAAACACTTGTTTGGCAAAAGATTTATTTGCTTTCTCCACTCCACTCCATCTTCATTCCACTCGCAACTCTTGCTGCTCCTAATTCCATTTCTAGTGAAGATATTGTTTTGTCTAATGACCTGCATCACTCATGCCCCTTTATATTCTTCAAATGAATCTTAAAACTATCAATTACAATACCACTTATTCCAATAGATGCAGCTAATTTAAATTTCTCATACATTTATATATATCTTAGATGATAACACATCAAAATTCAATCTAGCACTATAAGATGGGTTTTATAAGTTTATGATTTGAAAATAAATTTGTTTTTGAGTTTATCTGAAATAATTATAGATGACAAAACAAATAAAAGATAAAAGCATGTTAGCCATAATATCATTATTGGTAACAATGTTCCAAATGCAAAGAATTATTTTTTTGAGCTTCTAGCAATGATCAAGCAACTTACCAAATGGCTTAATGAGTCTTGGAAACTTCTCCCATTATATCCTTGCTTTCGCCAGTTTCAAGTTTCTGGTTATATGCACACAATCCTGACTTTGCATCATAAAGCATTCACATTCTAACAATTTTCATGTTCTTTCATTACATTTTGATCCAAACAAAAAATTCTAAACTTTCACTTATTCAAATGACTAATCTGAAAATGGGTACTATTAAAGAATCTAATATAAATTCAAATAATGTATCTAGATTCTAAACAAATCAAAATATAAAATCTGTGATTTAAACTTATCTCATCACTTACACATAATAACAATACCCACCTTGTCATGTGGACAGTCTTGGGGGAGAGGTTGCAACATTGTATTTGGATCCAATTGATCACTCTTTCTCTCTCTCCCTCTCTCCCTATTCAATCTAATGAACCAACTGGATCTATTCTACATTTTAATGTCTCAAGTATTGCCTCATGTTCTGACTCACAAACTTTTCAAAGAATCTTATTATGTGGTTTTTCACCATATTTTATCAAGTGGACATTTGATGTGACAACAAGGTTTGAATAATGATGAAGAATCTTCCTCCCTATTTGCCAATCCTCAAATAACCACAAGTTAGGATTCTTCATAGAATATCGTCTAAGCCATGTGCCAGTTACAACCACATCATCGATATGGTACTCTAAACCTTCACCATCTATAACCAAGTGATCCAATTTTTGTTTGGCCTGGATACAATGACACAAATAATAATCTATCCCTTCTTCATTGTCTTCAAGTGCAATAACAAAAACATGGCCTGTAGTGACAAATGTACAAATGTGGTCATTAATTCAACAAAAGCTTAGGTAAAAATTATAAAGTTACATATTGAAATTACAAAGATATATAAATATATATTACCAGGTTGCACTAGATCAGACAAGCGGTCAAAGTCAATGGACAACTCCATCTCTACCATTTCCAGTGCTTGTGGGGGATGATAGGTGTCAATTGGGTCCAAAACCCATTTATCCCAGTTTTCCACCCATTCAGTTGACTCACACAATCATCCCAATTTTCTTTTGCACATGATGGACAATAGCATGCCATTTTTCGTGTGTGGATACTCCATGAACCTCCATCAGAGCTTCTAAAAGAGTGCAACTCACTTGATCTTGTTAGTGTGCAACAATCCTTATATGGTGCAATGTTAGTATTATCTATCAACCAAAAAAATCTATGAATTGTAGACTCACCTTTCTTACCTAGCCCCATTGTAGTGTTACACCACTGGATGATGGATTTTGTATCTGTAAATATTGCTCCATCTTTGAACTTTAGTTCTTCACTAGCTAAAGCTCTTTTGATGCATGCACCTACACCATCATGCTCTCTCTTTCCATGACCAATCTCTGTGAAATTCCACATATATTGAATTCTACACAACTTGTGCATCCTGCTCAACCAATAGAACATCTGTGCATTCTTGAATTGAGATGTGCAATTGTCTGACCAAATAATTTGCTAACAATATGTTATGCCCCTATTAGCCAAATCTCCATAAAATAGTTTAAAACAACTATGTACAAACTCTGTAGAATGTGATTGATCATCGCTGATGTAAAAATGGTACTCCCTCAAAATCTTCCTATCATCCTCTATACTTGTAGGTGAATGCATGACTGTTATGTGAACAAATATGAAAACCTATTGAGAAGTATAATACTTTGCTTGCACCTCCTTTTTTGGTTGTAGTTTGTAGTTCTTTGTGAAGTCTACAAACAAAACAATGGTATCCAATAAAAACATATCCTTGCACAACTTGAATGGCAAATCTAGCCATCAACTTCTATGTGTATGCCTTGCATACTCATAAATAATCTTTTCATGAAAAATCTTCATGAACTCATACACTGGAATCTTTTCAATAACTAAATCACATCTTTTACCCTGTTTCCCATCTTTTAGAGCATATGTCATTGTCTTAAATTTTTTGTAATCTACTATTTCATTTCCAATTGCATGTGTACTATCCATATGTTCACATGTGTACTAAGCATGTACCATCCAAGCATGATGTCTTGTAAAATTGTTGACCGTCCCCTATTTCACATAAGATATTGGATATGAATTCTCTTGAAGATCTTGGTGGCGCATTCATGTCACCATCTTGCAAAAAAAACTTAGAATGCAAAAACACACATATATGCCTAAAAAAATCATTTTGCAAAAAAATTTGTTTGAGTTGAGTTCAAAAAATGTTTTGCATGTGGGTCACGATTTTGGCTACCAATCCTCCTTACAACATCTCTTTGATTACGGGAAACAAGTGTGTTATTTTTTCAAAAATCTTCGATCAATGATTTCAAAGCTTCACTAATTTCTTTATCCTTTCATGGTAGTCTACCACTAAATGTCCATAACTCATTTTTTGTTGGATCTTCCAATCTCTCACGCCTTAGCATGGATCTCCTTAGAGTACCTCTACCAATTTTCAATGTTTTTCTTGTCTTTATCATGAGTCAAGCTTTCTTCATTTGGGTACTTACTATTGTTGATGTAAGTACTTGTCTTGTGATATTACTATCTTTGGTGTGTGATTTAGAAACCACTTTGTCATAAGCACTCATTAGATTCTTTATAATGCTTTTTTCATTTGAATCGTCCATCGTTCTTAGCCTAAGAATCTTCATGATAGGCCTAAGTTTCAAATTCCTTATCATTTCAAAAAATAATTGGAATTGACTTGTAATATTTAATTTTTCAAAGAATAATATCCACATACGACTAACTTTTCTTTGACAAGTATGCTTGGTAATCTTGTCAGGCATTGATTTCAAAATGTTAGTATCAATATCAATCAAATATTTTGGTCTTCTAAAATGAATTCTAGGTGTTATAATCTCTTCCATTCCCTCAACATTTTGAACATCAACATAAGGTTGAGTGTTTTACGTACCTTAAATCGAAGATGATGTGCCTTGGCAATAAGATGCAAAAGATGGAATATCACCTACTTGATATGTTGATGTTGTGCCTCCAACATGACATGATGGAGTGTGTACATCGTCGAATCTACGAATTAGCATCTCTTCAACATGAGAGGATGATATGACTCCAACATTGGAAGATGGTGTAGCTTCACAATTCAATTGTCTTCTTGAGCATAACAGTCTCATTTGTTCTCTTTGTCTTTCCAATTCTTCCTCTTTGTTTCTTTGTATCGGTGGTTCTTGTTCCTCTTCGAAAGTCAATTCTTCACTATTGCTTTGCAATTTTCTTTATTCACATAGTAGTTTCATTTTATTTCTTTTAATTGCCAAATTTGCCTCTCTCTCTTCCTTTGTTTGAGTTTTTGGTTTCTTCCTTGGCATGATGATGATTTATATATGTCAAATTATTCAAACATCTGAATTACTTACAATTTGTAAATTACAAATCATTCAAATGCATATAAAAATTACAATTATTTCAATGAATACACAATATATATTAAACAACTTGCCAAATTTCTAACCATTTCCAAATAACAATTCATTCAAACATACAAATTTCAATGAATTCATTATATATTAAACAACATGTCAAATTATAATCAAATTTGTCTCTATATATCAACAAACAATATTTAAAAAGGACTGCAAGTTAACCTTTTCTATAGAAGGAATATTCAAAAAGCCTTCAAATAGTATATCCAATGATTGAATTTGGTGTTTGCTAGCTTCAAAAAGTCTTCAAATAGTGTTTGCTAACTTCCAATAGCTTGAAATCCATGTTTTCTGTCGGAGCAATAGAATGCACAACAGGCAAAAAGCAGAATATGGATCAAAAGGGACCCAAACCCTCTTTATGACTATTTTTTGGTAATTTCACATAGTGTGTATGCACTATAGCATGTATGCACTATAGTGCATACACACTATGTGAAAATAAATCTCTCCCTATCCTACCATCCCCCATCCCCTACTCTCTCACTCTTTATCCTCTCCCATCCCTTACTCTCTCTCACTCTCTCTTCTCTCCCATCCCCTTCTCTCTCTCTCTTTCTCTCTCTCCTCTCCCATCCCCTACTCTCTCTTTCTCTCCCTCTCCCACCACCTACTCTCTCTCACCCTCTCTCCTCTCCCATCCATTACTCTCTCTATCTCACACACTGCCATCCCCCCCTCTCTCTGTCCCACTACCTACTCTCTCTCTCTCTCTCTCTCTCTCTCTCTCTCTCTCTCTCTCTCCCTCTCCCTCTCCCACCACCTACTCTCTCTCTCTCCCATCTCCAACTCTCTCATCCTCTCTCCCCTCCCATCCCCTACTCTCTCTCACACTCTCACACACACTCTCTCTCTCGCTCTCCCTCTCCCACCACCTACTCTCTCTCTCTCCCATCCCCTACTCTCTCTGCCACCCCTACTCTCTCTCACACTTTCACACTCTCTCCCATCCTCTATCTCTCTTACACACACTCCCATCCCCCTTCTCTCTCTCCCTCTTCCACCTCTCTCTCTCTCTCTCCTCCATCCCCTACTCTCTCTTTCACACACCCACACACTCCCATCCCCCCCTCTCTCTCTCTCCTCTCCTATCCCCTACTCTCTAGATCTCTCACACACACTCCCATCCACCCTCTCTCTCCCTCTCCCACTCTCTCTCCCACCGCCTACTATATCTTTCTCTCTCACTCTCTCCCTCTCTACTCTCTCTCTCCCATCCCCTACTCTCACTCTCTCTCTACCACCCCTACTCTCTCTCTCACATTCTCACTCTCTCTCTCATCCCCTTATCTTTCTCTTACACACACTCCCATCCCCCCCCCTCTCTCTCCCTCTCCCACTCCCTCTCCCACCACCTACTCTCTCTCTCTCTCTCTCTCTCTCCCCTCTCCCATTCCCTACTCTCTCTCTATCACACACACACACACACCCATCCCCCCCTCTCTCTCCTCTCCCATCCCCTACTCTATCTCTCACTCACTCTCCCTCTCCCACTCCCTATCCCATCGCCTACTCTCTCTCACTCTCACTCTCTCCCTCTCTACTCTCTCTCTGCCACCCCCTACTCTCTCTCACATTTTCACACTCTTTCCCATCCCCTACTCTCTCTTACACACATTTCCATCCCCCTCTCTCTCTCCCTCTCTCACTACCTACTCTCTCTCAGGCTACTCTCTCTCCCCCCTCTCCCATCCCCTACTCTCTCTCTTTCACACACACACTCCCATCCCCCTCTCTCTTCTCTCCCATCTCCTACTCTCTCTCTCTCTCTCCTCTCCCATCCCCTAATCTCTCTCTAACTCACACACTCTCATCCTCCTCTCTCTCTCTCTCTCACTACCTACTCTCTCTCCCATCCCCCATTCTCTCTGCCACCCCCTACTCTCTCTCTCTCACACTTTCACACTCTCCCATTACCTACTCTCACTCTCTCTGCCACCCCCTACTCTCTCTCTCTCTTTCTCTCTCTCTTGCTCTCTCTCTCCCCCTCTCCCACTCCCTCTCCGACCACCTACTCTCTCTTTCCCCTCTCCCATACCCTACTCTCTCTCACACACACATGCACTCACATCCTCCTCTCTCTCTCGCTCTCCCTCTCCCACTCTGTCTCCCACCACCTACTCTCTCTCTCTCACTTCCTCTCTCCCCTTTCCCATCCCCTACTTTCTCTACCACCCCTACTCTCTCTCACACTCTCTCCCATGCCCTACTCTCTCTCTCTCTCACACACACTCCCATCCTCCTCTCTCACTCCCTCTCCCACTGCCCACTCTCTCTCTATCATCCCCTACTCTCAATATCTCTCTCCCATCTTGTACTCTCTGTACCACCCCTACTCTCTCTCTCTATCTCTCCCATCCCTTACTCTCAATCTCTCTCTCCCATCTCATACTCTCTTTTCCACCCCTACTCTCTCACACACTTCCTCTCTCTCCCATCCTGTACTCTCTCTGCCATCCCTACTCTCTCTTACATCCTCTATCTCCCATCCCCTACTCTCTCTCTCTCTCTCTCTCACACACACACACACACACACACACACACACACACACACACACACACACACATACATCCCCACCTCTCTCTCACTCTCCCTCTCTTCTTCCCTCTTTATGCACTATTTAGGTCTCAATAGTGTGTGCATGCACTATTAAGACTCAAATTTAAAAAGCTCTAAATAGTGTGTGCATGCTATAGAGTGCACACGCTATTCAAACCTTTGCATCCTACCAATCCTAAGGCTTGGTTTTTCCTTAGGGATCCACCCAAAGATTTGGAGTCTATAAACTAGTTTGAGATGTGTTTTCCTGCAAACATACAAAAAATTATTGATTTTTCTTGTGTGCTCTCTTTCAAGATTCCTTGTGGTTGAGCATCAATAAGATCAGATTACATGACATTGTAGGTCTTTGTGTTAGCTACAACTATATAATTTAATTTTTATTTGAACTATTTCAAGCCTTTCATCTATAACTTCTTTTGAATGTATATCCATTTTTTGTCAAAAGCCAACATGTACTAATTGGGCTATAGATTTTAGCTCGTTCATCAAATTTTGTAACAACTTAATTTTTTAGAAACTAGACTCTATTCTACAATATTTTAAAAAAAAGTTTTGATTTTAGATTAGTTTTCAATCATTTCTAGGGGGAGCACATAGATATTTCATATTTTTGAGATGTGTCTAGTTAAAAATTCATTAAAAAAAAATACAAATTATAAAATTACCCAAAAAATTTGGGATAAACTACATAGTGTTAAGTAACTTTTGACTAGAGCGATTAAAGAATTAGAAAAAAAAAAGTTTAAATTTTAGGGGGTACACACTTTGTAATGTGTTATGTTTTTTTGGAATAAATAGTACCAATTTCTATGGCCCCCTTTTTTGAGGACCTAAAACTAAACCATTTTGAAAAAACATTAGTAGTTTAGAAACTAGATTCAAAAGACTACTACTTTTGTTTTTGTCATATCTTAAAATTTTGAGTGTAACTATCTTCAAATTCTTATTTAAGTTCAGAAATTGTTGATTTCAGAAAAAATGTGTCCACTTATACCCCCCTTTTGGCACCACAACTTGGTGCACTTACCCAAGGTATGATTAACCGTCTTCACTTCATCATCATAAAAAAACTTAAGAAATTTATGAATAGGTGAAGCAACAACATGCATGGCATTTAAGCATGGTAAACCAAGCTTAACTTGAAATTGATCAGAAGTAAGAACAACAAAAAGGTGGTGTTCACAATCTTTCCACAAAGTTGAATCGGTAAATTGATAGAACCAAATGATGGATAAAGAACACCATTACAAGTTTGAATCAATACATTCAATTTATCATAAAAATCACATTGCAAACTTTTCATAAAAAGGTTTTCTTCTATAATAACATTGACTAAGGAGGTAGGATCAACAAGACAACCATGAGTAGGTATCTCAGCAATCTTAGCATAAATATAAAAGGGACCATCAAGAGCATTAATAGTCTTAGAATCATCAAAGGTAATAAAAAGTTATTGAGATCATTTCTTCTTAAGTTGTTGTCGAGGTTTAGATTGAGGCTTCAATTTATACTTAGGTTTATGTTGAGGTAGAGCTGAAACTTGAGATTGAGGTGGAGATACAGATTGAATCACATGCTCCACTTGATTAACCACATGATTAGGATCATCCATCTTTGAATGATACACAATATCCATAGAAGATGGCTGAGCAATAGTATTAGTATCATGTGTAGGTAAAGGATTTATATAGATTTGCAAATTTTGATTAGGAGGAGAAAAAAATTTATTCCCACTACCATCAAAATTATCAACAGATAAATCATTAGAATCAATTAGGTCCTAAACTTTATGTTTTAAAGAATAACATTTCTCAATATCATGACCATTCTTGTGATGAATTGATAAAAAGATTTCGGATCAAAATATTTAGCCACCATTTTAGTAGGTAAAAGAGAACAAATCAAAGGTAAAGTAATCATATTAGCAATTAACAACCTATTCATAACATAATGTAAAGATTTAGAGAGAGGAGTAAACATACAATTCAATCAAAAAGTAGTGGATGCAGAAGTAGCATTGTGAGATGAAACAACAACTTGATCAACAACTGCATTTTCTTGTTTATTTATCTTGACATAGTTGTTAAATTTTTTAAATTTATTTGAATTAGAGAAACATCACCTTTATCAATAGGAATAGGAGCCATTGGAGTCGTGCTCTCAAATTGACTCACTTGTAATTGATAATGATGAAGCGTTGCACAAAGTTGTTGAAAATAAGTAAATTCAGTAAGCAAAATCTTATCTCTAAAATCTTTTTACAAAATTGAAATAAACATACATTGAATATCAATATAAAGAATATGATAGGAAATCTAAGCATGCAAATGCTTAAATCTACCAATAAATTTAGTCAACTTTTATTTAGAGTTTTGTTTACAATGCATCAAATTACTCAAAAGCACTTGCCGACCAATGTTGTTTTGAAATTGTTGAATAAAAGCATTAGCAAGTTGAGGAAATGAATAAATAGAATGAGTCAAAGAACAAAACTAATGTAAGGCCTTCTCACAAAAATTTTGAGCAAACAACTTTGCTAAAATCGTATGATCATAAGCATAATCACTATGAAGGACTTGAAATGTTTTAACATGATGAACAAGGTCTCCCTTACCATTATAATTCTCAAGATGAGGCATATCGGCTTGCTGAGGAATAGGGGTACGAATAATATCTTGGAAGACAAAGGAAGGAGTGTAAGTAGGAACACTAGGAAGAGGAAGAGAACAAGGTTTGACACTAGTGATAGGAGGAAACAACCCTAAATCTTGAGCTTCTTGAGCTAAAGTTTTAACATTGGAATGCACAAGGTGAGCAATACCGCACAAGAGATTAACACCTTGGTCATTATCACAAAGAAATTTCTTAAGAGCTTGTATAGCTTGAATAGAATCTTGACTGTGGTTTTCTTGAAGAAGCCGATTGCCCATTTTATCAAGTTCATTAAAAAAAATTTGAACTTGTTCAAAAGGAATTCTTAAAGCATCATCCTCATTATGAGATGAATGAGAAGAGTTTTTCTCCATAACAGGATTAGAATCAAGAAGAATCAAAGTTTCATCTGGAATCCTTGGGAAATGAGAAGAAAACTTAGGCTCAAAGGTACCCACAAGTCTACGACTGCGTCTAATCCTAACATTAGAAGTAGGACTAGAGGTAATAAAGCTCATAAACCAATGCAAAGAAAATGAACTAAACTACAATAATATTTTTGCATTTTGAAAGATATTCTGCAATCATTTTGTATTTTAGAATTTAAAATGCAAGAGCATAAACTAAATCTAATCTTAATGCAAGAAAAGACCTAATGAAATGAAAGGAAATATAACACCACAAAGCACAATAGGGCATCTAATTCCATAAAAGAAAAGAGGTTAAGCATGTCGGGTTCACCAGAATGAATAGAAAGAAAATGGAAACCCTCTTCACAACCCTAATTTTCAAAAGGAATGATCTAAATTGATTAAACACAAGAAGTTGTTCAATGCAGAAATGGATCAAGTGATGAAAAATAGGGAGAAAGGAAGGGGGGGTGGGTTATGTGTGATCTTTCTATTATGGGAGAGTACGTACTTAAATCCTAAAATAGATAAAAGACAAATACTAACCTTGAATCTGGAAAATGCTATTTTCTGATGTCTGCATGAAGTTTTTGAAAAATCTGCAACCTGTTATGAACTGGAAATGTCGAGATGGAGAAAACCCAAAAATATTGTCTTTTTGAAGGGAGGTCGACCTTGACCCTCTTGGTGGAGTACAATCTTACCCCAGGGCACAATCGTACCTTGAAAAGTCAACATTGACCTGCACTGCTCTAACGAAATTTATGTTCACGTATCTTGCAACTTTGATGAAAAGGGTATCTAAATCTGTTCTTTGATTCCTCGTTCCACACCTGTATCTACAAGAAAAATGGTTTTGTTTGTTGGATGGGGGGTTTGCCTCAGTCAAACCAAAGTTTGGAATTAACCTTGAAATATAATTGAAACAATATATATGCATAAACAAAGTAAATCAGACTATTAACCTTGCTTATGTGTAAATCCTTATGGAGGATTCAAATCTTTGAATTCACAACTACGGATGCTCCAAATGTATGTAGGATGTCTCAAATCAATGTCATTAGATCTTCAAAACCAATCTTGAATGTATGTTTGCATAGAAGAATACTTGGATGAATGTGGACAAAATCTTCAACAAGAGGGCTCCATAGAGATTAAATCCTTCAATGCCTAACAATGGGTCTCCTTGATAAATTGGATGCTTAAACAATTAATTGCTTGATAGAACTTCACTTCATGGAATAATGGATGTAGATAGGTAATAGTTCTCTTGATATCACAATGCATCTTCTTTCTTACAAAAAAATGAGAGGAGGAGGCTTCCTTATATAGAGATCTAGGGCACTAACTCCTAGAGAAGGCTGACATAGGAGTATTAAAGCCCATTTAACCTTAACCCTTAGGAATAGACCTAGACTAAATGTAATTTAAGAGTCTAACATTTTAAAAATTAAAACAACCTACCTAGAAGCGAGAAAAGAAACTTTATGAAGCTTGAGATCCCAAAACTTTCAAAAATTAAAAATAGGACCTAGGGTCAAGGAGGAGGTCGACCCTTCCCTAGGTCAAGGTCGAGGTTGTCCTTAACCTAGGTCAAGGTCAAGGTTGTTCTTGACCTAGGTCAGGGTCAAGGTTGACCTTGAACTAGAAGGTTGTCCTTGAACAAGAGGCCAAAGTCCTCAGTTTCATAGAGAAGTTTAACAGAAATAGAGTAGAAAATAGAGAGAGAAAAGCATAATAGGGGGGAAGCTACTAGATCTATGCAAAGACCCATTCAAGGTGCTTGACATGACCCTAGACCACTTACTCAGAAGGCTAAATGCTCTTAACATGGAAGTGCTTCCATTTTAAGATAATACACTAAATGAGACCAAATATTCTACAAGGATTAACTTGGAGCAAAAATTAGAAAGTTTATCTTTTGGACACATTCTTTTGGATTTGTTTTTATGCACTAGTACTAAACATGAGAAGTTTCTAATAGGTTGTAAATATATTGAATGCAGATGATTTACATCTATAATTACATTTTGCATGAAAATTCTATAAATATAATGTGTGGTTGAAGAGATGTGAGAGAGAGATGATGAGTTTATTACACATGGTTATGCTATTATATTTTCTCTAGGATGGAGCAAGATGTAAATGTCCATGTGAAGGCTCAAAAATGTATTGTAACTTGTTGGTGAATAATACATTAGCTCAATATTTTGGAGTGTGAATTTTTTTTCCTAGAATAGTTTTCCCCATGTTTATATGTAGTTTCTATCATGCCTCATTATTTTAGTTTTATGACTCTAGAATATCATATCTATATGTTGTAATGCTTCTAAATTTGTTAGATTTATAAATTGAAATCACTTTCCTTTAAGGTTTAATTGTTTGAAATCAATTGTTTGTTTGCACTTTAGTATGTAGTTGTATTTTCTTAATAGAAGCTATTAAAGAAATCATTGGTTACTAGATGTAAATATTGATCTTTGATAGCTTTCTGGTATTCTATCATTTCACCTCAATTGGTATCAAAGCCTAGGTTTGTAAATTGCATGTTGCTAGCATGTGAGGATTCACAATGTTTCTTGTTATGGGTATTTATTTTGTTAGAACTTCTTAGCTTGCAGAGCTTGGAGGAATTTTTTCTAAAAGGATTTTTCTAACAATTAATCTTTTGATAAGTGGAAATCTTATAATTGATTTAGTTTTTCAGGAGATGATAGACATTTTTTGAAAGATGGTGAAGCTAGAGAAAATAGAATTGGCCATGTTGAAATGGCATTGATCTGGAGCTCTTCATTGACAACAACATAATTCCTAATGCATGGGTATTACAAGGTGTCTATTTTATTACCTAGAATGCATAGAGACTATGGATTTTATAATTAGATGACGTGGAAGATTTAGGATAGCCTATCTCTCTCATATGCATGTGATAGTAGTGGTTGTGGAGTTGGTCTATAGGTGGGCTTGGAGTTCCTATACCATATTTTCCTCTTGAATAATTTCACTTGCATGGTTTGGATTCTTTTTTGTTGGATCTAAGAGGTCTATATATTTTTATTTAAAATCTATGGTAATTCTCAGCTATGATAATCTATTATTATGGGTTCAATTGTTTGTGTTTTCAAACTTTTGAATCTTCTAGATGATAAGTGGGTGTGGATGTGCATGGATTTTCTTGAACATGGTGATTTTGTAGGTTTCACATGCTCTAGTAAAAACTTGTGGTTTTTGTGGATCTACTAAAGAGTTATTTTCTAGACTTTGGTGCCTTTAGGGTGTTACTAGATCATATAGTTGTAGTTCTACATTCATGCATTCTTTGTGCATGGAGAGAGGTGTGATTCTTTCTCTACATGGGGATGTTGGTACATGATCAGTTACTCAAAATTATATTTTTATTCTTTTTGAATTCATATACTATGGTGCTTGATGTGGACATAATTGGAAAATTAAATATGTGCTTGATTTGGTCTTTAAGTCAAGTTGTCTACATGATTGTTCTCTTTGAGATCTCATTTTTACATGTCACTAATGTAATAATAGGTTTTCATGTTGCAATGATTAGATTTACAAGTTGTGTATTTAGTTGGCTAGGTCACCCATTCAATTGTCGTGGGATTATTTGGAAGTGGACTATTGATATCCACTAGATTTGATTCAGTTTTGATACAAACTTGTTAGCTTTCTTTTTCTACGCTCACTTGTGAATTGGTATGGTTGATTTGGGATGAGAGGATGGATAAGAAGTGAGTACTTGGATAGTCATTTATGGTGTCTTATAGCATGATGAATTTCCTTAGTTTTGAAAATCTTGGTTTCACTCGGTGTGATGTGTAGGCCTAGATGATTGTCAAATTTGGTTGATTGTGTGTCATATGCTTGGATAGCTCGATATCATGATTTAGTGGGAGCTTTAGCATTGAATATATATTCATCACATGGTGACTGATGATATTATGTGGTGTTGCAATTGTTGGAGGATGCTTGAGATCCTAATATTGCAAAAGGGTTTTTCACATTTTTTGGTTCACTAGTTGTAGATGGTATCTTCATTTGACTAGAGATATTTACATTTGTATGATTCAAAGGTTCATTGGTAGAGGTTTGGTTTATTATTTAATTTGATATGTTATCATGGTGGCTTTTATGTCATGGTTTTCTCTTGATTACCAATTCAGAGTTGTGGTTTTTTCCAATTATTTAATATGATCATTTGGAGCATGTTATCTCTTTGGAGGATATGATTTACCATGTTACCATGTTTATGTTCCTAATTCCATGGTTGGGTCCTTGATATTGATTTTGGTCTATTTTCTTGGTATTGGGTACTTTTTTATATATTTCTATTAGGACTTAACTATGTGATTTTTACATCAAACTCATTGACCCATGTTTCATGAGTATTGATTCCCATGAATTCATCTCTCATGAGAATAATGGAACACTTAGAACTCATTGGATCTAGGTGATGCTCACTAAGGTAAAGCACAAGGACTTCCCGAGAGATCACCCTTCCCAGTACTTCTCCAACTTGAGTGCACTTAACTACAAAGTTTCCTCCATGGTCAAAACCACTTTTCTTGTGACCCCATTTACAAAACCTTTACCAAGTTCATTAGAAAGCCCCTTAACCTCATCAATTGATAAGTAGGAGATGTATATGAGCAATGTTAGTATGCTAATAGAAACCAAATTTAAATAAAGCTTCTAGAAACTAAACAAAATTCATAAACTTCAAGATAGACTAAGATGAGCTCTCAATTGAGAATATGAGCCATTAATGGGCTCTCTCAATGAGAAGCTCTCTTGTTGAGTAGCTTTGTCTAAATGGATAGGATGTATGCTCAAGCTTATGCTTCAAAAAGGGCTTCAAATGGAGTTGTAATTTGGGTGTGAGTGTATGGTTTTGATGTAAAATGGCTTCTTAAAATGGCATTATGACTTTACTTCATGGATTGTGTTCTTTTGCAAAGGGGAAGGATCCAATTTATAGGCAAGAGGCTTGAGGGATTGAAGGCTAGGATGCAAGGATGGGAAAAAGCTTATGGAGGACTCAGATTGCATGAGAGGAGAGCACATGGATTGTGCTTCCTTATAGCCAATCAAGGAGTGACACATGTCACATGGTGAGAGGATGGAGGAAAGGGGAAGGATGAGTCAACAAAGGAGGCTCAAGGGATAAAATCTTCATAAAGACCCTTCATAAGTGCTTTGTAAGAACATTTATGACTTTGTGGGCTTTATAAAGTTTTGTGGTTGAAGATATTTGTGAGAGATACCATGAAATTCAAATTTGAGGGTTTAGGGAGGTTTTAAGCTTGCTTAGGGTTGTAAAAATGATTAGAGGAAGGGTTAGAGATGGCTTAGGACTAGGCAAGTGGATGGCAAGTGGATTGCAATTAATGAGGGTGGGTGAAGGAGGAGATATTTGTTAACTTTGGCTTGAGTTAGCAAGTCTTAACCCATGTTTAGGGAATGTGACAAGGTTAGGAGGGGATTAGGATTAGGTTTAAAGACATCTTCTAGAAGAGTCTAGACTTTGGATGAGGATAAAGACTTTCTAGAATAGTCTAGAATTTCCTAGGATGAGGATGAAGACTTTCTAGAAGAGTCTAGAACTTCTTAGGATGAGGATAAATTAGATTTTTAGGAAATAAATAAAGTTTTATTTATTTCAAGGGTTTGGGTTGAGGAGATATTTATTAAAACTTTTTTTAATAAACATGAGGATTAATATTTAATCTTAATTAAATATTTTGAGTTGGGATTAGGGGTAGGAAATGATGGGATTAGCCTTTAATCAAAATTAAAGAAGGATTAGAAGATTTTGGAAGAGGTTAGTGGTCTTAAGGAATTTGGCCAAGTTTTGGGCAAAAAATAATTTTTTTATTATTTTAGGATTTTTGGTCAATTTATTAATTAAATAATTAATAAATAAGGAAATAATGTTTAAATAAGATTTAAACATTTATGGGAGGGATTCCTTAATTAAATATTTTTAATTAAGACAAAGAGATTTAATGGCATAAAAATTAATTAATTAATTAATTAAATAATTAATTAATAAATGATGATGTCATCAGGACTTTTTCAGAAAATAAAAATACTTTATTTTTTAAAGGTTTTTAGGTGTCTACATTTTGCCCCTCTTTGATGTGATGCCGCAAGTGGCATGGCATCAAAGATAAAAAAATAAGATGCCCAAGGCTAGAGCAGAAGAGGAGAGGATGGACTGTGAGATGCCCCCTCAAGAAGGTAGCAGGGAGAGAAAGCAAGGCTCGATGACTTCTTGAAAAGTACAAGAATCTCGGATGAGCAAGGAAACTCAGATTAGCAAAGAGAAGGGGCTAAATTAGCTCAAACTCTCACTATGGGAGAATGATAAAGGGAGAATCAGAGGCACAAGAGGAAGCAAGCTTAAGATCTCAGGGATTGCAGAGGATGAAGGAGCGGAGCGCTATAAAAGGAATCCAGGATGGGGAGATGGATGAGGGGATTAAAAAGCTAATGCAACAGGATTTCAAAGAGTCAGATTGGCAAAAGATGGGTTTCGGAGATCCCTAGGACTAGGAGTGTGGATCTCGAAAGATCAGGCTTGGTGGATTGATTGGATTGGTGGATCCCTAAGACTAGGATTGTGGATCCCTAAAGCTAAAAGTGTAGATTGATTCAAAGAGATACTGATGCATAAGCTGGGGTAGGAGATACGGATGTTGGATATGGATGGGGGATAATGGAGATGAAGGGAAACCATTGAAGCTTTTTGAGCAGGGGGATACTTCAAAGAGAAGTACCACCATGTAGTTGAGCACTAGATTTGCTATAGGACTGTTGGTTAATTGCCAAGGTTACCAAGAACATCAAGGCCTTTTCACCAACTGTCCAGAGGACTAACGGACTGACTCAAAATAAACACGCAAGGATTGCCCCAGTATCACACATGAATCCCAGAGGAAGCAGTGTGGAAACGACACTGGGTAACCCACAAGCAAAAAAGAAAACAAGAAAAAGACATGATCAAGACCTTACGCTCTGATTGCCCCATTCACAGTATACCATGATATGGAAGATCGTGGAAACCTTGAGGAGGGAACAAGGAGATTGCTTGGAAAAGATATTTCAAGACCCAATAGGGAAGAGTCCAAATCAAAAGAAAGAAAAAATCCAAAAGAGAACCGTTTGCCAATGAGATGGGTAGGACGAGGTACTAACGGACCAAGATCAGACATGAGGAAAGCTATATCCTGCAAGGACCTATCGGAGAGCACCTAATCTGGTGGATTTGGATGAGTGATGCGTCTAGCAAGCTGAACTAAGAAAGATAACACTTTGGTGACAAGAAATCTAGCTAAACGATGCATTGGAATAGCTAACCAAGATGTGCAATGGGTGCAAGATGCTGATCAAGGACGAACTGACACGAACGCTGGATAGATGCAATGGTACTAAGCTAAAGAGGATGTACAAGCTGATAGACCAAGATATTTACAAGTGAGCTAATCAAGATATGGTACAAGCTAACGAACCAAGATAGTTACAAGCAGGCAAAAGCTCAGGATGATAGGATAGCGGGATGGTTCGATGTTGTGCAAGATGCGAAAGCTAAGGGTGGGGTGATAGCGAAAGATATGGATTTGGTAGGATGCATCCAATGATGATGAGAGATTTTGTGACCAAGGATAGCTAGAGGAGTAGGATGAGATGGTTGGATAGGATGGTAGATAGCTAGGATTATGATGGATATAAAGAGATGGCATTGGGTTTACATGAGGATAGCCTAGAGCTAGATACCAATGACAAGGGAGGATGGAAAAGACAAGATCTCCAAGGAATATAGTGCCCCCAATCAGAAGATAACATGCGAAAGGAGGTCTTATGATGGATGTGATAGGATTGAAGCTAGGATGGAAAAAGCTGAAGGGGCTAGGGAGATGGATGATAGCTGAGATGATTGGCTGAAGCTGCATAAGATTAGTAGATGGTGTGAGATGGAAGATGGAGGATGGAGGATAGGTGGATAGATTGGAAGATGGAGTTGGATGTCAAGAGATGACCAAAAGCATTAGGGTGATAGGCTAAGCTGGGGATGGCGGGATTACGCATGATGCTTGTTTACCAAGTTTTCATCATGGTACTTGTCCAAGGCGCTTGAATTGCCAAGTTTTCACTAGTGGAAACTTTATTTTTCTTTTCTTTTTTTACTTTTTGACTTTGGACTTAGCTGGAATGATTTTGGCTTTCTTCAGCTATTTTGGCTTTTTTGGGATTTTTCACTGGCTGTTGGAATGTTCAATTTTGTTGCTAGCTGTTGGTACATCGGATGTGTGATTTATGCAATAGATTGGATTAGATGGGATTGATGGTAATAGATGGAGGAATGAAAAGGTTGGAAAGGAGCATGAGATGGGGATGCGTGCAGGATCAACATTGGCACATGTTGGGATAGGTGTGAAAAGAGCAGATGGGGAATAGATGGTAGACGAGGGCTTGATGGAGGATTTGTGGAAGCGCGCTTGGGGATATAGGCACCCAAGATGGAGTTAGGAGATGGGGGACACGAGTCACTAGATGGGGGATTAGCAATGGTGGATGCCATTATGCATTGGGTTTCAACTTTTTTCTTTGGGATCCACATGGTTTTGGATTTTCTTTTCATAGGCTTTTGCATTGTTTTGCATTCTTTGATTGGATTTTTCTTTTTTGGAGTATGTTTTTTAGAATAGACATATGATTGCCTAGGATGTGGATTTTTAGCTTTGTGCATTTTGAAGTTGGCATTCACATTGCTGTGGTAAGCTTTGGGAAGATGGTTAGGAGAAGCTTTGTGAGATGGAGAGGATATGGGAGAGTGTGTAGGGGGATGATGATGGATGATGTGCATCGATATGTGCCTTTTCTGATCTTGCATAGGAATGGAGGGAATAAGATTTGAATGATGGTTGATAGGAGGATGGAGGATGGTAGATGTTGGGACATAGGGACCCAAAATGGATTTAGCGGATGAAGGGGGGATATGGTAGGTTGTTTTAGGTTGCAAATATGGTGGAGGGGGGATGACATAAGATTTCTTGAAGGAGTGATGGGAGGCTGGCATGGGGGGTTTGGAGATAGGCTTGGTTTGGGGGTGTGCTGTACCAACACCTTTAGATGGTGAGCCTTTGGATACATATCCAAGACCATGAAATCCTAGATTTTTTTGTGTAATAATAGGCTTTCTGATTCCTTGCTCTTGTGGTCCTAAACCTTGACCTTGATAATGCCATCGATTGAGCATTTGAACAAGTTGAGGAAACTTTTTGCTTGCAGAAAATGGTAGAAGTGATTTATTAGGTGTATTGCAATGGGGAGATACTGTTCTTAATTTTTCTGCTGAGAGAGGGCCACCGTGGATGAATGTGAGTGAACCAAGAGGGTAGATTATAGATAGTGGAATAGCTTGGATAGGTGGTAAGATGGAAGCATGGAGCGGGGGAGATGGAAGGATAGGATCTTGATGTAGCTGGTGGGATGACAAGATATCTTGTAGTGGAAGAGATATGGCTCGAGGTTTTGGAGATGGAGGAGATGGTGACTACACTATGGATGGAAGACATGGTACGATGATATCTTCATTTATGCTTTGGGGGATGTCAACATGCTTTTGGGCAAGATCTTGATAGGATTGGTTTGGAGTGGATGGTGCGATAGGAGGTGAAGGGATGGATTCTTCAAAGGCATCGAATGGATAGATGGGAGATTCAATAGTGGAGATGGGTGAGTAGAAGATGGATGCATAAGGGTCATTATGAGAGATTTGGGAAATGCTTGGAGGCGATGTGGATAGGATTTGGAGGGATTTGACAGGTGGTGGGATTTTGATGCTTGCGGGAAGTGGAAGGATTTTAAGAAATTTGATGGATGGTATGGGGATGATAGCTATGGGAGATGAAGGTGATATTATAGATGGGGAAGCTTCATCACTGACTACTTCACATGGTTGGATTAGATGACATGGCTTATCGACTATTGGAGGCAACTTTTCTTGTATTTCCTCTAGGAGATTCCTTGGAGACTCATGTGTCAAAGGTGGAGGTGGATTGATAGGAATAGCTAATGTGATGGGGGTGGAAGATTGGAAGCTTGGTTGATGGGGTGATGGAGGGGAAGCTGGAATATCAGATGGCATGACTAGATAGTTTGGAATAACTCTTGGATTTTGGGGGATGCTTGGGGGAATGTTTCTAAGGCTTTCAATATACCCGTCATAGTCAACAAGATTTTCATCATCATTGGAATAGGAGGTGGTGAGAGCAAGGACAATGTGACCAAACACATCATGATAGGATTGGTACTTCATGCTTTGATGATGAGTTTAATGGGGATGGGGTCTTGCATATGGATGAACACAGAAGCTCATGGTTGGATTTGGATTAAGCACAAATTTTGGATTGGCTGATGAAATATTTCCTAGGGAGAGTCAAAGCTATATGACAGAACTAAGGAGGATTGGTTGGAGATTTTTGGCTTTCTTGTGGGTGGAAGACTTCAAGGGTATGCTATCAAAAAGTGAGAGTTTTTCTTTCCTATGTGCAGGATTCGTGGTGATTGTGTCAACCTAAGAATAGACTAATGATCCTATGGGCATGACACGAGATTGATCACTTGTGGATCCCAACTTTTAGCTCAAGGTGATGAGGGATAACAGGTGACAAAGCTAGATTACCTTAGACAAAGCTCTGTCAAAAGGATAACTGTGGTGAGGCTAGTGGATTGGTCGGATTGATTGGATAACAAATTCTAGCAGAATGACAACAACTCTCTAAAGGCTTGGGTGTGATTTTGGATTGGGTTTCTAGCTGGCTAGGGGGGGATGATTTGGAGAGACTTTGGATTTTGGATTGTTCTAAAGCAAGGAACTAGATAGATTTGGTTGTAGCGGGGGAGCTTGGATGATTTTCTGATGAGGCAGTGACTACGCTAAGTATGCCTTGAGCTAGGAGATTTTTGCTTTTTTGGGATTTTGACCAAACTTGGAAAACATTCATTCAAAAGCTATGAACAAATAAGCAGACAAAAGTTTTGAGCAAGCATGTCAAACACACCAACATCCTAGGAAGCTTTCTACAAGGATGAAATTTGTTATAGCTAGGGATTCCTCGATATATGCAAGGTATGTGAGGCCCAAATCCGTAGATGAAACCAAAAAGATGTCACACAACCGAGAGGAGCAATAACCCACTTCTCCTCTTTCAATTCTCAAGGGTATAAAGTTCCTTGAGGCTTAGCCCGAGTGACAAAATCTTGATTCCAAGAGAGGTGTCTTTGGATTCACCTCCCAATTTTTATACTCCGCTGGAACGCTGGAGTTGAGGTCGTCCCAAGGGGTGATGAAATCCCCAAGTAGGCCTCCTAAAAAGTGTAAAACAAGACCACATACATGATCTTGGGCTTCAAAAGACACGGATTCATTCCAATTGATGATTTAAATTTTGTAAGCTATGATTGAAGACACTTGTGATTATGGCATACAATGTTCATTCCAATTTGATAGCGTCATTAGCATAATGAAAGTCGAGAGATCGTCAACATAAGAAATGCGAGCGCCATTGAAAATGCGTCAAAACCATGCGATGTTCATTGATTTTTAGGCATTCAGGATTGAGTGTGAGTTTGTTTTAAGCCCAAAACAAAGATGTGTGAAACTCGATTGGCAAGCGTGCGCCTAGAGGCCCTCCACGTCAAGATTTGTCCAATTTTTATGCCCAAATGAAGTGTGAGTGAGATTAATGCGCATTCAAGGAATTTTCTAACTTAGAAAAACCACTAAAGACCCAAGTGAGTAGAGTTTGATCTTTGTGGAGCACTTAACACCCTCTTAGGTAGACCCATCCCCATAGATGGTGCTGAGATTGCAACCAATGGTTAAATTGATGGGTGATTAAAGAGGGTGAGTCCAACTACAAACTTACTCAAAGTGTCTTTATTAGTTTTTATAACTTAGAAGATTTCAAAAATGTGGATTCTTTTTATGCCCCAAAAGATGATTATTTGATCTATGGCATTCAAGATTGGATTTTTTGTTTTAATCATGCATTCATAAAAAAACAAACTTAATTTTAATCCATGGCACTCAAGAGTGATTTTAGCAACATGCATTCAAAGACAAGTGATTAAGCATTCAAGTTTTTTCCTTTGAGCATTCAAGATTGAGATTTTGTGTGTTGTTTTAAGAACTTTGAAGTGCTTTGTTTTAACCTTAGATCATTCAAAATTGTTTTGGACTCAAAAGTGAAAATGACTCTTTGGACTTTGCTTTTCATTCAAGATTTTGTGTTCTAGTTTGCATGTTTTAAGCCCAAAAATGATATTTCTAGATTGTTTTGATGCATGAAAAACCTAAGAAACATTCAAGATTTTGCAACAAGAAATTTGTTTGGAACAAATAACAAAAGTTTTAGGACTCTTAGTTTTCATGAGATTTTTAAAAGAACTTTAAAATATTTTTAAATGAGGTTCATTTTATCCTTGATTGATGCTTTGAGTTTGATTTAGATTTTAGTGTGCACTTAGTGTTGATTTTGAACCTTTTGAAATGGAAACTTGAAGTTCTTTTTAAATTCCCAAAAATGAAGTGTTCCTAAATTTGCATGAATGCATCTAAAACCTTGATGTTGCAAGGATGCAAATGATTAGATTGGTTTAGTTTCACTTGTTAAAAGATTTTTTCTTTTTTGCAATTTTTTAATTTTTTAATGGATTTAAGTATGATTTGGGGGTTCATTTTAAGCACTAAAAAGAAGTGTGTATGATTTTGCTTCCTTAAAAAAAAAATGGCCAAGATCTCCCACAAGAAGAAGAAGAAGAAGTAGATGGAATAAGAAAAATATAGACAAGAAGAGGAAGAAGAATTCCAAGTGCTTTGTCCACCTATAAGCTTGAAAAATCTGCAAATACTATGAGATAGACTATGAGTTATTTTGTCTTCTTCATGCTCATGTGGACCTACAAAACCAATTTATACAATCCTACCAATCACAAAAACAAGCAAAATTAGCCAAAATCAGAAAATGACATACAAAACTTGACTAAAAAAGCTAATGAAGATGACCCATGCGGGGTCCCACCGAGCGTGCCAAAATGTATATGAGCAATGTTAGTATGCTAATAGAAACCAAATTTAAATAAAGCTTCTACAAACTAAAAAAAATTCATAAATTTCAAGATAGACTAAGATGAGCTCTCAATTGAGAATATGAGCCATTAATGGGCTCTCTCAATGAGAAGCTCTCTTGTTGAGTAGCTTTGTCTAAATGGATAGGATTTATGCTCAAGCTTATGCTTCAAAAAGGGCTTCAAATGGAGTTGTAATTTGGGTGTGAGTGTATGGTTTTGATGTAAAATGGTTTCTTCAAATGGCATTATGACTTTACTTCATGGATTGTGTTCTTTTGCAAAGGGGAAGGATCCAATTTATAGGCAAGAGGCTTGAGGGATTGAAGGCTAGGATGCAAGGATGAGAAAAAGCTTATGGAGGGCTCAGATTGCATGAGAGGAGAGCACATGGATTGTGCTCCCTTATAGCCAATCAAGGAGTGACACATGTCACATGGTGAGAGGATGGAGGAAAGGGGAAGGATGAGTCAACAAAGGAGGCTCAAGGGATAAAATCTTCATAAAGACCCTTCATAAGTGCTTTGTAAGAACATTTATGACTTTGTGGGCTTTATAAAGTTTTGTGGTTGAAGATATTTGTGAGAGATACCATGAAATTCAAATTTGAGAGTTTAGGGAGGTTTTAAGCTTGCTTAGGGTTGTAAAAATGATTAGAGGAAGGGTTAGAGATGGCTTAGGACTAGGCAAGTGGATGGCAAGTGGATTGCAATTAATGAGGGTGGGTGAAGGAGGAGATATTTGTTAACTTTGGCTTGAGTTAGCAAGTCTTAACCCATGTTTAGGGAATGTGACAAGGTTAGAAGGGGATTAGGATTAGGTTTAAAGACATCTTCTAGAAGAGTCTAGACTTTGGATGAGGATAAAGACTTTCTAGAATAGTCTAGAATTTCCTAGGATGAGGATGAAGACTTTTTAGAAGAGTCTAGAACTTCTTAGGATGAGGATAAATTAGATTTTTAGGAAATAAATAAATTTTTATTTATTTCAAGGGTTTGGGTTGAGGAGATATTTATTAAAACTTTTTTTTAATAAACATGAGGATTAATATTTAATCTTAATTAAATATTTTGAGTTGGGATTAGGGGTAGGAAATGATGGGATTAGCCTTTAATCAAAATTAAAGAAGGATTAGAAGATTTTGGAAGAGGTTAGTGGTCTTAAGGAATTTGGCCAAGTTTTGGGCAAAAAATAATTTTTTAATTTATTTTAGGATTTTTGGTCAATTTATTAATTAAATAATTAATAAATAAGGAAATAATGTTTAAATAAGATTTAAACATTTATGGGAGGGATTCCTTAATTAAATATTTTTAATTAAGATAAAGGGATTTAATGGCATAAAAATTAATTAATTAATTAAATAAATAATTAATTAATAAATGATGATGTCATCAGAACTTTTTCAGAAAATAAAAATACTGTATTTTCTAAAGGTTTTTAGGTGTCTACAGGAGATACTTTCCACAAGTCAAATTTTTGATATTGCTATCAGGATTTAACTATTTAGTTTTTGAGTCAAACTCATTGGCCCATGTTTCATGAATAGTGATTCACATGAGTCCATCTAGCATGAGAATAAATGGAATACTTATTGCTCATTGGGTTTAGGTGATATTCATAGAGATGAAGCACGAAGACTTCTCGGGAGGTCACCCATCCTAGTAGTACTCCATCTTGAGTGTGCTTAACTACGAAGTTTCCTCCATGGTTAAACTCACTATGCTTGAAACCCCATTTTCAAAGCCTTCACCAAGTGTTGTACCTTATGAACCATTCATTAGCAATCCACTTAATATCATCAATTAATAAGAGCAATGGGTTTAGATCCAAAACCTAGGTGTTCATACACCATTCTCCCGCTATACAAAGAAAGCTAAGTCACACATGGTGAAACTAGTGCAATATCTGCTCCTAACTTCATGAAGTTAGTCTCAAAAACCCAACTAGTGTCCAACTCTTCTAGATGATTCCATTTAATTACATGTTACATATAAACACCGTGCCTAGTTCTCTTCTTTACTCTTGAGTCTAGGAGCTTCTATGCTTGTGGCTTGCCTTTAGTTGGAAGAAGTACATCAGTAGTGACTCCCATAACTTCACAATGGGACCCTTGTATCCAAATAAATCTTGAACCCTTAAAATAGGAGATATTGATAGCTCTATAGGTAAGTCTATTTTATAGCCATTCAATCCACATGTTGCCAATATTTTGTTGGGCCCTATTCTTCTCATTTGCAGTTTACTTGGCACACCTTTCTAAAGCATGGACTTATTAAAGTGAACCATAACTAGATCACTAAATTCAAACTAAACCTCCTTTTTAAAATCTTTGGATTTGATCCTTTGAGTATCCTCTTTCATGGATTTCCTTCCTTAATCATGTACTTCTTTCATAGATTCAACAAAATCTTTAGCATGTCAAATTTCATTCTCCATGTTTCCACAATCCTTGAGTTCACATACTCCCCTATAATGTATCCCACATACAATTTCAAAAGGGCTTCTTCTTGTAGTCCTATTTACACTATCATTATAGGCAAACTCTGTCAGTGGAAACACTTGATCCCATACATGCCCCTATTCCTTAGTCAAGAATCTTAATAAGTTTTCCAAGACCCTATTAATGACCATTGTCTTCCAATCAATTTAGGGATTGTAAGCAAACCCAAATGAGAGGTTTGTACCCAATATTTTCCAAATCATTTTCTAAACATGGCACATGAATTGAACATCTTTGTCTCACACTATACTAATAGGTAGACCATGGATTCTAACGTCCTCCTTAAAGAATGACTGTGAAATGTAGCTAGCATCATGTGTTGTCTTGTAGAGAATGAAGTGACCTATCTTGCTAAACCTGAAAATAAATATAAAGATAATATATAAACTAGTGCTAGTCCTTGGTAAGACAACAATAAAATCCATACTCATACATTTCCATGACCTATTTTTAATTGACAATGGTTGGTAAAGATCAACATTTGAAGCAGTACCCTTTCTTTTTGACAAAAAATACATTGCTCCATATACCTTCTAATATCTTTGTGCATCCTAGGCCAAAATAAAATCTTTGAACATATTCAAGTGTCTTGTTAAGACCAAAGTTCCCACTAAGAATACCATTATCCTTTTCTTGTATAAGGTTTTCTCTTATAGATCCTCTTGACACACATAATCAACCTCCTTTGAACTAAAGTCCATTTTGTAAAGGATAGTCTACATATTGGCTATGAATATGATTATTGAATTCACTACATACCTTATATGTCTTAGTAAGATCCTCATGCTCATTGTAGAGGTCTTTAAAAATATATATTCCTTAACTCTGCAATTATACTTCTTGCATTTTGATAACCCTTCTACTTAAAGTGTCAACAACCTCATTGCTTTGACCCTTCTTGTGTTTGATATTAAAGGTGTATCTCTACAAAAATTCCATCCATTTGATGTGCCTATGGGTTATCTTGTCTTGTATGTTGATAAATGTCAATGCTTGGTTATCTATAAATACTACAAACTCCTTGGGTAATAGATAATGCATCCATCTTGTAAGGGCCTAATCTAATGCATAAAGTTCCAAGTCATATGAGGTGTACCTTTTCTTGGCCTCATTTAACTTTTCAATATAAAATGCCACTGGTCTATCATCCTAACTTAAAATAGATCCTATTGTTATGCTACTTGCATCACATTCCAAGGTGAATAGTTTTTCAAACCTTGCAACACCAATATAAGCAGTGTCTATCCTTTTCTTTAACACTTCAAAGCCCTTGTGTGCTTCCTTGGTCCATTTAAATTTAGTTTTCATGCTACCCTTAATTGTATCTAATATTGGAGCACAAATTTCACTCAAATTTCTAACAAATTCCCTTTAAAATTGAGCTAATCCATGGAAGTTCCTTACCTCGGTACCTTTTTTAAGAGTAGGCCAATTGAGTATGGCTTCAACTTTGCTAAGGTCCATCTTCAAATTACCATATGAGATCAAAAATCCTAGGTAGACAAGTTCTTGCCTCATGATTTCACATTTTTCCAAGTTGATAGTTAGTTTCTCCTCATGGAATATCCTTAACACAATTCCCACATATTCATGGTGTTATTCTTGAGTTATGTTAAATATGAGTATATCATCAAGATAGACAACTAGAAACCTTCGAATGTAGTATATGAACACTTCATTCATCAGCTTCATAAAGGGCATGAACAAACATTCATAAAACCCTTCTGTGGTCTTGAAGGTTGTTTTTATTCATCTCTCTCCTTTATTCTAATTTTATGGTACCCACTCTTCAAGTCTATTTTGGTAAAGTATTGTGCTCCTCCAAGACAATCTATTAAGTCTTCTATTCTAGGAATAGAAAATTTGTACCTAATCGTTATCCTATTTATTTCCCTTGAGTTAGCACACAATCTCCACTCACATCCTTTCTTAGGTGCTAGTACCACTAGAATTGCAGATGGTCTTATGCTTCCCTTATTAGTCCTTGATCAAGTAGCTATTGCACTTGCCTTGTCATTTCCTTATTCTATCTAGGAGTGATTTTTTAGGCTTCCTTGTTTAGTAATGATGCCCCTAGTATGAAGTCTATTTGGTGACTCACCAAATTTTGAGGGGGTAAAGTTGTAGGTGCTCCATCACTGCCAATATTCTTAAACTAATACAAGAGTTGTACATATGTAGGTAAATATATTTGTTTAGTTTTCTCCTCCTCCTTAGGTTTTACAAAAATAGAGAAACCCACTCCCTCTTCCTTATTGAGAAAATTTAAGAACTCTTTCCCATCAACCATCAACACATTGGGACCACTAGACTTAGTCTCTCCTTCATCCACCAAAGACTAAATTTTGTACATCACTCCATCCTTTTGAAATGAGTATGAGTTCTCACCATTATGTATGGCCTTCTTGTCAAACCTCCATGGTCTACCTAATAGTAGATGGCATGCATCCATGGGTAGCACATCACATAAAATATTATTAGTATAACCTCCTATTGAAAACTCAACACATGCTTGTTCATTGACTAGTACATTTTTTCCCTCATTTAGCCATGATCTTATATGGATGACGATGAAGTATTCTAAGAAGTCCTAGTTTTCTAGTTCCTTCTGAGATTATATTGTTAGTTGACCCTAAGTCTGTAATTAATTTACATACCTTGTCGAGTATCTTGCAACTAGCCTTGAAAAGATACCTCCTTTCTTTTGGCTTCTCATTGACTGGCTCTTCGATCAAGATTCTTCTTATCATCAACTTATCTCCTCTTTCAGAGTCAAGAATAACCTTGAGAGACTTGACACTACTAGTGTCTTCTTGTACATAGTTCACCCTCTTACCTAATTGAGAATAAGATTTATTCTTAGGTCACCTATATGTAGAATGCCTCAACTAGTTAAAATTGCAATATTTCATGTTTGCAAAGTAAGACCCTCTATTGGAGCCTCCAAATCTTCCTCTATTGCTACCACTAGGACCTCTTCTTCTATTTCCAGTTCCTCTTCCACTGGAAACTACAATCTTTTTTTTATTAACCTTGAACCACCTTGGGTTTTTGACTCATGTCCTCTACCACTATAGTCTACTCCATGGCCTCTAGCATCTCTAATTCTACCCCTACCCATGATATTTGAGTCCTTCTTCTTCTTACTTTTTTCCTCAGCACTAGTTGATCAAATCTATGGATTGCAGTAGGGATCAATAGACTAATCTCCTGTTGTATGTTCCATCTTAACCCATTCAAATACCTAGGAACTTGGATTCTTTCATCTTCTTGCACCTTGGACCTCAGATATAACTCTTGGAACTCCTCAATATAGGCATTTACATCCAACTATCTCTATCTTAGATTTTGCCTTTTCTTGTGTAGTTGTATCTCATAGTCCCCTAGAAATAAGTTTCTTTCACTTTAGTTACCATGTAGCTATAGTGTATTTACCTTATTTTCCCCTCTTTCTTTCAAAAATTTCCACCATGCCATGACCAATCCCCTCATTCTAGACTTTGCGACCTTCACCTTATGGGCCTTACTTATGCCCTCACACTCAAAATGGGTTTCCATGTCATTAATCCATTCCATCACTACTTCTAGGTCCATGTTTCCACTAAAAATGGGTATTCCTTCAAGAATCATTCCACCCAAGGATTTAATTTCTTTGAGAATAGGTTCGTACATCATAGGGTCTAGTCCAGGGACTTCATCTTCTACTGCACTCCATTTCCTTTCTGTAATGTTTCTTTTACTTTCTTCCTGACTTATTCAACCTTTACCTCAACTTCACCAAGCTTACTTTTAGTGGCTGCTAACTTATCCTTAAGGAGTCTATTCTCAAACTCATGTTCTTTTACCATTTTAGCCAACCCTACATTGGTTACCATGGTTGTTCACAACCTGATTCCAACTCTAACATTTACTATGCTCTTGCCCAAATATTTAATGTTGTGATGCCAATTTGATAGAGGGAGCCTCTTAACCTTAAGTCAATTAGACTCTTTACTAGGTCTCTTCTTGGACCTTCTATGGTTCCTTTCTATTCAACCCTATCCCTTGGATAACTCTCTCTTTCTTTCTCCTTCACAAAGGGCTCTCTAGCAATGGAAAACACAATAAATTCTTTGAACTCCATAGGGTAAGTTCACTACAACCTTCACCATGGCCATGATAATTACCTTGAATGGGTGTATTTCTTCTAAAATTATCATTTCAATCATTCTTGATATCAATTTGTAAGTTCTTAATGGATTTTTGCTATCCATTCCAAGAATCACCAGTTTAGGGGCTAGTAGCATTTTTGAACCCCAATTAGGCCTCATATTTGGGTTTTGTTTCAATAACTTGGAAAACTTGCTCACAAGCCACCTAACATAATTCCATTTTGGATTCCCATTTCAAAGCTCTTTTATATTTCTAGGGTTTCTGGTCTTCAAGCTATCTGTATAGCACAAAACTTAGTTTGAGCAAATTTTCAAAGAAAATAGATTTTCTTCAAGTTTTCAATGGGTTAGACCCTTGAATAGGTTTATATTACCTTAAGATCATTTTCATATCTTTCTTACACCCTAGTGAATACATCCAAGTCAATAAATCACCACTACCAATCCACCCCTGCAATTTCCATCCATTGTTCAATCTTGCTCCTAATTGAGAAACCATCTATTTCACTGAGGGAAAGCTTTAAAATAGAAAATGACATCATTCAACCCCCAAAAAAGGGAATGAAAATTTTATGGATTCCATTAGCTATCCTCAAATGGTCATGAAATTCCCATGGTGAGGATTCAAGCTAGACTCATTTATTTAAACCATCCTCTGTAGAGGCCAGTTCACTGGCAAAAAAAAGAAGAAAGAATATAATCTAGCCTACCAAAATTACTTAAAAACTCATACCAACACACTAAAAGCAAGGAAAAAATACTCTAACTGATCACATCAAAAATTTGAAGTTTCAATCCATAGAGTATGAGCTACACCAGCTACAAGTCACACGATGAAAGTTCTGTTAGGATATGCATCTTGTTTTCTATTGGTTTGGTATCAAATCTTCAACCAACCTTGAAAAATGAGTTTGAATTGTCTTAAATAGGCCCCTCTCTATGCTCCCAAAATTAGGTTCCATAGTAAACTGATTTTCCACAAGATGTACCTACAATGTCAAAAATTGTCATGCAACTTTGCAAAGTTGCAAAAGTTGTCATAAAAAATTTCTGGCAATATGAACAACTTTACAATTCCTTGTGACAACTTGATTCCAAAATATTTACAATGACTCAAAATCATCCCTCAACCTCAAATAACATCATTTCCACCTATACTAAGAAATTTGGAGCCACTTTTCTCATTGGGCCCTTTGATGGTTTCACAACACACACCCCTTTTTCTCTTTTGAGTCATTGTAACCTGCTCTTCAAAATAGGGTACCTTTTGAGACACCTTGGGGAGTGGGAGTATTGTGATCTAGGTTTACAAGTCATGAAAATTATGAGTCATCCAAATTTTTAGCTAAAGGAACAATTTTTTATGCACTGAGGTAAAGTGTACACCTTGCGAACTTGTGCACCTACATAGCTCCACCAAGTTCCCTTTTACTTGCAAGAGTGGAGGTGCACATCTTTAGCACTTGCACACATTGCCAAGGTGCACATCCCCTCACTATGTGTGAATCAACCCCTATTTATAAATCAAGGTGACCCCCCATATAGTACTTATTGTTATCTGCAAACCTCTCTAATTGTGCACATTCACACCTTTCTGTGTTCACAACCTCCACAGGATTTGCCTCACCTAAACCAAGGTAGGAATTTAATGCATTATTGTGTGCCTCTATAGGTGTGCAACTTGGAAGCAACCATCAGAAAGTTATAATGCTCAGTGTGCATGTGCGCACCCACATAGGTGCATAGGTGTGTAGGGTGCACACCTCCCCCTTTTCATCGACCACATTCACCAACACTGTTGTGCTTAAACACCCAGTATACATTTGTGCACCTTACAAACCTATATAGGTGCACAACTTCACATGGTTTGCTCCTCTTCGAAAAAACTACCAAATTTAGCTAGTTATGTACACATTGCACACCCTGTGTAGGTACACAGGTGCATAACTTGTAGTGTTTTTCATCAAGTTTTCCCAAAAATTCATTTTTTTTGCCTTTTTTTTGAGTCAAGTGTCTTTTTCTAGGAAATAGAGTTTATACTTTTTTGTCCTTTTGTTCTAGTTTTCATGGCTTCATCATCTTCTGTAGTAGCTAAGATCACACCTTAACTCATGACTTTCAAATTCCAAGGAGTACCCAAGAAGTCATGCTTCATAGATTTGCACTCAGAAGTTAGAGATACAAAGATCAGACATATTGATTGGAACAAATTCTTAGTGCTTTGCAATAAGCCTCATGAGAGATAGAAGATGATCTTTTCATTCATCCAGAGTGGATTGGTGAATGCAACATTACATCCAGTGTCAGCCCAATCTTCAGAGTTAATCATGACCCTAGAAAACACTACATTCCTAATGAGAGGGTTGTGAAGAGAGTAAATTAGAGAAATTGTTTTGGATATTCAACTAGGCAATATAGAGAAAGTGTTCCACCTCCCTTGGGTTGATGAATATCAAGAGATTACCTATGAGAGTGCAGACTATGGGTATAAGGAAAACTATAAAGTGAACAAGGACATAGTACAAGATAATTAGTTGATCACCAGAACCTAACATAATAGGCCAAGAAAAGTAGATATGACATGGGGATACATGATTATGGATATTAGCTATTGCATAGTTCTCCTAAATAGAGTAATGGGACTTCCAATAGAAATACATTTGGAGACATGGATAGTTCACTTTATAGAGATGATCAAAACAAGAGTTTGCAATATCAACAGGGGCACCATCAGTAGTAGCTCTTTGGATGAGTAGCACACCTTACTCTAGACTGACCCCCAATTCTAAATGACACCATATTTCATCTACTTGTTAGAATCTAGAGTGATGAATTAACCAGGACTTGTATGGAGATAAATATAGAATACCCCAATATGTGGCCACACATCATGTACCCGCAGTTGGTGCAGAAGAAGCTACTTAATGAGAGCCTTGAATATAGGATAGTGAATGATGTCTTCATCTTCGTGATAATCCATTTCATAGAAGGGGATTAACAAAAAAGGATTTTAGTAGAGGCAGTGGTGAGGGTAACACAAGTGTGAGGATACTTCATCCAGTACAACACATTCACTTACATTCGAGTAGTTGGGACCCTCTTTTGACTAAAGAAGCTACCACACTATCCATCAGATAGATTTGTACTACTAGAGATTGTCTGATAGCTAGCTTTTGCATATGACAAGGTTCATAAGAAGCATAGAAAGACATCGGTATGGTCCATCACCATCGAGCCTTATGAGGTAGAACATAAGTGAGACATTATCACCTAGGAGGTGGAATGGGAGAAACACCCTCTTGAGGATTACCTATGTCTTGGCCATTTTTTGATAACATGGGGATGTTCAAGCATGTCACTAACAAGGAGTTTATTCTAGATGCTTGCATTGAACATCATTGATTGAACTGTGGATGATTATGAAGTCCAAATTAGGGACTATTACAGGATGAGTAATGACAGACAAAGTTCTCAGCCTATGAATATCTCTCAATATTTAGAATAAGGATGGTCCTGATATCCGAGATTCAACCTACAAAAAAAGACAAGATATTTGAGCACCCTATCATGAATGTGGAGTTAAATAAAGAGGAGAATGATGATATACAACATCAGGCTCAACATGTTGTTAGTTCAACAAGGGACTAGATATGAAATCCTTAGCACTTGGATGATATGCCCAATATTCCAACATTGAAGGCACTAGTGAGGCCAAAGAAAGGGAAAGGGATTAAACTCAACATCCCCACCTACAAGGAGAAGTCCTCGGCCAGACCCAAGATAGTGTATAGCCATAAAAGGCTTGTGGTATATATCCATAGGGGAGAGAAGGCTAAAGAAACAAAGAAATGAAAGGCTATAGAGATAGAAGAAGCACAAACAAAAGAGCCTCCAGCTCAGGCAAAAGCCTCCCCATCAGTTCCCAAATGGAGAAAAATGGAGATAATGGTGATTGGAGAGAAAAGGAGAAGTTTGAGGAAGAAGAGAACCTCTTTGCTTCATATCCATGAGACTATTCAAAGGTAGAAGAGGAAGCATAACATGAAGAAGAGATAGATTGTATTCTTATGAATAAGGGACACATTTGACCAAGGTTAGTGAAGAAGAAAGAAGGAGAAGTTCAATATAGACATGCCTAGTGACACAAGAACAACCAATCTAGATTGAGAAATCCATTGATCAGGAGTAGGAAGGATGGACCAAGTCCACCAAAGGGGATGGGTTATATGTGTTCAATATTACCAACTTTGACTTAATGCCTTTAGGAAATCATATGGAGAGTAGAGCAATAAGGAATATGTTGCATCAAGAACTGAGAGGCGATGATTAGAATATGTTTCCTCCTCTCCCACATGGCCTAGTAGGGATACCTCCTCCACATTTGAGAAAGCCAAAGACACCATCTTCACCTCTACTGAAATAGGATACCATGTCATTGCCTCCAATTTTAGAGAAATAGATCTAGACAACTAAGGAAAAGGTATATGTAGCACATGCAGAGGTATCCCTTAAAGAAGGACAAGTGACTGTGATAGAGGAGCAAGATCCCCCTATAATACAACCATTTTCTTCCCCTTCTAATACCATATTGACCACCCTAGTGGTAGAACAAATGGGAGTAGAAAAGACTCCAAAGAGGACAGACAAACGAAAATGACTATCATCTATGATGACTTCATCATCTAGTCAATATATGTCTTTGATGGGCACTACTCCAGAATGGCTAAAATGGGAAGAAGAAACCCAACATCAGAGGTATATGAAGGCTTCCAAGGAAAGATTGAAAATTTTGACAACAATAGTGAAACCAATAGTTCCCATTCAAGAGGATTTGAACCAACAAGCTTTTATCATGAAGAATAAGATGTGGGATTTTGTGGCACATATAGCCACTCCTCCTCTTCATGCAAATATAGAAACCATTACCCCTTAGGACTATTAGATATAAGAGGTTGTATTGGGGAAGGCTACTAAGGACACAACCAAAGATTTGACAACCATAGGGTCTCCAATAGGTGTTTCACCATTTAGATAAAGGAAAAGAGGAAATGTAGGTTTTAAGCGAATAAAATGATGTCTTGGGGGGGTTTGTGAAAGATATAGTAGGTCCCATTGACCAAGATCACCCTTAGATAGCTTTATCGGCTAGCACTTCATAAAGAATAGGTCTATGCTGAAACTATTCTCAAGAAAGATCCTAATCTTTCTACCTTAGACGTACTTGTTCACCTTAATGCAGAGATAGCCATCGAGCATAAGTTATTAGAAATTGCTTTCAATAATTGGGATGCAGCTTTCAAAATGATTATGGATGTAAATAGTACATTTTTGGCAAAATATGGTCTTAACCCTTAGTGCCCTTTGACATTTGTGTCAAAAAGGGGGAGATATATAAGTAAGGAGAGATATAAAGTTGTAAAGGGGGAGACAATGATAAAAAAGGGAGATATAATGTTTTGGGGAACTATAAATAGAGAATGGACAAAGAGTATCAGTATAAGAGACATATTCAACACATAATTTTGGTCACAAAATAGAATAGATAATGGCTCAATTAAATCAGGGGGAGTTATAATAATTTTGAGGTATATATTGTAAGTTATAAAATTTTGATCAAGTTTTTAAACCTCCGTATATATATCGAGCAGATTAGTGAATGTACTCATAAGGTCAGATGAATAATGCTTAGTTAAGTGTTTTTGCCACTCATGTCAAAGGGGGAGATTGTTAGTCTCAAAATGGTTTTGACATTTAAATGCCAACACAACTTAACCACTTTCTACATTGAAGCCAAGTACACTATGTATGCCGAGCCATAGCTTGTACCAAGTTAGGAAATCCATTAGGTGTTGAGTGATCTTCAAATGCCGAGAAGCCTTCAGGTGCCGAGTAAAGATCAAGTGCCAAGTGACTTCAAGGGCCGAGCATGATACAAGTGCCGAGTAATATTTAGGTGTCGAGTCATAGACGATGTCGAGCATCAAGAATCAGTAAGTGCCAAGTAACACTGAATGCACATATGAGTTTGTAACTTCACTAATTCAGATGTAAACCATTTTCATGGCTGACATATGAAGAACCTCAAAAGATTTAAGTGATAAGATCAAATCTTCCATGCAATCTACATACAGCCAATAAGAAAATTGGAGAAGGCATGCAACCAATAATAAAGGTGCAAGATATGAGTGAGAAACTAAGATTCAATATGGATCGTAGATCCATGTCTAACCCTAAGTCTTCGAATGTCTTTATAAGGAAGATGAAATCTCATTGAATCAAGTAGATGGATGAAGGAATGAATGAAAAACTCTAGTGGAGTTCAGAGTGAAGAGTAAAAGACTTACAAGGAGAGAGCAGCAGTTAAATTATTCAATTGATCAGAATTAAGAAAGGAATATGAACAAACATTAGATCTTATAGAATTGAGATCAGAGAAAGCAGATCAAGTGCCTGAATTTAGCAATCAAGGATTGTAAGCCATTAGGTTTATTATACCTAATACTCTCTAGCAATTGTACTAGAAAGGAAACCCTATGGAGATAGGTTAGCTTAATAGCTATTTTGTTGATCCTTTAAATAGGTGATTAAATCCTTTAACAAGGTAACACTTCATGTAAAGTGTTTGTAAATCTTTTAACCAATTCACTATTGATACAGTGTAAAGCCTTTAATAGGGTAGGCCTTTGACAGGGAAAACCATCAGAAGTGGTCAAACATTATTGCTAAAGTGATTTTGTGGGTATCATCCCCACCCCAATTTTACCTTCTTATTCCTAGAGGATTTTTGGGTTACCAAAATCTCAAATTTTATGTGATGATGCATATGTGTTTCTCATAATTTCTTAATGTTGATATGCATACATGTTCATTTCAATAATATGTTATTAAAGGGTTTAAAAATGGACAGAAGCTAATACTTCTGATTCACCCCCCCCTCTTAGAAGCATTCTTTCCATTAAGACATTCCAACAATTGGTATCAGAGCAGTAAGGTTCTCACAAGGAGAAGTCTAAAAACTTGGAGAAAAAGATCTACATATGGAAGTCTTCAAATTTGGGAAGATTATTGACAATCAAGTGATTGATGTGCAACTAGCTCTACACAAAGTAGAGGTAGCCAGGCAGGAACTGAGAAAATCCTTGAAAAGAAGGAAGGATATAGCCATAGCTGAAAATGATATAAACTACAAGGAGATTGATACCACAAATTTTTTTGCCAATGGAGACACTAAAGAGTTTGATGCAGCAATAGCAGAACTGATGGAGAAAAACAAAGTTCAAGTAGATGAGATAAGATCTCTCAAGATGGAACATGAATCATAGGCCATAATGTTATGTGAAATCACTGAACAAAAGAAAAGAGTAGTTGAGGGTAGAGTCATGATGGAAGATGACAAAAGAAATCTTGCAAATAGACTTGAAGAGAAATGTATTGAATTAACAAGGATCTCAAACATGCAGATGGATACACTTGCCCAAATGATGAACCTTCATCATGAACTTAATATGAAAGATATACTTTGAGGATGCAAAATGAACAATTGCAAAATGAATTGAATAGAGAAAAAAAAAGGGTAGAGAATCTTAACAAGTCAAGTGAAGCCATCAAGTACTTTGAACAGTTGATGAAATTACCAAAATTAGCCCATGATATATCAAGACTTGGATACAACATCACTGAAGTAGGGGAATCATCAAAGAATGTTGAACAAAGAAGTGACAAAGGTAAGGATTCTAAACCCACTTGTCATTACTGTAATAAAAAGGGGCATACTACTAATGTTTGTAGGAGTAGAAGAATCAATCAGCTAAACACACCCAAAAGCAAGAGTTATTGTCACAAGTGCAACATGCAAGGACATATGACACAAGATTCTAGATCCAAACTCACAAAGACACAAAGATTTGATGGACATTGTCATAATTGTAAGAAGTATGGACATAGAGCATTTGAATGTAGATCAAAGCCTATGTGGACATCAAATCAACCAACAAAAACAAAAGGGAATGAAAGTCACTATCATTGAGATTATAACACCAGGTATAGCTGTCATTATTGTAAGGAATATAGAAATATTCTTAAAAATTGTATAAGGACACACTTCAGAGGGAATTATAGTAGGTGGCTAAGTCAAACCACTTGTTTTAGCTGCTTGAAAACTGGTCATATCAACAGAAACTATCCTACAAGGTCCAAAGCACCAAAAACTAAATCCAACAAAGGAAAAGAAAAGATTGATGTCGAGAAAATAAGGAGACAAATGAATAAGACTTGGAAGAAGAAAGATGAGTGGAGAACATCAAGTGAAGGGATCATCTCACCCAATGGGTCAAGTGATCACACTTCATCAAACTAAGCATAAGAGAGGTGTATGGGACTAATATGCAAAGTTACATCATACATCAATCCCAAGAAAAAGAAGTACTAAAAAGAAGAAATAAGCATGAAACAAGATGCCAAGACAAAATTTTAATGATGATGCCAAGCTGTCCTTGGAAGCTCAGTAAAATTCTAGTGGATGTCGAGTTCTTAACAAGCGACCGAATTGATAACTGATGCCGAGTTAAATAACTCCAAAGGAAGCTGAGTGAAGTGGAAATGAAGTGTAAGCCGAGTAATGTTAAAAATCCTTCAGAAGCTGAGTGTGCAGTTGAGCATTTAATGCGATGGAAATAGGGTATATTATCACAATTTTAATCACTTTTCTTCATCGTGAACTAGAAGCAAAGGAGAAGAAAAGAGCAAAGTGATTTCATAGCGGAGAATTCAATGTTCCAAATAGATTTAAACTTCTTTCAACATCGATTAAGCATAAATCTCATCGGTCAAAGGGAAGGAAAGTCATGAAGTACAACTGGTCAGTAATGAAGTCAAACAACCTAAATTCAAGCCCATTCCAGAAGTCGCCTACAAAAATTACCCTGCCAGCGCATTATCCATTATTCCATCCTAAGTAGTTATGGTACAGGATGTAAGGAAGTGTTATAAATGTAAAATTGGCACCATAGGTGATCTTGAAATTTCCCAAGCCTATGAAAAACTGTGCGAGAATAAGATTTTGAAGGATGAATACAAGATAGTCAAGAGAAAGGGTTTGACCAATGCCCTAGTTTATCCTATAGTATTCAAAATTGAATTGATACGGATTATTTTAAGCAGAATCCATAATGGATGTTTATGGTTGGAAACAGGTCCAGTTAAGAACACAAAAGCGATAGTACATAGGGTTACAGGTTTCCCAACCCTAGATCAGACTAAGACCTTGCGCAGTGAATCCAAGGAGGTTATTGAGAAAAACACAAGTGCCCAGTGGAATAAAAGAGGGATGAAAATTCACACCATCTAGGATCCTCTTGTTGAAGTTGCTGTTAGAGTCATTGCCCATAAATTCTACCAATCCAGTCGATTGAATAGTGTGCCATGCATAGCTGTTGATGTAGCATACAAACTAGTAAAGAAAGATCACACATATGATTTGTCAGAACTTATGTTGCAACAGATAAATGAAAACCTAGGAGCTATAAGGAGATCAAAAGGTGCTCAATGCAAATTTGGTTCAGTTCTTATGTGTATCTTCTTTTATGTTATGAAAGAGTTTCCTTCTATAGGAAAGGTGAATTGGGACCTAACAAAACTACAATAACACAAATCAATGAGTTCATTGATCAGATGGGTGATAACTTTGAAGCCCAAATGACAAGCTATTTTGAGGATTTCAAGAAATCCATGAAGCAAAGGGTAAGAATACCAATTTCCTTAGTGGAAAAACACATCAATGACATATGTTTCCTAGTTGATATAGATTTCACCTATATCCAAGCAGCAACTCCAAAGGTGAGATGGCTAAGGCCATTTGGTTATGAACTAGATGTGGATGAAGCATCTGCAGCTATCACTATTTTTCTTACAGAGGAAATAGACAAGTCTGCCAAATCTTTTGGCACATATGATATGGTTAAATCCAAGATTGAAACAAAATTAAAGATTGCCTCTGTAATCAAGAAGAAAGATAAAATGGTGAAGAAAATAAAGAAGAAATTTGGTAAAGGAATTGAGGCAGAAGAAGAAGATGAAGAAGATGATGATGACAATGAGGATGAACAAGAACAAGGCCCAACGGAATTAACTCAAGGTCTAGGTGAAGATAAGGAGGAAGGTGCTAAGGAAGAAGAAGCCAAGGAAGCACCAACTCAAGCCGAGCAAAAGAAAAGAAAGGCAATAGAATAGCCTCCAGCTCAGCGCAAACCAAAGAAAATTGCCATGCCATCACCCCAAAAGCCAACAACCAGAGTTGCAACAAGGGCCTCCACACAAAAAGCTAAAGAGGAAGCTACAAAGAAGAAAACAATCAAGATGGCACAGGAAGAGCCAAGGAAAAGAAGAAAATATGTGGCTCAACCTGATACTGATGAGGAAGATCAATCTGAAAAGGTAAGCCATTCTCCTAAGTCTTCAGTTGATACATTATGTGAAAAGATTGGAAATGGAGACTTAAGTAATATGAATAAAGTTAATTTCAATAAGTTCACTAAAGAGGAACAAAACAGAATAGAAGAATCAGTTTATGGAATGATGGCATAGTTCAAGTATACTCCTCTTGAACTAGATGGACAAGTGCCAAAGGTACTGTCTAAAATTGTAGAAGACATATGGCACTTTTATTTGAAAATGGAGAAGGAGATGAGAGAATCAACCCTAGCAAGAATACTACCTGATTTGACTAAGGAGAAAATAGAGAAAGTAGTCAAAAGGCATAACACTAGGTTTACACCTAAGTACAGGGCATTCTTCATTATCCAAAACAAAATGGAAGAAATTTTACAAAGAACAACAAAATCATGGAAGAATTTTTACAAAAAGGTTGAAGATGTTCTTGAAGAAGAATAAAAGGAAGAAGCTACTGCTCAGCCAAAAGAGAGAAGAAAAAGGAGAAAAGAGAAGACAGAAGTAGAGAAAAATATTGAAGAGGAGGAAGGAAAAGATGAAGACAGGGGTACTAATGAGCAACAAGAAGATCAAAGTGTGCAAGACACACAACTTCCACCTCCTTGTCCTCCTCACTCTACTACCACACTTGCAGAATTCATAAAAATTAAGGATGTTGTTGACACCTCATGTCAGAATATCAACCCATTAACTATAGAAGATCTCACTAAGATCCTTGACCAAAAAACTCTACAAGAAAAATTATGTACAAGTCCAATTTTAGTCAGTGTGGATGACTTACAAAAGTTAGTAGAAAACACAGTTAGAGATAAGGTGAAACCACAAGAACCACCTTCCATCATCTCTACAGCTACTAGTGGTCAACATCAAATCCCAACAGAAGTTATATTAGGAATAGTTGACACTACAGTGCAGAAGGAGACAAAAATATAGCACAAATAGGACAGACTATTTTTTCTGATCCTATAGCACAAACACAAGGTGCACCTCCTCACATTCTTATTATTGATCAAAGTAGCAGATAGGAGGAGAAGGAAGCAGAGAAAACCCCCAAAGAGTGAGAGGCCATACAATCATTGATAAATTTTCCTACCTCAGAGACTCCTCATAAACAACATAGAAATGTTGCAATTCCACTACAGATGTCAATACTAGGATCAAGTACTACAAAAGTTGCAAGGGTGCTTCACTATGGAGACCCTAAATTAGATGAGGAGATAGTCATACCAAGTTATGACTCAAAAACAATAACCATTGATCAAATCACTGAGGTGCAGGAAGCATTGAACAAAAGAAAGAGGCAGGAGATACTAAGGAAGGAGTACAAACAAAACCAAACATTATATGAGATTAAAGACATCTTTATGGATGCCTTCAGTTTGCAGTCACCAGATGAGTCCAAGCATATAATGGAACAATTGATAGATATTGTTGACCAGGTGACAAATGTAGACCAAGAGACAAATGTAAAACTTATGGAATGGTCTAAAAGAAAATTCCAGGGGAAAGTAAATGAGAAAACATCTAGTCAAATTGCACTTTCCCAGGTTGAATTGGAAAAACTAATAGACAAAGTGAAAAAGGTACTTGAGAATATATTCTCATTGTACAAACAGTTGTGTGACTTTTCATACTTCACACAGGAGACAAGCCAAAAAATAATGAGCATGGAGAGGAATCTGAATATTTCAAGCATGCAGCTACCAAATGATCCAGCTCAAAGTGAGAAGCATTTTTCTCAAACGTTTCACACCCAAAGGGAAATAGCTGCATTAACAGTAGAAGAGGCTACCATCAAGGCCAAACTGATGCAACTCCAATCTTCCATTACTCCACATTTGGAAGTACTTCATAAAGAACAGGTCTATGCTGAAACTATTCTCAAGAAAGATCCTAATCTTTCTACCTTAGACGAACTTGTTCACCTTGTTGCAGAGACTGCCATCCAGCATAAGTCATTAAAAATTGCTTTAAATAATTGGGATGCAGCTCTCACAATGATTATGGATGTAAATAGTACATTTTTGGCAAAATATGGTCTTAACCCTTAGTGCCCTTTGACATTTGTGTCAAAAAGGGGGAGATATATAAGTAAGGAGAGATATAAAGTTGTAAAGGGGGAGACACTAATAAAAAAGGAAGATATAATGTTTTGGGGAACTGTAAACAGAGAACAAACAAAGAGTATCAGTATAAGAGACATATTCAACACAGAATTTTGGTCACAAAAATAGAATAGATAATGGCTCAATTAACTCAGGGGGAGTTATAATAATTTTGATCAAGTTTTTAAACCTTTGTATATATATCGAGCAGATTAGTGAATGTACTCATAAGGTCAGATGAATAATGCTTAGTTAAGTGTTTTTTCCACTCATGTCAAAGGGGGAGATTGTTAGTCTCAGAATGGTTTTGACATTTTAGTGCCAACACAACTTAACCACTTTCTACATTGAAGCTGAGTACACTATGTATGCTAAGCCACAACTTGTGCCGAGTCAGGAAATCCATCAGGTGCCAAGTGATCTTCAGGTGCTGAGTGAAGATCAAGTGTCGAGTGACTTCAGGTGTCGAGCATGATACAAGTGCCGAGTAATATTTAGGTGCCGAGTCATAGATGATGTCGAGCATTAGGAATCAGAGAGTGCCGAGTAACACTGAATGCACATATGAGTTTGTAACTTCACTAATTCAAATGTAAACCATTTTCATGGATGACATATGACGAATCTCAAAAGATTTAAGTGATAAGATCGAATCTTCAAGGGAATCTACATGTAGCCAATAAGAAAAATGGAGAAGGCATGCAACCAATAATAAAGGTGCAAGGAATGAGCAGGAAACTAAGATTCAATATGGATCGTAGATCCATGTCTAACCCTAAGTCTTCGAATGTCTTTATAAGGAAGATGAAATCTCATTGAATCAAGTAGATGGATGAAGGAATGAATGAAAATCTCTAGTGGAGTTCAGAGTGAAGACTAAAAGACTTAGAGGAAGAGAGCAGTGGTTCAATATTCAGTTGATCAGAACTAAGCAAGGAATACGAACAAACATCAGATCTCATAGAATCAATATCAGAGAAAGTAGATCAAGTGCCTAAATTCAGCAATCAAGGATTGTAAGCCATCAGGTTTATTATACCTAATACTCTCTAGCAATTGTATTAGAAAGGAAACCCTATGGAGATAGGTTAGCTTAACAACTATTTTGTTGATCATTTAAATAGGTGATTAAATCCTTTAACAGGGTAACACTTCATCTAAAGTGTTTGTAAATCCTTTAACCAGGTCACTATTGATACAGTGTAAAGCCTTTAACAAGGTAGACCATTAGAAGTGGTCAAAAATTATTGCTGCAGTGATTTTGTGGGTATCATCCCCACCCTAGTTTTACCTTCTTATTCCTGGAGGGTTTCTGGGTTACCAAAATCTCAAGTGTTATGTGAGGATGCATATGTGTTTCTCATAATTACTTAATGCTGATATGCATACATGTTCATTTCAATAATATGTTATTAAAGGGTTTTAAAATGGAAAAAAGCTTATACTTCTGATTCACCCCCCCCCCCCCCCCCCCCCCCCCCCCCTCTTAGAAGCATTCTTTCCATTAAGATATTCCAACAATTTTTAGATGCTTGCAAGAGATGGTGTCTCATTTTTGAAGATTATAGAGTAGAGATTATAGAGTAAAATATGCATTTGTTACAAAGCATACATAAGAATGCAAGTAAGCTAGCAACTATGATCAACTAGGATTTTGGGTTAGTGGACAGAGTGTCCAATTGGACTAATGACCTAGATGCATTATGCACAATGACGAGGAAGAGATACAAAATTTTGTTGAATCTGTATACATGAGAAGAACTAGATAAAATTGATGATTGGATTATGAAGATACAAGCCAGTAATAAGGTCATGCTATATTTGTATGAAGACATGATGGGGACACATCCAAAGACTAGACTTAACACACAGGAAAACAAAAATATTGTTATCAATGCAAAATGCCCTATGGGCTTACAACAACATGATTCTAGAGAAAGAAATCCTCCACACAATACCTTCTCTCTAACTGCACTCAGTGCTGCTTTTACAATGCCAGAAATGTTCTTAAATAAGCCCCAAATGGTTTAGAGTTAGAAATACATTCTAGAATATGCTGGTTGGCATCCACCACCAAAATAGAAAGTTCTAGAAATCACATTAGAAGTATGTGTAAAATTAGAAGAATCCAGAAATGGTAGTCGAACTTCTGGGAGGCATAACTTTTGAACCATAGCTCCGATTGACAAATTGTTTACATTATTGGAAAGCTCTTGAATTGCTCTATAGCCCTATGGATAAGCTTTGCTCGTCTCCCATTTTTCAGCCCTGTATAGGGCCATTTAGTGCCCCATATCTGAATTTGAAGCACTCTTAGGAGGTCTCTAGGAACCAAAAAATTACAATAACTTTCTAACCGTGAAGCCTTTTGACCTAATTCTTTTTTTGGAGTGTTCTAAATTATAAATATAAACTTCCTTCCAATTTACACCCTCTAACTCACCATATTTATGGCTCAATTACATAGTCCTTTTTTTTTTGACATTTACACATATCCCAAGGTGCTTAAAAACTCTAACCCAGAACATTAATAGTGGAACTGTGAGAGTTGGAACCTTTATTTGACCCAAATGGGTATCCAAAAATAAAAACACATTAAAAAAAAACTATTTCTAAGCATATTTTTGGGTGATACAGGATTGCCCTTACACCACTGGATGTTCCTGCATCAAGACATCTAGGAAATGCAGGGTAGGACTCATGCCCAGCTACTAGAGGCAAATAAATACTATAATATGGCTAGCCTAGAGATTTTTTATGATGACTCTAGATAACACCTATACTCAATGGAAATATTTGTACAAAAATTCTAAGCATATATTGAAGAAATTTCCTTTGAGGATGATGTTCGATGCATACTCAAAGCCGAGGAGACACTTGAGTTAGATTCCAAATTGGATGATTTTTGTTGAAATGTAATAGGAATTTTATGATTTTCATGGGTATGTGAGGGTCACATACCAAGCTCCATATTTTTTGGATCCCAAAGAAATCATGACATTAATACAAAAGTTCAAGGTGACCCATCTAGACATCAGTTTGGTCAAAAATCAACAAGACCCAGATTCTAGAAATTAAGATTTTGGACTTAGAAAAAGCTTGCCAATTTTGATCTGAGAACTCTGAAGGTGTGCAGGTCCACATTTTTAAGTTTTGGTGGAGGAATAGATTTTTGTCTCCAAATGTGCACAAGTACCCAACTTTGTAAGTGAGTAGGTGCAACGATTTTTGAACACATGCAGTTGTACCAATAGTTAACTACGAGTTGTTATTTTTAAGCATTATCACGCATCGAAAGCACATTTTTTGAAGTATTGTACAAGTTAGCAAGTACTTAAGCATGGAGGAGGATGAGTTTCTATTTTTAGAAGGCCCCTAAGAACTAGCTTGCATTCTGAGGTGTCTATCTTCTTCTTCTTCTTTTATTGTTTTAAGTCATATAAAGGCTCATGCACCCATTAATTGATAAGAACAAGGGTGAAAGCCTACTTAGCACCATATTAGGAGTTGGTTTGTATATAATTTTTTAATTGTGTTATTAGTTTGAGCATACTCTTTGCATGAGAAAAACCATAGCTCCTCAATTCATATGAAGAAGAGATATCACTGTAAACACAATGTTGTAATATGAATTCAAGGTCGATGTTTTATGCAATGCTCTCATTTTGTGTGTAGTGATTCTTGTTGGAATGTGCATTCTTTTTGAGAATTAATACTTCATAAATAATGAAGGAGCTAATAGTATTATTATATGTGAATGATCATGTGATTTTCTACTATGGGAATGTTTCATGAATAGCCACCTAATATATATATATATATATATATATATATATATATATATATATATATATATATATATATATATATATATATATATATATATATATATATATATATATATATATATATATATATATATTGTGGCTAACTGGAAGAGGGGATTTTCTTACATGTGTTTCATAGAAATGTGTCTTGCATACGCACACTTTTTGTGGCTCTATGATTTGATGAGTTGTGAAAAATCATAATATGTTTCCAAGTTCCATTAATGATTGTATCGGGAAGATTACAGTGCAATGCTATGAATTTCATTAATTTTCTACAATCCCCTTCAAAGATTTAATTCACGGGTTGTCATTATGGCTTATGTCCATCTAGATTTCCCCTTTTTAACAATTTAAAAAAAAAAATTGTTCCCTATGTTGATAATTTTCTTTTCATAGAAAAATGACTAAGTTATAAATTCATGTTATGTTAGGCTTGCATGCATCATCATAAATTTTTAAAAGTAATAAAAAATATTATTTTTCACTAAATATTATTTTTCGCTAAATATTTCCAAAGAGTCAAAAAGTTACAGATTGGAATTCACAAACTAGAAAAGACCTCATTAAATAGAAACATTTATCTTCAACTAAGCTACCCAATTGGTTGAAAAATAGCATCTAGGAACCTTGGAGTTGATATTTTATTGACTTTTCAAGAGAGAGATTCTCACAAACTTATGTCGTTGTCATTGTGCAAATATGACACTCAACATGCTCTATTTGGCCACCTTGACAACTTTTGGCCAACTAGTGACAAATTTGTGTCAAACTTTGTTGGTCCCAACTGGTACTTATAAAGGGGTGAATTAGTATCGGTTCTAAAACGAGTTAAATTTCAATATTCTAAGTGTATTAACTAACAACCACTTGATTATTAATATGAATGTGAATGCAGTAAGATAAAAATAGATAAACTCACACACAAGAGTATTCATCAATAGATAAACAGATTTTGTACATGGAAATCCTTGATGTGAGGATGAAAACCATGGTGGGGATAATATACCCACTAGCCTTTTATTGCAGATAAATAGTTGTCCTGTTAAGAGCTACAACTTGTTCCTTCTAAGAACACATTCTATCAACAATTTTAGTAACCTATTAGGATTACAAACAACTTGTTAAGGTTACTGTTGGGCTGTCATTATGCACAAGGTCAACGACAGGAATCCATTGCGCAATTCCTCTCTTGAAAAGCTAATCTTTTCGGATCAACTCCAAGGTTCAATATTTGTCTTGCGACATACCAAAATTCGCTCAGTTGAAGATAAATGTGATTGTTCACAAGGAGGCCTTTGTTGGTTCTATTATTATCTCAGAATGAAGTAAAATATGTTTGTTATCTCAAAATAACATACAAAAGAATAACGTTTTTGTATTTTCTGGTTTTTTTTCAATGAATGCAATTCTAACAATGCAACTAAAATGAGTTCCTATTCTAACAAGGGGTTAGAAAAGAAAATAACAAAAATGAAAGAAAATAACATGAAATTGAATATCTTAATGGACATAAGCTACAGAAAATAATACGTTGCGAGTTAAGATTTTGAATAAATCAGTAGGAAACCAATGAAAATAGGAGAAACGCTTCCTAGAATCTACTGATGCAATCTTTGATGGGAAATTTCAATAACTAAATGATGTTTCACCTTTCATCAAATCACAAGGCCACAAAAAGTGCACTCATGCAAGACGAAAGGATATGCAAGTACAATTTGATGATCTCTTCTCAAGCTCGATACGTCAGCAAAATTTGTAAATCTACAACAAACACTAGAACTGAAAGATCACACAACTAGAAACAACGCAATAAACCTTTGGCTCAATCACAACTCCATGAAAAAAATTCACAAAACAATGACACATTTAGGCAAGAATCACTACACTCCAAATGCAAGCACCAAAAGCATAATTTTATTGCATAATAATGACAACTCTTGTTACATTTTACAATGGTGTATTTATAAGAAATCGTCTCCTCAATTTGTGTTGAGAGTGAGATATTCTTCATGCAATAAAATGCTTTTAACTAATAAAAAAAACTAAATATATGTAGACTAACAATTAATCTGGAGCTTAGAGGGACTCCATCCATATTTTATTCATTAATTGGATGCATGAGCCATTTTCATGTCAAAAATAGAGAAAATATGAGAGAGAAAGTAGGAGGAAGCCTTCAGTCAAAGTAGGAGTGTCTAGAGGTCCCAAAAATAGAAGTTGGTTATTTACTAGGCATGTGTCAAAGTTAAATTGCCGTTAGAATGCATTTTTGAGGAATGGAAAACACTATTTTTTGAACTGGCAGTTAACTATCGGTGCACCTCTGAATTGAAAAATTGCGTACCTATGCACCTGCAAACCTACGGACCTGTGCACCTCCATTGGGTCAAAATCTCAAAATTTTACTGAGTGTCAAAATTGAAATTCTGGCATCTGGGTTTTGTTCTTCTTCATCCCAAAGCTATGTTTGGATGTTTGCCCTTGAATTTCTTTATCATCTCAATATTTTTATCCACACTTAGAAGATCTAAAGCCTTATATTTATCTTTCACCATCTGTCAGTAGTTGTCCACTTCAATCTGAGTCTCTACAAAATCTTTGAGTTTGGTATCCAAGTCTAACAATGCTTCTTCTATTCTGAATGTTTTTCTGTATCTTCATCGCTAGATGCTTCCTCTAAGGTCTTCTTAAAACTTGCTATCATAACCTCAACAGGCAATATCTTCTCATGTTCATCATCTTCAAAAATATCCAAGCACGCATCATTGTAATGTCTCTCTGCTTCCAAAATTTGCTCTCGGGCTTGGTTGTTGAGCCAATGAATGTCACCATGTAATGTTTCTATTACTTTATTGTCATCCGCTATCTTCTCTATCCAATCATCAATCATATCTAACTCTTCTCCTATATATACATCGATCAAAGTGCGGTACCTTTTCCCCTTTATGGCTTGTAGAGTCTGCAAACCCTTACTCCAAGCCCGTACCTCATCCATAATGCTGAAGTCCTACCTCAAAATTGCCACAATCTTATTCACATTCTCCTACATAGCATGCAACAACTCCAAATTCTTGTTATTATCATAACACCTCTATCCTCAAGGCTTTCTTGCCACTCCTAACAAGCCTTCATAAATGGATCAAGCTATACACAACCCCCTTCTCTAAGTATGGTATTCAAAGTCTGCTCGGGGTGTTTAGGATCAAGAGGACAAACAACTTCAACTAGATATCCTTTTAGGATCTCAACTTGCCTTCGAAGTGCTTGAAGTTCAATCTCATCTTGCGCCATGTGCTTAAGAACCTCTTTGACTCCCATAGTCATCATTTGTCAGCCTGAATCTCTTGTACGCCTTCTCAACATAACATCCTTTAATTCATAATCCTTAAGGCTAAGGCCTTCTACATCTATGCCTCCTAGAGGAAGAGCGACTTATGCAAATAAATCTTGGTTCCTTATGCTGGTGACAAATGCCAATGGTGTTGCCTCATGTGATGGAGACTCAGGTTTATTCAAAATCTTTGCAATGTCACATATGTCTTCCTCTAAAGCATGAAACTAAGGCTTAGTACTCCTCATTATCTCCTTTTGGATCCATTTAGGGATGCGTCTTGCTGAGGACCTAGCTCTTGATGATGAAGGGTTGTGTTGTGCTATCTCCTTCCCCTTATCGCTCCTGCTTGGATTCTTATCTTGTTGTGAGGGCTCCCCTTCTATAATCTCAGTCTTAGTAGACCCTATAGCCTAAACCTCAGTGTCTTGGGAAGGTGATTGAGAATATTCCACCATTTGTCCCTCCTTTGATACTTCATCAGTTGTCATTTGTTCTAGTTACTCCTTTGATGATGGTTCCTTCTAAACCCGATCTTCTGAACTCTAAGGTGGAGGAGTCACTGAGCCATGTTCCACCACTGTAACTCATGGTGGAGATGGAGGAGTAAGATAAGGACCCTGTGTATCTAGCGGCATTTGCGTCCAATCTTCTTGTTGAGGTTCACCTGTAGGGGTGTCCCTGATCTTATCCCCAATCAATTCTGTACCTACAGGCATGAAATCAAAATCTGACATTGAGAAAACAAAATCACTATCTTCACTCTGCTCATCCACCCACTACTATACTTCATCTTCTAAAGAAGAGAGTTCTAAGGGTTCTGCTTGAGTGGATGGTGGGATACCCATGTCACTCTTTTTCCTTTGCAACTTTGTAGCTCTAGCTAGCTGAGTTCTTCCCTGTAGCGGCACTTGTTCCTCTTCCTAATCCAATTCTTCTTCTTCCTCCTCTTCGTCTCCTTCTGGAATGCTTTCAGGAATAGATAGATTAGGCACTAATCTTCTATTAATCCTTTTCCTTTTCTTCATTTGAATCTTAATTCTTTTCTTCTGTTTCTTTGGGACAAAAGGAGAAGCTAACTCTTCTTGCACGGTAGACTATTTATGGCTAGGCATTGGGATCCTGCATATTGCCTCTCCTGTACAAACTGGGATAGTTTTTTGCCCTTGCTGCAAGCAGGTACACCATGTAAGAAGTCATGTAAAACTTCTTGTCTTTCACTGTCCTCAATTATTCATAGAAGTTTTCACTTATTTTAGTGGCCCAATCCAATGGTATCTTTGCTTGTCTAATGGTTTCAATGAAATTGACCATGAAGGTGCTAAAGTGACCTGTTGTGGGTAAGCCCATGACTCTGCCCAGGAGAATGATGGAATAATCGATATTCTCCTTCATGTATACTTGGGTCATATCCACTTTGCCTATTACCTTTTCCCAAGGAGGCTTCTCAATGAGGTATGAGGATTGTATGATCTCAATGGCCTCTTACTAATTCTCCTTGTACCATCTTTTAGCTATTTCATAGGAGAGTCTAATGAACTTTTATGCTCTCAGAAGATGAAAGACCCTCTCAATGTTATCAGGTCATAGATCCAACACCACTTCTTTGGTGACAGTCTTGACTACTCTTTCATCAGGAACAAAATGTTGTGACAGGGCCATGATTAGTTCAGCTGATTGTACTGACACAGGGTGTGACGCTGCATTTACCAACTCGAAATAGATCAATGCGGATACCAAGGCTGACCTCTCTATTGGCTTGTTGCAAATTCTTAAGAATTCTCCTAGATTTGTGTGCCCTAAGTCAGTATCTCAGATTTCTGTGTAATCATCGTGGAATCTAGATTTCAAAGGTACACCTTGGAATTTGAAGACTACAAGTTTGGGTGCTACTCCAGATGTGGATGCTATTTGATCACCTACACATTGTGAGAAAAATATTTACTAGTCCAAACGTAAAATCTATGAATTGAAATAAGCAAAAAGGAAAAAAAAACACCCAATTTGGGTATTTTTATTTTAAAAAAAAAATTTGTCATTATTTTATTTTCCTTGTTTCTTTCTTTTTTTTTTTTTTTAAAAATTTATCATTTTTATTTGTTTTTTCTGTGTGGGGTTTTGAAGGCACGCAATGGCCCAAGGGTCGTGTGGGTGCAAAAAATTTTTGCGGACACTTTCCTCTTTGGCACCGCATGCTTTGTTGATGGCAACTATAGGCTTTGTTGATGGTGGCCGCAAGCTTTGTTTATGGTGGTGCCACAACAATAAGCTTCAGGGTTGTGCGCTCAAGGTTAGCGCCAAAGGCACTTAACATAGCGGTGGCAATGCTTTAGGGCCGCACGCTGAAGGTTAGCACCAAAGGTGCTTAGCGTGACAGTGGCAATGTTTTAAGTTCGTGCACATAGGGTTAGTGCCAAAGGCACTTAGCATAGTGGCGGCCTTGCTTAAGGTCGTGCGCATAAGGTTAGCATCGAGGCACTTAGTGCAGTAGAGATAATGTTTTAAGGCCACGCGCATAAGGTTAGTGTCGAGGTTCTTAGCATGGCGACGACTATGTTTTAAGGCCACGCGCATAATGTGTTAGTGTCAAGGGCGCTTGGTGCAGCGGCGATAATGTTTAAGTCCGCGCGCAGTGTTTACCTTCAAAATGCGTGGGAACCTCCAAAAATGGGAATGCATAAACAAAACAAATGACAAGTGTTGAAGCAAGGGTGTGTGGGGGTTTTATAACCCCCTGTGCCAGGCGAGGTGTGCAGCGCACACATCGCCCGCACACATGCTTGTGCGCATTTTTTTTTTAAAAAAAAAAATTCCAATTTTTTATTTTTTTGTATTTTTTCCAATTTTCTAATTTTTTTTTATGTTTTTCTAATTTTCTAATTTTTTTTGTATTTTTCTAACTCTAACACTTTTAACTTCTAAAATTTTCTCTTGACTCTCAAAATGTGAGTCCGGGAGTCGAAAAAAGGGTAGGGGGTCCCCATTCCCAGTGAGGAATGGGGTGTGTGTTGTGAGACCACAACAATTACCTGGTTACACAATTTAGTTCTCCTTCTAAGAGTTAACTGGTTAACAAATTTAACATATGCTAACTATTGAACCATGCACAATTAAGAGCTTACAAGATGATTATAGTTGTTAGAAAGCAATGAAATTTCAATCTAAAATAAATAACACTTCCTTGCAAGATAGACCTCTAGTGTATACCTCTTGAGATATCATGGTCTACCCCTATCACTTGGATACACTTGATGATATTTGTTGTATTACTTGGCTTTGCACTTTTTAACTCACCCTTGTTAGTTGTGCATAGTACTATGTCTAGTTGGATATGGCTCTTCGATTTTATTTTTTAAATTCTTCTTAACATCTTTCTTCTATCATTTTTCTCTTCCTTCTCATTGATCTTGGTATCACATTCTACCTTCTTTTGGTCAACGTTATCTTCTCTAGTTTTCAATCTCTATGTTTCTACATTCTCGCCAGTTCATTCCAACCACACTTGAATATGTTAAGTCTCATCTTATTTATGGGTGTCAAAATCCCCAATTAATTAAAAATTTGAAATTGAACTACTGAGTGGCTCACAAGAAACCCATGAAACGTACGATGTAGGGTCTAAACTCGTGGTGCACTTTATCTACTCCGAGTCTCATCTGAATTCATTTTTCCTTTCTATGTTCTACCCTTATTATCATAATACAAACCAATTTTGAATTCTCAACATACTTGTTATGCCATATCATGATGATGACTCATACTAATCGTGGTACATTCAACCTTGTCTTATTCTCCCATGCAAAATGATGAAGATGTCTACCAGTACATATGAGATGATGTGGGCTCTTTCATTAGATGTCAATCAATGACAACACACTCATTACCAACTCCACTACATTAGGCCAATGTGACTTATTGGATCAACAATCTCCCCCTTTTGCATTGATGGAAAAACATGTACCTTCAACTAATTGAAGTGTTGGTAGAATCTTTATCTATGAGTGGATTTAGCCATCTATCTGCTCCATTTTGCATCTTTCTTTATTTTACTTCCCATGTGATGTATCTTCATCTTGATCTCTTGTCTAGGTTTGTTACTTCCCTTTTTATTTTTGGATGTACTCTACTAGATTTCTCCATTGTACACTCTATATATTTGTATTGATGATTCAACACTCATCTCCCCTGTTGATCTATGTTCATTTCCCTCTTTTGTTTTTTGCTAACTCTATCTTTTATCTCTCCTTTTTTGTCATTTATTGTCTCCCCTTTTTTTATCTCTATCATCATTTATCTCCCTCTTTTTGACATTAATGAAAAAAGTTATTTTGCCTCTGTAGCTTCCAGTCATGTCTTTCATATATTCGATAGTTTGCAGAGTGTCTAAGTTAAACTGGTTAATGTTGGCAGGCGATGTTCCATTTCTTCAATGGTGTCTCTGAGGCTCATGGATAGTAGCATATCTACATCCTAAATATGACTTTGGATGGTTCTTATTGTGGGAAATAGGAAGCATTGTAGCTCAAAGAGTGTGGAGTTCCTCTTGTGTTGTTCTGCAGTAACATGCTTGATCAGTGTAAGCTTTTCTTAAATATGATCAGTGTACACACTTGTTGAACATGTTGACATATCAAAAGATGCTTGAGTGTCTTACAATCCCTTATGTGCAATTTTTAGAATGTCATTTAGATTGATTAGAAAATTTTGGGACTCTGATATTGTATGGAGGATTGGAGAGAGGTCTTTCAATAGCTCAATTGTAGTGTTTCTTGCTTCTATAAGTTTCTGCACGTGTTTCTCAATGACTTGCTTGAGTTTTTCTTTTTCCTTCCTCATGATAAGGGGACCACTTGTGTGTTAGGATAATATTACACATTACCAAGTACTCTTGTGATCAACATCCTTGCTTTGATCAAGGTATGTGTGTACCTCTTTCTTAGACTCACTTTCTTTACTACTATGAGTTTCTTCAACAAGTTATTATAGTGATCAAGTTCCTCACCACTCAAGTCATTTTCTCTACCAACATACTTGTCCAACTCAATTTGAATTGTCTCAAGAGCCTCCATTTCATGATCGTGCCTCTCATATAGTTATTTTTCATCTTCAAAGCTTGATGATGATATGGTGTTTTTTCTCCTCTTTTTCTTTTCCCTTCGGATTTTTATGATTCAATACTTCTCAGTTGTAACTTCTTTTTTGTAGATGTAGGCTTAATGAGGTTTTGGGACTCTTCTGGGGGAGACTATGTGTCTGGTTGTTCATCTTTCTTTTGTGCATTGTTTTGTTCTTGTAGATGTTTCTTGGTAGTGTCCTCTCTTGGGCTTCTTTTGCCTTTGTCTCCTTCTGCAACCTTTGTTAATGAGATTTTCTCTATATGTGGAGTCTATATTGGCCTGTTCCCTTCTTCCCTTATTTCTTCATGCTGAGTGGTGCATGATTTAGTTGTTTCTATTACTAGTTGCATCATAGCTATCTTGGGATCATTAGCTAGTCTTGGTGTTTTTGAAGTGTCTTGGAGTTTTAACAGCCCTACTATTATTTCATGCTTTGTAACCATTGTACCTCTGGTCATTGCATACCTAGCTTCTTTTAGGGAGGTTAAAGGATTTAAGTTAACATGTTCTTCATCTATTTCTTCAAAATATCCCTCAAATTCTATTTTTTTCTTGGTTCCAATAGATGTGATTGCCTTTTTCTTACCCTTATCCTTTGGATCTACTCCTATTAGGGCTTTTTCTTATTTAGCTAGCCTTTTTACACACTAATTCTACTTGGTCTATTATCCATTTCCAACTTTTGATTTCATTGTCAAATATTTCTCTTTCCCTTCCTATTGTGACAAGTGCAACATTTTCTTGTGTTAAGAACTCATTAATAAAAGTTGTTGTGTAGATCTACCTATCTAGGAGTGCAAATTCTTGTCTGACTTTTGTTAGTGTGTCATCAAGAATCTCTTGTAGATGTGCAACACTAGTTTTACATTTCTTGATTATAATATCTACCAATTCTTTTGGTAGCACCTTCTTTACCATGTTTAGTGTTCTACTCTAAGTCCTCATGCTTACTAGTACTGCACTTATTATGTTGTTTTGATCTTCTTCACTCAAAAGTGCATAATTGTACCTTATTATATTTTAGTTTCTATTGAGAACAATATCATTGAGTATGTCATAAATGGAAAGTGGAGGAGTAGGACTGTTACCTCTTCTTGCAAGTTTCACCATTCTCGATGATGATTCACCTATGGATGGATTTAGTCTTTTCCATACTGGTGTTAGTTTCTTCTTGATTACTTCTTCAATTTCCTTCTGTGTTAGTTTATGCCTTTTAAAGCTCTTCACCTTGGTTCCAATTGTCTTCTTTCTCTTACTTTCTCTATTAGCTTCTTTCCTTCTCTCTTCCTTGTCCTTTTTTATTTTATCTTATGTATTCATTCTTACTACGCTAGTACCTCATATCAATAAATTATTGTCAATAGGGATTGACAGTACCAATTATATGGTAGCCCTTGCCTCCTTTTCTATTAGTTCATACTAGAATCTAGTGAACTAGTGGGTTCTTGGCTTCACTGTCTATATCATGCATGTGTTTGCCCAACCTAGAAAACTTATATCTTTTCTATATTCCTTTACTAGGGTAAAGGGTATCCTTTCCCTTTTCCTCATTATATACCTAAAGCTATCAAAATATCTTTTTAATAGATTTTCTTTATTATTTCCCAACATCATATTAGACATACATACTTGTTCACAAATTGGCTTATCTTTAAACCGATTGATCACACCTTGTCTAGGAAATTGATGCACAAAGCAAAAAAATATACATACCAGAAGGGCTCCAAATTTGAAAGGGTGAACCTCGGGGTTTCCCTTGATCTTCATCAGGTTCAACATTAGTTGTTCATATAGCCATCCTCCTAGGTCAAGTGCAGAACCTTTGTGTGTGATTTGATATGGTACATGTATCACTCAATAGGGTATGCAATTGAACTTTCTTGAGAATTAGAATCTATATGCAATTTCCATTGTGGCATACTTCATCACAAGGTCAGGAATTTCATCATTTTTTAGTGTTTGTGCTACCTTCTTTGATACGGTCAACCTTAACACTTCATCAAGTGTAATCTTTCTTGTGTTTAGCCCTATCCCTATCTCATTGAGTCTTGTTACCCTTAGGATGATTCATTTAGTAATTTCAAAGGGCTTGTCAAGCCAAATATTCCTTCTATAAACTTTTCTTAGTACCAATCTCACCAAATACTTATGAATGAAATCATGGATTTCTATTATGCAGTGCAATCAGTATACCATCTTCCAAGAATGTAGAGAATGCCTCATACTCTTTCTCTACTCCTAGCTACATTATATTTTCCTTTAGGTATGTACCAACATCTTCCACAAATAGAACATCTGGAAGCAGTGAGGATAGCACAACTACCTAGTTCCTTGCATCACCCTTCAACGAGGTGACCACATATTCTGGTTCTAAAAGTTCTTCATTGCTGACAAGTTTGACCTTATGAATTTTGTCTACCATGATGCCCATTTGTTCTTATGAATTTGTTAACTTGATGTAGGAGCATCCTAGGTGTAAGAGAAATCTTGCATCACTCAAAAATATTTTCCTTTTAGTCTTTTCTATTTTAATAAGGACTAGTAGATAGGGTGGTTACTATTAATGAGAACTTGCTATTTTTAGTAAGTTTGTCATATGAGGTCAGAATGTTCTCATTTTCTACAAGAAGGTTAATTTTAGAGCTATAAGCTTACCATAAAAATCTCATTGCTCCAAATTAAGTATCAAAGAAGTTATTGTGGATTTTCGATGGAAAAAATTTGCAAAAAAAAATCTCCAGGCTCACCGTTGGAGTCCTTAAGAGTGCTTAGATGAGGTCTGAAAACTTGACGGAAGGGTGCTTGTGCAGTTTCAAGTCTGTAGATCAATAGTTGGCATTTCTAAAAAGTGGTTATAATAGCCAATCAGAGCAACGGTTTGAGACTTATGGCCTTCCGAAGTTGGGCTACCTAAATTTCTAAACTAATTTGTCAAAAATGTATTTAGCTGACTCTATATGTATTGTTAGGGTCTGTCGTCCCTAAGCATTAAGTTTGAGCATCTAGAACCTTCTCAAGTGGCATAAAATTGCCTATTTAAGAAAGGCTCGAACATTGTCTAGAACAACTCTGGGTGATAGTTCATAGCTTGTCTTGCATATTATTGTAATGAAGACACCCATGTGGGTTAGCATATTGTACTTATGAATTCTGTAATTCTGCATTTGCAATGCAAATAAGAAGTCCATATTTTGTTCTCGCGTTTGCTATTATTTCTTTGTTTTTGTTATGAGTTTATGGTATTAAGGGGAGCACCCTTCATCAAGTGGTATCAAAGCCTAGTTCTTGAGTATGTGGACATATCACCGACTGTGAGGTAGTTCACACTAGGACCATGGTTTAGGTTGAGCATGTAGACAGATCACCAATTGTGAGGCAGTTTGCACTAGGGTTTCAACAAAAGCACAAAAATGCCTCCACGAAGAAAGTGTGGTAGAAGAGTTGCCAGTGTTACACCTGAGGCTTTCTGAGCCCTCCAAAGACAAATGCAAGCATTGGAAGAAAAAATGCATAGAGGAATGAATCTTCCTATAAGAGATGAAAGTGATGATGAGGACGAAGTAGAAGAAAATGCCGAAGCAAAGACTGTTTTAAACCTAGAGGAAGAGAGGCTTTTTAGGGCCATCTCCAAGATTGGAAAAATACCTAAGTTTGAGGTTCCCATATTTTCAAGAAATCTTAACTAAGAGGAGTTGGTCGATTGGATCAATGAATTGGAGTACTTTGAGTATGAAGATATTGAGGATCCTAATAGGGTCAAGTTTGTGAAGGCAAAACTGAAGGGAAATGCAAAGATCTTGTGGCAGGAGGTTTAGTTGGAGAGAAATAGAAAGGGAAAGGAAAAAATCACCAGATGGGATGGATGATAGCTAAACTAGAGTGACAATTCATTCTCTTAGATTATGAGCTTGATTTGTTGAAGAAGATGCAATGGTTGAAGCAAGCAGGAGAATTTGTTCAAGAGTATACTAAAGAGTTCTACCGAGTTCTCATTAGAACCATCCATATAGAAGCTAATAAGAAAAAAGTCACCCGTTATCGTAATGGGTTAAGGCTAAGCATTTAGGATGAATTGAGTCTAGTTCGAATGAACAGTATTAAGGAGGCATACCAGTTTTCCCTAAAAGTTGAGGAAAATTTGAGCAAGAAGTTTGACAACAAGAATAGTGGAAGAGGTCGCGATGGAAGATCTGGCAGACGATCTTATGGAGGTCGTAATGATGATCAAAAGAGCAAGGATGACACTGGAAGTAGTAGTCAAAACCAAAGGGGAAACAATTCCAATCATTTCCATGATTAAAACAATAGAGATCAGAGAGGAAGAGGCAGAGGACAAGGATCTGGAAGAGGAGGCTTCTGTGGGAAATGTTTTCACTACGAAGAAGAAGGGCATAAAGCATTTGAATGTACCTAGTGCCAAGAAAGGATAGATTGAAGAACAGAAGGTCAGGCCAGACTTGCACATGTTGATGAAGATGCCAGATCCTCACATTTTGAAGATGTTAAAAGAGGAGAAGTCCTAGTTAACAGAAGAGTCCTACCGAGTGGTGAGAATGAACCTGATCAAAGAAGGAGCTTGTTTTGCACGAGGTGCAGATGTGAAGATAAGTGTTGTGATGTGATCATTGATGGTGGAAGTACTAACAATCCAGTCTCAGAAATGATAGTCACCAAATTGAAGTTGAAGAGGCAGAAACACCTGCATCCATACCGTATTACTTGGGTGCAAGATGACCACAAGTTCATGGTCAATGAGCAGTGTTTTATGAAATTCAAGATTGGAAGCTACCAAGATAAGGTACTATGTGATATCATACCTATGGACATATGCCATATGTTGCTGGGTAGGCCGTGGCAATTTGACAAGCATGTTGTACATGATGGGCAAGCAAATACCTACACTCTGACCAAAGATGGAGTGAAACATAAGTTGAAACCATTGAAGGATAAAGAAGAAAAGTTATGTAGTGATGCCAGAATATGTTTTGTTGATGGAAAAAATTTTCTCAAAGGTATGAAGCATGAGCATGTGTATTTTTCTATAATTCCAAAAGATAATAAAGAAGAAATAGAGGAGGTACCTATAGAAGTTGTAGATATGTTCAAAGATTTTTCTGATATTGTATTAGATAATGCATAGATGGAAAACTCGCAAATTACTTGACGAGTTTTAAACACTCGCCGAGTATTTAAGCTGGGCGAGTAAATCCCAAAAAAAATTGCAGGAACAAAAACTCGGCTATTGGGAAAAAACTCGCCAATTACTCGGTGAGTTTTTACTAAAAACTCGACGATTTTTTTTTAAAAACTCGGCTACATTGTTTGATGCCAAGAACTATTTACTATTTTGCTTCTTGCCATGAGCATTCTGCATGAGAATGCAATTTTGTACACACTGTGCATTTATATATATCTAAACTCTTGCTTGTTTCTTTTGTATTCTCTTTAATTAACTTATTAGATGCATCTTCTCATTAAATTTTGCAAAATAAATGTATTTTTAATTAAATTTCAGCAGTTTTTTTAAGTTCTCGAGTTTTCCCGAGTTTTTTTTTTAAATCGCCGAGTTTTTCTCGATTAAACTTTTGGGGGGCTTGGTGAGTTTTTGCCTTTGGTGAGTTTTCCAACTATGAGATAATGTACCTAATGGATTGCCTCTAATGAGGAAGATCAGTCACTAGATGGATTTGGTTCCAAGAGCCAGTTTGCCAAACAAGATGGTGCACAGAATGACACCAATAGAAAGTGAAGAGTTGAACATACAAGTTCATGAGTTGTTGCAGAAGGGGTTGATTCGAGAGAGTCTAAGTCCATGTGTTGTACCAGTCATATTAGCACCAAAGAAGAATAGAGAATGGAGGATGTGCACAAATTCTTGCACTATCAACAAGATGACAATCAAGTACAAATTTCCATTGCCAAGGATGGATGATATTATGGATTGTTTGAGTGGGGCTAACTATTTCACAAAAATAGATCTAAAGAATGGGTACCATCAGATTCATATTAGAGAAGGTGATGAGTGGAAGACTGTTTCAAGACAAGGAAAAGATTGTATGAGTGGTTAGTCATGCCTTTTGGGTTAACAAATGCACCGAGCACTTTCATGTGGCTCATGAACGAGGTACTGAAGGAGTTCCTAGGTAAGTTTGTCATTGTTTACCTAGATGATATATTGATCTTTAGTAAGATATTGGAGGAGCATTTGTTTCATATTCGCAAGATGTTTGATAAGTTGAGGGAAGAAAAGTTGCTAATAAACATGAAGAAGTGTAGTTTTCTAAAGAAGGAGTTGGTGTACCTGGGATTTGTAGTCTCAGCTAAAGGTCTGAAAATGGACCCAAAGAAAGTGAAGGTTGTCCTTGAATGGCCTACTCCAAGGAGTGCGACTGAGGTAAGATCTTTTCATGGGCTGGCTAGTTTTTACAAAAAAATTAATAAGAGGTTTTAGCAGCATATGTGGACCCCTGACTGAAATAATGAGAGGGGATAGGAAAAAATTTAAGTGGACTATAGGAGAAGATAAGAGTTTTAATTTGTTGAAACAGAAAGTTACCAAGGAGCCTGTTTTATCACTTCTTGATTTTAACAAGGTGTTTCAAGTAGACTGTGATGCTAGTGGTACTGCAATAGGAGCTATTTTGAACCAAGAAGGTAGACCTATTGCTTATTTCAATGAGAAATTGAATAATGCAAAAAGAAAATATTATGTTTATGATAAGGAATTTTATGCTACAGTTCAAGCATCGAAGAAGTGGAGACACTATCTTCTTCCTTAGGAGTTTGTTTTGTATATTGATCATCAAGCTTTGCAATATTTGAATAGTCAAGAAAAATTGAACCAAAGGCATTTGAAGTGGGTTGAGTTTTTGCAGAGTTACACATTTGTTTTGAAACACATGAGTGGGAAGTCTAATAGAGTTGCAAATGCTCATAGTAGAAGACAACTTTTGCTGACAGAAATGCAGATAGAGGTGATTGGGTTCAAGGAACTCAATACTTTGTATCCAGATGATCCTAATTTTGGTGAAGCATGAAAGGCTTGTACAGAACCTATTACACTTGATAGGACAAAGTGGTTGGATTTTATGACCCAGGATAGTATGTTGTTCAAAGAAAGCCAGTTGTGCATTCCTAGAAGTTCAATGAGAGAGAATCTCATCAAGGGGAAGCATAGTGGAGGATTGGCTAGACATTTTGGCAAAGATAAAACCATTGCTTTTGTTGTTGAGAATTATTACTGGCCACAGTTGCAGCAAGATGTGAAATTTTTTGTAGAGAGTTGCAGAGTATGTCAGATAGTGAAAGGAGCAAAGTAGAATACAAGGTTGTATTTTCCATTATCTGTACCGGAGAAGCCATGGGAGAATGTCAGTATGGATTTTTTTCTAAGATTACCAAGGACACAATGCGGGCATGACTCTATTTTTGTGGTGGTTGACAAGTTTTCAAAGATGGCACGTTTTGTTCCTTGCAATAAGACTAGTGATGTTGTTCATGTGGCAGAGTTGTTTTTTAGAGAAGTGGTGCGACTACATGGTCTGCTAAAGAGTATAGTTTCAGATCGAGATACCAAATTTGTTGGGTATTTTTGGTGTACATTATGGAAGAAGTTGAAGACAAATTTGAAGTTTAGTTCATCACATCATCCACAAACTGATGGATAGATAGAAGCTGTGAATTGCCATTTGGGAAACTTGCTGAGATGTTTGGTTTGAGACAAGCCAAAAGGATGGGATATGATTTTACCACAGGCGAAATTTGCATATAATAATTCTGTCAATAAGAGTACTAGTAAATCACCATTCCAAATTGTATATGTCCCAAAAATGCTTCTAAATTGAGACAGTTGGACTAAAGGAGAGATAAGTAGTACTAAAGCAGAAGATTTTGTTGAACATTTGAAGAACATCCATGAGGAGGTGAGGAAGCACATCATAAAGATGAATACACAGTATAAGGCTAAGACATATGTGAAAAGGAGGTAAAAGAAATTTCAGAATTTCATTTGAGGAAGGAGCGTTTTCCAGTGGGTACATATAATAATTTGAAGATGAAGAAGTTTGGACCGTGCAAGATAGTGAAAATGCATGATTCTGGAAATGCTTATGAAGTGGAGTTGCCTGCTGAATTGAATATTCCACCAGTAATTAACACTTCAGATTTGACAGAGTATTATGAATGAGGTGATGGAGATGAAGTTGCAGAAGCATAGTGGAGTATTCCAGGAGCTAGTTTTGCTACAAATGAGATTGAAGAGATACTAGATAGTTGTGTTGGAAAAAGTACCAGGAACAAAACTTATGAGGAATATCTAGTCAAATGGAAAGGGAGGCCAGTTGAGGATTCATCATGGCTAGTAAAGGAGGAGGTTGACCATCTTGATTTTCCTCTGAACACCTGAGATGTGATGGAGTCACTTCTCAAATTAGCTCGGGTGTCTGATGCAGGAGCATCCTAGGTGTAAGAGCAATCTTGCATCACCCAAAAATATTTTATTTTTAGTCTTTTCTATTTTAATAAGGACTAGTAGATAGGGTGGTTACTATTTATGGGAACTTGCTATTTTTAGTAAGTTTGTCATATGACCTTGGAATGTTCTCATTTTCTACAAGAAGGTTCATTTTAGAGCTATAAGCTTACCATAAAAATCTCATTGCCCCAACTTAAATATCAGAGAAGTTATTGTGGATTTTCGGTGGAAAAAAATTGTAAAAAAATTCAAACTCACCATTGGAGGCCTTAGAGTGTTCGAATGAGGTCTGAAAACTTGATAGAAGGGTGCTTGCGTGGTTCCAAGCCAGTAGATCAAGAGTTGGCATTTCCAAAAAGTGGTTATAATAGCCAATCAAAGCAACAGTTCGAGAGTTATGGCCTTCTGAAGTTGGGCTGTCAAAATTTCTAAAATAATTTGTTAAAAATGTATTTAGTTGACTCTATATGTATTGTTAGGGTCTGTCAGTCCTAGGTATTAATTTTGAGCATCTAGAACCTTCTTGGGTGACATAAAATTTCCTATTTAAGAAAGGCCCAAACATTATCTAGAACAACTCTAGGTGATAGTTCGCAGCTTGTCTTGCAGATTACTGTAATGAAGACACCCATGTGGCTTAGCATAGTGTACTTATGAATTCTGTAATTCTGCATTTGCAGCGCAAATAAGAAGTCCATATTTTGTTGTTGCAGTTGCTAGTGTTTCTTTGTTTCTATTATGAGTTTATGGTATTAAGTGGAGCACCCTTCATCATAACTCCTCTAAATATGGTTATGCACACTCATAGGTTTGGATGTATCATTGTCAACGGAAATGGTGGACAATTGCTCAATTGGGTTTTTCTCAAAATTATGTTTAACTCAAGACTTAGAGTTTGCAAGGTGATTAATCAAACCCTTTTCACCTATTTATGCCTTTGATGAGCCATTGTTAAGTTAATGAGAAATGGTAAGTACAACACTTACCTACTTGTTATTCCATAATTAATACGAGTGACCCGGGTAGCAACAGTCATAATATCGACATTATTTTGCCTCGATATTGGCTCCTTATGCTTTTTTTATGCATTATTTTATCAATTTTTGATAGGGGACTAGTGTATGGTATGTCCTTTAGCATACAACCCCCTTCTAGTCTTGGATTAGCTTAGTTGGTCATGGAAGTCTCACCAACAACAAGCGAGCTTCTTACTTCCCCTAACTTGGCCTCTTTGCTTTCTTCTGCTTTTCTCCCCCATATCTTGTTGAAGTCCTTTTTGACTTCCTCCTTGTCTACCATCTTGTTCTTCCCTTTGTGGTTCAATTTATGCACTTGTGCTATTTTTCTTGATCTGCACTCTTTGGCAAGATGCCTTATCTTGTTGCAGTAGTAATAAGTCATGCATATTATTCTCCACGGTCCTAAGTTGTTTCTTTGACTAGTTCTTTCTTGGCAATGCTCAGCCCTATGTCCTCTATTTTCACTAGTTGATCATTTAGGCGAGTTGAACTTGTTCATCCAGCTGGGATTGAAGCTTCTTTGTGACTATTGATTTGTCCATTGTCTTAATTTGCATACCTCAGCCTTGTGTCTTTACTTATTACAATAGTAATAGTACCCATCAAACCTTTCCTCATGACTATGAGATCTACATTCTCGAGAGGGGTGCCCATATTGATGGCATGTGTTTTAGTAGTCATAGAAGTTATATTGTTCATTAGATGCAACCTTTCTGTGCCAGCATACATTTGAGGTGTGACATGTATTCTACCACAACATTAATGATAGGTTGGTTTCTTGGGTTTCTTACCTTTAGATGATATTTTCCTTGTCCTTATTTGGTCTAGATTTCTCTCTCAGATGTTTTTCCACTTTCAGTCTTGCTAGCTCGTTCGTAGCCAAGATCGGTTGTGTCCTAGGTCCTTCTCTGAACTTTGAGTTTTGCATCTATCTTCTCAAAGCTATCATTAAACCTTCTCAACTTTTTGTTTCTTTAATTGGTGTTCTATAGTTCCTCTATTAGTATTTGAATCTATTTGTCCTTTTGTTTGACCTTTTTGTCTTCTGTTATATTTGCTTCCTTGGCTTCACTTAGTTCTTTTTCATCCTTGTCCATTGCTAGTGCAACATCAATTCTCTCCTTTTGTGCTTCACTCAATCTTTCTGATGCTTCTTCCATCTCTTTGTTTAGCTTTGCGATTGACTTGCTCAATTTCTTGTTGTCAGCTGTGAGGTTTGAGATAGTTTCTTTGGATCCATCCAAGCCACTTTATTCTTCCATCTGCTCAATAATCTCATGGATATCACTAAGTTTTTTTTACAAGCTTCATTCTTTTTTCCAAGGATGCTTTCAGATTTTCCTTCAAGTCTTCTATAGTGTCAAGAGCTTCTTTGTGTAAATGTTTGTACTTCATGGATATTGTTTGATCTTCCCTCAAGCTACGATGCTTGCAACTATTAGGGTCCAAGCTATGATACCAACTATTTGTCCCAACTGATACTGAGGGGGAGTGAATCTATATCGATTCTAAAATCGGTTACTTTTATAACTGTTCTAAGTGTATTAACTAACAACCACTTGATTGCTAATATGAATGTGAATGTAGTAAGATAAAACCAGATAAACTCACACACAAGAGAATCTATTCATTAAAATACATAGCCAAGAAATGATCAGTCAACTGATACTTTAGCTTACTATTGTTGATGAATTGTAGGTTCTGTAAAAATATTAGCAGCTAATAAACTGTAGACAACAACATGTACTGACTTACAGGAAACCCAATAGGGCATTATAGTTGGATGTCCTATGAGGTCAATGAGCTTCTGAACCTGCAAAGAAGTACAAGTCTGAAAAACTCCAATATACTTGTATTTAGCTTACTGAAAATCCAATGTAAAATGCATAAAAATCAAAAATGAGGAAAGGAATCAAAATGATTGGCAAATATAAGTATCAAAAAGATTATACCAATTCGTCTATAAGTCACGAGACTCTTATAGCCTTAACCAAAATTCCAATAATCACTACAAATGAAGTCACACGGGAAACAAATCATGTCCATGCATAGAAACTATTCACATCACCATTGTGCATTGATAATTTTCTTTCTGTTCAGCAAACTCAACGCTAGATATTCTTCTTGAGTGAAGCCAACAAAGGTGGTCTTTTCCTCCCCAACTCTCTATCTTGCACCTCCTACCACATTTGTAATTACTATGTTTCATCATCTATCATCCTCTTCCAAGTTAAAATTGATAATATTCAGACTTTTATAAATAGTTATTTCATTTCTTTAATCAGATTTGCAAACTAATAAATCATGCCATGCAGGTGTTTGAGCAAAAAAAGGGAACCATCTCAAGTCTATGGTACGGTGCAGGAAAGCATCCTTAAGTATATGGTGTAGGAGCACCTAAGTATTCATTGTAATGTTTCATTGATAATTCTTAAGGTCCTAAATTTTATTAGCATCAAAACAATCCCTTTTGTAAGGCTTTAAGAGCCATTTTGAGCAAAGAGGCCTAATAGGTCCTGACATGGTCAAAGTCAGTCAAAGGGTAAAAAATATCCAATAGAAGGTTTGAAAGGGTGTAATTGGTGAAATCAAATCTATTTCATCATGTTAAAGTGTTTGTAAGTGTTAACGTCAAGATTGGTAAAAATGAGTTAAAATTTGTCAAAGTTGCAACTTTGCAAAAAAATGCAAGAAACATTGCCAGAATTGGATCCATTGGTTGTAGGAGTCAGAGAGGAAGTTAAAAGAACTTGGGAATGGTTTATAAGGCCATGTATGGTCAAAAATCAAAAGAGAGACAAGCTTTGAGGGTACTATGCAAGGCAAATCCATGAAACCCTCAAAATAACTTGGCATTTCACAGGTCTGCAGAGGTTACAGAGCCATTTAGTTTCATAAAATCATGTAATTTTAATGTTGATTTGTTTTTGAATGATTGAAAAGTGAGTCAAGATTTATATTAATCCACGCTCTTATACTTTCGTTGAAGTTTTTGAAGAGTCATTGTAGTTTCTTTAAAAACTGGTAAAACTAGTTTTAGGGAAAAGCCCATGTTTCATTTCAACCTTTGGATCTTCATATAAATTTGGGAATATGTCTATACCTAAGCCATGTAAAGGGTGACCAGAGCGATTGGATAAATATTAAGGTTTACAAAATTTATCCATGGCCATTTATTACAGTTTTTAGTTAACATGACCGTCATCACTACAAGTTTGATCAAAGAAATAGTTTTTATGCTTTAAAGTAATTGAAGAGCCTCTTGGACATGATAAGAATGGTGCAATAGGAGAAGTACAAACATTATTTGGACTCCTTCATTTATCTTTAGAATTCAACTTTTGTTGCTCTGTTATTAAGGGACTATCAGATTGGGAAATCTGATCAGGAAAATGTCTTCATGTCCCAACTAAACAATGGAGAACATTGCGTTGGTAAACATGCTGTAATACCTGTATATAAACCTTGATTTAAATGTCAAGATTTTCCTTAGTCTTAAATATTATGGAGAATATGTGTTATTGTTCATGAATGCCTAAATGGCATGATTTGCTGATCAATACTTGGTACTTAAATGTATTTGTTTAAAACCTTGTATGTCAATCCTTGTATGCTATCAAGGGACCAAATGTACCAAGATAAGCATTTACAATCAAGTTTTGAAAGGTTTGTGGAGATTTATGTCCAATCAAGTTACCGATAAAGTTGACTATTCTTACAAATCAAAGTTGAGCAGTCCTATGAAGTCACCAATGCATATCAATAGTTTGTTCATTTCCAACTTTGTTTGGAGAGATATTGGTTAATGAAATGAATACCTTTGGAATAGAGTTGATGTTTCTCTTGGGATGGTGATTAGAACTAGTCTGATTTTATGACAAGATTTACAACACTGATGTTCCTGATTTGTGAACAGGTTTCAAATAAGGGCTAGGAAGGCAATTTTTATATACATGGAGTTGGAAATACTTGTGATTAGTCAACTGTTTGGCAAGGCTTTGGAGCCATTTGGAAATTTTTGGGCTGTAATCAATCGTTGTTAATAGGAGCCTAGTTCAATTCTGATTGTGTATCTACATTTAGAATGAGAAGGATCTCTGATCCTTGATACCTATAATATCTTGTATCTGCAGTCCTTTATGTCCGAGGTAACTTTGAAGTCAATTGGATCCTAAATTCATTAATGGTGTCCTATTAATGGTTAGAGGAATGATGTTGTCAAATAAAAGTTGTATTTTGATAAGTGGCTAATAGTCAGAGTATATCAAAGGGAGAAAATCTTGTTAAATGCCTCTTAAGTCAAGTTGAAGTTCTTGAGTTTGGTTTTGGGTCAGCCTACCCTTGAGGTTTTAATAATTGTGTTTGATGGTCTGCATCGGTATAGGAAAGAAACCTATAAGATCTTTATGTTTCAAACATTTCCATTTACTGAATGTGTTAATAGGTAAACAAATTTACTACAATTCATTCTTGTTGAAGTTTTGAGAACAAGCACTGTCATAGGTCCAGAAATTAGTCACTCAAACATCAAAATACACTAAGTCAGATAATTCACATTTAATTATTTAACAAACATAGGTACAAGTCCAACATTGGTACATCATTTTCAAAATCCTAGCTGAGGGCATGTCTACCCATGTGTTCCAATATTCAAAATTGAATTGAACATGAACAAATTACCAATCATAGAATAATTCATGGATCATATAAGTTAAAAAGAAAATGTTGAAAAATGAACTTCAAATAACAATAGAGAGATGAGCCATAATATAAACTAAAGATCAATACATATTGATATGTAAATGAAGTTTTAGAATTTAAATGTGACAATGAAGAATTACCTAGAAGAAGATTTTTCCACATTTTCTCTGCCCTTCTCTTTTTCCATCTCTTCTTCTACTCTGTCCAAAAATGTAACACCAAAACCCCCACCCCCAACCTCCCCCTCTCCGCACCCCCCACAAAATAAAACATAGAACAAATAAACATGATTAAAAAAGGACCAATGCACACTTTGTACACAAAGAAAATGAAAAATCTAAACAAAATAAGCACTCGCAAAAAAAGGACAAGATTGTATAGAACAAAAAGAATATTGATAGAACAAAACATGACAAAACAAAAAGAACGAAACAAAATTAAATTCTCCATTCAAGCTGAACTGGAGATGAGTAACTCATTGCTTGAAAACACATAATTCAAACACTTAGTTATGCAATCTACTCATTGAGGTCATAAGGAATGTCCCATCTCTTCTTTGCATTGTTTAAATGAACTTTTGTTGGATTATGCATCTCACGCCTATATTAGAAACTCATTATTAGTCATTTGCTCAATCCAAAAAGATTTAAAAGGAGAAAAGAAAACCATAAGCCTAAATATACCAAAAAATAAACATGAGGGAAAATAAATCAAGTCATTCATGCCCAAGGAAATCAAAACATAGTATGAAAACTTAAGGATTAAGAGAAAAATGGTAGTCAATATGAAGTGTTTCTTCTAGGGATCTATATTCAAAGGACACAATGTAACTATCTTGATGCAGGAGCATCTTGGGTTTTCTTGGTGACTACTTTGGAGTTCATGGGAGGAGGCTCGATAGTTACTTTGGAGGGTTCTTGGTTGGAGCTCAGCATGGTCTATGGAGCTCGGCATGGTTTTGGAGCTCGGCCTGGTCTTGGTTGCTCGGTATGGTCTATGGTTGCTCAACATGGTCTTGGAGCTCGGCATTGTCTTGGTTTCTTGACATGGTCTTTGGTTGCTCGGCATGGTCTTGGTTGCTCAGCAGGGTCTTTGGTTGCTTGGCATGGTTTGCGAGGAGCTCGACCTTCCTTAGGAATTTGGTTCTTTTTGGAAGCAGAATAACTAATTTTCTATAATGAATTCAAGGATGAAAATTTCAAGGATTGAAGAGGGCCTAGATTTCTAACTATGGTTTGAAGCACGAGTTCTAATTCATCCGAGGCTAGGAGATATCATGATTTTACTAAGACATCAATTTTGGGAATTTAATTGTTGTTGTTGGCGGACTTGTGGCATTTAATTTATGTATTTGTATTTAATTTGTGTTCTTGGCTGACTTGTGGCTTAGATTGGTATAAGTAGGGGTTGTGTTGGGAAGTCTTTATTCATTATTCATTCACTCGAGAAGAGGAGTGAGTGTGGGAAGTAGCTGGAGAGTGAGTTTTCCTGAGTTTGTGGACAAAGTGCCGAATGTGAGGCAGTTTACAGTAGGATTGTGATTATTCATCCATCGTGGAGAAGAGGAGGAGCTTGGAAGAGAAAATTTTGAGAAGGGCTACTAGTTGCGGCTTGGAAAACAAGGAGATTTCTTGGTGGGCTTGCGAGCACAAGCTTGGAGGTTTCGACCAGAGTGTAGATCTATACTAGCTAGGGTTTGGGATTGGATCTTGAGGGATCTTGCAGAACTATTACTTGCTTTGTATTTGGTTGTAACTGGGAAGGCCTTACAGCCCAGCACATTGCATGTAATCAATTATATTTATGAATATATTATTGTGAATGGTATCAGATCTTGTGTTATTGCTTCTTGTTGTTGTGTTTTCGTTGCATGGTTGTATAGTTGGGGACTAGGACATCTCCTTTGGGGATACTCCTGCCTTGCACTGCATCAGGTGGTATCAGAATGAAGGTTGTTCCTAAGTGTGTAGACAGATCACTGAAGCTGAGGCAGTTTGCACTAGGACTTGGTTGGAAAAGTAGATATGAGTTGATCTTGATTTGGTGGTGGATTTTCTTTCTGGAGTCCTAGATCTCTTGGTTGCGAGGTGGCAGATCATGGTTCTGACTTGCAATTGTAAAGGGCTTGTAGATGGATCGATGGATGCAAAGATGGAAGAATGATCTTGTTGAGGCATGATCGTAGAGAGTTTATGGATTGCAAATCCGTGGTCCTGGACTTGTGATTTGGTTCTTGATTTTTCATGCGACGTGGTAGGTTATGATCTGTCTTGCAAACAATTCAAGGTTGTCACAAGGAGCGTAGGAAGGATTTGTTGTAGAGGGTTTACGAAGATCTTGGAAGATGGCTCCAAGAGGATTGGACCTTGAGATGATTTTAAATCTCAGTGATGTGTTGGAGAGGAGGTTTGATGTGGTGGAGAGGAGGTTTTCTGAGATGACTACTCGATTTAAAGCTAGCTTGGCTGATCATGTTAAGGACAGGGTGAGGAAGGAATTTCATGGATGTTTGTGGAGTTGGAGTCTTCTGATCCGAAAGAGAGTTGTCTGGCCAGTTAAGAGACTTGTTCGCGAGAGAAGATGGCATAACAAGGTCAAGATGGAAAAGGTTGGTTTTGTTGATCAGTTTGTGGAGTCTGATACAGAACCTACAGAGCAGCTAGAGGTTGTTGCTAAAGATATTCCTAACTTTGTTGATGCTAGGATAGAGGTTGGTTTTCATGATCAGTTGATTGGATTTGACATGGAAATTGCAGAGCACTTGGTCATGGATGATCCAATTGCTGTTGGTGGTGAGTCGTATATTGCAGAGCATCTTGTTGTGAGTAATGAGATTGATGGGGTTGTGAGTTTGGCATGTGTTGATGGAGATCTTCATATTGCTGCTAATGTGGGGTTTGTTGTTGCTGGTGTGGATTCATTAGTTTCTGATATGGATGGGGGTTTGCTGATGAAGCATTATATTTAGTTTGTTCCTAGGAGTGAACATGATGATTGGTTGGATGAGATTCTGGTGTTTGACAGAGTGATGTGGATGTGTAGATTGGTTTTCTTGTCCTTGTTGGAGTGGAAGCCTTTGGTGAAGATGAAGATAGTTGTTGCTCTTTCTTTGGGCATCAAAGTGTGGCACACACTTTTCTATTTACCTAGGGAGTCTAATGCAGGAGCATCTTGGGTTTGCTTGGTGACTACTTTGGAGTTCATGGGAGGAGGCCAGGTAGTTACTTTGGAGGGTGCTTGGATGGAGCTCGGCATGGTCTATGGAGCTTGGCATGGTTTTGGAGCTCGGCCTGGTCTTGGTTGCTCGACATGGTCTTGGAGCTAGGCATGGTCTTGGTTTCTCGACATGGTCTTTGGTTGCTTGGCATGGTCTTGGTTGCTTAGCAGGGTCTTTGGTTGCTCGGCATGGTCTGGGAGGAGCTCGACCTTCTTTAGGAATTTGGTGCTTGTTGGAGGCCGAATAACTAATTTTCTATATCAAATTAAAGGATGAAAATTTCAAGGATTGAAGAGGGCCTAGATTTCTAACTATGGTTTGAAGTGCAGGTTCTAATTCATCCGGAGCTAGGAGATATTATGATTTTACTAAGACATCAATTTTGGGAATTTAATTGTTGTTGTTGGCTGACTTGTGGCATTTAATTTATGTATTTGTATTTAATTTGTGTTCTTGGCCGACTTGTGGCTTAGATTGGTATAAATAGGGGTTTTTGGGAAGTCTTTAGTCATTATTCATTCACTCGAGAAGAGGAGTGAGTGTGGGAAGTAGCTGGAGAGCAAGTTTTCCTGAGTCTGTGGACAGGGCACCGAATGTGAGGCAGTTTACAGCAGGATTGTGATTATTCATCCATCGTGGAGAAGAGGAGGAGCTTGGAAGAGTGAATTTTGAGAAGGGCTAGTAGCTACGGCTTGGAAAACAAGGAGATTTCTTGGTGGGCTTGCGAGCACAAGTTGAGATCTTCCTTGGAGGTTTCTACCAGAGTGTAGATCTGGACTAGCTAAGGTTTGGGATTGGATCTTGAGGGATCTTGCAAAACTATTACTTGCTTTGTATTTGGCCATAACTGGGAAGGCCTTACAACCCGACACATTGCATGTAATCAGTTATATTTTATGAATATATTATTGTGATTTGGTATCAGATCTTGTGTTATTGCTTCTTGTTGTTGTGTTTTCGTTGCATGGTTGTATAGCTGGGGGCTAGGACATTTCCTTTGGGGATACTCCTGCCTTGCACTGCGTCATATCTAGTATTTGATGAGAATCTATATATTAAATTAAACCACTAAATTATCATAAATAAAAAATGTCATACCACCACTAATGCAAACAACAACAAAAGAAAGGTTTAAAGCTTCATGGATATAGAGAAATAATACTAATATCATATAAAACTATTGGATAGAATGGGATCTCAAGAGAAAAGGTTGTACTATACCATCCATAGTTGGCATAATCGCCGAATAATCGACGATTTGCCACTAATCGCCAAGTTTCTTACTCAGGAGAGTTTAACTCATTAAATGCATCTTCTCATTGAAATTTCAAAAAAAATGTATTTTTAATTAAATTTTAGCGATTTCTTTAGGTTCCCAAGTTTTCCCAAGTTTTTTATAAAAATTGGCCAATTTTTTCCCGATTAAACTTTTTAGGGACTTGACGAGTTGTTGTCAAGTGAGATTTTTCCAACTATGTCATCCATCAACTGAATATCATTGTCATTTATGCCAGCAAAAGACCTGATACAACTTTGACCTCTTCAGACTATAGATTGGTGGATATGGGGCGAGTGAGATTGATATTAAAGTTTTTAGTTTAAATTTTATGATAGGAGATGATGGAAGTGGGTATTATACTATTAAGTGAACATTGTTCAAATTCTACATATAATGAAATTAAGGATTAAAATGGGTAGTGGTGAGAAAAGGGAATGGGATAAAGAAGCTACTAGCAAGAGGATTAATTTTACGTAGATTAAAGACTAAATAATTTTAATTAAAAATGGAAGATCCTTACAAGGCCTATCATGCCAATTCAAATTAATTAGATTTGCAACAAGCAATAATTAATTATCTCTTTGTTGTTAAAGAAGAATCACCTAGAAAAACATTTTGCCCTTGGTTGCTCTGCATATTCCTGTGCTCTGACACTTAACTGATACATTATTGTATTGTTGTAGACGGTTTGCAACTTTTGCAAATTATTTGAAATCCAACAAATAATACCACACTACATCTAAAACATTGCAGAGCAGGGCATTGCATTGCATCTGTATGTCCTATGAGGTCAATGAACTGTTGAATCTGCAAAGAAATAGAAGTTTACATAACCCCCAATATTTTAGTATGTAATCTTATTACCAGCGTAAAAAGCATTTATCACATAACTATTCATCAATAACACTCATGGTTGAATCTCCTTTTCTTAAATCCATGTGAAAAAGATGAGAGTCATGCTAATCTGTGTTTAAATTGAAGGCAGCAATATCAGTTGTATAAAGAGCTTCTTAGGAGACTATTAATCCTATTAATTTGTGTCCATACTGATTTCCACACCAAGTTGGCTTATGAGGAGTTGAACAACACCTCTCAGTGGGATTGGCACTTGGAAATCAACATGAAGACCAATTCAATGCCTAAGCATACAAACAGTTCAAACATTGGGTTAGCTATGTTCAAAGCATGGTTTGCTTCTAGAGCAGCTAGTTATGATCTGGGAAGCAATCATGACTAATTCAAGTTGTAAATGCCATGCTAGACATGATCAAGTCTTCTTTCACACTAATGGAAATAACAGAATGGGGCACTATGGAATGCAAGATTTCAATTAATAACGGTAAAAGTTCTGAACCTTAATATAAATTAAAGCTTAATACATATTGATATGTACATGAAGTTTCAGAATTTAAAAGAAACGATGAAGAATTCATGGAAGAAGATACTTTCCTCATTTTCTCTGCCTCTTTTTTTTCCACCTCTTCCTCTACCCTGTCACAAAAATGTAGCCCCGCAGACCATAATATAAACTAAAGCTCAATACATATTAATATGTGCATGAATTTTTATAACGTATAGCAATAATGAAGAATTACCTAGAAGAAGATTTTTTCCTCATTTTCTCTGCCTCTTTTTTTTTTACCACTTGTTCTTGTACTCAGTCACAAAAATATATCACCCCATCCCTCCCTTCCCTCCGTCCTTCCCGCCCCAGCCTCCCCTCCCCTCCCCTCCCCTCCCCCCCCAAAAAAAAGAAAAAAACAACATATAACAAGTAAAGGTGAAAAGTCAAAACAATTGAAGGGACGTCATGCATACCACTCACAAAAACATTGACAAGAATGCACAGAACAAAAGCAAGGCTTACAGCTCCAAGGATATAGGTCATAATACCAATAGTGTATAAAACTGTTTGATAGAATTGGTCAAAAGACTATTTAGATGAGAAAAGGTTGTAACATACCATCCATCAAACAAACTGAATTGTTATTTATATCAACGAAAAACCTTGTATTCACATCTTTGACCTCTTGAAATTAAGGATTGGTGAGTGCCTTCAATTGCCAACAAATAGGGATGAGTGAGATAACATTGTAGAACTAGTGTATATTGTTCAGCTTCTTTGTATAATGAAATTAGGGATGAAAGTGATAAATAATAAAAAAAAGGTGAGAGGATCAAGAAGTTGTTATTAACTTTAAGAGGATGAAAATTATGAAGATTAAATAAGTAAAATCTAAGATGAAAGTTCTTTACAAAGCTTAGGATGCAGATTTGAATTGACTAGATTTTGCAACAAATAATAATGAGCTCTCTCTTGTTGAAGAAGAATTACTTGGAAGAACATTTTCCTCCGTTGCTTTGCACTTCCTTTTTTCTGCCTCTTCTTATGCTCTGCCACTTGACTGATTAGCTAGATACTATAGATGAGATCAGTTATGTGATACTTTAACTTACTACCGTGGATAATTTGGATAATTTGCAGATTATGTAAAAGAAATTAAGTCACTAAACAATACCAAGCTACACCAAAACTATTGTAGAGTAGGGCATATGCGGACATAGCAAAAACCCCAACTATGCTTTTATGTTAGCTAATCATCAATAGAACTCAATGTTGAATCTCCCTTTCTAGAGTCCTTGTGAAAAAGATGGAAGCCATCCAAATTTGTGTTTAAATTAAGGGTAGCAATATCCATTGTAGAAAGAACGTCTGGGGAAAATCTCAGCCCCATCAAGTTGTGTATGATGCTGTAGCTTCTCTGTACTGTACAGTCCACAGATAATCCTCTTATTTTATTCTGATTAAAATGTTAGTATCCACCTGATACATTTTCAAAGCATTTCAAACTTTTCATTACAAGATATTTGGATTCCATTATCTATTCTATAAAATATATTTACCTGAAGCCAAGAAAAATTGTATCCATGTACCCATCTCAAATTTAATGAGAATGAATAACTTTGACATATCTACCACAACTCAAAAAATAAGGAATCCAAAATAATATTAAACCTTGGAACAAAACAATTAGATTCAAATGGTAAACAAACTTCACTTTTCGTGAAAATATATAACCAAAAAAAGATCAGTCATTTGACAGTTTAGCTTACTATTGTAGATGATTTGTAGGTTTTGTAAAAATGTTGAAAGCTAACAAACTACAAAGCACAACAATTACAGACTTATTGGAAACCCAATAGGGCATTACAACTGAATGTCTTATGAGGTCAATGAACTGTTGAATCTGCTAAGAAGTAGAAGTTAGAAAACCCCCAACACACTTGTAGGTTAGCTTATTGGTAGTGCAACAAGTAGCAATATAAATATCAAAAATATGATACTACCAATTTAGGATTTGAGTTCCTCTAGAAGTTGCCGGGCTCTTAGAGCCTTAATCACAATCCCAATAATCATTACAAGGGCAATCACATAGGAAACAAATAATGGTCAAAGCTATTTACATCACCTTTATAGTGCACTGATAATTTTGTATCCTTCCCAGCTCTCTTTATATTTCATTATTTGTGATCCTCTTCCAAGTTAAAATTAATAATATTCAAACTTTCATTAATAGTTGTTTCATTTGTAAAGATATATGTTACTCAGATTTGCAAACCAATAAATCACGACATCCAAGTGTATGAACAATGTATAATTTCAAAGGAAGAAATCCTTTAGAGTAGGCTAGAAACCTTAAGATCTTCATGTTTCAAAGGTTGCCATTTACTGAATGTGTTATATAATAAATTTACAAGGATTCCATGCTTGTTCAGTTTTGAGGACAAGCATTATTGTATATCCAGATATTAGTCACTCAAACATCAGAATACACTAAGTCATATAATGCACATTAAATTATATCACAAACACATGGAAAACCGCAACACTAGTTTATCATATTCAAATTCTAGTTGAGGGCGTATCTACCCGTGTGTTCCAATATTTCACAATATAACTAATTATAGAATAATTTATGGATCAAATAAGATGAAAAGGAAGTGCTGAAAAAAAAATTCAAATAACCAAAAAGTGTTGAGCCTTATTATAAAGTAGACCTCAATACATATTGATATGTACATAAGTTTTAGAATTATAAAGAAATAATGAAAGAATTACCTGGAAGAAGATTTTGTCCCCATTTAACTCTGCCTCTTGTTTCTTTTCACCTTTTCTTCTACTCTTTTCACCAAAATGTAACACCAAAGCTCCCAAAAAAATAGCATAGAACAAAAAAAGATTCAAAATTGAAACAAAACAAAAGGACCAGCGTGCACACTGTACATAAAGGAAATGTAAAAACTCAAACAATACAAACACTAGCAAGAATATTGATAAAAATGGACAAAAAGGATACTGACAGCAGAAAACAAAAGAAACGCTAAAGAGAATGTTAACAGGACCAACCAGAAAGAACAGAACAAGATACAACAAAAGAACAAAACAAAATTAAATCCTCCATTAGATCTGAACTGGAGAGGATCCACTCATTGCCTGAAAAAAGGGAATCGAAACACATGGTTAGTTGTGTGATCAACTCATTGCCTCAAAGCAGTTACTTTTGATCTACCAAGTAGGTCATAAAAAACTTTCCATGTCTTCTTCTCTGCATCGGTTAAATGAACGTTTGTTGCATCCAGCACCACATGCCTGTACTAAAAACTCATCATGAATTATTTACTCAATCCTAAAAGGAGGACAAAAAAATGCATAAAATGAGTAAAAACAAATCAAGTCATTCACACCTAAAGGGATCAAAACATAGTGCGAAAATTGAAAGATTAAGAGAAAAATGGTAGTCTGAATGTGTAGTGTTTTTCTGGAGATAATATTCCATGGAGACTAATAATTAGTTAGTAAGTATTAGATGAAATGTATTATTTACATTAAAGCACTAAATTTTCATAAAAATAAAACATCTCATCTATATTCCAAGGAGACAAATAATTAGTTAGTATTAGATGCAAACGTATTATTTACATTAAAGCACTAAATTTTCATAACAATAAGACATGTCATACCCCCTACTATAATTGTATTGCAAACACCAATAAAAGACAGGTTTAAAGCTTCACAAATATAGGGTAATAACACTAATAGCATATAAAACTATAAATATGAGGGAAAAGAAATCAAGATATTCATTTCCAAGGGGATCAAAACATAGTGTGAAACTAAACTATTTATTTTGGAGATCTATATACCAAAGAGACAAATAACTAGTTAGTATTAGATGAAATTATATTAATTATAATAAAGCACCAAAGTTTCATAAAAATAAAACATGCCATACCCACCTCTATGATTGTAATGCAAACAACAATAAAAGAAAGGTTTCAAGCTTCATGGATATAGAGTAATAACACTAATAGCATATAAATAATAAAACTACTTGACAGAATGTGGTCTCGAGAGAAATGGTTGCAATATGCCATTCATTAGCCAAACATCATCGTTATTTATGCCAGCAAAAAACCTGGTATTAACAACTTTGACCTCTTGAAATTACAGATTGGTGGGAGTGAATAAGATAGATATTGAAGTTTTTGGTTTAAGTTTTTATGCTAAGAGATAATGGAAGTGGGTAATAAGCGAACATTGTTCAAATTCTACATATAATGAAATTATGGATGAAAATGGGGAGTGGTGAAAAAGGTGAGGGGATCAAGAAGTTTCTATTAAGAGGATAAAAATTACTTGCATTAAAGACTTAATAATTTTAATTTGGAGTGAAAGTTCCTTGCAAAGATCTGCATGCCAAATTGAATTGATTAGATCAAAGCAACAAGAACTAATTAAATAGCTCTTTCATGTCGAAGAAGAATCACTTGTAAGAACATTTTTCCATCCACTTCTCTACCTCTTCCTATGCTTTACCACTTAGTCGATACTTTAGCTTACTATTGTAGACAATTTGCAAGCTTTGTAAAAATATTTAAAGCCAACAAATAATACCATACTGCAGCTAAAATACTACAAAGGGCATATTCAGACATATTAGTAATCCAAGAGGGTAGAACATGGTATTGCATATGTATGTCCAATGGAGTCAACGAGAAACTTTACTTGCAAAGAAATGGAGGTTTACATAACCGCCAATATTTTGGTATATTAGCTTACTGCCAATATATAAGGCATCCATTGTATAACTATTCATCAACAAAACTCATATTGAATTTCCTTTTCTTAGATCCATGTTTCCATGTGAAAAATTTGTAAACCATACAAATCTGTGTTTAAATGGAAGGCACCAATATTAGTTGTATAAAGAGATTCTTAGGAGAGTATGACTCCATTATGATGTGTGTCTATACTGATTTCCGCACCAAGTTGGCATACGAGGAGTTGAACAAGGTCTTTTCATGGGATTTTCTTTTGATTGAAAATCAATATGAAGACCAACTCAATGCCTAAGAATAGACAATTTAAATTTTGGGTTAGCTATTTTCCAAATATTGCTTCATTCTAGAGAAGCTAGTTAAGATCTGGGAAGCAATCATGACTAAGTTAGTTCAGGGTTTATATACCACCTTAGACATGATCACCTTTTTTTTACAATAATGGCAATAATAGAGTAGGGCACACTATGGAATGTCATTTTCATAGATTTGGATGTGGTCTAAAGTGGAAAAGATGCTTTAATTTACGCAAAAACTCATCAAGAAGGGGAACATATCTTACATCCATCAGCTTGATACCTGCAATGCAACGTGTATCCAAATCTATAAACAGTTCAATGAAAATGAATAACTCTAACATATCTACAACAACTCCCAAAGAAAGGAATCGAAAACCCTAGAGAAAAATTATTAGATTCCAATGGTGAAAACCTTCACTATTTGTTAAACTACATAACCAGAAAAAGATAAGTCAGATATGATACTTTAGCTTACTATTGTAGATGATTTTTGATTCTATAAAATAAATATTGAAAGCCAAGAAACTACAGAGAGAAATATATACAAACTTACCAGAAACCCAATAGAGAATTACAACTAAATGTCTTATGAGGTCAATGAACTACTGAACCTACAAAGAAGTAGAAGTTAGAAAACCTCAATACACTTGTGTATTAGCTTACTAACAATCCAATAGAAAACACATAAGAATTAAAACAGTGGAAAGGAAACAAAACTTTTAGTAAGTGGCAATATCAATATAAAAAAGATGATACTAGCAATTTAGGATATAAGTTCATCTACAAGTCAAGGGGCTCTTATAGCCTTACGAAAAATGCCAATAATCATTATAAAGGAAATTAAATAAGAAACAAATCATGGTCATACATAAAAATCTATTTACATTTCCCTTATGTGCACTGGTAATTTCTCTTTAGTTAGCAAAATTCAACACTAGATATTATGCTTGTCTATAGCCAACAAAGCAGGTTTTATCCTCCCCTAAAGATATATGTTATTGAGATTTGCAAACAAATAAATCATGCCATGCAAGTGTATGAACAATGCAGAATTACAAAGGGAAAGATCCTTTGATTGAGGCTAGCAACCTATAAGATCTTCATGTTTCAAAGGTTTCCACTTACTAAATGTGTTATATAGGTAACAAATTTACAAGGGTTCATGCTTGTTCCAGTTTAGAGAACAAGCATTACTGCATATCCAGATACTAGTCACTCAAACATCAATTTACACAGGTACAAGTACAAGCATGACACTCCTAGTTGACAGCATGTATACCAATGTATTCCAATACTTCACAATTTAAATGAATATGAACATATTACTAACTATAGAATAATTCATGTATATAATAAGACAAAGATAAAATATCAAAAAAAAACTTCAAATAACCATAGAGTGTTGAGCCTTGATATAAACTAAACCTCGATACATATTGACATGTACATGAAGTTTTAGAATTCAAAACTAATAATGAAAGAATTACCTGAAAGAAGATTTTGTCCACATTTGCTTTGCCTCTTGTTTCTTTCCACCTTTTCCTTCTACTCTTTCACAGAAATTTAACACCAAAGCCCCCCCCAAAAAAATATAAATCAAAAAAAGATGAAAAATTGATACGTAACAAAAGGACCAGCATACACGTTGTACACAAAGAAAAAATTAAGAACTCAAACAATCAAAAACATTCACCAAAAAAAAACATGAATGGACAAAAAGAATACTGATAGAATAGAATGAGACAAAACAAAAGAGCAGAATAGAATCAAATCCTCTAGTAAATCTAAACTGGAGATGATCAACTCATTGCCTTAAGAGTGGTTACTTGTGATCTACCAAATAGGTTATAAGGAACTTCTCATGTCCTCTTCTCCACATCAGTTAAACGAACATTTGTTGGATCTCGCATCTCATGCCTACATTAGAAACTCATCATAAATCATTAGCTCAATCCTAAAAGGAGAAAAAAAAATTATAAGCCTAAATATACCTTAAAAATTGAGTAAAAACTAAGTTACCGGTTTGAGTTCGGGTTCGAAGAACCGGTTCATTGGTACTAAAAAATTTTGAAATGTGATTTGGGTTCATTTGGGTTGGTTAGTACAAAAACATGTAAATACTATACATACATACATACATATGCAGCCTAGAAGAATGAATTAAGATTAGAATGCCACAAAGTAACATAAAAACAACAAAAACACTATAAACTTGTAATTATAGCATCATATATATTATCAACACCAAATATCAAAATAGTATCGAGTCTAAGTATCATTGTTTTGACTTTCAACAATTAGAACTTTATACTAAGTTTTAATCATCTAATGGATTATCTAAATCTTTATCTTCTTCTTCCCATCGTCAAAGGTAGTAGTTGATTTAGAAATAGTGCCAATGTCCATGGGATCAGCTGCACTAATGACTTTATGCTTTCTAAGTTGTCAAATTCTTGTTACTTTTTCATTCTACAGAGAGCTTGATTGTGTGTACTTTGTAGTTATCATCCTTGAAAAATGTTATATAAGTAGCTTGCCCCTTCACCTATTGAAGATGTTGTTTAATGTTTAAAATATCATTCATCACAATATAAAGATTCCAATTAATCAGACAGGGATCATTATCAGCAATTGGATATAAAAAATTTATTGGAAGATATATTGAGTCGTTAGTACAAAAACATGTAAATACCATACATACATACATACATATGCATGCAGCCTAGAAGAATGAATTAAGATTAGAATGCCACAAAGTAACATAAAAACAACAAAAACACTATAAACTTGTAATTATAGCATCATATCTATTATCAACACCAAATATCAAAATAGTATCGAGTCTAAGTATTATTGTTTTGACTTTCAACAATTAGAACTTTATACTAAGTTTTAATCATCTAATGGATTATCTAAATCTTTATCTTCTTCTTCCCATCATCAAAGGCAATAGTTGATTCAAAAATAGTGCCAATGTCAATGCAGGGATCAGCTGCACTAATGACCTTATGCCTTCTAAGTTGTCAAATTCTTGTTACTTTTTCGTTGTACAGAGAGCTTGTTAGTGTGTACTTTGTAGTTATCGTACTTGAAAAATGTTATATAAGTAGCATGCCCCTTCACCTATTGAAGATGTTGTTTAATGTTTAAAATATCATTTATCACAATATAAAGATTCCAATTAATCAGAAAGGATCATTATCAGCAATTGGATATAAAAATTTCATTGGAAGATATATTGAGTGCTAGTTTAATTTGGTGTAATGAAAATCTGAACTTTAGCAAATTTTGTTTTGTAATGTTAAATATTTGTATTCAAATTCTATAATAAACATTTTCTGCACTAAATTATAGAGTGTATCTCAGTCGAACTGTACCTAGTTTGCACTTGGTCTTCCCTGGTTCGACCATGGTTCTAATGAGGTTAGACCTAGAGGAACCAACTTGCCTTGCCTTGGTGCGAACCCAAGTGGAACCCAAAAGGGAACTAGAACCAGAACCAAGGACCGGTTTGAATTTCGCCTGGTTCAAAGGGTTGGGGGGAGAACTGGGTAACTAAGAGTAAAAATAAATTGAGTGATTCATTCCCAAGGGGATCAAAAATAGCGTGAAAATTAAAAGATTAAGAGAAAAATGGTAGTCTTAATCTCAAGTGTTTTCTTGAGGAGACCTTTATTTTAAGGAGACAAATAACTAGTTAGAATTAGATGAAAATGTATTAATTACATTAAAGAACTAAACTTTCACAAAAGATGAAACATGTCATACCCGCCACTATCATTGTAATGCAAACACTAGTAAAATAAAGGTTTAAAGCTTCATGGATATAGGGTAAAAAGAGTAATAGGATATAAAACTATAAATATGAGTAAAACATTGAGTCATTCATTCCTAAGGGGATCAAAACACAGTATGAAAATCAAAAGATTAAGAGAAAAATGGAAGTCTGAATCTGAAGTGTTTTTTGTGGAGATCCATATTCCAAGGAGACAAATAACTAGTTAGTATTAGATGAAAATGTATTAATTACATCAAAGCACTAAATTTTCATAAAAATATAACATGTCATACCCACCACTATCATTGTAATGCAAACACCAATAAAAGAAAGGTTTAAAACTTCATGCATATAGGGTAATAAGACTAATAGGACACAAAACTATAAATGTCAGTGAAAACAAATCGAGTCATTCATTCCCAAGGATATCAAAACATAGTGTGAAAATTGAAAGATCAAGAGAAAAGTGGTAGTCTGAACCTGAAGTGTTTTGGAGATCTATATACCAAGGAGACAAAGAACTAGTTAGTATTAGATGAAAATGTATTTATTACATTAAGCACCTAATTTTCATAAAAATAAAACATGTATACCCACAACTATCATAATGCAAATACCAGTAAGAGAAATGTTTAAAGCTTCATGGATATAGGGTAAGAAGACTAATAGGATATAAAACTATATATATGAGTGAAGACAAATTGAATCATTCATTCCCAAGGGGATCAAAACATAGCATGAAAACTGAAAGATAGTTGAAAAATAGTAGTCTGAACCTGAAGTGTTTTGGAGACCTATATACCAAAAAGACAAATAACTAGTTAGTATTAGATGAAAATGTATTAATTACATTAAAGTACCAAATTTTCATAAAAAACATGCATGCCCACCACAATGTAATGCAAATAATAGTAAAAGCAAGGGTTAAAGCTTCATGGATATAAGATGTTGTAACACTAATGGCATGCAAAACTGTTTGACAGAATGTGCTCTCAAGAGAAAAGGGTGCAATGTACCATTCATTAGCCGAACATCATTGTTATTTATGCTAGCCAAAAACCTAGCATTAACAAATTTGACCTCTTGAAATTATAGATTGGTGGGTATGGGTGTAAGTGATAGATATTGAAGTTTTTCATTTAAATTTTTATGCTAGGAGATGATGGAAGTGGGTATTAAGTGAACATTGTTCAAATTCTACATATAAAACTATGGCTGAAAATAGGGAGTGGTGAAAAAAGGTGAGGAGATCAAGAAGATTATATTAAGAGGATCAACATTACATGGATTAAAGATTAATTTTTTTTAATTTGGATTGAAAGTTCCTTGCAAAGCTCATTATGACAATTTGAATTAATTAGATCAAAGGAACAAGAAATAATTAATTAGCTTGTTCTTGTTGAAGAAGAATCACTTGGAAAAACATATATCCCTCCATTGGTCTGCCTTTTCCCTGTGCTTTGCCACTTAGCTGATAAATTAACTTACTATTATAGACAATTTGGAGGTTGTAAAAAAATTCAAGGCAAACAAATAATACCATACTACAGCTATAATATTGCAAAGGGCATATGCAATCATATTAGAAATCCGTATGTAAATCCGTATGTAAGTCCTATGAGGTCAATGAGCTGTTGAACCTACAAAGAAATGGAAGTTTACATAACACCCAATATTCTAGTATGTTAACTTACTGTTATTAGAAAAAGCATCCATCATATAATTATTCATCAACAAAATTCATGTTCAAATTTTCTATCTTAAATACATGTGAAGAAGATTGGAGACATACAGATCTGTGTTTAAATTGAAGGCACCAATATCAGTTGTACAAAGAGCCTCTTAGGAGGCTATTGACCCCATTTAGATGCGTGTCTATACTAATTTCCATTCCAGGTTGGCATATGAGGAGTTGATTGGTAATCTACATGAAGACCAACTCAATGCCTAAGTGTAGACAGTTCAAACATTGGGTTAGCTGTTTTCAAAATATTGCTTCATTCTACAGCAGCTAGTTGTGATCTAGGAAGCAATCGTGACTAAGTTAGTACAGGGTTTAAATACCACCTTAGAAATGATCACCTTTATCTACAACTACTCCCAAAAAAGGAATCCAAAATAATATAAAACCTTGGAGCATATTATTAGATTCAATGATTAAAAAAGTCTCCTATTTCTTATACTTCATAACCAACCAGAAAAAGATAATTCAGATGATACTTTAGCTTACCATCCTAGATGATTTTAGGTTCTATAAAATAATTGAAAGCCAACAAACTGCAGAGCACAACATATACAGACTTACCAGAAACCCAATAGGGAATTACTACTGAATGTCCTATGAGATCAATGAACTACTGAACCTGCAAAGAAGCAGAAGTCAGAAGGCACCACTATTCTTGTATATTAGCTTACTAACAATCCTATCTAAAATACATAACAATTAAAATAGAGGAAAGGAAACAAAATGATTGGCAAGTAGCAATATAAGTATCAGAAAGATGATATTAGAAATTTAGGATATCAAATCATCTATGAGTCGCCAGTCACATAGAAAACAAATCATGGCTGTACCTAAAATCTATTTATAGCACCCTTATGTGCACTAATATTTTCTTTCTAGTTAGTAAATTCAACACTAGATATTCTTCTTGAATGTAGCCAACAAAGCAGGTCTTATCCTCCCCAATTCTATCTTTCACCTCCTTCCACATTTGCAATTTGTATGTTTCATCCGTTGTGAGCCCCTTACAAGTTAAAATTAATAATATTCAAACTTTAATGAACAGTTGTTTCATTTGTAAAGATATTCAGATTTGCCAACCAACAAATAATATCATGCAGGTGTTTGAGCAATGTAAGATTTCAAAACAAAGAATCCTTAGGCTTCATGTTTCAAAGGTTGCTACTTAACTGAATATGTTATACAGTTGATAAATTTACAAGGATTCATGCTTGTTCAAGTTTTGAGAAGAACTCACTCAAACATGAGAATGCACTAACTTAAATAATTCACATTAAATTATGTTACAAACACAAGTGCAAGCCCAAAACTGGTATATCATTTCCAAACTCCTAGTGTGTGTTCTAATATTTCACATTTTAAATAAACAGTAATAAATTACCAAATATAGAATAATTCATGGATCAAATAAGTCAAATAGAAAATGTTGAAAAACAAACCTCAAATAACCATAACTGCTGAGTCAAAATTAAATTAAAGCTCAAAACATATTGATATGTAAGTGAAATTTTATAATTTAAAAGCAATAATGAAGAATTATGTAGAAGATTTTGTCCTTATTTTCTCTGATTCTACTCTCTCTCCACCTCTTCTTCTTCTCTGTCACAAAAATGTAACACCAAAATCCCTAGAAAAGAAAATAGAACAAATAAAGATGAAAAATCAAAGCAATAAAAGTTTCAAATAGCCATAACTGTTGAGCCTTAATACAAAGTCTTTAAGCTCAAGATGTATTGATATGTACATGAAATTTTAGGATTTAAAAGCAATAATGAGTAATTATCTGGAAGAAGATTTTGTTCTCATTCGCTCTTCCTCTACTTCCTTTCCACCTCTTCGCCTACTCTCTTTCACAAAAATGTAACACCAAAACGCCTGGAAAAAAAAGATTGAACAAATAAAGATGAAAATTTTTTTAAAAAAGGACCAGCATGCATGCTATGCACAAAAAAAATGAAAAGTGAAAACAAAAAAATTGACAAGAATGGACAAAATGAAAAGAAAGAACACAAAGAATATTGATAGCACAGAATTGAGAGAATAGAACAGGACAGTAAAAATGTAAAGGATAGAATTAAATCCTTCACTAAATCTGAACTGGAGATGATCAACTCATTGCCTAAAAACACGGAATCAACTCATTGGGTGATCTACACAATGTCTCAGAGCAGTTACTTGTGATCTACAAAGCAGGTTATACAGAACATCTCATCTCTTCTTCTCCGCATAGGTTAAATGAACTGGTATTGAATCTTGCATCTCATGCCTACATAAGAAACTCATCACAAGTCATTTACTCGAAATCTTAGAAGGAGAAAAGAATACCATAAGGCCAAATTTACCTAAAAAAACATGTGGGAAAATAAATTGAGTCATTCAATCCCAAGAAGATAAAAGAACAGTGTGAAAACTGAAACATTTAAGAGTAAAATGGTAGTTAGAATGAGAATTATTTTTCGTGGAGATCTATATTGTGAGGAGACAAAAATCACTAATTAGTTTTAGACATGAAACTGTATTAATTACATTAAAGCTCTACATTATCATAATAAAACATGCCATGCCAGCCTACTGACATTGTGATGAAAACAAAAGCAAAAGTGGGGCTTAAAGCTTCATGGATATAGGGTAATAATAATAATTGCTATAAAACTATTTAATAGAATGTGGTCTCAACGGAAAAGGCTGTGTGATATACCATTGATCAGCCTGACTTCTTTGTTATTTATGCCAGCCAAAAACCTGGTATTTACAACTTTGACCTTTGGAAATTATAGATTGGTGGCTATAGGGTGAGAAGTGAGTGAGGTAGATATTGAAGTTTTTGGTTTAAATTTTATGCAAGGTGATAATGGAATTGGGTATTAAGTGAGCATTGTTCAAATTATAGTTATACATATAATGAAATTATAGATGAAAACGGGGAGTGGTGAGAACAGACAAGAGGATCGAGAAGTTTCTATTAAAAGGATGAAAATCAGTTAGATTAAAGACTAAGTAATTTTAATTTACAATGAAATTTCTTTACAAAATTATCATGCCAATTTGAATTAATTAGATTTGCAATAAGCAATAATTAATTAGCTCTTTCTTGTCAAAGAAGAAGAATCACCCGTTGTTCTGCCTCTTCCTGTCCTTTGCCCCCTAGCTGATACTTTACCTTCTGTTGTAGACAATTTGCAGGATTTGTTAAAAAATTGAAAGCTAATAAGGAACACCATACTACAGCTAAAAAATTACAGAGGAGGGCATGTACGGAAATATCAGAAACCCAATAAGGCCTGGCATCTGTATGTCCTATGAGGTCAATGAACTGTTGAACCCACAAAGAAATAGAAGTTTACATAAAGCCCAATATTCCGATACTTTAGGTTACTGCCAGTATTAAAAGCACCTATAACATTGAAGGCAGCAATATCATTCTGAATCTCATTTGATTCATCAATAAAACTCATGCTGAATCTCCTTTTCTTAAATCCATGTGAAAAAGATGGGAACCATACAAATCTTTTTTTTAAATTGAAGACGGCAATATCAATTGTATAAATTGTATAAAGAGCTTCTTGATAGGCTATGAACCCATTAAGCACCAAGTTGGCATGCGAGGAGTTGGCCTCTCCATGTGATTTGCGTTTGATTGAAAACCAGCATGAAAACATTGGGTTAGCTGTTTTAAAATATGAATTCCTTGAAGATCAGCGAGTTGTGATCTGGGAAGCAATCATGACTAAGTTAATTCAAGGTTTAAATACCACGTTGGACATGATCACCTTCTCTTACAATAATGGCAAGAACAAATCTGGACACACTTTGAAATGCAATTATTCAATAAATCTTCATAGTTTTGATTTTGATCCAAAGTAGAAATGACAATGCAATTTTTGTGAAAACTCACTCAACTCGAATCATATCTTACACCTGCAGCTTGTCCATCTAACCCTGTAAAGAACAGAGCATGGCAAAAAGAACGCAGAAAGAACATTGACAGAAGAAAACAAAAAGGACAGAGGAGAAAGATAGAACTATAGAACAGAAATCAAAACATAAAGTGAATTAAACCTTCAAATAGTTGTAACGAACATTTAAATTACTCTCCTGTTCCTAATTTGAAATGCTTTTTCCCGTATCTTTCTCAACGGGTTTGGGGTTTTTATTTTTATTTTTTTTAAACATTCAAGAAGTCTATTCCCCATTATATTGTGAACGGCTATTTTTTTAAATTATAGTTTGTAGGTTTTCCTAATTAGCTTAAAGAACAAAAGCTCTTTGCTAGCGGGAGTAGTATGTGTTGCTAGCTGGAGTAGTATGTGTTGAAGAAATATTTTGAAATGTTTAACAAAATATAGTTTGTACTTAGTAAGAAAATATTTAAAGTTGAATAGTTTATTTTGTAAGAATTTAATTGTAATTGATAATTTTATAATCAATTTATTTGTAAAATTTATAATGATTTGTTTAGGAAATATAAAAAATAGAATAAAAAGATTATATTTATAAGTTAATAAATAAACATCATATATATATTTTAGTTTTAATATTTACAATTTTATTTTAGAATTCAAATATAAAATAAAGTCTAAAAATATTATATTTTTATAAAGTCTAGTGTAAAATCAAAAAATTAAATACAAGTGCATTTTTAAACTTATAACTAGCTTAGATATCTTTATACATCTATCTAAAACATGTTGAGAGATATCAATCTCGAGGCACCTATTTTAATAAATAGTTATTGAGAATAGATAGGTGCCTTGAGACTGATATCTCTTGGAGTGTTTTCGATAGATGTATAAAGATATCTAAGCTAGTAGCATCTGCAACGCAACATGCAAAATTGAAATCTATTGAATTTTTAATCTGAAATAAGTTTTTTAAAGTATGATGTTTGTCATATCCATTATGTTTTATAGATATTGAAATATAGTATATAAATTGCGTACAATTAATCTCTTTCCAAAGATTTGAGTGTTTCCTCCTTTGCTTTCCTTTTGACAAGTTGCTTCCTTGTCTTCATCTTTTCATAACGATCATGTAAGAAAATGATGGTGAAATTCGAAGTCCGTCCAAAGACTTAACTTGTGATATAGAAGAAAATGTTAGTCGTGTCTTTTCTCTTGGTCCAATGTCAATTGTTGCCTTGGAAAGTGTTAATCGCTATGATTTATGGATAGTTAATGCTCAAGCCAAACATAAGGACAATTGACCTATGTGCCCTCTTTGTATTGGAGAAATAGGAATTAATTTTGGAGCTCTGTCTTCAAATGACATTCCAAAGTAATTGTCAAATTCAACCATAACATATGTTGGTGGATCTAGTGGGGCATTTCCAAGTTTGTATATGATATTTTGAATGTATTCCAAAGCTCCATTGACAAGTCCTGCTTGAATCCATAAATTAGATGTTAACATGCCCCTTGCATTCTTATCAAGTAATAATTCAACATCTAGTTCATCATTTTGACCTCCCCCTAGATTAGTACTACCTTCTTTTGATGCAATACATTGGGCAACTAGTTTTTTTAGTGAATGTAATTGCTTTCTATTATGGTTATGCACATTATCATTTGTTGCAAATAGATGAATATTATTATCAAATTCCTCTTTATCATTTTGGGGCAATGAAACATCTATCCTTGTCATTAGCAATTTCCAATCATCTATAGTTGGAGTTGCATCTCTTATATTAGTGAGTAATTGGTGAAACCTTTGTTGGTCTTCACTTTCACCTTCTTGTCTGAATACTTTATTCAAAGTAAAAATAGTCTTGAACTCTTCCTGTAAATAACTTTGCATGAACATTACTATCATAATGTGGTTTGTCACTAACAAGAGGTAGTTGTCCCAAATCTCCTACTAAATAATCAATCTTCCTCCAAAATTCATGTTTGAATTTTCTCGAAAAGCTTGATGCAATCTTGAATCTGTATTTTGTAACATTTTTTGTCTAATAAAATCCATTTCATCAATTAATATGTACCTAATACGTTGAATTTCTTCTTGTAAAGTTGTGAGCCTTCTGCCTTGTAAGTCAAAAAAATCTATAAGAAGAATTCGTAGAGATTGAATGAATTGTTGATGCGCCAATGTTATAAGCTATAACATATTTTATTAAGTAAAATAAAAAAATAAGCATAATATATGCTGAATAGCTATAGAAGTAAGAATTGTTATCATACTTGTATGTTTCGTTGATGTGGATCTCCCCTTGGATTCCATACATGTATAATACAATAAAAATATTTTTTAACAATCTTGATTTCATCATGATTTCTCCAATTAAGGTTGTCTATGTTAGATGCTTCCTCTAACCATATGAATCCATGCATGTGTGGTGATCCTTTGTATTTCCACTCATACCATGACCAAAAATATTTTACTTTCATTCCCTTTTGTAGTATTTCCTTTCGAAACATTGTAGATCTTAGATGCATATAATATGCAGCAATATGGGTGTAGTCAATAATATTTCGTCGTCACCATTTTTGTGCTTCTTGTGGATTAGATGGTTTTGTTCCTAGTATTAATGCATATAAGTCAAGTCAATACTTATCCGTTGCACTCAAAGTAAAGAAAATTGTTGGCATTCAAATTTGATGCAAGAGATCACTTAATGCAGCTCAACATTTTTCCCAATAAGACCTTTCACCCCTTAGAATTATACCAAAATGCATCAAGTGATCGGCTAGATGTGAGTGAGGGATATTGTCTATATGTTCTTGTAACTCATTGATTGTGATCAACATATCTTGCAAGCTCTTTTTCACAAATACTGCTAATGAATTTTGTGCACAATGTCACATGATCATATTCATCATATGATACCTAAATCATGGGTGTCATCTAAAGAGATGGTCTATATATCAAATTAAATGCTTAACAAACTCATGAATATGGACTCTCCTCAATCTTGGTTTGATCCAATCACATCATCCATCTAGAAATAGTGTTGGAAAAGCCATATCAAGTAATCCTTCTGTGACATACTCATTCACTCAAGATGTTCCAATTCCTATCCAATCAATTAGTGATCTCAGATCTACATTTGGATTATTTATACATGCATGAATTAGTTCCATCTCTCTTTGTGCATTTGGTGGTTTAGAGGCCATTGATGTAGTATGATTGATAATATTTCCTTGATCCATCTCTATTATTGGACCTGCAAATACATATTCATTTGCATCTGAATCAAATTCCATTTACTGATTTTAGCTGATCAAAGATGTTATCATCTAAATTGGATGTAAGCTCACTAAGGACTAAGTGCATTTTCATCAATTTGAACATCCCTATAGAACTTATCATATTTTATTTTAAATTGTAGTGCTCTATATACCCTCTCTTTATTGACTGTAAAATTATAACTTATTCCACATTGATCCTTCTTGCGAACAATGATAATAAGTAAATATTTTATTTGATGTGGTAAGATTTTGGCTATTTCTCTTAATGCTTGTGGAAAACTTATGGTATGCTCTTTATATTTAAATTGACCTCCAGTTGCATGTGTAACTTGAAGAATGGGGTTGATATGTGCTATCAATATTTCTTCTATTTGTGTTAGATTAGAAAGTTCTAATGGTTGTGGACTAGGATCCATGTTGTTTGATGTTGAAAATTGATGTTCATTCTTTTCTTATCGACATCAATGACAAATAGGACCTTCAGGGACTCATGTACAACCTTCATTGCAAGATAACTTTCTTGACAAATCTAGCACATACTCAGCATAGCAAGTTTATCTAGTCCATTTTGAAATATTATTTGTAAAGTTCTCAATTCAATCCCATTATTTTCAATAGTATTGATTGTCCCCTCATCCATTCTATTTTGTGTTCTTTTCAATTATCTTTCTCTTCTTATTTGAGATGTCAACTCCTCTTGTAAATTATAATTGCTTGAATCAACATTCATAAGATCTTCTACTCTATTAGTTGTCTTTGTAGAACACAATCTATTAACATAGAATTCATCCCATCATAACTAAACCCACCATTTTCATGAGATCGATCTTGTTCTTAATTCGGTTCACATTTGCATAGTTGTATTTGTTGTATTTCTCTTTCATTCAACTCATCTAGGTTTATAGCTCTTTTTGTTTGTCTTCTCACTATATTTTGATTATCCTGAGATGTTTGTGTACGATGTGCTCTCATCTCATCTACATGTCATCTCATTTCTTTTTTAATCTCTTTTACTGTCATAGTTGCCCTATGCTTGACATGTCTTTCTCTATCAAGTTGGTTTCGATGATTTCTTTCTTCTTCTCTTTCTGCATTAGTCATTTGTTCACGTCATTGTCTCATATAATTTTGTGCATGTATTCTCTATGTTGTATTTGTTTTTCTTCATTTCTAGGACTTGTAGCTTCCTCTCTTTGAGCATTATTCCTTTGTTCACATTGTTGTCTCATATAATTCTGAGCATATTCTCTTTGATATTGTCTCAATTGCTCTTCATTCTCAAAATTTAGTCTTGGACGAGGCATTCTAGAAAATGTGAATGTGATAAATTTAAAAGTAAATGATTTAAATTAGTAATCTTTCACAAAAAAATAAAACATAAAATATATTGAACTATATATTATTTTAAATGTTTAATAAATTGAATATCATCCAAATATTTTTACTTATAAATACATTACACTATATATTTATTTAAATTAAATATTAAGTATTTTGTTGTATATTCTGTTGTTTAATTATACCACATCAATATAAGAGAATATTTACGAAAAGTAAATATATGATATCAACTTTTAACATTGGCCCAACTTTTAATATCTAAGCTAGAAATCCTAATATCATATTTTCAAATTTAAAATGATTGTATAAACTTACCTTCTTTGTATTTTTACTGCTCCACTCTATCTTCTTTATAAATTTAAATATTGAAATGTGTAATTTTTTTAATGTATATTCTATATTTATATCATTAATTTTACTCCATTTCATTTAATATAATATTAGTTGGCCTTAAATTTTCAATTTTAAAAAGTTAACATTAACACGGTCACACCACTTCACTTTCCCCCATTCTGCTACTATAGGTTATGCCTCTCAGCATAATTAAAATCATGTTTATTCGATTAATTTAATTGCATGCATACTCATATTACTTTTTACTTTTTCAAAAATAATCAAGCCGATAGGCTTTATGTGGGAGCTTTCCTCCTCAATTTTGAATTTATGATGGAAAAGTTTTAGACTAATCGGATTTTTAATTTTTGATTGATTTTCGGATGATAATTTTAAAAATCTAAATTTTAAGATTTTAAACAGAAAGAAAGTGCAACTTTCTATTATGTTAAGATCAACAACTGGATAGCTTCCTTAAATATTCTTTTGCTTTTATTTCTTCGCTTTTTACTATCTCATGGTGATAATTTAATGATAGTTGTGATTGAACTATACCATCATAAATGCACTCTTTAGAAATATAAATGAATGCATATTTTGAAAAGATGTTTGTCTCTTGTTTTACATTATTTCACAACCAATCATAAGCTCTTTGATAGGGTGCAGTGAAATAATGCCCAAAGTCCTCTAGTATGGAATGAAAATTCCTCTCTATTGGAAGTATAAAATTTGAACTCTATCTAATATACACACTTTTTTTCAATTATAAACATAGATGACTCCTATCGGCTAATTGTTGCATGTATATAAACATGCATAACATAAAGCTAAAGTATTCTCTCCCCTCACTTAATGCAGAAAAAAGCATACATTGCCCTATTTTTCTCATCTTATCAAAAAAATTGTTATAATTAAAATACAAAAAAGTGGAAGATTGAAAAGCTTAAAGAAAATGATATTTTGGATAAAATTTTAGAGAAAACAATCTAAACATCGAGCATCTGAAATGATGATGCTACAATTAAAAGTAGAAAATCCTTAAATAAAGTTGGCAGCCAAATAAAAAAGCCAAAGTAAACCCAATTTCAAAGCCTTTAAGCTAAGCCACATAGCACGTTCTTGTTTTTCTAGGGTTTAAAAGATCCTCGCTCCTTGATTGAATGAAATAATGGATTTGATTATACTGTTATTTGAGGTAGGTACATCTATGTCACATTCAAGCTCAACCATGAACATTTTTTAAAATGGCCAAATAAATTGTGGGCTTGCAAGATATGCTCGCTTGGGATTCAAAACTTAGACAATGCATACTAATGCAACATTAATGCTCATTGTGAGAACTACTCGTGCCAAGTCGAACATTGATGGAATAACATTTATTGGTTGCTGACAACTGCTGACAAGAAAATTAAATACATCCTTATCTTTTTGGATATTTTTACATTTCCAATTCAAAAAATAGAATTTATGGCCAAGGAAAATAGTCTTTGATGAATCAGAAGAAGAAAAAAAAGGATTGTTGTTGTTATAAATTAATATAAAAATAGTCTTTGACCAAAAAAATTAGGATTATGATTTCTTATTAAAATAAAAAAAGAAATAGAGGGGGTCAATGAAAACATTAGTTTCTTGTTTAAACACATTAATTGCATTATTGTATTTTAATCAAAATTATGTAATTTTACTTGTTTTTACATTGAGAGAGGTATATAAATGACAAGTAGGATATTTAATATTTATTGATATTCTTATTTTTAGCCAAAATGTATATATTATATAAATGTTTATATATTAAGTAATTTGATATCTAAGAGTTGTAATAGAGAACAATTTTAAACTTCATTTAAAATATTAGCATTAAGGAGGACACAAATAGTGTCAAATAGTGTTTGAGAAAACAATACCTCTTCAAAATAATATACAATAGTGGTATTGATGTTCTATGATTTGATCAATCAACCATTTATCTATTGACAAGCCATAATTGCACAAGCCCAATTACTTGTTTATTTACCACAATCTCAAACAATTTTCAAGACACCTAGTTAATAAATTTATAAATTTCTCAATAAAAAAGGCATTGATCCTTTGTTGATTTTTTTAAAAATCTAGATTTGCACGTAAGTACCTCTAGCATAATTAGGATAATGGCAAATCCATGCTGGAAAAAAATAAAAAGGAAAAAATATTAAGTTGTGTTGGCCATTTTTTTATAACATATGAAAATTCTAGATAGATAGATAGATAGACACTTTTACCTTCACTTTAGAGACATGGCATCTTGTAATGGATCACCATCTACATCTTTAGTGGGGTGGTAGTGCTCACTCTACATGTTGATCTACAAATTCTACAAAGGATAGAGAGCAGTTGTTTTTTTATATTATTACTGGATTGACTCATTTGATTGAGATCCTTAGTGGTATCATTGAGACTTCCACCACCCTTCCTAATAGGGATAGGGTGAACCTTATGCAAGACGAGTTGGTATGTATGATTCGCATAGTTAAATAAAATTAGCACTAATAATTTGTATGCTTCTTTATCTCACATTGTTACTAGCATTTTGAAGTACAAACAAATTGAGAGTGAAGTGTTCATTACTATGGTGAAGAACATGTTTCTATTTTACATAGACAAAGCTTAGGTTAGAGGCTACATGGTTACTAGGTGCCTAGATGAGCTTGTCACACCATTTATATATTCTCATTGGTTGGATACTTGTCATAGATGGCCCCAGGAGGATGAGCTTCCATTATATTTCTACAAATAATTATTTGCAGAATTCCATTTCCATTATGAGGTCAATTATATGGATTTTACATGTTATGTTCGGTAGGGGAGGAGTTGTTTATCAGACAAATTCAAACTAGTGGATACCCTTGTGCCTACTAATATGAAGGCAAAGGTCCAAGCCTTTAGGTTATGCTAAAAGGTTTACTAATGGAAGTTGCAAGACAGAGTGAACACCATATGATACTAAGAGAGAGGTGTATTCTACTATTGATATTTTTTCTACATATGTTCACAAGATATCATTTAATCATTTCAGGAGATATATGTTACACTTTTGTACTAGTAGCATTTTTATAGAAACACAAGATGCATCCTCTTGTTATGATGCATATCAGATAGTAAATATAGCATCTCTTCTTGAGAATGTAGCTTTATTAGGAGTCGATTCTTTGTGTTGTATAAACGTATGTTTATCTAGTGATCTTCTTTTTTCATATCAATTGTTAGTGACAGCCATTAGGAGATCTCATCACACATCACCCATATTCTTTCATGTGCATCTATTGGGACATCAAGGTTAAGGGTCTACAAAGACAAGAGGATATTCCTACAGCTCCTTGACAAACTAGAGTTGATAAGGATGCACCTCCCCTACCCTAGCTCCCATGTCATGTTGATTGTTCACCACATTTATTTCATATGAGTTAATCAGTCGGGATGATGTGTCATTACATGATTGAGACATGAGTGAGATCGATAGAGCATTGCATACTCCTACTATATATATGTTTATTTAGATTTTATTTTTATTTTTAAAACTTAAAAATTTGTATGTATCTAATTGGATAACTTCTATGTATCTAAATTTTTATTAATATATATGTATTCCAGGGTCTTTGCTATTGTATGTTATGCTATGGAGATTTGCATATGCCTAGTGTGCAACATGTCTAAGAATTAATTTTAGACATTTGTGTATATTATGTACCTATATAATTTTATTTGAATGCATATTTAATTTATTCTACATGTGCATGCACATGACACATGTTTATATTTCTTTTATTTTGCGCAGAGATCTAGAGGATGTGGACCACCACCAAATCATTGATCATAAGAGGGCACTAGTTGATATTTTATGTGGTTCCAAAAATTTCAAAATAGACATTACTTTTTTTACTTTAGACATTTCATAGATTGTTACATGTTATTTCATATAGTTCACATACACGTGTTTTGTCATGAGTGCACGTATGTTATTTCATACACTTGTTATTTCGTAGATAGTTCATGTTATATTTGTTCATGTGTTATATAATAATGTTATATGTGCATGAACATAGACTTATTTTATGTGTGTTCATGTTTATATATCATAAATGAGTTATGATATCATTTGTGCAGAATTTGGTCATGTTTTCATTTATTAAGTGCATCTACTTATTTTATGTTAGGATGTTCATATAATATATATTCATGTTATAGGGTTATTGCAAGAAGTTGGGTCTCACTTTTGACCAAAAAGTGGAATTTTTTTTTCTATTTTTAAATTTTCTTGTCAAATAAAGGTAGAATTTGAGGCACTTATAGTTTGCATATCTGAAAATTTCAATAATAGAAATTGTAGTGCTCAGAGTCTACTTTTGGAATATGTAATTTATTTGAATACTTATATGACAGATTTTTTATTTTGTATGGATCTTTAGAAACCACATTTTCAAAATGCATGTTTTGAGGACCATACCACGCTCGTGTACGGACACCATAATTTGACACAAATAAATTAATTTATGTGAATCCTTTCAAAAGGAAGGTACTTGAAATACCAAAGATTGATGAGAATCATTTTCCTTAATTTTTTACTAAATGTTTATTTTTATTAATTTTTAATTGTAGATTAAGCTAATTTTTAATTTCTCCCCTGTACGGACACCATGATTTAATTACAATTTAACTTTTTCAATTTTTTATCTTCAAAAGAATTGAGTGCAAATTGATGACATGTAAATTGATTTAAGAAATATAAAAACTTAATAAAGTTATTAAAGTTCTAGTGAATATCACTATTTTATGTTTAGGTAACACTTTTGATTAATAAATAATGAAGAAATAGCAAATTAATTCATAACATTCTAAAATTTACATTTATGTAATCAAGACAGTAATATCTATAATGGGTTTTTGTTGTGTCAAAAAATTCAATGAGGAAGACCTTATAATAATAATGACAATGCCTAAAATCATCAAATAATTATCGTAGTCAAAATTTGCTAGATAAAGGCACGGGCATGTTCCCACCAAGCCTATACCATGCCTTTCCCTAAGGAAAAATCCGATGCCAAAATCAGGTGCCCAATTTTTAATTCAAAAATCAAGAGCCCGATTGTAATTCAGTTGTTTTAAGAATTAGGAACTCAAGAGTTTAAAACATTGGGTGCCCAATTTTAAAATCAAATACCTGATTTATAAATTGGGCACCCAATTCTTACATAGTCTTCAGGCCACAAAAGTTGACCCACAAAGCACAAAACAATCATTGCAATCATTTTTTGACAATCTTGAGCTACAATAGCAAAATTCTATCATATTATTCTATTTTGTTGTCATCCTTTTCATTTTGCAAGCTCTGGTTGATTTGAATTCAAAATTGGTGCAAACATGGGATCAAAACAACGAAGAAAGAAGAAAATGAAATTTCTGACAGATGAGGAGATTGCAGCAAACAAAGAAAAGGAAGCACAATGTCAACGATAGAGAAGACAAAGAAAATAAATTATGGGCATATGCACCGAGTTGTGGTGCCAAAAAGATGACAAGTAATTTTATTTTTCCTATTTTAAATAGTGCGCACGTGCTATTAGCAAAACATAAAAAGTATATATGATGGGATGCATACCCGTAGCCCATCATTTTCATCAGTATTTTCTTCTACTCCTACAGCGAGCAGCACGTACGCGAGTTGAAAACTTAACATTTTCACCACCATTTGCCAAAATGCCTCCTCGTCAATGAAATCCAAGACCACAAGTGCACCCACGACGACACCGTAAGTGATATAAACCTAGCTTTGCATTGTTTGATATTTTTTCATATTGTTTTGTAGGTTTTTTATATTGTTTTGTAGGGTTTTTACAAATTTCATCTAGATTTGTTTATTTGTTTGGATTTCAATTGATTTTTTATTAGGAAATGTCCATAATCAACTAGAAAATCCACAAGAACATCAGAACCCTCAAGAATCTCAAAACCAAAACCCTCCTCAAGAAGAACAACAAATTCCACAACCCGAAGCAACTGCAAGACCTCTGCCAGACACACAAGAAAATATAATGAATGAAATAGTGAGAGGCAAAATTGAATTAGAAAGACTCATTGCTTGGTTGAAAGAATCCAGACAAACCAATCCAATGAGGGCTCAATTGGCATCATCCCTCGAATCCATTAACACCCAGATAGCCTTAGTTAGTGGTCAGTTAGATATTTGGCAGGTTAACAGGGATGAACAAAAAAGATTTTATGCAAATAAATTGGCATATGAAGATGTTAAAAAAAAAGAAATACCAAAAGGTAGTATATGTGCATTATTTAGAAAACTCGATGAGAAAAATACTGTTAGAGAGGGTACTAAATGATTCCCCATCCATTGGTGCATACACGATGCTATTAGAAATAATTTTTGGGATAGATGGTGGATGGTTTTTGATGGCCCTCCTTGCAACAATCATGAGGTCCCCATGTATTTTTTGAAGAAATTATATTGTGACTTTGTCCTTGGGGAGATCCCCAATTATTTTGATATAGTAGACTCCCAGGGTAGAGGTGGGGGGTCATTATTTGAGAGGCCGAGAGCATGTCATGACCCTAATGTAGTTAGGGCACCTGTGGTCAAGCCACAGCACGAGCATGTGACTATTCCTGCAGTTGTGAAGGAAAATGTAGAGGCCAACACTCTAGGGACCATTAATGCTTTGATGCAGACCCTCATCCATTCCACGAGCCCATTAGTTGAGGGGGAGCCTTCTGTGTGTCGTGGTCACATGTGCACTTCATGCGAATCCCTATGCACATTTGGCACTCATGCTGGAGATGGTGTAGATGATGCGCTTGTCACTGATCAGTTCTTGAACGACACATTTGGCATTGAAACACAAGTAAATTACAATTATAATTTACTAATTTGATCACATTTCATATGTATAGTGAATGATTAATTAATTAGTATCTATTGACATTGTTCAAAATTTAGGGTCAGAGTGTTGTTGGGCCTAGCAGCGATCCTCTAGGCCCATTTTTTGTCCCTTCCATGAGTCCTGAGGTATGTATTGATTTAATCATTTTAATTAATACATATATTTATTACGTAATCATATTAAGGATTGATAAAAAAAATTATGCATGTGCCTCAGTTCTCCACAGGACCCTCAACCTTTACCACAGACTTGGAGCATAGATATCATACGAGCTTCACATAGGTATAGTTGTTTCATGTTAATTTAATTCATTTGATTATATTTATTTTATGTTTCATGTTAGATGTATCATGTATTGTATGACATGTAGCTCATGATGTCGGACACACCTCCTCATCTGCAACAGTCTATTGATAATGGAGTGGCCGCAGTTGTGGCTGGCTCATAGCCACTGACGAAGGAAAGAATTTTCTTCGTTTTAGTTGTTGTTTATAATAGTTAATCTCAAAATGTCTAATGTTAACCTTTGTTTATATATTACTATAGCTTTTATGGTTTTTACACAAGCAGTATGTATGTTAGGCCTATTGATACTCTTTTAATTATGGATTGAAACCTTGTTTTTGTTTTACTAAGTGGTAAGGGGTAGTTTTGTTTAATGGTTATCTGTTGATAGTAGGTTAGTTTTTTTTTAAAGGGTCAGCCCCCTAGTTTTGGCTACTTTTAATTCAAAAACTAGGAGTGAAGGTAGAAGTGGCAGTGAAAGAATTAGATAAAGAAGAACTAGGAGCACATATTGAAGTTAGAAGTAGAGAAGAAGTAGGAAAATCAAATAAAGGTATGAGGAATATGAGTAGGAGATAATGAAATTAGAAGTAAAGATAGAAATAGAAGATTAGTTGTATTACAAGTTGATTGCAACTAGGAGTAGGACCTACAAGATGGAAGTTATATGTTTTCTATAAATAATAGTCAAGTTTAAAGATATAATTGGTGATTAGATATACCACCTTGGTCTAGTAGAGTCATAAGTGCAGGAGAATTTGTGTTTTAAATTAATATTATTCATAGGCCAAAGTCAAATGTTGAACTTGATAATAGAACTAGGCATATCCTTAGGATTCAAAGAAACTATAGTTTTTGGAATCAACGCCATCAACTCTCCTTCACTATTTCTTTGGGATGAATGGAACTACCATAACAAAATTCTACATTCTTTCATTCTCGTCCTCCTCCTCCTCTCATACAAAATAAACTTGGATAAGATAACTTACTAGACTTTTGGATTCATGGCCCTTCTATCTTCTTTTCATACTCTTATAGCTTCTTTTCATACTCTTATAGCTATGCTAGTGGGATAAATCATTGAGTATTTTCTTATCTTTTATTTTTGCTCTTTCTTTTCTCAAGTGACCACTTGAGCTTTTGCTATAGCTTTTTCAACACGATGCTTGAGATTGAGACATTTTCTTGAGTGAGGTCTCTTCAACTAGTTGACTTGGAATCTTAGTAAGCTTTAGGATTTTGTTGTTCTTTTATGTATCCTCGCAAATGAATGTAATAGTTAATATTCTTGGTTTGGGAGCTTTTGTCCTTCAACTTGGTGATATTTAATCTCCTTGTAGTTTTCCCAAAATCTTTACCTCTTTCTCTTTTTTTCTTCTACTTTATTGTGTGCATGAGGTGGACACATTCTTCCAATAAAGTGGGGACTACATGTATCATTTGAAAAAGTAAGAACACTTATTTGGTATTAATTTTAGCCCCATTTTAATATACATTATGGGTTCCTACATTGATTTCACACTCTCCTAATACTCATTGGACCTTCAAATTATTGTTTAAGTCCTATATTGATTCATTTTCTTTAAAAACTCAAGGTTACCCTTATCTATAAGTGTGCTTCTCTATTTCAACTTCAATCAAATAATTCCTTTCATTTATTGGACCTTATCTTACCATTTATGACATGTATTTTCTCTCTAAACCCAAAAATAAGTTGTTAGATCAAATTTCACATGCTCTAAATATCTTGGACCCACAATCAAAACTTGGGTTGGAATTGGTGGGTATAAGATGACTTTGGTGATATTTACTTGGGTACAATATTTTTGTTGGTGATATGTGTATTTATAAGTGATTATATTTATTGAATTGTTGTAGGGTCTTGTCACGCCTGATCGTCCATGAGCATTTGAGGTGAACTTACAGAGTGACTATTTGTTGGCAGTAAGAAAATAATTGATTTTGTGTGTACATATATTTGATTTCAATGTATAATAAATATTGATTCATATCTACTTTCTTTGTATCAGTTGGAGCTGGAGAAGAGCCTCAACAAGAGGTCAAGTGAGCGTGTTAGGAGGGCCCCATCATCTCCACTATCTCCCTCCACACGACGGCAAAGGATGTCAAGAGACTTGTTTCCTTCCCCTCATGGGAAGGAAAAGATGTAGTTGATCTAGACATGTATATATATAGGCATCAGTAGACATATTTGATACACATTTGATGTATATGACATTCTATATTTGATGTATGACATTTATTTGATGTATGACATTATTCGACTTATGACATTATTGGTTAATATATGATATGTTTGTTCATATACGACATATGATATGATATGTTTGTTCATGTATGACATTAAATTAGATATGTTCGTGTATGACATTAAATTAGATATGTGCATGTATGAAATTAAATTCAATACCTAACCTATTCAAAACTTTGATAGGATACTGACTAACAATAAACTTTATCATTGTTTAAGCATAAGTTAATCATTTGCAATATGTCATTGTCATATGATTTATGATCTTGTTCATGTTTAAAGTTTTCCTTCTCTATCATTTGTTTATCAAGTTTAATTCAATACCTAATTGGTTTGAATTTTTGATACAATATTGATTGGCAATAGACTTTATCAAGCAATATTTGTGGACCTCCTGGTAATTGGTCACCTAAATGAGAACCTTGAGATTTATTAGGAACTCCATTAAAGAAATCAGTAGTTTTAAATTACTCTATCCAACAAAATAGTGGTCTACAAATATTAGAGAGATAGACTTAATATTTACCAAGTGGCCATCCAATGCCAAGTGTTGTGGATGTATATCTATTCAAAGTTCAATCACATGTTAAATAATAGACATTTTAGGAGTAAGAATAAGTTATGTAACCTTATTAACATTCTTTTGTATGAGTTCCAAGTAAGGTATCAAGAGTGCTTGAAATTCAAGACTTTGTCTTCTCATCTTGTCCATGTCTTTACTTAAATCAACCTGGATTAACTAAGGTACCTAAGTTAACTTAGAAACACTATTCTTTAAATCCTCATCAATATTTTTCAACTTTCTTTAAAATATATTGTGTCAAATGTAGTACATCACATAACTATTGGAGTAGGTGGATTATCCCCTTAAGAATATTTTCTAGCTTGGTTGTAATACTACCAAGTTCAACTTGTTGAGCAGTAATGGACTCATTTAGTTTCTCCATAATCTTCTTCTCTATTCTTTTCTCTTCTAATTGTATCAAATTTTCATTAACATCAACATCAGGTGCATTTACCTATTTTACAAGTAAACTTAATTGATCAATCATTGGAGGTTTGTCATTGGCTGGTGCATCTAGAACAATTTGTAATAAGATGTCCTTTACATCTTATAATACTTGTTTGTACTTCACTTCCTATCTTTCTCTTTTGCATCTTTCCCCTTCACAATTCTCCATAATTTATCATAGCATCAGAATCCAATTTTGTATGATCATAGATTGAAAGTATGATAGCTTCATCTAATATTACCTGATCTCTTCTACTCTTTTTCATCTTTTTCTTGTCTTGTAATGTGATTGATCTTGTACTTGGTAATATAATTGGTTGCACTAAAGCCATCTCCTCCTTAGATTTCTTATTTTTCTCATCAATTAAAGGTTTGTCTTACTTTACCCACTTTTTGTTGTGCAAATATTAGGCTATTTAGCTAGTGTCCCTATAACAATATTTGAAACAACAATTTTGTTTAGTTTTGGCTATGCGTATACAACAATGTTCATTATTATTTAAGGGAATAGTAATAGTTACTAATCCATGTAACCCCAATAATGTTTCCTTTTATTCATTACAGTCTTATAATAGTTGATAATTTCTATAAGGATTTAACTAATTCTGACTTGGTTGTGCATAAGGTGCCTATTAGTAAGTCATATTTTGCGAATAAGGACTCTAAGAAGAATTTTGATCCTTTGCAAAGCTATTCTCCACATCAAACTCCCATGCTTGATTCAATTCAAGTGTCTACTTGTAAGAGACAACAAAGCAAATCTAATGCTTAAATGATTAAGGAGAAAATTGACCTTGGTATTCAAGCTACTCTGGATAAAAATTTGATAGATAGCAAAAGGAAAAGGAGTGCAAAATGCACTCCTTAGAAGAATGAGGGACCTTTCATGAAATGTCAGACAAAATATATGCTCTCTAATCTAACTTGATGTGGGTGGTGCTGATGTAATTTTGCTTCAAAAAACCAAATTGTCTCAATAATCATATTCTTCTATAATTGCAAAGTTGACTAAGTGGAACTAATTTCATGTTCATGTTGCAGGTGCTTCAGGTGGTTCATGTATTCTTTGGAACCATAAATTTTGCATTGCTATATATTTAGTCTTTTCCTAACTAGTGGCAAGTAGTTGTTACTAATTTTGGTATGTCATTCACAGTGCTCAGTATATATGGCCCTACTTCTACATGTGATGATAAGACAAAACTTTTGGATTCCTATTCTTAGGTTATTTCCAGCATTGAAGATGATAAATTTATTATGCCTGGGGATTTCAATGGCATTCTATCTCGGGATGAGAAAATTGAAGGTGTATTCCCCCTTTTATTGTTTCTAAATAGAAGGGGGTTTATTTTTGGAAGAGAAACTACAGATGGTGCATTAGTTTTTCATGAAGTATTGCATTCCATTAAAAAAAACTCCCTTCCCTCATGTGTCATTAACCTGACTATGATGAAAGCTTATGATAGGCTTCAAAGGGATTTCTCGCACAAAGTTATGATAAAATTTGGTTTTGTTAAGAAATGATGTAAATGGAATATGTCTTTTTTAGAGGGTGCAAGATTTTTTGTAATTATCAATGGTTTAATTGGTGATCATTTTCATGCAACAAAAGACATTCAACAAGTCATTAGAGAGATAGACTTAATAGTGGTCTAAAAATATTTGTTTAATAGGTTGAGGATAGGGTTTACCCGGCCACTCGGAGCTAATGGAGTAGATAGTTCGATCCCACAACGAAAGGTGAGAGAGATTTGGCAATTGGCAACTTTGTACTAGCCAACACTGTAAGTTTCAACATCACCCGAGATGGCATTGTAAAATGAAAATAGAATGTTTCAAAAAGTGAGAGAGGTTATTGTAGGTATTTGCAACACAGTCCTATAGGAATTGGAATCGCATCCATACCTCACACGAGCTCCGAGATATGCCCCATCAAAGATCAGAGCCCTATGGGATTTAGTGACCCTTGGGGACATTCTGGTTCGTCATGCCTGAGAATGTTTGATCGTTGAAGGGGACATGGAAAGGTTGAGGATAGGGTTTACCTAGCCACCCAGAGCAAATGGAGCAGACAGTTCGATCCCACCACGAAAGGTGAGAGAGATTTGGCAGTTGGCAACTTTGTACTAGCCAACACTGCAAGTGTCAGCATCACCCGAGATGGCATTGTAAAATGAAAACAAAATGTGATATCCAAAAAGTGAGAGAGTTTATTGTAGGTCTCTGCAACATGGTCCTATAAGAACTAGAATCACATCCATACCTCGCATGAGCTCCGAGATATGCCCCGTCAAAGATTGCAGCCCTCTGGCATTTAGTGACCCTTGGGGACATTTCGGTTTAGCGTGCCCGAGAAGATTTGAGTGCTGAAGCGGATAGGACAATGTTGAGGATAGGGTTTATGTAGCCACTTGGAGCTAATGGAGCAGACAGTTCAATCCCATGACGAAAGGTCAGAGAGATTTGGCAGTTGGCAACTTTGTACTTGTCAACACTGTAAGTTTTAGCATCACCCGAGATGGCATTGTAAAATGAAAATGAAATGTGATCTTCAAAAAGTAAGAGAGGTTATTGTAGGCCTTTGCAACATGGTCCTGTAGGAACTGGAATCACATCCATACCTCACACAAGCTCTGAGATATACCCCATCAAAGATCGCAGCCTTATGGGATTTAGTGACCCTTGGGAACATTCTGATTTGGCATGCTTGAGAATGTTCGAGCACTGAAGGGGACATGATGAGTTTGAGGATAGGGTTTACATGGCCACTTGGAGCTAATGGAGTAGACAGTTCGATCCCATGACGAAAGGTGAGAGAGATTTTGTAGTTGTTTCAGCATCACCCGAGATGGCATTATAAAATGAAAATGGAATGTGATCTCCAAAAAGAGAGAGAGGTTATTGTAGGTCTCTGCAACATGGTCTTGTAGGAACTAGAATTTCATCCATACCTCACACGAGCTCCAAGATATGCCCTGTCAAAGATTGCAGCCCTGTGGGATTTAGTGACCCTTGGGGACATTCCGGTTCGGCGTGCCTGAGAATGTTTGAGGACTGAAGGGGACATGACAAGGTTGAGGATAGGGTTTACCCAACCACCTAGAGCTAACAGAGTAGACAGTTTGATCCCACAACGAAAGGTGAGAGAGATTTGGCAGTTGGCAACTTTGTACTAGCCAACACTGCAAGTTTTAGCATCACCCGAGATGGCATTGTAAAATGAAAACAGAATGTGATATCCAAAAAGTGAGAGAGGTTATAGTAGGTCTCTGCAACATGGTCCTGTAGGAACTAGAATCGCATCCATACCTCGCACGAGCTCTGAGATATGCCCTGTCAAAGATCACAACCCTCTGGCATTTAATGACCCTTGGGGACATTCCAGTTCGGCGTGCCCAAGAACATTCGAGCACTGAAGCGGACAGGATGAGGTTGAGGATAGGGTTTACCCGGCCACCTGGAGCTAACGGAGCAGACAGTTTGATCCCACAACCTTTTTTCCACTAAGTTACAAATTTGAGCAACTTTTACAACTTTCAACAATGCAACTTTGCACAAAAAGTGCAATTTTTACATTTTTCACTTGATTCCAATTCTATGACTTAGAAAAGGTTTGGCAACAGTAAAACCTCAAAGGAATATAGGAATATAGATAGTTTTATGGTTATTTCCTAAAAGTTGCTAAATTATTGCAAAAGTTGCTAATGCAACTTTGCAATTTTTGCATTGACAACATTTGGGTGGATTATGCATTTTGGCTTGGAGGGTATGGAAACTGAAAGGTGTTGATGGGAACATGCTAGATAGGGTAGAACAAGCCTATTAAAGCCTAAAAATATCTTAGAGTTGATTTTTTGTAGGATTTTCCCATCAGGACCTAGAAGGGTCACTTGGCACATTGTTACAAATTTGCTCATTTTGGGTTGTTACTTGGGTCCATCACCCTATCCTCTGCATCAAGATTGATCCTAGGTTAGGGGTGGATAGAAAAGACCTATAAAGGTATTAAATAATATAATAAGGCTATTGAAGCCTCTACAAGATGTAGAAGGCACTAAAAGTGCAATATTTTGTAAAATTGCCAACATTGGCAATATAAGCCAAAATGGGCTTAATCAAGTCATGTAAAGGGTCCAAAGGGAGGTTTCATTTGGTTTTGAGAGTCTAAATGAGTTTAAAACCTCATTCCCACATGTGGGAGACAAGTTTGGGTAGTTGAAATTGATTGCTCCAAAGGTGGATTTAGTGTTTTCTCTAAACAAGAGTTTCATTTTACATTGGAAGTCATCTAATATAACCAAAGTGAAGGTATTTGAACCATTTTAGGATTCTAGAGACGTTGCAAAGTAAGATTTCTAGAAAGCCCTAGGGTAAAGGGGCTAGAAAGGAGGGTTTTGTAAAAACCATTGTAAAGTTGATCATGAGACCAAAAAAATAAAAGAATCCTTGCATTTGAGTCATCTCTTAAGACTTTTTTGGGTCATCGGAGTTCCAAAAGTCAAGGGATTGTGAGTTGCTTTGTAAATGGCCTTAAACTAGGCCTAGTTGGTAGACTGAAATAGCCAGTTTTGAGTCTTTATAATAGTTGGTATGTACTAGGTGCATGGTGCATGGTAATCTAGCCTTCAGTTTTGATTGTTCTAGAAAATCAGTTTCAATTTGGTATTGGAAATAGTTTGGAGTTGGAGGACAAATGATGGGGAGGATCTTGAACAAGGTTCTAGCCTCAACTACTAGAACTCACTCCAAGCTTTCTCCTAGCCTCTTAGGGTATTTCTCCTATACCCTATTCCAAGGGAATATTCTCTCTATTCCCTTATTACACTAATCCTCACCAATCAACTCAAAACTCTGTTTCACCATGGGGTCTCCCTAGTGCTCTCATTGCACCATTCTTCACAATTGGCTTCCAAGAGTGCATTCTTGGATATATTGAATTCCAAAGCTTGTATTAGGTCTCATTCAATAGTTTTTAGGATCACTAAGTGTATTGGAGTATTGGGTTTCCAATTGATTTGCAAATTGCATAGTTAAGAGGGCTACTAGGACTAATAACAAATTAGGCTTCCAAAACTGATTTTTGACTTATATCTACTCAAACCCTTAAGAAGAACTCAAAAAAATTTATGATTTGTGTAGCCTTTTGGCTCCCCTTGAAGATTTTTCAGTTTTGCAACACCCAGGTCATCCATACAAGGGATTCCCAAAAATATGCCTATTTACAAGGGTTTCTTGTTTGTATGAACAAGAATATAGAGGGTTTTTCCTTCCACCACTCAAATGGACTCTATATGACTAATCTTCTAGAATTAATTTCCTTCACTCACCACTCTTGCCTTCCATGAATTTGTATTGCACCCAACTGATAGGGAGAGAAGGGATGAATCAATCACTGATTCATGTTTCCAGTCTACCTCTGAGACTTAGGGTGACCTCCAAAATCACCACATGGATTTATAGGATATTTTTCAAGCAAAGATCCCCCAATCCTAAACCCTTCTCCACTATCTTGAGAAGTTTTCATTTCTTGCTACGTGCCAGGCTGTCATTCTCAATGAAGATCAATCAAAACCTTCAATCAAACTAGGTCTTCTTGACCAATCTTACCAACCACTTGTAGTATCATGGAAGGATTCTCACACCCTTGCAATTTACTCCTTTATCATGTCAAAATAGGTTGCTTAAGCCTTCTTCCTTACCAATTTCACCAAATTGCTCCAAAATAGAGCTACAAGGAATCAAAGGACAACCTATTGTCCTATCTTGTTTGTTGGCCAAATGGATTGGTGGAGCACTATCCTTTCACCCAAAGAATCTCCTTTCACTCCTCTTCCAACCTCCTTCAGAAACCTACAACAAAATCCACAATTTTGCAACGTAAAATGCTTATTTATGCAACTCTTCCCTAACCGGGCTTGCTTTGGCTCGCCTAGGGCAAGAGATTAAAAATGCTTGCTAGCATTTTGAAAGGCCTTCTTTTTCTTGAATATAGTACATTGAGTTTACTCACTATACCTAAAATTTCATACAATTCCTAAAGAGGGATAGTGAATTATCTCATTTTCTTTACAAAGTGTTGTAAATTGGACAGCAAACTACCTAAAAACAAAAGATTTTTATAACTACCAAACGAAATGCTTTCAAGCCAAACTTCCTAAATAAAAATTGTTTTAAATCATGCCATATAACATTATATCAGGTATAGCATGGAAAAAAAATATAGGAAAACCCAATCTTTTTGCTCTCAAAATGCATGCTACAACACTTGTTTTTTTCAAAATGACAACTTCTTCCTCACTTTAGGGTTAGGGAAGTCATTTATACTTACTCCTAGGTCTTTTCCTCCCCTCTTAATGTTTTACATCAGCCTCTTTATGTTTTAAAGAAAAAAACTCCAATTTCTAGCAAAGGACAACATTTTTTTCAAAAATTGCAAAATTGCAATAGAGCAACTTTTGCAATTTTTCTTGCTTACATGCCTTTTTACACTTCCAACTTTTCAAATAGGTCACCCCTTAGCAATTTCATGCTAGAGACCCTTTCCTAAGTTAGTTACTCAACACTTAAGCTATCCCTTACCCCATGGTAAGGTATACCTTGCCTTTTAGGTTATTTTGCACTTTACCTAGGACATTTTGACTTCTTACACCCCAACTACCACACTTAGGTCCAATGACCCTTATTATTATTTACAAGAGATCTCTTGGAGCACAAGAAAACAAAAATAAAAGGTGAGGGACCTATGTTTCAAGGTGCCCTTGCACCACCAACACCCCATTCTATGTTCCTTTTAGACACTTATTTGTTGATTTCATTGCCTAGCCGGGTATGCAAACTCACCTAGGGCCTCTTGGAAAAAAAAAAAAAAAACCTCTGAAAAACAAGACCAAAATACATATTTACATTTTTTATATAGTCTATTACTTGATTCCAAAAGGCCATCATGGTTCCACCATTGGAATTCAAGTTATAGAGGTTTCTTTGCTGATTGCTTTGTACAGACCGGCGAACTGGCAACTTTAAAAAGATTTTTCACTAATTAAAAAAACTCCTAATCTTTACCAAAGCATATAAATTCCATACACTATCAAACCACATGAAAATTACAACCCTATCAATCCATTAAATTTGTGGATGAAGGGTGAAATCAGAAAACTGTCATCAAAATGCTTAGTTTGCTCTTCATTCCAATGCCAAAATTTGTACAAAAGCATGTGCCAACCCTCAAAATGACTTGGATTGGTATTAAATACCTCTTACCCACGTGAATCAACAGATCTCATAGGTTTCCAACTGATTCTTGAAGCCCTTATAAAGTTTTAGCACTTTTTGTTAATGTTGTCAAGCAACTTTGCAAACTTGCAAAGTTGCCAAGTGCAACTTTTGCACTATTGTGCATTTAATGGCTCCATGACCTCAAACATGGTTAAATGAACCTATTTACATGTAATTAAAACTTTTAACATTTTTTCCATCTTTCCCATCCTCCTGGGGTTTTGGTCAATGTTTGACCATTCTAGGCTCTAACAAGCAATTTAAGCAATTTTCCCAACATAGAAGCAACTTGGGAACTCAAACACAAAAAAAACCTATTTACAAACACAAATCAAAAACTTGGGGCTTTATCACATAGCCCTTATTCATGTGGTCTAGCCAAGACCACTACAAGACAAAAATGATTTAGGAAACTTGGTATATTTCCTAGGTGCTCCTGCACCAACTAAGATGACTAGAGATAAAGGGGAAATGCTTTCTTTCTTCAAAATGGAAATTGTTGGTTTTTAGGTGATATTTTCCTTTATAATATGTCATGTAAGTTCAAGGAAAGGTGAAGTAACCTTTGTTTGAATTTGGAAGTGGTTGGAGAAGGCACTTTGAAAAAGCCCTAGTTTTGAGGGCATAAGACTGAGGGTTTGGTAGTTAGCCTATCGAATGCCCATGGCTAGGTAGATGGGTATGAAAATATGTTGTTTTAGATCATGATAGAATATTACCATAGCCTGTATAGGGCCTTGGGTTAGAAATATTGAGAGATTCTTTGTAAGTGAAGGGTAATTAGGCCTATTTTGTTGAATCCATAGAGTTGGATCAAATAGTTGGTCCAAAGGAACTAAAAATGATATTGATATATGTTGTCATACTCCAATAGTAGTATTTGTAACTATAATTTACTTGTATGGGGTTTTTGAGAAATTGGTGAAAATAAGGAATTACCTGATTCATAGTGATACTAAGATCAAGCCTAGATAATGTCCAAGTAAGGGGTTTTGAATAAAACTATTAAAGATATGCATTTAGACTATTGGAACAACCTAATTGAGATATTTGAAGACCTTAGAAAGAGTTGGGACAAGCCAATAAATTTGGTAACCCAATTTGAACATTTGGAGGGACCCTTGTGGAGAAGGGTAGCCATTTAGTTTAATGGTTTGAATCTATTCTTGAAACAAGTCATTTGCTGAATGTTTATTACTTCTTGGGGTTCTAGTTTGACTCCTCAAATAATTGGTATCAAATCTAGTAGATCTATTGAGGGGTACAAAATTAGTTACTTGTGTTGTAGATTGTTATATTGAGAAGATGCCTCCAAAAAAAAATATAGAAGGAGATAAAAGAGCTGATATAAGCTACTAAAATAATGGATAGAGAGTTGAGGAAACAAAGAGACTAAGATGCAATAAGGTAAAGAGAATTGAGACAAGTAAGCAAGTAAAATGCAACCATCTTGGAAATCTTGGAAGCTTTGGAAAGGATTCCTATGACGGATGTGCATGAAGAACAAGAAAGTGATGCTTAAGCACTTGAGAATCCTCATGGAGAGGATGGAGGGGACTTAGATCTTGAAGAAATATGGATGATAAGGTTGTTGAAGATATTTAAATGTGGTAGAAGAAAGAAAATAATTGATTTCCTTATCTATCATGGCAAGATAGATAGTGAAGAGGTTTTGTCGTTGATAGATTCCCAAGAGAACTATTATAATTATGGAGATATAAGTGGAGTAAAATAAGGTAAAGCTATACAAAACATAGCTAAGAGGGACAACATTGACATGGTGGAGTAGTGTAATGGAAAAGAGGTTTTGTAAGGGTGGAACAAACATGACCAAATGGTGAAGGATGTGCCTCTTCCATCAAATAATACAATCCAAAAATAGACGATAAGGAATAACTTGAAAGAAAAGGAGATGGGTTTGATGACCTACATAGAGGAATTTCACAAGTTGAGCATAAGAGGTGGATTAGAGCATAAAGATGAAAATGTTGCAAGGTATCTTATTGGGCTCATATAAAACTTGCAAAATGGGATTACCTTGATTTTTCCTAAGATGCTTAGAGATAGATAGATGTTGTAAGTAGTGATGATTTTCTTAAAAGATAGATGACTATGAGGTGACTATCTTGATTTGAATGACATCTCTATGAATTGATTGGAATCCAGTTATATATGATTGTGCTCTACTTTAAACAAATGGAAGTTCTGAGCATTGTAAATATGTTTCAAGTCATTAGAATGTGACTTCCCAGAAGTATGTACTTATAACTATTTTAAACTATGTCAAACTCTTCATGAAAGCTATGACTCAAATGCATCACCATTGTGTTGAATCTTCTAATATGCATCTCCATTAAAATATGTTTGCTGGTGTAAACCTGTGAGGAATTGTTGGTCCCAATTCAGTTGTGTGTCAATATTAGGAATGTGACTAATTAATGCTACAAACCTTAGTATTGACATAATTTAACCATATTGTGGGTTGAATTCAATTGGGTTTGGAAATAAGTTATTATTAACATGTGTATGAACTACCAGAGAAATTCTAAATATAGTAGATAATAGCCTTCCATGTTTGATATTGAGGGATAATGTATGCACGTGCTATAGCAAAACTAGAGGATCATATTATATGCAGATTGAAATTTCTATTTGTCATTCAAAGCATAGTAAAAAAATTATTATAGGAAATCTATGCTAAAAACTATAGTGTACAGACAACCATTAATTCATAAATCACTTCAACTCAATCATTACATTGTACAAACAACCTCATTGAATATGTCACTTGAACAAATTGATCATGTTACAATAGTATTAACCTCATGGAACACACATGGGATGAATATACATAATCAACTATTAACCCTTTCCAACACACCAACTTTATGATAATAATGAGTCAAATTCCAACAAATTGGAATCCTTAGAGAGAACTATATCTGTCACTGCCTCATTATCATCAGATCGAGATCTATTTTCCTTCTTACTTTTTGATGATTGTGATCCTCTGCAATTCTAGGCATAAGATGATTAGCATACAATGGTACTTGAACAAAGCACACTAATAAATATTGAGGATTTGAATTGATAATACCATTTCATAGATGATTTTGGCATCTCACCCTTTATCACTTGTACGTCAACTTTATTAGCCCTCTTCTTTGGTGACCTGCAAATGGGGAATTAGCACAGTAAAAAATCTAAGATAAGATTAATCCACTAAGATTAACACACATGGGATGAATATTCATAATCAACTATTAACCCTTTCCAACACATCAACTTTATGATAATAATGATTCAAATTCCAACAAATTGGAATCCTTAGAGAGAACTATATCTGTCACTGCCCCATTATCATCAGATCGAGACCTATTTTCCTTCTTACTTTTTGATGATTGTGATCCTCTGCAATTCCAGGCATAAGATGATTAGCATACAATGGTACTTGAACAAAGCACACTAATAAATATTGAGGATGTGAATTTATAATACCATTTTGTAGATGATTTTGGCATCTCACCCTTTATCACTTGTGCGTCAACTTTATTAGCCCTCTTCTTTAGTGACCTGCAAATGAAGAATTAGCACAGTAAAAAATCTAAGATAAGATTAATCCACTAAGATTAACACACATGGGATGAATATTCATAATCAAATATTAACCCTTTCCAACACATCAACTTTATGATAATAATGAGTCAAATTCCAAAAAATTGGAATCCTTAGAGAGAACTATATCTATCATTGCCCCATTATCATCAAATCGAGACCTATTTTCCTTCTTACTTTTTGATGATTGTGATCCTCTGCAATTCTAGGCATAAGTTGATTAGCATACAATGGTACTTGAACAAAGCACACTAATAAATATTGAGGATGTGAATTGATAATACCATTTTGCAAATGATTTTGGCATCTCACCCTTTATCACTTGTGCATCAACTTTATTAGCGCTCTTCTTTGGTGACCTGCAAATGAAGAATTAGCACAGTAAAAAATCTAAGATAAGATTAATCCACTAAGATTAACACACATGGGATGAATATTCATAATCAACTATTAACCCTTTCTAACATTTCAACTTTATGATAATAATGAGTCAAAGTCCAACAAATTGGAATCCTTAGAGAGAACTATATCTGTCACTGCCCCATTATCATCAAATTGAGACCTATTTTCCTTCTTACTTTTTGATGATTGTGATCCTTTGCAATTCTAGGCATAAGATGATTAGCATACAATGGTACTTGAACAAAGAACACTAATAAATATTGAGGATGTGAATTGATAATACCATTTCGCAGATGATTTTGGCACCTCACCCTTTATCACTTGTGTGTCAACTTTATTAGCCCTCTTCTTTGGTGACCTACAAATGAAGAATTAGCGCAGTAAAAAATCTAAGATAAGATTTAAAAAATGGGTCCTATTAAAGAATCTAATATAAATTCAAATAATGTATCTAGATTCTAAAAAAATAAAAACTAAATCTCATCACTTACACATCATAACAATACGATCCACCTTAGCCATGTGATAGTCTTGGGGAAGAGGTTGTAACATTGTATTTGGATCCAATTGATCACTTTTTATCTCTCTCCCTCTCTCCCTATTCAATCTAATGAGCCAATTGGATCTGCTCGACATTTTAATGTCTCAAGTATTGCCTCATGGTCTAACTCGCAAACTTTCCAAAGAATCTTATTATGTGGTTTTCCACCATATTTTATCAAGTGGACATTTGATGTGACAACAAGGTTTGAATAATAAAGAATCTTCCTCTCTGTTTGCCAATCCTCAAATAACCACAAGTTAGGATTCTTCATAGGATATTGTCTAAGCCGTATGCTTGTTACAACCACCACACCAACATGGTACTCTAAACCTTCACCATCTATAATCGAGTGATCCAATTTTTGTTTGGCTTTAACACAATGACACAAATAATAATCTATCCCTTCTTCATTGTCTTCAGGTGCAATAACAACAAAAACATGGCCTGCGGTGACAAATGTACAAAATGTGGTTATTAATTCAGAAAATACTTGGGTAAAAGTTATAAAGTTACATATTGAAATTACAAAGATATATATATATATATATATATATATATATATATATATATATATATATATATATATATATATATATATATATATATATATATATATATATATATATATATATATTACCAGGTTGCACTAGATCTTACAAGCGGTCAAAGTCAATAGACAAATCCATCTCTACCATTTCCAGTGCTTGTGGGGGACGAGAGGTGTCAATTGGGTCCAACACCCGTATATCCCATTTGTCCACCCATTCAGTTGACTCACAGTCATCCCAATTTTCTTCTGCACATGATGGACAATAGCATGCCATTTTTCATGTGTGGATACTCCATGAACCTGCATCAGAGCTTCTAAAAGAGTGTAACTCACTAGATCCTATTAGTGTGCAAAAATCATGATATAGTGCAATGTTAGTATTATCTATCAACCAAAAAAAATTATGAACTGTAGACTCACCTTCCTTACCTGGACCCATTGTATCATTACACCATTGGACGATGGATTTTGCATCTATCAATATTGCTCCATCTTTGTACTTTAGTTCTTCACGATCCAAGGCTCTTTTAATGCATGCGCCTGCACCATCATGCTCTCCCTTACCATGACTAGCCTCTATGAAATTTCACATATATTGAATTCTACACAAACTGTGCATCCTGCTCAACCAATAGAACATCTGTGCATTCTTGAATTGAGATGCACAATTGTCTGATCAAATAATGTGTTGATAATATGATATGCCCCTGTTAGCCAAATCTCCATAAAATAGTTGAAAACAACCATGTACGAACTCCATAAAATGTGATCGATCATTGTTGATGTAAAAATGGTACTCCCTCAAAATCTTTCTATCATCCTCTGTACTTGTAGGTGAATGCATGAATGTTATGTGAACAAATATGGAAACCTATTGAGATGTATAATACTTTGCTTACACCTCATTTTGTGGTTGTAGTGTGTAGTTCTCTGCAAAATCTACAACTGAAACAATGGTATCCAATAGAAATGTATCCTTGCACAACTTGAATTGCAAATCCAACCATCGAGCTCTATGGGTATGCCTTGCATACTCGTAAATAATCTTTTCACGAAAAATCTTCATGAACTCATACACTAGAATCTTTTCAATGACTAGATCACATCTTTTACCATGTTTTCCATCTTTTAGAGCATATGTCACTGTCTTGAATTTTTTGTAATCTACTATTTCATTTCCAATTGCATGTGTACTATCCATATGTTGAGAAGTTGATAAAAGTTGCAAAGAACCACAAAATAAGCACGTACCATCCAAGCATGATGTCTTGTAAAATTGTTGGCCATCCCCTATTTCACATAAAATTTTGGATATGAATTCCCTTGAAGATCTTGGTGGCTCTTTTATGTCACAATCCTACAAAACAAGCTGAGAATGCAAAACTATGCATATATGCCTAAAAACATCAAAATGGTTAGAAAATTCAATATGTATCCTAAAACAACAAGTTGTGTGTGTGATTTATCTTCACATAAAAAGGTTTACCCATCTCAAAAAATCTTTGACTTATTCGAATTTGAGGATACATACCAATAAATTTTGCAAAAAATTATGTCTGAGTTGAGTCCAAAAAATGTTTCGCATGTGGCTCAAGATTTCGGCTACCAATCCTCCTTCTTACAACATCTCTTTGATTAGGAGAAACACGTGTATTATTTTCCCAAAAAATTTCGATCGATAATTTCAAGGCTTCACTAATTTCTTTATCCTTTCATGATAGTCTACTGCTAAATGTCCATAACTCATTTTTTGTTGGATCTTCTAATCTCTCACGCCTTAGTGTGGCTCTCCTTAGGGTACCTCTACCAATTTTTAATATTTTGCTTGTCTTTCTCATGAGTCGAGCTTTCTTCATTTGGCTACTTACCATTGTCGATGTGAGTACTCATCTTGTGATATTACTATCTTTGGTGCCTGATTTAGAAACCACTTTGTCATAAGCACTCATTAGATTCTTTACAATATTTTTTTCATTTGAATTGTCCATCGTTCTTAGCCCAAGAATCTTCATGATAGGCCTAAATTTCAAATTTCTCATCATTTCAACAAATAATTAGCATTGACCTGTAATATTTAATTCTTCATAAAATAATCTCCACATACTATTAACTTTTCTTTGACAAGTACGCTTGCTAATCTTGTCAGGCATCGATTTCAAAATGTTAGTATCAATATCAATCAAATATTTTGGTTTTCTAAAACAAATTCTGGAAGGTGTTCTAATCTCTTCAATTCTCTCAACATTTTGAACATCAATATAAGGTTGAGTGTATTGCGTACCTTGAACTGAAGATGATGTGCCTTGGCAATAAGATGTAAAAGATGGAATATCACCTACTTGATGTGTTGATGTTGTGCTTTCAACATGACATGATGGAGTATGTATATCATCGAATCTACAAATCAGTGTCTCTTGTACATGAGAGGATGATATACCTCCAACATTGAAAGATGGTACTCCAACATTGGAAGATGGTGTAGTAGACGATATGACTCCAACATTGGATGATGGTGTAGCTTCACAATTCAATTGTCTTCTTGAGCATAACAATCTCATTCATTCTCTTTGTCTTTCGAATTCTTCCTCTTTGTTTCTTTGTACTGGTGATTTTTGATCCTCTTCGAAAGTCAATTCTTCATTATTGCTTTGTAATTTTCTTTGTTCACGTAGTAATTTCATTTTATCTCTTTTAATTGCCAAATCTCTCTCCCTATCTTCATTTATTTTAATCTTTAGTTTCTTCATTGGCATGATGATGATTTCTACATGTCAAATTATTCAAACATCTAAATTACTTAAAATGTGTAAATTACAAATTATTCAATTACATATAAAAATTATAATTATTTGAATGAATACACAATATATATCAAATGACTTGTCAAATTTCTAACCATTTCGAAATAACATTTCATTCAAACATACAATTTTCAATGAATTCAATATATATTAAATAACATGTCAAATTATAATCAAATTTGTATCTATATATTGACAAACAATATTTAAAATGGATTGCACTAACCTTTTCTATACAAGAAATATTCAAAAAGTCTTCAAATCATGTATCCAATGATTGAATTTGGTGTTTTCTAACTTCCAAAAGTGTTGAAATAGTGTTTGCTATGTTTGAAACCCATGATTTCTGTCGAAATAATAGAGTGCATAACAGACCAAAAGCAAGAAATGGATGAAATGGGCCCCAAGGTTGGTTTTTTACCATTTTTAGGTGATTTGAGATAGTGTGTACGCACTATGTGAAATCACATCACTCCCATCCTCCCTACTACTCTCTATCCTTCCTACTGTCTCTCCCATCCCTCCCTCTCTCTCTTCCTACTCTCTCTCCCCTCTCCCATCCTTTACTCTCTCTCTCCCTCTCCCACCACCTACTCTCTCTACCTCTCTCACCCTCTCTCCTCTCCCATCCCCAACTCTTTAGATCTCTCACACACACTCTTATCTCCCCTATCTCTCTCCCTCTCCCTCTCCTACCACCTACTTTCTCTCCCCTATCCCCTACTCTCTCTCTCCTCTCCCATCCCCTACTTTGTCTCTCTTACACACATTCCCATTCCCCCTATCTCTCTCCCTCTCCCTCTCCCTCTCCCTCTCCTACTGTCTACTATCTCTCTCTCTCAAGTTCTCTCTCTCCCTCTTTACTCTCTCTCTCTCCCATCTTGTACGAGCTCTCTCTACCACCACCTACTCACTCTCACACTCTCACACTCTCTCTCATTCCCTACTCTATCTCTCTTACACACACACTCCCATTCCCCCTCTCTCTCTCCCTCTCCCACTCCCTCTCCCATCGCCTACTTTCTCTCCCCCATCCCTTGCTCTCTCTCTCTCCTCTCCCATCCCCTACTCTCTCACACTCACACTCTCTTCCATCCCCTACTCTGTCTCTCTCTCACACACACTCCCATCCCCCCTCTCTCTCTCCCTCTCCCACTGCCTACTTTCTCTCCCCCATCCCCTACTCTCTCTCTCCTCTCCCATCCCCTACTCTCTCACACTCACACTCTCTTCCATCCCCTACTCTATCTCTCTCTCACACACACTCCCATCCCCCTCCTCTCTCATCCCCTACTCTCTCAAACTCACACTCTCTTCCATCCCCTACTCTATCTCTCTCTCACACACACACTCCCATCCCCCCTCTCTCTCCCTCTCCCACCACCTGCTTTCTCTCCCCCGTCCCTTACTCTCTCTCTCCTCTCCCATCCCCTACTCTCTCACACTCACACTCTCTTCCATTTCCTACTCTGTCTCTCTCTCACACACACACACACTCCCATACCCCTCCTCTCCCATCCCCTACTATATCACACTCACACTCTCTTCCATCCCCTACTTTGTCTCTCTCACACACACACACTCCCATCCCCCCTCTCTCTCTCCCTCTCCCACCACTTACTTTCTCTCCCCCATCCCCTACTCTCTCTCCTCTCCCATCCCCTACTCTCTCACACTCACACTCTCTTCCATCCCCTACTCTGTCTCTCTCACACACACACTCCCATCCCCCTCCTCTCCCATCTCCTACTCTCTCACACTCACACTTTCTTCCATCCCCTACTCTGTCTCTCTCACACACACACTCCCATCCCCCTCCTCTCCCATCCCCTACTCTCTCACACTCACACTCTCTTCCATCCCCTACTCTATCTCTCTCACACATACACTCCCATCCCCTCTCTCTCTCCCCCTCTCCCACCAACTACTTTCTCTCCCCCATCCCCTACTCTCTCTCTCCTCTCCCATCCCCTACTCTCTCACACTCACACTCTCTCCCATCCCCTACTCTATCTCTCTCACACACACACATTTCTATCCCCCCTTTCTCTCCCTCTCCCACTCCCTCTCCCATCGCCTACTCTTTCTTCCATCCCCTACTCTCTCTCAAGCTACTTTTTCTTCCCCCTCTCCCATTCCATACTCTCTCTCTTTCACACACATGCACTCCCATCCTCCTCTCTCTCACTCTTCCTCTCCCACTCTGTCTCCCATTGCCTACTCTCTCTCTCCCCATCCCCTACTCTTAATCTCTCTCTCCCAACCTATACTCTCTCTCACACTTCCTCTCTCTCCCATCCCCTACTTTCAATCTCTTTCCCCCATCCCGCACTCTCTCTTTTCCAACCCTACTCTCTCTCGCATCTTGTACTCTCTCTGCCATCCCTACTCTCTCTCCCATCCTATACTCTCTTTGACACCCCTACTCTTTCTCACTTTCTCTCTATCTCTCTCTCACACACATGGCCATTCCCTTATCCCCCCCCCCCCCCCCACCTAGTTCTCTTATGCAATTTAGGTCTTAATAGTGCATGCACACTATAGTGTGTGCGCACTATAGCACGCATGCACTACTGCGAAATCATGTTTTAGATAGTGTGTGTGCACTATAGTGTGTGCATGCTATAGGGCACATGCACTATTGAAAGCTTATTTAAACCCAAGCCTAAGGCTTGGTTTTTCCTTGGAGATCCAACCCAAAGTTTTGGAGTTTATGAATAGGTCTGAGACGTGTTTTCCAGCAAACATACCAAAAATGATTTTTTTTCTTGTGTGCTCCCCTTCAAGATTCTTTGTGGTTGGGTATCGATAAGATCAGGTTACATAGCATTATAGGTCTCTATGTTAGCTATCTAACCATATAATTTATTTTTAATTTGAACTATTTCAAACCTTTCATCTATAATTTCTTTTGAATGTATGTTCATTTTTTGTCAAAAACCACCATGTACTAATTGGGCTATAGATTTTAGCTCGTTCATTGAATTTTGCAACAACTTAGTTTTTTAGAAACTAGAATCCATTCTACACACTTCAAAAAAAAAAAGATTTTAGATTAGTTTTCAATTATTTCTAGGGGGAGCACATAGATATTTCACATTTTTGGGATGTGTCTAGTTAAAAAATTCATTTTAAAAAAATACACATTATAAAATTACCCAAAAAATATGGGATAAACTACATAGTGTTAAGTAACTTTTGACCATAGAAATTAAAGAATTTCAAAAAAAAGTTAAAATTTTAGGGGGGGCACACTTTGTACTATGTTATGTTTTTTTGGAATAAACAGTACCACTTTTTGTGGCCCCCTTTTTTTAGGACCTGAAACTAAACCATTTTGAAAAAAATTAGTAGTTTAGAAACTAGATTCAAAGGACTACGACTTTTTTTTTCATATCTTAAATTTTTGAGCGCAACTATCTTCAAATTCTTGTTGAAGTTCAAAATTTGTAGATTTTAGGAAAAAGGTGTCCACTTATACCCCCCTTTTGGCACCACAACTTTGTGCACTTAGAGAGTTGAGAAATGTTGGGTCTTCAATTTCAAATATTGTCTCAAAAGAGAAGGACATTGAGAATACCACAATGGATGAAGAGGTCAAAGAAGAGAACCCAATACAAGGAGATTTAGGTGCACATTCTAATTAAACATTCAATATAGGTGTGTCTCCAAATCCTTGAGTTTATTCTCATAATAAAATTGGCAATTTTGTACAAGCAAGTTACGAATTAAATGATTCAAATTTTCTTCATGAGAATATATTTTCAAATGATTATGCACAACTAACTCCAATGGAAATGCAAGCCACAAAAGAAATATAAAGAAAAAATGAAATGAGATTCAAATTCCAAATAACATTGAAAATGAAATGCCAATTGAAAACAACAATTATATGAATGTTGACATGGAAACACCAAGTAGTGAAGAAACATGTTTGAATGATACTAAAGTGCATGAAAATTTCCATTTTCTAATGATGTTCTATATAATCTTCATGGATTGGTTTTGTGGAGATAGATTAGTACACATGCTAATAGATTATATAGACAATTTTTTTATAATAAGAAATATGAGATTCAATGTCAATTAATGTTGTGACTAATTCAAATGTTTAAAATGAAAAAAGTGATGAAATGGTTAGGAATGTATGCAAAAATAAAGAATAAAAACAAGTCTTTAAAAAAGTTGTATCCATTGTTTCTTGTGTCTTTAATGTTACCAGAAAGAGATCTTGCTCTAAAGATAAGAATGCAGTATGATGAGCAATAAAAATAGCTTTAGTTAACAAATCAACTTTTGACAAAAGATCGATTAGTAGCATAAGAGGATATCTTAATGTGAGTCATAAAATTTTACAAAGAGTTGTAAAGAGAAGGGTTACCTTTGGATGTGATCCAACAAATAGTTTGTGGACTTCTAGTGGTAGACTCCTGAGATCTGATATGAAACTTACTAGTGAAGTCAAAAGTTTGGTTGAATTTTTTTGGCATGATAATACAAGAGTATCACCTAATTCAAGAGATGTTCTTAAATCGAGATTTGGCTCAAAAATACGTGATTGACATACTAAACACCTTTTGAACATGACTCAAAATGAATTGTTCAAAAAAATGTTAGATGATAAGGTGTTAACTATTAGCATTAGTCAAAGATCTTTTGAAAAGTGTAAACCATGGTATGTATAGATTAACAAGAAAAGAGTCACATGTTTTTTGTAAAACTCATGTTCAAATTCATTACCATTATTATGCATTTTGATCTATACGTAGTACATTGCATAGTAAAGAAATGTTGCAAGAATGTAGTATAAAAATACCACCTCAAACTATTAAATATTTCATATCAGGTTTGTTTTGCAAGCCACCTAATGAGCAATATCTTCTTTTCAATGCACGTATTTTTGGTACATGTGATATGTGTGGAAATATTGCTTTGTTAGATGAATATTTGCATGAAAATTCTTTGACTACTTTTGGACAATAAATAATTGATGTAAAAAGATTCAAAACTATTAAATATCCATTGGAGGATGGGAAGGTTGGAAGAAGGTGTGATCTAGTTATAGTAAACGTTAGTTGCCATGCATTTATGGATGAGTTTAAGAGTGTAATCATACCAAAATATGTTAAACACTCTCAATATGCTAGATGGCTTGATGGACATTTTTGCATATGTAAGAATGAGTTTCCAATTGGTACTATACTTTTGATCATTGACTTTGTGAAGAACTACACACTTGTACCCCAAGATGAGATGTAATCATAATATTACAATTTAGTGCAAGTAGTAATTAATGTTCATATAGTTTATAGGCATGCACCTGATAGTATAGAAGAGGATCAAAAAATATTGAGAGTGTCGTTTCTATATGAGTGATAATAAACTTCATTCACCTGAGTTTGTCCAATATTGATTCAAGGTATTTTATAATAATTTGAGAGAGAGAGAGAGAGAGAGAGAGAGAGAGAGAGATCCAAATGATACAACATCTAATATGGTCAGATAGTTGTAGAGGAAAATTCAAGAATGCTAGAATGTTCTATTGGTTGAGTAGGACACATAGACAAACTAATATCCAACATATGTGGAGTTTTTTTGAGGTTAGACATGGTAAAGGAGAACATGATGGTGTTGGTGCATGCATGAAGAGAGACCTTTGCAGAGAGAAATTAAAAAATGAAGAAAAAACCAAATACAAAAATGCACATGACATTGTGGAAATGTGTAACAAATATTTATACACAAGGTCAAGTTAGAACTCTACAATCAGACGCTTCTGCTACCTAGTTGAAGAGAAGAATATCCTTTCAAGATATGACTATGATACAATTAGTGGGTCAGCTAAATGGTATTCATTTAGGAGTTTAGATTCTAACACTTAGACAATATCGACTAGGGAGCTTGCTTGTTTTTGCCAATTTTGTCTTGCAGGTGAATGGGAAGAATACAAGAATACATAATGGATTGAATATTAGCAACAAAAATCATTAGCACCTACTAACACACACATTGAAGATGACATAGTAAATGAAGGCCCAAATGATATATTTACATTTGAAAACTATGGTCGCATTTCAAACCTCATATAGCCTGGTATGTACAATTTAATTAAATTTGTTGTAATTGTGCTTCAATATATATTATTTATTTATGTAAATGTCTTTAATATAATTCAAGTACATGCATGTGTACTTTATGTTATCTCGTAGGACATGTTTATGTTGTTATTGCACCTGATGATGATGATGAAAAGACTAAGTATTGGTTAGCTAGATGTGTAGAACCTAAGAAAAAATTGATATGTTATCAAGTAGATGATGATCGTTTTGAGTATTGAATTGGGTATGTCATTATAGTTGGCACCTAACTACATACCTAACAAGAAGAAATGGTTTACCAACATTTTAAGACTACCAATTAAAAAAGAATGTTTTACAATATTCTCATTTGATTGTGGCAGCAAATATCAAATTAGAAAAATACAAAGGGAGATCTACCAATAAGGTACTGTGGACAATTTCAATGGAACAATGTGAAACAATCATAGATGCATCGAAAAAGAGAGAGGATGTAGATGGTACTATAGGTTGACTACAAAACACACACATGTAAGTTTATTCTTTAATGTGCTATTTTTATATATGTACTTATATATTTTAATTTATGTACATGTTTTCAATAGTAAATTAAAATTATATACATCTTATTAAGGTTTCAAGTACACCTTATACAAATTAAAATGTTTTAGGTGGAGCCAACATCAACATCTTGTGTAATTACACATAGTGAGTGTACATTAAACATATTTACATTATACGCATGGGTCTTATAAAATTATGCTTTTACTACAATTTCAATGAATTTATTTATTTTATTTTTTCAGACCTCATTTGAAGAAATGCATTCATCCAATTTTATTTTATTTCAATCAAAACATGAGTTCACTTCAATTTATGTCCTTCATATTATTTTACATATATATGACTTCACTTGTTTTAAATATATGACTTCACTATTATTTTAAATATATGAGTTTAGTTGTGTAAAATATAGGAGTTCAATTTTATTTATGTCCTTCATGTTGTTTTACATATATATGACTTTACTTGTTTTAAATATATGACTTCACTAGTTTTTTAAATATATGAGTTTAGTTGTGTAAAATATAGAAGTTCACTTCTATTTGAAAGTTATTGGTGTGCACTTGATATTAAATTATTTGTCAATTTGTAATGATCTCCTATATTTTTGCATTAACTTTGCATTCAAACATGTTTAAATTAATGTTCTTATGTTTAATTAAATTATTGTTCATACCATATACTAACAAAATGTCTCATAATGAATAAAATGTGTCACAATAAACAAAGTGTGTCATACTTGCAACATAATTGTTGAAATCTAATTGAAAAGATCATTATCAAAGAGGGAGATTGTTGAGAAGAAGGGAGATTGTTGATAAATAATGGTTTAGTCATTGTTTTGTCACTGATGTCAAACTTGCTATTTGCTAGAATGACAATTTCTTATAAGATCCAAGTACTATCACTTAGTTGATTGATGAAGATGATTTAATCAATAAGATGTAACAAAAGAACCTAAGGGAAATGTTGAGTTATGGTTTTGTAATGAAGTAACAAAATTAGTTAAGATATTGGTAAAATGATGTATTGACAATACATTTGAAGATATAGAGGTTGGTCACACTTAGAAACCCTAGAAGGATAAGTTCTAACAAAGTTGCCTACAAAGCTTGACTAAATTCATCAATGAGTGTCGAGTAAGCTAGTTCATGCCGAGAAAATCTTCAGTAAGTACCAAGAAAATGAAAACTCTAGTGTGTACCGAGTGAAACAGAAGGAGCTAAGCAAGTTTCGGTGCTGAGCAAGTAATAGGTGTCGAGCATCAGAAAACTTAGTTGATGCCGAGTGAATCTACAGTAGGTACTAAGCATTAGTAAAACATAGTAGGTTTCAAGTAACATAGTATGTGTCAAGCATCAGAAATTCAATAGTTTCGAGCTACTACATTATTTGAAAAGTCAAAGATTCACCAAATCTGAGTCGACAAGTTTGTTACCTTGAAGTTTGTGAACCAGATGGAAGATAAGGATGATGAGTTGGTGGCATAGAATTTTAGGTAAATCATTTTTGGGAAAATTCAGGAGAATTCTTCATATGTTTCTTGAAGGAACAAGATAAGGGGTAGATTCATTGAATCTTTCCTAATCTATTCAAACTAAAAAGAAGAGCGAGAAGACTAAGAGTGGGAAAAGTATTCCAGACTTCTATTGAAAGAGTTACAGGTCAAGAAGCAAGAGTTTCCAAGTGGTTAAGTGGTTGGTTGCAGATATTATGCAATGTTAAGGAGAAGACATTGAGAGGGAGGAATAGAGTATAGAGACTCTACTTCGATAGGTGACCATAGAGGTGATTGCATTGGCACAATGAGCATGGAGACTCAAGGAGATGAAGCTTGAAAGGAGGACAAGTTTTTACAGCTACAGAGACTAAAAGCCAAGAAAATTTGTGAGGTGAATTGAGATCTGAAATTTGCAGGTTAAGTTGCGAATTGTATTAGGTCAAAAGCCCTTATTGTTACTCTCTAACAATTGTATCAGTTAGGGTAAAATCTTATGGACTTAGGTTGGTTTAATAGCCATCTATAAATCCTTTAATAGGGTGGCATACCAAGTGAATTTTTTGTCCTCTAACCAGGCCCACTTCTAACAGGGTGGTTGAAATCCTTTAATAAGGTCACATTTAATAGTGTATTGTGTATCCTTTAATAGGGCAGGCCTTTCACAGGGCATCACTTCATAAGAGTGAGAAAGTAGTAGCATGTTACTGGTGGTTTTTTCCAAATTGGGTTTCCACATAAATCATTGTGTTATGTGTTGATCTTTCATATTTCATTCTTGCATGTTGATTTTTCGATAACTCGCTAAAATAACTAAGTAGCTTGGATGCATGGTTAGTTTGGATGGGCTCACTATTATTAGTGAAAAAAATTTATTAGGACATCTGGACCTTGAATAATTGATTCACCCCCCCCTTTCAGTTATTTTAAAGCATTTCTAACAATAACATAAGAATATACCATATACTAGGATGATAACAAGTCGTAAAAATATATAACATGGTCTAATATGTGATAACATGATATCAAGTCATAAAAAATATAATACAAATAAGTGTCATAATACAAAGTGTATCATAATAAACAAAATGTGTCATAAAAACACAATGTGAAGGTGTCAAAAGACCTAATCTATCTGATATGCAATTCGCTTTACTCCACATGAAGAGGACTCAGATGGATCATCCTATAGAACATCTCATGTCTCATCATGTGGGGCATCATGTGTGACATCTTGTGTGGTATCCTGAGAAGACAATATGTACATGCTTAATTGAAATGGGTTTCATAATCTAGTTTGCAAATAAAATTAAATATTTAGTACTTATTTAAAATTTTACCATGTGAGATAGGTGTTCCTCTGTAAGAGGAGGAGGTGCACTCTCATAGCTACCAAATGTGGCAGTGGTCAAGTCCTACAAGAGAATACATACATTTTAAAAAATTGATAAATACCATAATGAACTACATAAATAACAATGTTGACCTCAAAGGATGATGTTTCTATCTTCATCTGGTTGAGTCCTATACTCCTACTAACACTCATAGTAACATCCTCCTAAAATCATGGATGCATAAACCTTGAGTCAAAATCATATATACATGAATTAAAAAGTACATAATTTACACTACATTTTTTTGAAATAAAAGCATATGTATCATACATGAGTACTAGCCAGGGTCACAGATGAGTCTAGAGATATGCTTCTACCATGATGATCACTTACTCTAATGGCATACAATTAGAATACATAATGATGAATCAAAGTTGTAGATATAAGTTAGTAAGCATACATATGTAACAAAACAATCTTGAAAAAGTACATATATACTAAGGCCTAGATGGAATAGTACCATACATCCCCTATTCGTAAAACCAACCTACATTATTATACATGAATCATAGTTGAAGATAGGTCAATAAAAATAGTAAAAAGTATTTTTCTTCAAAAGTTCATAGTATAGGTATTTGAGGTTGTGCCTCATTGGTGGATGGATCAAGATCGATAGAAGCATCTAACTTTGTAACTGATGACAATCCCTACAAAATCAAACAAAAATAATGCATTAGCACATGTTATTAAATTTGAGCTTCAATTTACATTATTTTAAGTATAATTCAAAGTGCATATTGTATGAGGGATGCTAAGGCCTGAAGGTCTCAAAAAAAGACTATGTTGTCTCCTAGGAGGAATAGTATCATCCATCCTTTATTAATTGACAATCAACATAAATTATGGTTAATATAATTATGCATATGTAGAAGGTAAATAATTATGTACTTTATGAATTATAATTATATTTTTACATGTTTCTCTTGATTATCTTCCTTCACACAAAGAAGGTCAACAGATGATGACACATTAATATCATCACCACCACCACCATGAGCAACATATGCCTCATCATCAAAACCACCACTTTTGGCATCATGGGCATCATGTGTTGTATCTGCATCACTTTGGGGGCCTCTACGTATATCCCCATAACTAGTGCAAATGTGTCCAAGGGGACAAATATCCCTCACCTACATCTATTGTTGTACTAAATTTCCCAATTGGGGACTCAATAAACTAAGAGAAGATGACACTACTTGATGATGGAGAGGCACTGGAACAACTAGTGTAGGAAGAGGAACAAGAGGCTGAGGATGTCAGTGATTCTTGGTATTATCACTAAGCTTTTCCCTAGGCCTATCCTAAGGCATCCATCCACCAACTCCCTAAAATGGTTTTATATCAAAATAATTGGGTTTTAAACCCAATTTGAACTCTTCCCATAATTTCCTAAGGAAGTACATAGGCACCTCATGATTAGTGTGTGGTGGACGGTCAAATATCATCCACCATTGCTCCCAAAAATGTTGTGATATCTGGGGGTGTGTACACCATCTAATAGAGGTACGAGGCCTCTTCTCACTTATCTCATCACCTATCTTTGGGTTCATAAAACATCTTTTTAAATGTCCTTTATTTATTTTTAATTCATGGACCTATTTATAAAATAAGCTATCAAAATAAAAGGCATGCATGTTTTGCCTCCATGCTCTAAAGTTATCTATCTCATAGTCCAAGTACTCTATAGAGTGTACAATGCCTTGCATGTTATTAGCAAGGAAAAATAGCCAAGGGGGTGGGTTGATGTGTCTTGCACCTAAGTGTCTCTATGTCTCTCATGAGGTCATGGAAGTTGTCCCTCATGCTCTCTCGTAACTCCTTAAGGGTAGGCGGTGGAGGAGGACTAGGTGGTCATGGAGGTGGGGGTGGAGGCCGTGGTGGATATCGAGGGGGCAAAGGCGGGGGTGTGTCCTCACCAAATATGTCACCCATGAAATATAATAGACACATATTTATACAACATAAAAATTCACAAAATTACTATTTGATTAAAAAAATCTAAAACATAAATCTAATTGCACGTCGTTAAAATTATTTAAACATCTTAAAATACATGTCATAGTTAGGTTTTTGGTTCATGATTATGTATTATTTATCCCATTCAAACTAGTAGTGTTCATTTGTCATCTAGGTTGGCACTAATTTGAAAAATACAAACCTATTTTGTCATCTAGGTTGGTACTAATTTAAGTCATTATCTAGAGTTGGGCCTTTGAGGTTTATGGTTAGTTGAAGAACAATAGTAAGAGAGAGAAATATAGGAGAAAGAAAGAAGAAGGGAGGACAAAGAAAGGGAGGAGAGAAAAATATGATGGCAAGATTATTATCTAATTCTACGCATTTGAGGTTTAGGGTTAGTTTTAGAAAGAGGGTAAGGGTTTGGGATTAAATGGGGAACTCTCTAAATTAATATCCAAGTAAGATTTATTTGTGTTGTTAAAAAAGCTAGCGAAACCACTATCAAACTCCTAAATGGGAAGAACCACAATTAAACGTATCTTATGTAAGACATAGTAAATGTGAATTTGTTAATATTTCTTTGGTGCACATTGATCCAGAATAGATAAAAAACAATATGGTTTCCAACTTTAGAGATCAATAATAATTTGAAAGATATATGACATAAAAACTATATAAATTCTAGTAAAGTTTTAGCATTAGTCTTAGTTCAGAGAAATACTTATGCTTGGTGCTAGGGTTAGGGTTCAGATTAAGCGATTAGGATAATAATTAAGTTTATGATTTGAGATAGTAGGTGTTATGATTATGCTTGGACTTTTGATTAGTTTTAGGGTTTATATTACATTTTGGGTTATGGTTACACTTGATATATGGATTAGGTTTTTAGTTAGGGATTAAATAGAAGATCTCGATCCTAAATATTAAATCCCAATTTGCTAACCAATAATCCTAAATATTAAATCTAAATCTAAAATAGTAAACCCTAAATCCTATCCTATAAATAATCCTAAATAATGAACCCTAATTATAAATGCTAAACATGAACCCTAATTGTAAATGCTAAATCCTAACCCTAATACTAAATTTTAAACTCTAATCTCAATATTTTTTAACCCTATCCCTAAATCCTAAGCCTAATTATAATCTAAAATTGAATACAACCCATGATACTAAATGCTAAACCCTAATCCTAAATGTTAAATGTTAAAAATTGATCCTAGATCATTAAATGATAATCTGGGTTAGTATTGAGGGTTACGATTAAGATTAGGGATTAACATTTAAGATTATTTTTTAAAATTAGTATTAGAATTAGGGCTTGGCATCTACTTCTGGCTTAGGGTTTAAAATTATGGTGTAGTATTTACAATTAGGTTTTACTATTGAGTATTAATATGTAGGTTAAGATTTAGGATTTAACATTTTGGATTAAAGTTTTGCCATTTAGAATTAAGGTTACAATTTAGCATTTAGGATAAGGGTTAGGCTTACATTTAATATTACAGTCTAGCATTTAGTACTAGGGTTAGGGTTTAACATTCAAAATAAAATTTTAGCATTTGTAGTTAGGGATAGGATAATGGTTTGTTGTTGACAACTATGGTTTGGTATTTAGAGTTAGTGGGATTATGGTGTGTTGTTGACAACTATGGTTTAGTATTTAGAGTTAGTATTTACATTTACAATCACCATTTACTATTTTGGAACATTTTTTATTAAGTAAAATAGGCTTTTTAAAAGGGTTCCTGAAACCCGCCAATTAACAACCTAATAAAACTAATAGTTTAGGTCTAGCAAACAAGAAATTGAAAAAAATAATAGGCCAAACTCGACCACCAAATGAAAGCTAAAACGAATAGGCCAAAAGCCAAGGAACAAGCAAAAACTAGGAACTGTGATTAGGGGACAAGTTCTTTAGCTAGCTCTTAAATCTTTAACTCCATCTCTTCCTTGGCCTCATCCTCATCGATCTTTGAGTGGCTATCTTCTTGAGAAGCCTCCTCATCCCTCTTTCTTTTTTCCACTCTCCTTTTTCTACTCGGGCTTTCCCCATGCAAAGACACCTCCTCCTTGATCACGCTAGTTCCCTCTTTGTCCTTATCCTCCTTCCCCTTTTTATTTTCCTCCATCATCCCATGCAACAGAGTGATGTTATCATTTAGCCCTTTAATTATGTTAATGCTCTGATTAGCTAAGTTGTGAAGCATAGTCTCCATCCTTTCCACCCTTTTTTCAATCTTTGAAACCCTGGCCTCCAGTTTTCCAATTTTGACATTGTCACCCTCCCCTCCTAGCCTTTCCTATCCTTGCAACCAGAACTTGACTTCCTCAATTTCATGAAATATCCATTTTAGGGACCAAAAATTGTTGATGAGGTTGTTCCTGGCATTGTTCAAGAGGTTCAGACCCATTTCCTGTGCATTGTCACTCAAAATCACCAAGCCTGGATCAATAAGTTCTTCTAGATAAATTTTTCCATCCCTTCCCTCAAGCACCTCTAGATTAATATTTTCTTTGAGAACCCCCATCTTCATTTTACTTGCATGGAAATTCCTCCATACAGTTTTTTTACCCTTTTTGTCCAAAGAAACCATAATTTTTACTGTGCCCTCTTCCTCCTTCCTCCCTTCACAATCTTCCAAAATTCTCTCCTTACCCTTTCCACTAGCCCTCTCAGCTTCATTCTCCCCTCCTCTTTTCCTTTTAACCAAGCTCTCCACCTTCCTACTTGCTTATGCCTTACTAGGTCCATCCTCTCTCACATTGCCTTCCCTATCCATTTCCATCCCCTTTTCCTCATCATTACACTCATCCTTTGATTCCTCCTCCTACTTTATCCTTTTCTCTAAGCCTCTCCCTAGCTTCTTTTTGTTCTTCTTACCCATATCCTTCATGATTTTTGCCACCTCCTCTTCTTCTCCTGAGTGCATACCCGCACTATCCCCAGTGTCTGATAAGAGGTAGGAGCTCATTGTTTATGAAACCACCTTCTGGGAATCAACACTTCCACAAGTTTGAGATTTAAAATGCTCATATAAAAGTAATTAAAAACCCTAGTGGAAGGCAAGGTTAAAGAACACTTTATTTTTATAATCCATTAAACTCTTATTAGCAGAGAAAAATAGATAATAGGGCATGGAAATCTTAGTTTCATACATGAAAAGATTTAGAATAATGAAATGGTGGGTTCAAATCCTATCAAACCTAGTATCGAGTGTAATGAAGGAAATAATTTCCCTTAAGAAAAACCTCCATAGCTTCTTAATAGAAGTAGGCTCAAAATATCCACCCGTCTTCACAAGATCCTTCATTTCCTTTGAGTCCTAAGCAAAATCCTTCACTGCATTCAGGGAAATTTTATTGTCCCTATAGAATTTAATGCCCTAGTTAGGGGAGCTTATCACCTCAAAAATAACCCCTTCATTGATCTAAAACTCCACCCCATCAATCTTTACCTTCCCCTCTCTCCATGTCTTCACCATTAGGTTAGTAATATTTGGGTCCCAACCATGAAGTTTTTCAATGAAAGATGAAATACCTCCTTCCCTCAATTTCTCCCACACCTTCAAATGCCTCTTCCACTTCTCAACTTCCCCCTTTGGCTCCCTTCTATGCCTCTCCCCAACCATGTTGTTGTAAATAGAATAACAAAGACTCTGAGCTTTCCCATCTCCTTGTGCCAAGACCTAGTTTTTCTCCCAAAACCTATACTTGACTCTGACCTCAACAAAGAAAAAGATGTAATTACCATAAGCCCTTAAGATCACCCATAAAGTGTGCCAATAAACCCCCCAGTTATGATTCCTCTGGATTGGATCATGCCTAAATCGCATAACTTAATACATCAGATTTTCAACATTAATTGCCATAATTGTACTTCACATTTCTCATTTTCCCCTGAATCCTTTCTAGTTCAATAATGTTTTTTGTGTTCGCTGACAAAACCTCTCCACTTGTCCATCTTTGTGGCATGTGCCTCCTTAATTCCTCATTTTCCATCCAATCAACTACCACGTTACCTTCATGGTAAACATGTGACACAAAGACCTTTTCAAAGGAAAGAAAAATATTTTTCGTTTCCTCTATCATATTCTTTATACTCCATGCTGGCAAGTGTTCCCCCCTTAGGCATTTAATAATTTTGTTTGAGTTCCCCTCCAACCAAAGGCATTTGAGCCCAACTTCTTTAGCCAATTTCATTATTTGAAGGGCAGCACTAGCCTCAACATAATGGTTATTTTGAAAACCTAGGGCGAAAGAAACTACAGCAATCCCATACCCATGGCTATTTCTTATCACACCTCTACATCCTGCCTCTCTCAGGTTGCCTTTGGCTACTACATCAAATTTTTCCTTGTGCCAACCTCCTAGGGGTAAAGACTAGGAACACTCCTTTCTTCTTATATGAGATTCATTATTTCTATCATTAACACCATCAAAAGGATTAGTTCCTTTTATAAACATATAGTTTCCTAAAAGGGCATTTCGAATTTTACCAGACACAATTCTAGTAGTTAGGTTAGCATCTATAAAGATCTGGTTATTGTGTTCCTTCCAAATACCCCAGCCAAAATGAGACAAAGCCCATTTACTAATAGTTTTGAACCCATTACTCTTCCAAGAATTTTCCCACTGACTAAAGAAGTCAATAGACGAGTTGGGAACACGCCAACTCATCTTGAAAGCTTGACTGACTAAATACCAGACCTTTCTAGAGAAAGAGAAGTGTATAAGTAGATCCACTATCTCAACCTAGTTTTTGCAAAGGACACGCCTATTAGGAATAGGATGTCCCCTCTTGCATAAGTTGTCAATAGTTAAAATCTTGTTCTGGAGTATTGATTTTAGGGTAAGACCAGGGAACCAGGCTTTAGCCCATTCTGGTCTTAAATTTTGCTTCATAATAGCTTGGTACCCTGATGCCACTAAATAGGTTCCATCTAAAGAATTCTCCCAAACAAGATTATCTTGATCCTCATTCACAACCACAAACAAAAGAATAGTCATAAGGGGTTTAAAGTCCATAGATACGGTAGATAGATCTCTCCAGCCCTGGTCTTGTCTGTAATCTTATACAAATCTCCTAAACCTCTAGATGCAAATGCAAGCCCATCTCTCAAAATAAGGAATGTTAATAAGAGGCCCCTAAATTAACCAATTGTCCTACAAAAAATGAGTTTCCTCTGCATTCCCAACACACCATTTTTCCCTACTATTTACAACATCTATTGCACTTAGAAATCCATTCAAATATTAGATCCACTTGGGATAGATTCACCAAAAAGAAAGTTTTTGATAGAAGGTCTATGAAGATATTTGTCATCCATAATGTCCCTCCATTCCACTTTACTTGAAAAGATTCTCCAAACCCATTTAGCTTGGAGAGCTTTGTTGAAAGGATGTAGTTTCCTTATCCCCAAGCCACCATTTTGTTTCAAGAGACACACATTATCCCAAGCCACCAAGTGTAATCACTTGTTGCCTTCCTATCTCGACCAAAGAAAGTTCCTCTAGATCTTCTCCATGTGATCTACAAAATTGCTAGGAATCCCAAAAAGACTTAGAGCATAGGTTGGAAGGTTCTAAAGAGTATCTTTGACCAACTGAATCCTGCCAGCTTGGCTAAGAGTAACTCCCTTCCCTCTAGCCATTTTTTTGTTAAATATGTCTAATATGTTATTCTAGAAAGATTTCAGTGGTCTCAAACCCATGAGGAGTGCCAAATAGCTTGAAGGAATACTTTTTATATCACAACCTAGAATAGCAACAATCTTCCTTTGATGCTCAGTTGGAATATTAATGAATAAAACTGAACTCTTGTTCCAGTTGATAAGTTGCTTCGAGCCCCTAGAGTAAGAATTCAAAAAAAATTCATTTCCCTAGCTTCACCAATAGTGGCCCTCCCTCCCATTATAGTATCATCAACAAATTTTTGGTGGGAGAAAACCATGGGACCAAAAGATGGTTGGTACCAATCAAAGCACCTACAATTTTATTAGCATAAATCATTCTCCCAAGACAATCAACCAAAATAATGAAGAGAATTGGGGAGATCGGATCCCTTTGTCTAAGACCTGTGGAGGGCTTTAAAAAGGTCAAGGGGGATCCATTAACTAACACAACCAAGGAGGTAGTAGTCACCAACTAGCCAATAAGTTTGATAAGCCTTGAACTAAACCCAAAGGCCTTAAGAACTTTGAAGAGAAAAGACAAATCCACATGATCATAAGCCTTAGACAAGTCAAGCTTAAGGAGGAAACCTTCTCTCTTACCTTCTTCCAAAGAGTAGATCACTTCATGAATAGTCATAATAGAATCTAGGATTTGTCATCCTGGGACAAAACCAGATTGTTGAGGAGTTATAATAGAGGGAAGAACCTTGATGATCATTGAAGGCAGCACTTTGGAAATAATCTTATAGAAAGAGTTACACAAGCTGATAGGTTTGAATTGGTCCATAGAGTCTTCCCCTACCACCTTAGGGATAAAAACTAGGAAAATGGCATTAATCTCCTTGAGAAGACTTCTAGCACCAAAGAATTCTTGCACTACTTTAGTTACATCCAGTTGAACCACATTCGAAAACATCTGGAAGAAAAAAGATGGGAACCCATCTGGGCTTGAGGTTTTTTCTACTGATAGAGAGAAAATATCCTATTCCACTTCCTGAGGTAAGGGAATAGTTCCAATCATCTCATTCTCCTTAGGTTGGGTCGAAGTTGGAATGTTAGCTGAGATTTCTAGCTGATCTTGTTCCCTCAAATTTGGGTCTTTCGCAAGTAGATTAGTGAAGAAGGAAATAGCCTTGCCAACTATTTCATCTTCTTCTTCAAAAACCTCTTCTCCCTTCTTGATGTTTCTAATTCTATTATGGACTTTGTGCTTTATAGAAGAGGTGTGGAAGAACCTAGTATTTTTGTCCCCCTCATTCAACCAGACAGCCCTCAACCTCTATTTCTAATAGGTCTCTTCTTGACTAATAACATTATGAAGCTCAAACAAGATAGATTTCTTCACCTCCGTCCTCTCCTCATTATACCCCTCCTTCTGAATAGCATCCTGAATGATACCAAGGTCCTCTAAGATCTAAGCTTTGGAGTGAAAGATATTACCAAAATTTGACTTGTTCCACTTTCTAACATTCATCTTCACATTTCTCAGTTTCTTAGCCACCTTGAACATAGCCAATCCCTCAATGTGGATATTCCACCACTCTGAAATATGGGGCAATATATCCAGGTGAGAAATCCACATTTTCTCAAATCTAAAAGGGAAGTTACACTTGATATCAATAGGATCTAAAGTGAGAGAGATGGGCAAGTGATCCAAACCAGTCCTAGCTAATAACAAAAGATTGCAAAAATAAGAAGACATCCAGTCTAAGGAGGTAAGTGCCATGTCCAAGAATACCTAGATACAATCTCTTCCCACTCTTATGTTATACCAAGCGAAGAGACCTCCCTAAACATCAACATCTAGATAGGACAAATCATTGATAAAATTCAAGAGGTCCATCCAACTATCCAAATCCAAAGGCAAACCTCCATGCTTTTCATCCTCCCTTAAGGGGGTGTTGAAGTCCCCCATTATAATACACATTCCCACTTGGAATCTCAATAAAATCTTAATTTTAACCCAATAATTCCTCCTACCATTCTTAGTGTTAGGAGCATATACATTAAAAAAAATCAAGCTTCTTTATTTTTAATATTTTCAACATGAATGAGGACAATATTAGCTTCATCATAAACAACTTGAGACTTAAAGAGATAAGAGCTACAGAGGGTTAGTAGACCTCCCAAAGATCCTTCCAAATTAGTTGCAAAGCCCTCCATACTACTACTAAAAAGGATTCTTTCCACTACCTCCTTTCTCAATTTGGTTTCCTGAATAAGGAAAAAGTCAGGCCTATGATCCCTTATCATATTTTTGATAACCTCTTGTTTGTGTTCTCCAATTAGCCCCCTTATGTTCTAGTATAGGACCTTCATTTCTTCTTTGTGAAGACAATCTCTAGGATGGTCCTTTGACTCCCATTCACTAGGTTCCTTCTAGTCTCCTCTTTCCTATTTTGACTATTTCTATTCCTTCCAAGAGTCTTCGATCTTGCTCCAACATCAGCCTTAGCTCTGCTTCTTTTTGTAGTTGGGGACAATAGAGAAGGGTGATGACTACTCTTTTTCTTTATTATAGATGTCCATTTCCCTTGGCTTTCATCAATAAATATTCCAAACAAAGCCTCCATATGAGTAAGTTGACCTATTGAAGAGGATCTAACCATTTCCACCACCCTATAGATCTTCCCTGGAGAAGCTATCCCCTTACTAAGATTATCACCTCAAATCAATAGAGAGAGCTGCCCCCTCCTTTTCCTCCCTAACCTTGGGAGCATAAGAAATTTCCTTTATTACTACTAGTTCATGACTCTCCTTTCCAGGCTGAACCTTTCAGATAACTTCACCTGTAGGGGATGGCTGCTTCAAATTTTCTAGATCCTTTGGCCCTATTTCCATCCTCTACTTCTCAAATACTATCCTTTGTGATTCCTCACAAAAAAATTTGGTACAATCTAGTTTTGTCCCTAGGCCTTCCTCTACCTTCAAAGTAGGAGCAACCACCAATTCCTCCTATTGTTGCTCCAAAATTAAATCTTTATTATTAATTCCCTTTCATTTCCACACTTTCTCTCCCTCTCTTGAACTTTTGAGTCTATCCTTTTATAATCCCTTGGCCCTAATCTTATTCTAGTTTTATTTTCTAGTTTTCTCCTCTAAGACCCTAGGGCATGTCTTAGCCACATGGCTCGCCTTCTTACAATGGAAATAGGCAAATAGGACACTTTCAAAATCTAGCTTTTGAATATGGGTGCCCAGCTTTGAGTGTAGGTACACAACTTCTAGTATATCACTACTCTCACTTACTCCAATGCATATTCTTGTGTAAGTTAATCTACTCCTTGCCACCATAACAAGGTCAATGGATAATAGCTCCCCAAAGGATTTTTCTATTCCATCAAAAAAATCCTTGTGCCAAAATTCCATTGGAAGTTTTGGTAGTCAAACCTAGATAAGAGCTTGGGAAAGGAAAGAATTGTTAAGATTCAACTTTGAGGTCCATTTCTGTAATGCTAGCATTGAATGTCCAAAGGACTAGGATCTAGCACACAGAATCCTCATGAGATCCTCCATACAAGAGAACTCAAAAGAGAGGAAACCCTTTGCCATATCCACTATCTCCAAATGCCCTTTTAGCTCCCATTTATTCCTCACAAAGGTCCTCACAATATCAATATTTGGCCTCGGGCCTATGAACTTTCCAATCAAAGAAGATACCATTGAAACAATATTGTGGTCTACTAGCTCATCATGGATTTCAATAGCGAACAAACCCTTTTTCTTAACTAAGATGTCTTTGATCTCTAGGAAAAAAGACTTACATATTGGTTTAATCCCAAAGAGAGAAGACCATTTCCCTTTCAAACCTGATATAGGGACCCTCCACTTATTCTGTGGGCCCAACAAAGTCCTTCCAGAGTCCAAAACCTCCTTTCTTTGGGCCTTTCATGATTCCTGTGGGCCCTCATTTCCCAAGGGATCAATATTCCCCCGGCCTTCCTCCTCCTGGCAGTCCCCAAAAACTGTCTTTGCTCCAGCCTAGATAGATCCTCCCATAGCTAAATTCAAATTTCTAGTCTCTCCAATTCCCGCTCCTCCCCTGCGCACCATAACAACATTAGTCACATTGCTATTTTGAAATGTTATTTAGGTAAGGATCTAAATTTAATATTTAATATTTATGTTCATCTTTTTCAATTAGGGTTAGGATTATGCTTAAGCATTTATAATTAGGACTTATTATTTATTATTATTATTTAAATTGAGATTTAATGTTCAATATTTAAGATTTAAGGAACTAGCATTTAAGATTTTGTTTAGTAATTATGGTTTAGCATTTAAGATCAAGATTTTGTATTTAAGATTGAGAGTTACTATCAAGATTAGGGTTAATTTTAGGGTATGAACTTACACCAACTTAAAGTCTTTAGTGTTTAAACTAATAAGGCAATGATAAAATTCTAGAGAAGTTAGTTAGGGAACAATATTTTTTAATCTTCAATTATTTTTTAGCTAGGTCATTATGTAACCTTAATAAAGATATAGACAGACACATATGAACTAGTCTTAGTACAAAAAGAATCATATGGATAAAACTAGGTCAAGAATAACATAATGGATAAGCCCAATATTGATTATGGGCTCAAGATTGTCATCTATTCTTCTGAGCCATCCAATTACCAATATGTGAATGTAAATGCACAAAACTCAAGTGACATAAAATCAAGGTGTAAATGTTCAAGATATTTATTTTCATCCCTTACATACCCTATCTTAGGCAAACATTGGAAGGAAAACTACACATGAATCATCCGAAAACTAACACACACGAAAAATTGAAATGCTTGGATTTTTTTATATGTTGTTATGGATAATACCTTAAAATCCTCCATGTAATTTAAAATTAGTGGTTATGAAAAGTGAATTTATTCATTTCTATACATGGACTTATATGAGAAGTTCATCACTAATATAGGTCCTGGAGGAGGGGGGGGGGGGGGGGTGGGGGGTGGGGGAGAGAGAGAGGGGGGGAGTCCCTCTCTTTTTTATCTCCTTCCCAAGAGAGAGAAAAGGAGGATCTCAAGTGCAACAGGATATGAATGCAAATTTTTACATTTTTTGGTTTTCTAAGTTAAAAAATTTCAAATTTAGATTTCTTTTGTGCGATGAAGTTTTTTTTTAATTGTTTTACCTAATGTTAATGTGTTTTATTTTTATTGTTTTACCTAATGCTAATGTTTATGTTTTCTACTTAAATTTTATGTTTTTGAATTGAAATTGATCCTATAGTTTATGTTTTCAGTATCAGTTGAATCTATGATTTATTTTTCTGTTTATAGTTTACCTATTCTATGTTTTATATACTAAATTTGTTAAAGAAAACAATTTTAAAGTGAATACAATGAAAATCTAATTACAGATATGAAACTAATTATCATGAACAAAAAAGAAATAAATTGACCTACTTTTTAAGTAAATCTTTTAAGTAGGGCTTTTAAAATTAGGCTCCTATCTCCAAATATTGCTATCACCAATGAAAATAAAATGCTCAAAAATTGGGATATAAGATTTTACAAATCGAGTACCCAATTTGTTTAAAATCAGGCACCCAATTTGTAAAATCGCACACCTATTTAGACTCGGTATCCCAATCTCTACTCAAGAATTAGGAACCTAATTTTTGAAAATGGATTGGGCTACCGAACCATAATGGGCACCTAATTCTCAAAAATTGGGTGTCTGATTCAAAAGAAGTCTCATTCTGTGAAAAGGACTTCCATGGAATTGAGATGCATCTTCTTGCTCTTACCCTATACATGTTTGAATGTTATGAATCATGGAGAGGTAAAAGCTTGAAAAAACCATTGAGAATAAAAAACTAGAGTTAAGGATGGCCATGAATCAAAACAATAAGATGAAAGACAAACTAAAATAGTCATTGAATAGAAGGAAAGAAGTTGCTCAACAAATGAATGAAATGACTTATCAGGAAGAATTAATTGTATAACTATCTAATAGAAACATGTCTTATGAATCTGATGCTTCCATAGTTGATATACATGAGAAAAGTTACAACCTTAGGGAGAAAATAAAATTGTTGAAAAAAGAACAAGTATAATAATCTACAAGGATGTGTTAAGTAATGGAACAAAAGAGAAAAGTTGAGGATGACAAACAAATGATTGAAGAAGATAAGATATAAATCATTGCAAGACTAGATGCTAAGGATGAAGAAATCACAAGGTTGACACAAAATCACTATGATATTGTGAATCAACTACTTGGGGTAAATCATGAGATTAGCAAGAAGATGGAAGAGATTATGGAAATGAGAATAGAGAATGAAAAGTTGAAATGTGAACTGACATCAAAGAAGAAAACTAATGAAATACTGAAGAGATAGAGGCAATCAAGAGATACATCTAGATTAGGCTATACAAAAAATTCAACTACTAAGAAAGAAGAATTTTCCAAGAAAGCTAAACAAAGGAATGTTCATAAAAAACCCCAAAACAAAGAAGCCTACTTTCTATCATTGTGGAAAGTCTGGACAAACAAGAAATATTTGTTGGAGCAAAACTAGTAAGCCCAATGTTACTCCCAAGTTTGATGGTAATTTTTATCATTGCAACAAGTATGGTCACGAATCATATGAATTTAGAATCAAGTTCATTCGGTCCCCTAATAAGTATGCATTCAATGGATACTACTATACTTGCAAAAAGTTTGTACACAAGTTACAAGAATACAGATCATAGATGAAGTCTAACTGGACATCAAGAAAGAAAGGTAATACAATCAATTGGGTTTACAATACATGTTATTTTTGTATTGCATGTGGAAAGTATGGTCATGTTGTTGCTAATTGCTTGATATTTCACTTTGGAGGAAGACCTAGAAATTGGAGAATCCTAGAATGGAATGTTATCATCACCACATGGTTGGTCACTTAAGAAAAAATTATAGGTACCAAGTATTAGCACCTAATCAGGAAGATCCAAAAGGTAAAAGAAATTTTGACATGGATGAAATTCATGAATAGATGAACAAGAAGTGGATAAGGAAGATAGAAGATAATGAGACATCAAATGCAACTAATGGTGGCACCTCATCCAATGGATCAGGTGAAACCTCTACTTCCAACTAAACCTTAGAAGAAGGTATGGAACTGCATTAATATTGATATATCTTATCTTAGTTCCTAATATACAATGGAAGGAAGTCCATGTCTTCATGATGAATGATGCACAAGGAAAATTTATGAAGTTTGGAAGGTTGAAAAGTTGGCAAGTTATACCGAGATGGTTAGTAACTTAAGGTATGATGTTAATTGAGTAAGTGATGAAATTGAAGTATAATCGAGCTATATGTGGTAACTGAGTATGGTTTTGAAGCATTTATTACATCCCAATGAGCTTTAAAATATACTTTTTGTGTATTAAATAGGGAAATTTTAGTTCATTTGGTTACCTTACATTATTGAGAGAAAAGGAGTGAATTTGAGTTGTCTATGAGGGAGATTAAATTCAAGATCTTGTGAATGCAAATCTATTGGAGAATTTTAAGTGTGAAAGTGAATTTGAGGTTAACTAAGCCAAGTGAAAAAGGTTCATTTGTCAAAACCCTAACCTACAACAATGGTGTCAAGTTCTACATCTACAAAGAGAAAGACCAAGGGAAACATTGTGAGATTGATTTAAAATGAAGTATGCGAAGATCCATAATACAAACTATATCCTGAAGTGGCTACACAAACTAATAAGGTCGATGCAATATCATCTATTCCACCTAGGTTTTTATTGGTAAATGACATATGTTTGTTTGATCAATGAAAAATTGTGGAAGTTGAAGATCAAAAAATACATGAGGTTTATGATGAGTCGTGCGTTGATGAAAAAATAAAAGAGGAACATATAAATATTTGGAGACAAAAGGTCTCATCCATGCCCTACATTTCCCAAAAGTATTTAAAGAAAATTGGATTTGTATGGTGTTGAGTAGAGTCCATGACATGAAGATATGGTTGGATGAACCTTTTAAAATTGCAAATGATGTAATTCACATGGTCATAGGTTATACAATTACAAAAAATGTGAAATCCATTCTTATGGCCTCAAAGAATGAAATTGAAGCTAACACCCAAGCTCAATTAGATGGTCATGGCTTAAAGATTTCCATGATAGGAAATTTGGAAACAAAGTTTGGAGTTTATGTCACAATATGCAAAATCTTTTAGTTGAGAAAACCCAATAGTGTGCCATGCATAGCAGTTGATTTGGAATATATGATAGTGAAGAAAGATCACAAATATGACTTAGTTGAGTTACAATTGAGATAACTCATAAAGAACATGAGAACAATTAGGGGTGCAAGAACAAATACGTGCAAATTTAGTTTATTTAGTGGTATGCATTTTCTTTTACATACAAAATTATTTCCCCTCAATAAGGCAAGTGAATTGGAGGACATATATTCCTGTTATTTATCAAATCAATGAGTTTATTCAATAGTTAGGAAACAATTTTGAAAGTGTTATGAATGAATATTTTGAGAACTTTAAGGAAAAGATGAATCAAAGGTACAAGATACCTCCACAATTAGTTGAGAAATATCATGATGATATTTTCTTTCTTGTTGATACTAATAATACATAGATCAAGCCACCAAGGCTATAGAAGATCTACTCAATGAGTCAATTGATAAGACAACCCAACCACTTGGAACATGTGAATAGGTTCAAGAGAAGACCAAGTTGGACATTGTTGCTCCTAATATTAAGAGAAAAACTAAGAAAATGATTGACAATTTGGAAAGCACACTTGATGCAAGTAAAGATAATCAACCCTTGATGATTTTAGAAGGTAGAGGAGAAGATGTAACTAGAGAACAATACAAGGGTAAAACAATTTTTATTGTAGAACCATAGATAAATAAATGTTAGAAAAGAAATTTGACTAGCCCCATAAGTCCAAAGAATACTGGGTCAAGGACCCAAGTTGCACAAGGTCTTACAACACCATTGAAAAAGGGTACAATCAGAATTACCAAGCCAACTTAGACACAAGTGAAAACATATTAGAAGAGGAAAGATGCACCTGCATAATCAAACATGTTAGCTGAGAAACCTACACAAAGGAGGAGGAGGTTAATTCTCAAAGATGGTGATGAAGAGGTTGAGGGTAGTGAAAGAACCAAAACTAGTGAAAGAAGTCACTTTAGAGTTATTGTACATAAGAGACCAGAGACTAAAAATGAAATTGTTGAATCTATTAGAGAGAGTAAAGGTATGTCTACCTTTAAATATTTCAAGTATGATATAATGAATGATGAGGACCAAAAAAATATATAAGATGCTATAATAGTCATGATGACTAAAATCAAATATATACCATTTGAGATCAAAAATTCAATTCCAGAAGAGTTGTATGAAGGACTGAAAACATATAGAAGTATGCATTGCAAACATAGAAATTAATGAGAGGAAGCTCACTTGCACAATTTATGATTGACTTTGCAAAGGAAGAAATTGATGAGGCATTGGAGATACATAAAGCTATATTTATACAAAAGAGGAGAGCTTTATATGTTTTAATAGGAAGCCTGGAATATGTTGATGAAGACTCTCAAATAATTGAGAAATAGGTATTTAACATTAAAGATCTAGAAGAAATTATTCAATTTGATAATACTGAGACTGAGTAAAACATTGAGCTTAATAACAAAGAGGAAGAGTATGTTAGGATTTCCCCACAAGAGATGGTAGATTTTATTCATGAAATGGTTGAAGATATAATTGAGATAAAGTAAAGTTTCATTATTGAAGTTCTAATAGAAGAAGACCCAACTAAGAATTTAAAGAAGGATGAAGATGTTACCATAAATATCAAGTTAAATATAGGAGGTTCAGCATTAACCAAACCAACTCATGCACACATACCCAACTTTGCACCCATGATTGAACAAATCAAGGAATTTCTTAAGCCATAAGCACAAATTATAAGTGATATACCTATTGGCTCATTACATATTTTACCATATACTATTCCCATGGATATTGAAAGATAGAAAAAGAATATAGGTACTGAGAAATAGGCTCAAGAAATACAAGGGGGAGAAACTACAAGAACTGCAAATACCAAACAAAAGATTGAAACTATAGAGGATAGAAATGCTCAAACTAGAGGAGGCTCCATGGAATGCAAAGTAGATGATTCTACTACAAGTGAACAAGCACCATTCCATGAACCTCTAAGTGAGGTAATTATTGGGCAATGCCAACAAATAATTAGAAAGAAGAAAAAGATGGAAGATGTGTCACTTTCAACATGTGCACCTAACTACATATACAATCCTATGTTCTTATATTCTACTACCCTATACCTACCAAAACTAAAGAAAAAGGAGAAATCGAGTAAAGAACCCAAGAAAGATGAAGTGGTTAGTAGTTTATTTAGTATGGCTCTAGTGCAATTTGTACAACCCAGGGTAGTTTCTACTATTGATTCATAGATCAAGGAAGTTGGAACCAAGAAAGAAGCTGAACTTGAAAAGAAAAATATGGAAATTCAAGTTCTTCTGCCACAAATTGTATCACCAAGTAGAAATGCTATTGATTCAAAAGGAAGAAAAAAAAAAAAAAAAATGAGAGGGCACCAACTATTAGGTCTAATCCTATTACATCAAATGAAGTAATTGTTATACTAGCATGGGATCCAAATAATTTGGATGAAGATAAAATGAATATATACACCAAGCTATGTGCAAGAAAAGTTGAGCAAGAAAGGTTGAGGAAGGAACACAAGAAGAAGCAAGTATTACATGATGTGAAGGACATATTATTGGATGTCATGCCAAATGTTATATTGAATGAGAAGGCACCTATTTTAGATCAACTTGTACATATTTTTAATAAGCTTAATAAACTAGAGATTGAAAATCAATCAAATCTTATATAGAGAGCATAAAAGAAATTTGAGCAAAGAGTTTTATAGAAAATTTCTAGTGAAATTGCTATACAACAAGTGACATTGTCTACACACATTACCGAAGGAGAGCATTGTACATAATGTGTTAATATTGTTTCAAAAATTGTGTGATATTCCCCTTCTTACAAGTGAAGCCAAGAATAAATTACAAAAGGAAATTGATAATATGAAGGCCAATGCAAATGAATTAAAGGGAGATCCCATTAGGTCATCACTACACTATTCTCAAGTGAGATTTCTCATAGGATTTCAATGTGAATTGTTACAAGAAGAGAGCAACTTGAGAGTTGAGATCAATGAAAAATAAGCATTGTCAAGCATTGTTATTACCTCATCTTGAGGCCACACAAAATCATATCAAGATTTCCAAGGATCTCATACTTTCCCTAAGCTTATCAATTGTTGATTACATGATAGATCTCATGGCCAAATTGATGATAGAGAATTAGACTTTTGAATTAATCAAGTCAATTTGGGACAATGCAATGTCAATTATGTTAACGAATCATTAAGAGTTTCTTGATAACTTTGGACTGCATCCAAAGTAAGTATTTTTATGTTTAAATTTGTTTTGGCATCTGTGTCAAAAAAGGGGGAATTATATGTTATTATTTAAATGTTTGTATGTTTACAATATGGAAGGAGTTATAAGGAGCTAATACTACAAATCTTGAAAAAGATTTTGAAAAAATGTTTCTACACAGGAGTATATGTATAGGGGGAGTTGTATGTATTAATGTGCATAAAATTTTTGCCACTAATGAGAAAGGGGGAGAATGTTACTTCTATATCTATTTTGTTGCCAATTAGTGTTAAAATGATAGTAAAGATGAGGTAAATATGTTAGTCGGTGAACATTTATAACTGAGTCACTATATTGACAAAGCAATGAAGGAAGAGAATGATAAGTTTTTAGTTATAACTGAGATTAATATTCACTTAGATATTCTATATTGTTGAGCTAAAGACTATACCAAGCCAGATAGAGATAACCAAGTAGAGATGCTACTAAGGAAGAAGAGACTACATATAAGTTTGATTTGGCACAAAATTTGATGTGAAATGATCATACAAAGCAAGAAACGAGATCCTCATAAATCAAGATAAAGATTTGAAAATATTTCTTGAAGAATGTGATTTGATTAGTTTATGATTTCAAGGAAGAGAAGGCTAATGGAAATGCAATAAGGACAAGTAAGGAACACATATTATTCTAGATCATTTATTTTGGTCAGTGATATATTCTAGTGAGTTCCTAAACCCCAATTAGGTTAGATATCAAAGAGGAACAAGGAAACTATAAAAGGACCCAAATAGAATATATTTATGTTGTTATTGAGAGGATTTTAGAAGTGAGCATTTATGATAGAGGAAAGTGTTGTGTATATCAAATGTCAAAGATTCAAGCAGTATAAAAGAGGAATTGAAAATCAATCACAGAGGGTGATAAATAGTTTAGCAGAAGAGTGATATGATCAAGCAAAGTAAGTGTCTATCATTAAAATTATTTGATGCCACTTTCTAATGATTGTATTAGTCTATATCCTTGAAGAAGATAGACCTAACGGTCTTTATGTAAATCTCTTAACCGAGTACACACTTAGAATAGTATTGTAAAATCCTTTAAGAAGGTAGATCTTATCAAATTTGATTGTATATTCCTAATAGAGTAAGTCACCTAAAGTGACAAAACATTGTATCCCTAACAAGGTATCCTCTTACTACAGTAGGGATAGATTTGTGGGTACCATCCCCACCATAGTTTTCCCTTTGACCAAGGGTTTGTGTGTGACCAAATATTTGTGTTATGAGTTATGAGTTTATGTTTATGTTTACATGGATGATGCAAATTAGATTAGATAAGTTATTTCATTGATAAATTATTGTGGTTATTGTTATGAGCTTACTATATTTTGAGAAGGAATAGGGACATCATTGAATTTGATTAAGGTCAAAAGTTTTAGAGGATATTGATTCACACCCTCTCCTCTCAACATCATACCATTCATAATATTCCAGTAACATTCATGTTATCAACGTTCATTATTTCATTAAGTAGACTTACTTTTTACATTAGAACATATAAAATTACATAAAAATATGAAAGCATACATTAAAAAAAATAGATATTGTAACATGTATAATTTAGCAATTTATCCTCACTAATTTGTCATAAGTAATTCAACTAGTACTAATAGGAAATCTAACTAATGTCTTAAGGGGTTTCAAAATATATATATCTTAAGATGATGTTAAAAAGAGGTTGTCTCAAGGGGTCCCTTATGACACATATGAGTCCAAAATGGTAATTGAATACATATCATAATGTGTTTTAATGTATCATAGCATACATAAGTTTATTTATTAAAACTATTAATCCATCAAAGCATGTATACATAGATCCATATAAATTAAAAACATACTAAGAACACATAATAATTACATAAAAATATTTATAAAAAATTAAAATAAAAGCATACATATAAAAATAGATATAATGACATGCATAAAAGTAGTTTATTGTCACTTATTTGCACAAGTAATTCAGGTAGAACTAATGGGCAGACTAAGTAATGTCTTAAGGGGATGCCAAAAATGGATATCTTAAGAGGATGTTTAAAAGAGGTTGTCTTAAGGAGTTCCCTTAAGATTCATACGAGTCCTATTATAACTTAATACATATCATAATGAGTTCTAATGTATTATACATATATAAGTTTATATATTAAAACCATTAAACCATCAAAGAACACACACACACATATATATACAAAATTGAACTAAACATGCATAATTATGTATCAAAACTTGTATTTGATATCCAATACATCAAATATATGAGTTTAAAGCTAAAAAAAATAAAATTTCACATATGAAAGTATGAAAGCTACACAAAATAAGTTTATTCTAGATCCTCTCTATCTTTTATTATCTCAAAAATAAATTCATGTTCTTCGATAGGAAACCTCCACTTTTGGTTTCCACATAATATTTGTATCAATGTCTCAAATTACAACTTTTTCACTATAACCAAGTGACTGTAATGTAAAAAAAAATGTCTAGACATGCATTCAATAAATTGAACACCATTTGGTCTATCTTCATTTGTTGATAATATGTATTGACAAGGTCTATTTCCATAATCTCTTTTGAAGTGTCTCATTCATGATGCATTTCTTTTTCCTCATAATTGATATGATTACATAATATGGGATTAACTCTAATGATTATTTCTATGAACTCCCCCCTCACGGTAAGAGTTAGTATAGGTCTTTATAACATCTATTTGCTTGTCTTAAAAGATAATTGATGTCTCTTACCACTCATTTGCATTAGACTCGTGATCATTAATGTCATCACCATCATCTTGTTTATTATATTATCCCAAACAAGTGTTTTCCCCAAACTTCTCTCGTGGTAAATTTTCAAGATGCAAATAGAAAGCTCATGCAAATAAATTTAAGATTTACTCAACCAATGCTCATATAAAAAGACCTCAAAAATATGTATTGTATTATGATTTCCAGCAACACAATATCACAACCAGCAAGTCCATATATATTCTTTAGAAAATATGTTATTTCATTATACATCAACATTACAATAACAATCAAGTCCAATCTTAAAAACCTAGATTGGAAATATAAGAAAATCTAAGCCTAAGTGAGACACTTGAAATGATGTCTCTCACGAACAATGGGTTCTTGTCCACTATTGTCCAACTAGAGGTTTTTCGTCCTCAAAGCTAGTTTTGAAAATGAAAGTAGCCTACTTCCAAGTTTTCTCCAAGAGAAAAGTGATCTAAAATCTAATAACCAGTCTTCCTCTAAAGTGAAGTCCTCCTCCCTCTTTTAAGGACCAAGCATGTGACTCTTCAACTTCCCTTATTCTATCCTTGTCCTTTAATCACTTTTAGCCCATTTTCTAATATTTAATTGGCCCTTTTTATATATTTACATTATGCTTCCATAAGTCAATTTAATATTAAAAAAATATGACCTTAATTTCTTAATGTCCCAAAAAGGGGACATTATAGTCCTCCCTCCTTGAGATTGTTTGTCCTTAAGAAATTGGTACCAAGATCTTATATAAATCTGCTGGAAGCTCTATAGCCCAATATGGAAACATATCCTACTACACTGTGAAGGAAAGTGTCAAAATGTAACTCATCCATCAACCAAATCCCTGGATCCTATGTCAACCTGTGAAGTACAACTACCTTTGTAGGTTGTGTGACTCTAATCATAATTGCATCATATCTCAAATTGTGTAGTATCACAATATAATCCACCAAATGCAAAATAGGTACCTTGCTATCACCTAGATCACAAACCAACCTGCCAACATGATCCTCGATGTAGAAATAGGTGTCTATCAACCTATCATCATCCTAAATCATCCATCTAGACAAAGAGATTATCCCACAAAAACCAAAAACATATCCAATATGTAGGAAGTCCAACTCATAAAACCCCCAAACATTGTTTCTATATTTTGAATTGGGAATATGAATGGTACTCCTATTATCATTTTGTCTTCGTATCAACATCATCTCATGAGGTATGTGCCTCAAGAGGAAATCAATTTTCAACTCGCTACATTTTGAAAGCTGAGCCAAATTTAAAAAATATGACAATAGACCAAGCGTAGCAGCCAGTTATGGACAATTTTGAATATTCAGTACCACCATGAGTGTCATCACCTGAATCAACATCTCCATCAACAAATTGATCATCATCACACATAGTTTTTAAAGTAAGATTACTTGGTTCATCTTGTACCTCATGATATGGTGAGATCATATAACTATTGTTATAAAAATCATAACTCATGTGTTTGACTTCTTGTAGGTCCTTAAAATTTCTTCATCATAATGAGCCTCATCTTGATATGATGAAGTGGGGAAACTAAGTTCATCTTCATTATCACCAAGGGTATTGATCCCTTCTATAATGTGCATGATATCCTTGGTTCTATGATCATGCACATCATCTATGTGAGTTGCTATTATAGAATTATGATAAATTTAGCTTGATATAATTAGTAGTGTGCAATACTTAGTTGGAGACAAATCTCATCTATCTCCTCCTCTTTATCTTTAGCATGTTTGATAGTCATATCCCTTTCAACTTCAAATTGTTTGATTTCATTCTTTCTAGTGCCTTATTAAGAGTGTGAAGAATTTCACTGTTGATTCTATTCATTGTTCCATTCTCCTTTTCAACACCTTTAAGTTCCCACATGATTTCCTCAATGTTATTATGGGTGTTATCAAAATGTGCTAAGGTTACAATGATCATATCATTTGATACTTTCAACTTATCCTTTAAATTATACGTTCCAAAATTATAAAATCTAGAAATGGGATTTTTGATTGGTCCTCAATAACAGCCCTTATGTTAACAAAATCATTTTTTAGTTGTACATTTTTGTGATTTACCTCTTTCTCTAAATGTATTGCTTTGTCAACTATGACATCATCATTTTCACATAGTTCACCCTCTTGGAGAGATTCACTTTTAGCCTGATGATCATCGTAATACTTGTCAATAATAACCTCCAAATCACCAAATAAGATGCTAGTACAAATCTTAATATCATCCATACTAGGTTCCCTCTAATAGTCTTCATTATGTTGAAGTCAGACTAACAAATCTTCAACTTCTCCAACATTGATCTACACTTCTTGAGTCAATGCATCCTCCTTGTTACCCTCACAAGTGTGACCAAGTGACCAAAAATATCTGCAAGTAAAATAGATCTTCTCTTTTCTCATTTAATTCCTACTCAAATTTGAAGATCTTGCATCATGTAGGGTTGTTGATTTTATCTTGTGTTCAGTCATAAATTCCTTAAAAATGTCAGGCTTATGTTCAATTAATTCCTCCACAAGTTCATGGGCCATGGGTGAGATTTTATTTTCCCTTCTCCATATAGCCAACAAATCTGATTTTAATTGCTTATATTGTCATCATTCTCATCTAGGATTAATGACACAATGGTTTTATGCAAGATCTCACATTGTGTCGATGACATTTCTTAAATTTTCTCAAGAGACATTGAAACAATTGAAGACTCATTTTCTCATAATAAAGATCCAACATGATGATATAAAATCTTTTTTTTGTCATAAGTTCCAAAATTTCCCCCCTTACCAAAGGTAGGATAGTTGGCATCATGTAGTCCATCTAAGTTGTTGACAATCAATTGTATGATGTTCTTCAATATATTATAATTATATGGTGTAATGGGAGTAATCATTCTGATAATTTCACTAGAACAAGAGGAAACTAGAAGTCTTACATATCATTTGGGTGTATGATGAACTTTTCTTTATGGTTATTCTACAGTCACTTCATATTTCCAATTCGGGGTTTGGGAGTAGATCTTATTTTTACTATGAATGATTTTAGATATATTGTACACTTAAAATATACAAAGATGTGTTCGCTTAAAAGTGTGCTCGTCCTTGAATTATATATATGAGAGGTAATAATTTTAAATACAAAAAGTGTATTTAATTTTATAGGTCTCTCATAATAATGTAGCAACTTAAATAAATATTATTTTTTTCTATTTACGATGATTCCCCTTAATATCATCTTTGATGCTCTTAATATTATTAATAATAATATAGTCAATATCTTTGACTATAAATTTAATTTTTAAATTATTATCATTACTTAATATATATTCTCCTTTACTTACTATATATATATATATATATATATATATATATATATATATAATTTGGAAACTACAATTAGAATAATTCTTATGTTCTCATTGATGCTAAACCTACTAGATAAACATTTACTAACAATGTTGAGTGCCATATCAATTAACTAATGAAGAGGATTTGAAAAGAGAGATAACTAGATGAACTAGTAATTTTGTTGAGTGAAGAGGAGCAAGTATGATGGAATTAAAATGGGCACTTGATCAGTTAGTCTTTGACAAAATGATGCATTACCCAATCAATGTATGAAGTATACAAGTATTGAATTAAACACAAGAAAAGCTTAGTGAATTATGGTCAGTCAATGAAGGAGCCAAAATAGAAGATTAAGGAACTCTTTAGCCAAGAAAACAATATTAGTCAAGTAATAGTTATGTCCATGAAAGTTGAAGAAGAAAAATGTAGTAGTGACTGAGTGTATGAAGACCGAGCGAGCCAGTGGAAGTTGAACAAGATAGAATAATAGAGACTAAGCTACACAATTATGATAGAGTGTCAGCAAAAGTTATAGTTAATGAAAGAATAAAGTTTGAAGCTGACATAGTTGAATTTCAAATTAGTTAAAATGCATGGATGATAAGGATTGATGAGCTGGCATATTTAATACACAAAGTGAGTTTTTTATACAATCAAAGACAAGGATCTAAAGAGAAATTTTTAAAAGTATTGGGAAATGAGTAGAAGGGAAAAAAAGATGGATAGATTTAATGGATTTGACCTAACCCTAAGATCTATGGTGATGTTTAAGTGAAAAAAGATCAAAATTACCTATTTAAGGAGGCATAAGGGATGTTTTCTAAGGTTAGTTTGTTGTTGATTGTTGATCTTAAAGAGAACATGTAAAGAACATAGTAGCAGAGGAGAAGTGAAGAGATTGGTGAAATCTAATTGCTTAAAGGGTTGCCAAGTAGACTAGTGATGGAGATGTTAATGAAGTCTAATCAATGAACTAGAAAATGAACCAAATGGAGATTTGAATTTTCAAAGTGAGTTGTGTTTTATAGATCAAACCTGTTGTTATTTTCTATCCATTTTGGTAGTCAAAATCCTTTAATCAAGATTGACCTAACATCATTTTGTAAATCCTTTAATTAAGATGGCATTCTAATTGAATAATCCAAAGTCCTCTAACTAGGCCACTCCTAACAGGGTGATTAAATCCTTTAACAGGATCACACTTAACAATGTGTTTTGTAACCTTTAATAGTGTTCGCTCTTAACCGAGCTCAATTCAGAAGACTGAAAAGTGGTAGCATGTTACTTGGTGGTTTTTACCAAATTGGGTTTCCATGTTAAATCTTGGTATCATATATATGAGAATGTTATATGCAATGCATGTTATTTACTATTATTTATTTACTATTGGTTGACATATACTAAACAAAGAGATAAGTAATGAGAAAAATGTTAAGTTGCTCATGAGTTGCTATATGGACCAAGTGTTTTAATAAGATTCTTTAAGTTGTTTGAAGTTAGTGAATTTTTTATTGGTACATCTGGACCTAAGGCTAAATCATACCCCCCCTCCCCCCCCTCCTTAGTTATTCTAAACATTCTAACAATTGGTATAATAGCTTTTGGTTCTTGTAAGAGAATTACAAAGGACTTAAGCCAAATATCAAGATGTACAAGAGAGAGGTACCGAAGTTGAACAAGGAGAATTTTTGAGCATGGCAATGATTGATGAAATTACATCTATCCAGATTTAGAGACTTTGCATTATACTATCTAGAAAATGAATACATTAAGGTCCCTAGACCCATGGTTGTTGAACAAGTGAAGGAGAAGAAGGAGCATAATCAAATGATGATAAATATGACATCTTCTTTGAGTTATGTTGAATTTGATGATGTCAAGGGAATGTACTACCAAAAATAAAATGTGGGACAAGTTGGCACAGATCCATGGAGGAGACAAAAATGTGTTGAGATCTAAAGTTGAAAGTTTAAGAGATAAATTTGATGACATGAGAATGAAAGAAGGTGGAATTGTTGCTTAATATTGTGGTTGAATCAAGGAGGTTGTGAATGCTATTAGAGGAGTTAGAGGCATTATATCTAATGAGAAAATCATAAGTAGGGTATTAAGGAAATTACTTCCTATCTATGTAATTAGAGTATTTGTAATACAAGAATTGAGATGAACACCTGGTAATGATCTGACCTTGGATAGTCTAATTGGTTGACTCACAATATTTGAGTTGTCAAATTTTGATAATTATTCCTCTGCTAGTATTAAATGTACATTCAAATTTGAACTAACCCTTGATGGATCTAAAAGAAATAAGAAAAATAGACATGTGGATAGTGATGGTGAATCAAATGATGATCTTGAAGCATTATTTGCAAGAAGGCTACCAAGAGGAAATGAAAATGCAAAAGTAAACTCCCTATTATCTTCTTTACATGCAACAAATTTGGTCATATTGTTGTAGTGTTCTAATAGAGATGAGAAGGAAGAAAGGAAGGACAACAAATATAGAGGAAGAAGAGAAAGCAGAGACAACCAAGGTAACAAAGACTACAAAGGAAAAGATAAGAAATCTTATTGCATTGTTGAAGAAGATGGTTTTGATATTGATATTGATGAAAATGATGAAGAAGATGTTTATGTTTCAATGAAAGATGAATATGACGAAGATGAGAAAATTGCATTGATTTCACATATGAACAAGAATGATAGATGAATAATTGATAGTGGTTGTTCACATATATGATGGGCTATACACATAAGTTTGAAAATTTAGAACATTATAATAGAAGTAGTGTTAAGTTTGGAAATGATGCACCATGTTATGTGAAAGGTAAAGGATCAATTATACTAAATGATAAGATCAGATATGACAATACATATTGAGTTGATGGTTTAAAATATAACTTGTTGAGTGTAGCACAATTGATTAGTTCAGGCTACCAAGTTGAATTTCAAAATGGGAAGGAAAATATTTATGATGCTACTGATGAACTAATTGGAAGTGGTGAACAAAAAAGAGGTAAACTTGTTCTATCTAGACCTATCTAAAGATACTTGTCTATTTCCACAATTTGAAGATATTTGGCTATAGAATGAGAGGCTATGTCATGTGAACTTTGATAATTTGGTAAGCATTAGTAAGATGAAAAGAGTTAGAGGTTTACCAAGATTGAGAAAATATGATAAAGTGATGTGCAAACAGTGTCAAATTGGAAAAATGATAAAGTCTAGTTTCAAGAGCAAGATTTATTATTCTAATGATATTCTAGAGTTAGTTCATACTAACTTATGTGGTCTTATTTGAGTACAAAGATATTATGGTGACAAATATTTTATTCTATTTGTTGATGACTTTTCTAGAATGATGACTGTGATGTTTCTTACAGAAAAATCTAATAAATTTCAAATGTTAATGTGTTATTTAGCTTGAGTTTAGAAAGAAATAGGAAATAGTTTTAAGTGCTTGAGATCAGATATAGAAGGTGAATTCATATTAGATGAGTTCAACATATTTTGTAATGTCAAAGGAGTCAAGAGAAAAACGAGTGCACCAAGGACACCACCATAGAATGGAATAGTTGAAAGAAGGATTAGATCAATCAAGGATTGTGCAAGAACACTGATGATGGAGAAAAATATTTCACAAAAGTGTTGGAGAGAAGCTGTAAGTATTGCAATCTACACTCTGAATTGAGTTCAAGTGAAGAAAGGTACAAAAAAAACACCTTTTGAACTTTTTTATGGCTATGCACCTAATATTAATTATTTTAAAGTTTTTGGAAGAAAATGTTATATATTGAAAGATACAAGGAGGGGAAAACTTGATGCAAAAAGTGTTGAAGGCATATTTCTAGGATATTCCACTAAAATCAAGGCATATAAACTTTTGAATTCTAACACTAACAAAATTGTGGAAAGTGCAAATGTTAGAGTTGATGAATTTGTAGAAAAGACTAAAGAGGAATGCAAGAAAGAACTTGAAGATTACATAAAATTTGTCTTTGTTTATTAAGGTGAACCTAACACCTTACCCAAACCATAGAAAGAGGTTGTTGAGCATCAACAATCAGACACTGCCAAGGTTTAGAAGAAGATATCTGGCAAGCATCAGACTATAGGATCCAAGTTATAAATAAAAGAAGTTGAAAATTAGAGAGAAGAAACTAAACACCAGCCAAAACAAGCTGAGTTGTAGCCATAGATATCTAAAGTAGACAAGCAAGAAGAACTAAGTGAAATACATGTAGAAGAATGAAGAGGTATACATTGAGAAACCTGATGGTTTTCCTTTGAGATATCAAGGAGATATGGTTTTTAAGTTGAAGAAAGCATTGTATGGATTAAAACAAGCACCTAGAACCTAAAATGCAAGATTGGATAAGTATTTGATAAGTTTGGGATTTGCAAAGCTAATGGTAATTTATATTTGAAGGAAATAGACAATTGATTAGTAATTGTTGAGGTTTTTGTGAATGAAATAAACTTTGGAGGTGATAATGAATAAAGTAAAGCATTTACAATAGAAATTAAGAAGGAATTTGAGATGAGTATAATTGGTAAGATGAAGTATTTATTGGGATTGCAAACTGCTCAAAACAAAGATGGTATCTTCATATCACGAGCTAAGTATTTGAAATATGTTTTGAAAATATTTGGTTTGGAAAGTTGTAAAATTGTTGAAACACCTATGATACTGGTAACTATTGGTGTAAATAAGTATTTACTTATTAAACTTACTTAAGTTTACTTAGGTTAATGCATTATTTAATTATTTTGCATTATTTTATTATTTATTTAGGTGAGACACTTAGGAGTTTGTGTACTCTTATTGATGTATGAAACTCTAATTATGCACATGGTGTCTAAAACATAGGAGTTTGCATCATTCACTAAGTTGTCATGTTGACAACATAGTTATCTGCACTCCTTATTTAGCACATGTTGTGTACACCACTGATTTGTGTGCTGCACCATTGTAGGCTTATCCTTACATCATCGCACTTAATTATGTGCTTAATGGAGGATAACGCATATCTAGTGGACATGTGCCTAGTTGTATGACTTATCATGATGTTGACTTCTATGCATTCTAGAAGCTCTCTTGAGGCCTTTATATACAAGCACTCCTAGTTACTCTCAAGCTGGCATATTGAATGAATATCATCATTCTGATCATACTCTGTCTCTATTGGTCTACTATGTGCTTGTGTTGAGTTCTTAGTTCTTGGATGAATTCTAGCATAAGCCAAATTCTTACATGGTATCAAAGATTTGAGGGAGATTCTCTACACATAGCTATTTGAGATTGTTCATGCTTCAGCACCTTGACTCGAATCTAGAGGATCCGCAGATATTAGGAGCATCAAGAGCTAGATCTGACCTCACCGTTGCATCTAGAGCGTCAATTCGATGAAGATCAACTATAAATTTGTCTATATTAGGTGAAAGTTGATCATGAGGAAAAAAAAAATTTGCAAATCGAAACCCAAAGGCCTCAATTTACAGATCGGGTATGATCGTTTTATTGATCTGATTATTGTATTTTAGATCTGCAATTATTTTATTTCTCTGCATTTTATTTTTTGAATTAGTATTTTTGGATTAATTAATTGCAAAGGCAAAGAAATTTTTTTTGCCGAATTGGGCAGTTACACCCCAACTCGGCTCTGTAATTTTGGTGTGGCAGATATTTATTTAATTCATAGGTTTTCAATAATATCACAAGCATCTTTGCAAACAAGGGTGGGTCGTACTCTACAATTAAATCCCACAGGGAAGGTTTGAAATTCTGTCTTCAATTTTCACCAGCGGACATCACCGACCCACACACGGCAGGCCAAGTCTGACGAATAAAGCTCCTTTATTTTTTACTTGCGGCTTGGTTGTATTAAATATCACAAAGTGGTGTTATCCCATGAATGTGGGACAATCCTCCCATTTTTGTTGACTTAAAACAAGACTTTCGGCACCTGTATACTATTTCTAGTGTTCATAGAAGATTTGCAGCATCATAATAAAGTCTCCAGCCCATGCGAAGTGAAGGGACCCTATGCCACCCAACAGTACCAGAAGTGGCCACGTGGTGCCATCTAATGCGCTGTATAGATAGTTTCCTTTGACTCTGCCCTACCCAAGCGGAGGAATCAAATTTTGACATGTGGCACACCACCACAATAGTAGTACCCACCAAATAGCAATCAACCAGCATCATCAGCACTGACACATCATCTACATGACAGACCAATTAGCAGTGTTAGAATCCATACAATCCATACAACATGTCATCGTACAAATCACCAACTCACCTACCACATTAGCCAAGGAGTAGTTTTTTGCTGACATCATCATTGTGTTGCATTAAATTTGACACCCATCTGGACGTCATTCCAAGGAAAAATACAATTGATGCAATCTTTGTATGACCATCAAATTTAACCCTGTCACTCGCTAATGCAACCCCTCTCCAAATTGATTTTGTTTTTTGCAGTCCGACTCGAGAGGCCATAACTCGAACATATGGACTCCAATTCAGGTGCAATTTTTTTTGAAATTGGGCTAAATTTTCTAAAAAAATTAGTGTTGCAGCTATTTTCTAGTTTTAGTTAATGGATTATTCAGAAATTTCATTTTTTGGCGATTGACCTACACAATGTTGCATTTTGCAACTTCAAATGCTCTGTACGGGCACATCTGGAGTCAAAAACAGGTTTTGTTTTTTTTGAAAGTGCGTTATTTTTCATCTAATTTCTAGATCTACTATCAAATTATAGGGTTGTGTGGACAAAAGTGTCTCTTTCAGAAATAGGGTCTTTCTTTGCTTTGTAATGCTTTAGAATTGAAGCACATTGTAAAGTTTCAAATTTGTACTCTACTAAGAGGTTGTAACAAGCAAAATCAGAAGTCCATGAAGGCAAAAATTGGCAAGTGGTTCATTGTAATTGCACTACTGATAAAGTGCCTAAAGCATCTATTTTGGGGGGGTTTCTTGATTTAGTGACAAGGGGGGGTGTTCTTGGTGTTGTGTTCTCTCTTTTCTGCACTTTTCTTTCATTTTATGCATTATGGGCAACTTTAACTTTCCTAAATTAACTCCTCATAACTATGCTACGTGGTCAATCAAAATGTGGTATCACTTAATGCATAATGGAGTTTCACAATATGTAGATGGTACTCTTTCTAAACTAGTAGGTGATAATGTATCAACAAGTGAAATTTTAGCTTAGGTAGAAATAGATAGGAAAGCCCTAGGTGATATATGTTTGGGGGTTGATAATGAGATCATGTATCAAATCAAGAAGTGTACTACATCCAAGGAAGCTTGGGATACCCTCAAAAGCCTTTATGGGAAAGTGTCTGAAGAGGATGTGTTCAAAATCGAAGATGAGCTTGTTTCCTTAGATCATAAGTCATATGATTTAATACAGGATTTCATCAACAGGTGAATGAACTAAGGACAAAGCTTACTGATTATGGGAGTTCTATCAAAGATGACAGACTGATCTATCTCATTCATAACAAGCTACTATCAGAGTATTTCACATTTGTATCTTCTTTTAACACCTCAAAGACTACCTTACGGTCTGCCTACAAGAAAGTCACTTTTGATGAATATGCTAAACTATTGGATGATGAAAAAAAACTTGAAATCAATGGGGATTCTCAAATCACCTCAATCTAAAGCATTGGTGGCCAATGAGGGTTCTTAAAATTTAGCTAGACAGTCTTCAAACAAAGGAAAGGGTAAGAAGAAATAGAAGAACAAATCAGAGGATGCAGAAAAGACAACACTACAATCCAATCAACAAGGCAAGTCCTCAAATTCCAACACAGGGACAACAATAAGGAGAAGAAGAAGTGCACTTATTGCAAGAGATCAGGTCATAAAGAGCATGAGTGTTATCTCAAAAAGATTGATGAATTGACCAACATCATGAAGAAACATAATGTTCCATTACCTAATGCTTATAAGGATAAAGGGTCTTCTTCAGATTCCAAGGGCAAAGGGAAAGCATTCATGGAAAATGCAAACTCTTCAAAGGAATGGATATTTGACTTAGGTGCCTCATATCATATGGGTTCTTCAAAGGAGGATTTTTCTTCAATGAAGCACTCAAAGGTACCGCACATCTTCATGGGGAATGATAATAAAATGGAAGTTGAAGGGAAAGGAAACGTGGAGATGGAAAATGGAGAGTTTCAAGAGGTTCTCTATGTTCCAAACCTAAGTTCAAATCTCCTATCAATCTACCAAATCACTCACCTCAGAGATGGACATAGAGTTGAGTTCCTTCCAGAGTTAGTAAAAGTGCATAGTCTTAAAGATGATTCCTTGGTTGCAGTGGGGAAAGTTAATCATAACAAAAGGTTATACTCTTTCTCTCATTTTGTACCCAAGTCTCCTTCAAAGGCCTTGTTATCTCAATCAAATTCAAACATACAATTATGGCATGAGCGGTATGGTCATATTGACTTTCGCTACCTTCAACAACTTTGCACATACCAAGTGGTGAAAGGTCTACCTCAAATTGACTTTTCTAAGGGTGAATGTTCAATAGATTTAGTGGATATGCATCCAAAGGGAAAGTTACAAAGAGGGAAGTCTTCTAGAGCAATAGGTGTTCTACAGATGGTTCACATGGTATTAGTAGGTCCTTCTGCATTCATCCAGTGTTGCTACATACTCACCTTTGTTGATGACTTGTTAAGGTTCACTTGGGTCTACTTTCTGCATAGTAAGGATGAAGTGTTGGACAAGTTTCTAGACTTCAAGACTCACGTAGAAAAATAATCTAGGAAAGCCATCAAAGTACTCTGAATGGATAATAGAAGCATGTATGTGTACAAAAGACTTATGGACTTTTGCAGACTCAAGGGAATTGATCTTCAGACTTCACCAGGATTCAGTCCACATAAGACAGATGTTGTAGCTTTGAGGATCTAAACTCTTAAGTCTATGGCAAGTTGCATGATACAATCCAAGTCTCTAGATCCATCATTAGAAGTCAAAGCAATCTCTAGTGCCACTCACATTCTTAATCATTCTCCTCATCTAGCCTTAGATGGAAAAACTCTTTTTGAGGCATGGTGTGGCAGAAAACCTATTGTAACACACTTCAGAGTCTTTGGTTGTCCTGCATGGGCAAACAGATCTTCCAGGGGATGCAAGGCACAGTCACCTCAGCCTTGTACTTTCATTGGTTATGAAGACAGTGTGAAGGCATACAGACTTCTAGATCCTGAGACACATCAGATATTTGTGGAGAAGGATGTTTACTTTGAGGAAAGTTCATCAAGCTTTTCCTCTCATCCTCTTCACACATCATACAGTGTGGAAACTAATAGTGACACCAGCGATAGTGCTTCAATAGATTCAGATACGTGGGGTTCTATCGACAGTTGTAGTGAGAGGTCACTACATCAGTTTAGTTTGCATGCTTACATCGCCACAATGATAGGTCCAGCACAATAGGGTACATCCATTCTTCCAAATATAGGTTTAGTGACAGATTTGGGGAATATTATTGATGATCTGCCTCTTCTTCCTGATGTAGAAACACCTTCTTCAGTTGTCATGAGGGCTCCATTTGACTCTCTACTTCATTCTCTACATGATCAATCCTCACAGGTTGAAGTGATTGTGGATACTTATGATGAGCAATTGCAGTAGGGTTCTTCATCAGCTAAGGAGACAAACTATTCTTTAGGATAGGTTCTTCAGCCAGTTGAGTAGGTTTCAGAGACATCACTTATTCATGGGATTCTTTCCACATACAATGGAAGTGCCTCATTTGTACCTTTGGCATTGTTTCTTCCTAAGGGGAGGAACACCATTCTGCAATCTTGGATCAGCTTCTTCATCAAAGCAGTCACTGTTTGACATTCTTCTTTTGGGGGGGGGGGGGGGAGCCTATCCTGTCTCTCTTCCTCTTCTCATCATTCTCTTATGTATATATTGAATGTATGTCATAATGGGAGGATCTTGATTACTCCATCCATCCTTTCATCCCTATTCATCTCTCTTTTGGGGGAGGGTTTTTCCCATGAGGTTTTCCCTCTTTCCCCACTTTATGAGAGATTGCATATCATTATATACATGGGTACCTAACATGGCCTAGTAGTCGAGACCCATTTTGCATTTTATCCTAGATTTTGTAAGCTTAAGGGCATTCCCCTAACTTGCACTTAAGGGGGGGTGTTGGTGTAAATAAGTATTTACTTATTACACTTACTTAAGTTTACTTAGGTTAATGCATTATTTAATTATTTTGCATTATTTTATTATTTATTTAGGTGAGACACTTAAGATTTTGTGTACTCTCATTGATGTACGCAACTCTAATTATGCACATGGTGTCTACAACATAGGAGTTTGCATCATTCACTAAGTTGTCATGTTGACAACATAGTTATCCACACTCCTTATTTAGCACATGTTGTCTACACCACTGATTTGCATGCTACACCATTGTAGGCTTATCCTCACATCATCGCACTTAATTTCGTGCTTAATGGAGGATAACCCATATCTAGTGAACATGTGCTTGGTTGTATGACTTATCATGATGCTGACTTTTATGCATTCTAGAAGCTCTCTTGAGGCCTTTATATACAGACACTCCTAGTGTACTCTCAAGCTTGAATATTGAATGAATATCATCATTCTGATCATACTTTGTCTCTATTGGTCTACTATGTGCTTGTGTTGAGTTCTTAGTTCTTGGGTGAATTCTAGCCTAAGCCAAATTCTTACAATAACAAATTGTCTAGCAAAGATGAAACCCCTACCATTGAGAAGAAAAACTATAGATCTTTGATTGGTAATTTGTAATATGTAACACACAAAGACTTGATATAGCTAATGTAGTTGGTATTGTGGCAAGATCTCAAGTTGATCCTAAATATTTACATTATGCAACAATGCAAAGAATTCCTAAATGCTTAACAGGCACACCTTATTTAAGATTATGGTATAATTCATCAAATGAATTTACTTTAAATACATACATTGGTGTGCATTGGGCAGGCTATATGGATGAAAAAAAGAGTACACATGGTAGAGTATTCTCATTGGGAGGAAGATTAATTTCTTGGTTAAGCAAGAAGTAAGATTGTATTTCATAGAAAATGGTAGAAGCAGAGTATGTAGCAGCAATAAACAATTGTAATTAGATTATATGGATGAATTAAATGTTGAAGGATATCAAAATTGAGTTTACAGAACCTATTATCATACATTGTGATAACACAAGTATAGTGAGTATGTCAGAGAATCATGTTTTACATTCTAAGACAAAACATATATTTGTTAAGTATCACTTTTTGAGAGAGAAAGTTGCAGAGAAGGAGATCATATTGGAATATGTCAGTAAAAAGGAGTGGATAGCAGACATATGTACAAAACCTTTGTTGAAGGATACATTTGAGTACTTGAGAGGTATTCTTGGGGTTATGCCCTAGCCCACTTTTGAGTAGTTGATGCAAATATTGCATAAGTCTAGTGGTAATAGAACACTATTTCTATTAACTAGTTTGGATATGTGATGCTTCCTCTATGGGGGATTATCTGTGTTTGAGCTGAGCCATAAATGACTCTTGGTAACTAGTATTTAACAATGTCTTTGGACACTTGAGGTTATTGCATATCTTATGTAGTGAATTGACATAACGATACATTTGTCATTGATGTCAATGGGGGAGAGATACATAAGAAAAAAATCTTTTTCATTAATGTCAATGGGGGAGAGATACACATGAAAAACATTCTTTAATATGTATGTTTGGGGGAGAGATATACATGAAATCATCCTTATATATTGATGTCAAAATAACACATGAAATATATTTGTATATTGATTAATGTTTCTAAATGAGTGTGTGCTAGAAAATGTGACCTATTAGAAGCATGGGTTAACAAACAAACATCAGCTAAAAACCTTGAAAGTGCATCAAAGATTCATCAACATGAAAAGAACAAACATTAACTAATGCTTGCTTGGGTTTAGCGACCCTAAGCAGCTAACAAACCCAATCTTCTAGCCACCTCTACAGCTCAACAAAGGCACCCATAAGAGGCCTTGTTGGTGTGTTAAGATGGGGGTATGTTTGGTGTGCTCTCCCAAACACAACAATAAACAAATCTCTTGAGTATGAGTGCAAGTGTGAATGCAAATGTGAATGAAAATGCACTAATATTCTAAGCTATTTGGGATGAAGAACACTTCAAGAAATGGCTATGGAGAAAGCCATTCTTGAAAGCATTCAATAATGAAGATGATAAGTAATAAAGGAAACTAACTAAGAATGTAAGCTATGGAATAGAAATGCAAATGCATGAAGAAAACTAAATGAACAATGCAAGATGCAAACTAAATCATCTACCAAATGATTAGTATGATCTTAGAAATCTCTATGCAAATCAAGCTACAATGCAAACTCTAAGAATGAAAACTCAAAACTCAAAATGGCATGGTAACAATGCAATAATGGGAGATGCCAATGCTTGAGACAAGCCCTCTATTTATAGGTTTGAGGGAGAGCTTGGTGAGGTTTCATCCATGTAGATGCCACATAAGGTGACATGCAAGCCATGCAAATGGTCAAGAATTCAAATTTTGCACACACATGTGTGAGCAAACTTGAGAAAAAGAGTGGGAGACAAGAGTGTGTATGCATGTCATCTCACATATGTGTGAGCACACTCTTAGGCTAATGAGGGGGATTAGGGAGATGATTAGGAATGATTAAGTGGGATTAGAGAAGAAGTAGGCTTAAGAGGATGAAAATGATGGTTATAGGCTAGGCTCTAGGTTAGGCTTAAGATTAAATTAAATGAGATTTAATTTAATCGTGAGTTTAGAGGAATTAGTAGGGTGTGAGGATTTAAATAAATAAAATTTATTTAAAAAGAGGAATATGGAGGGTCATGTGTTAAATTAATTTAACACATTAAGGCTAGGAGTATTTAAATTAGATTTAAATACTTAAGAGAATGAACTCATTTAATTAAAATAATTTAATTAAATAAGTAGAGGAATGTGACCAATATAATTAATTAATTAATAATTAATTACAATGTCACGAGCAATATTAATAAATTAATATAGTGTTTAGGGACGATTTTAAGAGTTTACAATGAGAGATTTGATCAATGAAGAGGATTTAAAAAGGATTAATGAAGAGGATTTGAAAAGATGTTGATTAATGGGGGAGATTAACACCTTCCTTATGCATGGTGGTTACAGTATGAATGACATTAATACATAACATGAATAGAGGAGTACTTGCAACAGAGATAGTTAGTATTCATGGAACTTAGAATTTTTCATCTATGTTGCCATCAATACCAAAAGGGGAGGTTTTATTGCATGAATTCTAATGGTATTCTTATGGGGGAGTATCCTAACATTACTAGAGATATGATTTAGAGGTTGTGTTTTGCATTCACGATAGAGTTTGTCATTGATGTCAATATACTAGTTATTCTGTAAGATTGATAAAGCAATAGACAGAGTTTGGCTTCACATGGTTCAAGGATTTCATATTACCTTATGCACAACTGAAAAAAAATTTAATAGAGTGTCTTCATTCTATGGTTAAGTGCACATGCTAAAATATGAAAATAATGCAAAGTTATTTGAGATTTATTAAAGATGACATTCAAACATAGTTTTTGGTTAATTAGTTGCTGATGTTATGATTGTATATCCTATAAAAGATAGAATCTAGTTAAGTGAGGTTGTACAAAGGTAGATGACATGTTGAAGATGATGTGGTGAAGTGAGAAAATTCAAATGTTCATCAAGTAAAGAGTTATGAATACTATGAGTCGACAAGTTGAGTGTAACTGTGAAAAGTTATAATATTGTAATGTAACATCTTAAGATGGTTTTATATTATAATTATAAATTAGGAAAGCCTCAAGGATGAATAAATAATTAATTTTAGGACTTGGTATAAAGGAAAAGTCATTTCCTTGTGGTAAATGATGTGAAATGTGATTGCAAGATCCAGTGCATATATTTTTGTAAATGTGAGTATGCAAACTTGTATGTGAGATCCAGTGAGCTTGATAAAGAATAATTTTGACCAAGAAATTATTTGGTGTAGTAGGGGCAAAGTGAGCTAAAAAAGAGATTGTATTTGGCAAAGAAGTTACTACAGACAATTGTATACTAGTATTATTCTAAGAAGAATAGTACTAAAACTAGTTGGACAGTGATTTTGGTGGTCTCACCCTAAAGCTATTTGGACAGTGGGTCCTTTTGTCTTCCACAACTCCTAACAGGGATGACACAACTCCTAACAAGGTTGGAATCTCCTAACAAGGATTCAAATTCTCCTAACACAAACTAATATGTACTAAATTTAAATCATTGACTCCTAAAAGGTCCATCCTCTTATAAGGAACTTATATATTAGTACATCATTTTGTGAGTACCATCCCCACTAAGGTTTTCTCTAGTTAAAAAATTTGGTGTTATTGTGTATGGTGAGCTTGCTATGGTTGTTGCATCTATTGTTTACATGCTTTGGAATGAATAAGGATATTGAGAGTTGTGTTAGATTCACCCCCGAACCCCCTCCCCCCGCCCCCTCTTAGTTTTCTTGGTGGACTTTTCTTTCTCAAAACATTGTCACAAATTTTTGGCACATGAAGATTGTATTTATCCTAGACACATCGGTCATAGAAATCTCACATACCAACATCATAAGGGTTTTATCAATCTCCATCATGTCAATCTCATGTATTAACACTATAAATCTTGAGATAAATTCTTCTCCCTTAAGGAGCTATATTGTGTTGATCTTAGATTGGCTTTGACAAATGAGTGTCAACACACTTAAACCATTTACTTAGTTCATGCTGAACTAGTAATACATGCCAAGCACAACATATTAGACTATACCGAGTTGCAATGAGTGTCGACTCACTCATGTGCCAAGTCACTCAAGTGCCAAGCAGATAGACCATTCTAAGTGATTTTGGACCTAATTAAATAGTTGATGCTAAGTAGTGTAGGTGTCAAGTCAGAAGAAGAAATACAGTGCATACCAAGCATCAGTGATTTCATATTCCGAGTGACACAATTTTGACATATTTGTTTGTAATGGAACAAACAACTATGCAAACCATTTTTGAGTTGACTTAAGGATAGATTATGATCTTTTAGAGATGAGGACAAATCTATATTTGGATTCCCTATGTAATCACATAAAACTAATTAGAAAATGGAAAGGTTTAAGCAGCAATAGGATGAATCTCAATCGCAGATTCATACCTAACCCTAAGCCACCTAAGTCTTCTTAAGGAGGGTGAAGCCCTAAACTTTTTATGGTGTTATAAGGGGGTGAATGATTGAATGACAAAGTGAATAAGATATTTTGTAGAGCATTCAAGGTGACTTAGAAGTAAGAATGAATTACAAAATTAGTTAGAGAAGAACATAGGATAAAGAAGGATATAGCATTGATACATCAGATTATGAAGGATTGAATTGGACATTGTGTAGAGGTGATTTGTTATCAAACAAGCAAGTGCCAATCAAAAGATCTATGCTAAGACATTTTTACAAGTGATTTCAATTAAATCTCTTAACATATTAATCCTAACAAGTTGTATTAAATCCTTTAATAGGGTGCTTACTTAATTGTAAGTTAAAGTCCTCTAACCAAGCACACTTCTAACAAGGTGTTGAAATCCTCTAACAAGGTGGGACTTAATAGTCTTTGTAAGCCTTTAACAGGGTAGGCCTTTCACAGAGCAGACCATGATTCATGGTCAAAACATTGTAACCTTCATTGGATACACTTTACTGCTATAGTAGTGAAGATTTATGGGTGTCGTCCCCACCCCAGTTCTACCTTCTCACTTGGAGGGTTTCTGGGTAATCATATCTGATGTTATGTGTGTGTTTGATTACATGTTTACATGATTGATGCATATGCTTAATTTGTTATTTCAGTATATAAATAGATGTGATGTATGAATGGTGAAAGTTTTTATGGGTTCAAATTCAAACTCCTGATTCCCCCCCCCGCACCCTCCTTAGAAGTTTACTCTCTTCCCACTTTTAATTCCAACAATTGGTATCAGAGCCAAGTTCTCTAAAAGAGAAGCTTTTTAGCTTAGAGGAAAGATCTTGAAATAGAAGTCTACAAGCTAGGAAAGACTATTAAGAACCAAGAGATTGAAATACATCTCATACTACATCAACTAAATGAGGCAAGAGAGGAACTAAAGAAATCCTTGAAGAGAAGGAAAGAGACTGCTATTATGGAGAATGACACACTACACAAAGAGATAGACACCACCAAGCTACTTACAGATGGAAACACCAATCAATTTGATGTAGTAGTTGCAGATCTAATAGAAAAGAACAAAATCCAAGCTGAGGAAATCTGAAATCTCAAGCTAGAGCAAGAATCACAAGCTATACTACTATGTGAGGTGACTGAACAAAATAAGAAAGCCATGGAAGACAAAGCCATGATTGAAGAAGACAAAATAATTCTAGCAAATAAAATAGAAGAAAAGTCAATAGAGCTAACTAAGATCTCCAACATGTAATTGGATAGTCTAACTCAAATGATGAATTCCAATTATGAATTGAATTTCAAGGACATTAAGATAACTACATTGAAGTTGCAAAATGAACAATTGCAAAGTGACCCAAAAAGAGAAAAGGAATTTGCTAAAAGTCTCAACAAGCCATATGAAGCCATCAAATACTTTGAGCAATTATTGAAATCCCCTAGATCCAACAAAGATACATCAGAACTGGGCTACACAAGCATTGAAGAAGGAAAATCATCCCAAGTTGTTGAAGAAAGGAACATAAAAGGTAAGAACTTTAAACCTACTTGTCATAATTATGGTAAAAAAGGACATACTACTAATGCATGCAGAAGTAAGAATACAAATCAGAATTTCAAGCCTAAGAACATGACTCATTGTCATAAGTGCAATAAGCAAGGTCATTAGGCACATGAACGTAGAACCAAAACCATGCACAAATAAAGATTTGAAGGATATTGCTACAACTGTCAGAAGTATGGACATGGAGTTTTTGAATGCAGATCCAAATCCATGTGGTCATCAAACAAGTCAACAAAGGTAAGAAGCTATGGAAACTTTTATAATTGGGATTATAATACAAAATATAGCTACCACTATTGTCAAGAATATGGACATATTCCTGAGAATTGTATTAAGACACACTTCAGTGGCAACTACAAAAGATGGTTAAGTCAAACTACATGTTTTAGCTATTTAAAGTCTAGTCACATAAGTAGGCATTGTCCAACTAGGTCAAAGGCACCAAGTTGTGAATTTGATAAAGGCAAAGGCAAGGCAGATTTTGAACGCATCAAAGATGAGATGAACAAGACATGGAAAAAGAAAGATGCTTGCAGCACCTCAAATGGAGAAGGGATCACTTCACCCAACGAGTCAAGTGATCACACCTCATCAAACTAGGCAATTGAGAGGCATGTGGGACTGATATTCAAGTGTAATATCATACATCAATTCCAAAGGAGATAGTACTAAAAATACCACATTAGCATGAATAAAGATGCAAGATGTTGTTATAAATTCAAGATAAATCTTTAAATTTTTTCATGTTGTTGCCGAGCATGAAATGTTTCATATGTATGCCAAGTGGAATGTTAGTTGATGTCCAGCTGCCAAGCTATCTAGTTGATGTTGAGTTTTAGTAGCTACTGAGTGATGGAAATATCAATAGATGCCAAGTGATTCTAAAATTGAGTTGATGTCGAGCTTACAGCTATGTAAGCACTAAACATTAAATGCAAAGTTTTTGAAGGGTATATGATCAATTTATGCTCATTATTCATCATTTCAAATTTGAGCAAGAGAAAACAAAGTAGAAGTCAATTTAGAAACTTGTTCAAGGTGTTTGCAAAGAATTTAGCAATGATTTCACACCAAGATATAGATTTTACAAGGTATTTATCATAAGTTGAGCTATGCAATTTACTTTTGCAAAAACCCTAGTTTGATAGAATGGCATCTGGTTTGAAGAATGTAGAAGGGAAAGAGGTTTTGAATATTCAGCTTGTTAGTAATGAAGTCAAACAACCTATATTTAAGGTCATTCCTGACATAGCTTTCAAACAAGATCCTTCTGGCACTTTATCCATGATCCTGCCAAATGTTATTATGGTGCAAGATGTAAGGAGATGTTATAATTGTAAAATTGGTAGCATTGGGGACTTAGAAATTAGAGAATCATATGATAGGTTATGTGAAAATGGTGTTATGAAGGAAGAGTATAAAATCATTGAGAAAAAAGGTTTAACGCATGCCCTAGATTTTCCTAGTGTATTTAAAACTGAATGGATTAGAATTGTGTTGAACCAAAAACATGATGGATCTTTATGGCTAGAGGGTGGACCGATTAACATTACCAAAAGAATAATTCATAGGGTTACTAGCTACCCAACCCTAGATCAGCCCAAGACTCTAAGTAGTGATTCCAAGGAAGTGATAAAGAAAAACACTGGAGCAAAATGGAATAAGAGAGGCATGAAAAAATAGATATCATACTTTGTTGTTAGGAAATTTCTCATAAATTCTATCAATCAAGTAGATTGAATAGTGTACCCTATATTGTTGTGGATGTTGGCTCAAAATTGTAAAGAAAGATCATACTTATGATCTGGCTGAGCTTCAACTGCAACAACTAATGGAAAATCTTAGAGCAATCAGGAAGACGAAGAGTACTCAATGCAAATTTGGTTTAATACTTGTCTATGTATTCTTTTATGTGCATAATATATTTCCCTCTTTTGGTACTATTGGATGGAAGACAAATGGGTCAATTGCAGTACAAATCAACGAGTTCATTAAGCAAATGGGAGAAAATTCTGAAACATTGATCACAAGTTATTTTGAATATTTTAAGAAATCAATGAAGCAAATTAATGAGGATACTAGTTTATTTGGTTGAGCAACATTATAATGACATATGTTTTCTGGTTGATGCTGATCACACCTTTGTAAAAGCTGCCACTCCAAGGGTCAGATGGTTAAGACCACTTGCGTATGAAATAAATATTGATGAAGCTTCAATAGCCATCATAGCACTCCTAGCAAAGGAAGTAGACAAAAGTGCAAAGATATTTGGCAACTATGAAATGGTAAAATCAAAGATTACCATGGAGTTGAAGACTACCTCCACACTCAAGATAAAAGATAAGCTAGTCAAGAAGCTAAAGGCCAAATTTGGTGAGGGTGCAGATGAGGAAGATGAGGAAGAAGATGAAGAGGATGAAGAGGAAGAACATTCACAAGCACAAGAACCTCTTGCATTGACTCAAGGCATGGGAGAGGATAAGGAAAATAGAAGGTGTCGAGGAAGAAGAAGCCAAGGAAGCACCTACTCATGTTGAGCAAAAGAAGAGGAAGGTTAAGGCATAGCTAGTGGCTAAGGCAAAGAAGATTGTCAAACCTAGGCAAGCCAAGATGAGTGCACCTACCACTAGAGATAGCACATGAGCAACAACTTAGAAGGCTAAGGAGAAGTCCAAGAAAACAGAGCAAGGTGGCTAAGTGCAAAAAAAACAAAGAAGAAAATATGTTGCATAGCCTAATTCAGATGAAGAAAGGACTTAATCAGATGATATAAGCTAATTCAAAGTGGTAAGTCACAAACCACTCTCTAATTTTGAAAATTTGTGTGAAAATGTCAAGAATAATGTAGATTTATCTAGTTTTAGATATGTAAATTTTGATGATTTGGGCAAAGAGGAGAAAAATCTAGTGGAAGAAGCCTTATATGCTATGATGTCTAAATTCAAGAATACTCCACTAGAATTTGCCAACAAAATACCAAAAGGATTATATGATATTGTTGAGCAAAAGTGGCATTACTATTTAAATTTGGAAAAGCATATTAGAGAAACAAAATTAGCTCAAGTGATGCTAGAGCTAACAAAGGGGAAGATTGCTAAGGCTATCAAGAGGTATGTTATTAGGTTTACCCCTAAATATAGAGCCTTTAGCATTCTTAAAAATAATATTGAAGATGCGGTCAAGAAATCAACCCAAATATGGAAACTTATCTATGGGTTGACCACAGCTAAACAAAAAGAAGTTAATCCCTCTTAAGGTAAACAAAATGATGATAAGCATGAAGATGACAAAGATGATGACAAGGAAAATGACGATAAGAAAGATGATACAGTTGGAGAGGAAACTAAAAATCAAACTGATGAGAAGGCAACAATTGAACAATAGCAAGATGAACAAAGTGTGTAGGACACACAAGTGTTGAGTGTCAGTCCCCCACATGACACAATCAAGTCTACTGAAACTATTATTGTTAATGATGTCTCTGACCTTTCAACTCAAAACATCAATCCCCTGAATATAGAAGACGTAAAGAAGATACTAGACCAATCTACATTGCAATCCAAGCTATGTGAAAATCCAATCTTGGTCAGTATAGATGAACTCCAAAAGGCAGTAACTGATGCCACAAGAAACAAGGTGAATCCACAAGAACCACCTTTTGTCATCCCTTCAGTTACTCAAGTACAACCTTCAGTTCAAACAATAGTAGACGCATCTACTAAGTTTGATACAATTGTCAAAATTGATAGAGTTGAGCATAAGCAGACTATAGAAGAAGAGAAAGACACTACAATTGGACAATAAGAAGTAGGACAGATAGATTCTTTTGTACCTAAAGCACAAGGACAAGGTGCCAGTCATGTCATTATAATAGACAAGAGAAAATTTGAAGAACATGAGAAAACACCTAAGCTAAAGGAGCAGGAAGCCATCCAAGCATTGGTAACTCTACCAACATCTAACACTCCTCCTACACAGACTCTTCAAAAGCTGAGCACGAAAGCCATACCATTGCAAATCTCAGTGCCAAGCTCTAGCTCTTCAAAAGTTGAAAAGGTAATTCACTATGGAGATATCACTCTTGATGAAGAGATTTTTATACCCAAATTTGATTATGATACAATGACATTGGACCAAATAGGCATTTTACAACAAGCCTTAAAGAAGAAAAAGCATCAAGAAATGCTTAAGAGAGAACATAGACAGAAGCAAGCACTTCAAGACATTAAAGACATCTTTTTGGATGCATTTAGTCTGTTGACTCCTAAAGAGACCAAGCACTACTAGAAAAACTATCAAATATAGTGGAAAAGGTCAATAATGAAGACATTGATACTAATGCTAAACTCTTAGAATGGTCTATAAAGAAATTCTAGAGCAAGGTAAATGAAAAGATATCTGGTGATATGGCACTCACTCAAGTTGCATTGCCTACAAAGGTTGAGGATGTGAAGAAGGTACTCAAGATAATATTCTCATTGTACACCAAATTGTGTGACCCTACACTCTTCACCCAAGAGCCTAGACATCATATTCTAAGCTTGGAGAGAAATCTCAACATATTAGGTACATGGTTACCTCAAAACCTTTCTCAGAGTAAGAAGAATTTTCATACATTGTTTTAGACACAAAGTCAATTAGTTGTGTTAACAGTAGAAGAGGCTGGCATAAGAGCCAAATTGACATGTATACAGGCATGCCTTACCCCACACATGGAGATACTACACAAGTAACTAGGTTATGCCAAAAACTCTACTGAAGAAAGACCCAAATCTTTCTACTCTAGATGGCCTAGTGCACCTTGCTACCGAGCTTGCTATCCAAATCAAGTCATTGGATGTTGCATGTAACAACTAGGGTGCAACTCTCAAAATTATCATGAAAGTCCATAAATCTTTTTTGGACAAACACACTATACGTGTAGAGCCCATTTGACATAAGTGTCAAAAAGGGGGAGAAATATAGAAAGGTAGATAAAGCAATAGAAACATATACCATGGGGAGTATGAACAAAGGGGGAGTAGAGAATAAAAGAAAGGAAGAAATAAATAAGGGGGAGCCTAGTAATAAAGTTATATCATTGGGGTGATATACATTTTTGGAGACACATTTTTGAAGAAAGCAGTAAATAAATATAGATATCAATTGTGACATAGCATATTAGATGAAAGAGTATTAGATACAATGCATTGAAGTCAAAGAAGAGCACAAATTTTGGATACAAAATAGACAAATTAACTCAGGGGGAGTTATCAATTTTGAGATATATAGGTTATTGCAGAATTTTGAAATTTTGAAGTTTTTTGTATAAGCCAAATCATGGATATGTTATGCTCAAAAAAATTAAGATTGATAATGATATTCAAGTGTTTTTAACACTCATGTCAAAGGGGGAGATTGTTGATCTCAGATTGGTTTTGACAAATGAGTGTCAACACACTTAAACCATTTACTTAGTTCATGTTGAATTAGTAATACATGTCGAGCACAACATATTAGACTGTACTGAGTTGCAATGGGTGCCGAGTAGATAGATCATGCTAAGTGATTTAGGAGCTGAGTAAACAATTGATGCTGAGTAGTGTAGGTGCTAAGTCAGAAGCAGAAATACAATGCATGCTAAGCATCAGTGATTTCATATGCCGAGTGACACATGTTTGACATATTTGTTTGTAATGGCACAAACAACTATGTAAACCATTTTTGAGCTAACTTAAGGATAGATCATAATATTTTAGAGATAAGGATGAATCTATATTTGGATTCCCTATGCAATCACATGTAGTCAATTAGAAAATGGGAAAATTTAACCTGTAATATGGATGAATCTCAACCATAGATTCATACCTAACCCTAAGCCACCTAAGTCTTCTTAAGGAGGGCAAAGCCCTAAAATTCTTATGGTGTTACAAGGGGGTGAATGATTAAATTGAAGAAGTGAACAAGATAGTTTATAGAGCATTTAAGGTGACTTAGAAGTAAGAATGAATTACAGAATCAGTTAGAGAAGAATAGAGGATAGAGAAGGATACAACATTGATACATCAAATCATGAAGGATCAAATTGAACATTGTGTAGAGGTGATCTATTATCAAAAAAGCAAGTGCTAATAATAAGATCTATGCTGATAGATTTTGACAGGTGATTTCAGTTAAATCTCTTGATAGGGTAGTCCTAACAAGCTGTATTAAATCCTTTAACAAGGTGCTTGCTTAATTGTAAGTTAAAGTCCTCTAACCAAGCACACTTCTAACAGGTGTTATAATCCTCTAACAAGATGGGACTTAATAGTCTTTGTAAGCCTTTAACAAGATGGGCTTTTCACAGGGTAGACCATGATTCATGGTCAAAACATTGTGACCTTCATTAGATACACTTTACTGCTACAGTAGTGAAGATTGTGGGTGTCATCCCCACCCCCCTTTTACCTTCTCACTTGGAGGGTTTCTAGGTAATCATATCTAGTGTTATGTGTGTGTTTGATTACATGTTTACATGATTGATGCATATGCTTTATATGTTATTTCAATATAATAATGCATGTCATGTATGAATGATGAAAGTTTTATGGGTTCAAGTTTAAACTCTTGATTCACACTCCCCACCCCCCCCCCCTGCTTAGAAGTTTTTTCTCTTCCCACTTGTAATTCCAACATATTGATCATTCATAGAACATTAAACATATTTCATAAGAACATTTATATATTATTTATTTATGAAATTGTGCATGTATATATTCACACACACACACACACAATTAGTTTATACTATTGAAATATAATGAATCACATACCTGCGATTACCTTTTAGTGAGCAGGTACAGCTTAGCATCACATTACATTCATACTTGTTGAAGTTTCCTTTTATAACATTTATTAGTTCCAACTTAAAATGTATCTTTTTTTTCCTCTATTATGCATATTCCCCATTATATATATATATATATATATAACTCTTTACTTTAAATAGAAATTATAAATAAGATAATATTTTATTTATATTAAAAATATATTGAAGTAAAATAATAAGTACATACCATATACTTACCTTATCCCTCAAGAACTAGATTTGGCTGATTGCAAGCTTGATCATACATATCCAACACTAAGTGTTTTCTTTTTTATGCTCCCCATGTGAACTATGATAAAATGTGACTTTCCCTTATCTTGAATTTTTTCTTGTCACTATCTTTTTGTTGCATTTTTTTCTCTATCCAAAACCCATACATGTTTTATCTTGTTTTCTCATTTCATATGGTCAAATTCATAAGTTCTTTATTATTTTCTCCCTCCCCTTATTATTTATTCTTCAATGGACTATTTATTTCTATTGATTATTCATGGACTATTTTTGTCTAGATTGATTAACATGATTGAATTACCTATATAGGAGTAGAGGTTATCATGATCAAAGATGGTGACTACCATTCATTATGTTTTTTATTAAGAAAAAAGGGTTTGAAGGGCCCCTGAAACCCTATGCAATAAGATTCAAAGATATAACACTAAGCCTATAAGATAAAATAGGGCAAAAAAGAACATAGCGAACAAATGAACAAAGGCCAACTACAAAAGGAAAACACCTCGACCATTAAATGTAAAACACTACAAAAAACTAGAGACATAAGGACACCATATGGAACTTATCCCATTTTCTTTATCATCTTTGCTGCCTACTCCTCTCACTGGTACATCTTCTTTGCAACTTCTTTAATCTAACTGATGACCAAAGAGGCCCCCCTCTTCCATTTTCCTCATGCTGGCTCAAGTCCTCTTTCCAGTCCCTTCCTTGCTATCTATAGTAGCACCTTGATCCTTAGTGACATTAACAATGGCCTTCTCCCTAAGGATTCCCTTCAACTTGTTGATGATGATTTTAACATGGTCATTGGAGGCTTTAAGGGTTTTGCAGCTCTAATTAGCTATTCTCTTGAGGGATCTTTGAATGTTATTGACCTTATTGTCCAACTCCAACACCTTAGCCTCCAGCCTATAGAAAGTCACCATGTCAATCAAGGAACCCACATTAGGGTCCTCTCTTTTAGTAGTGTCATGATACTTATGACCATCAATTCTCCCATCGAGAGACCACCATTCATTATGTTGCCAGTCTATGATACATCATTTTTTCAACAATTTTTTGTCTTTTAGTCTTATAATATGAAGTTACTGCATCAATTCAATTTATACCATCCCTTCTCACTATAAGCTTTTTGCATTGTCCATGGTTGTCATTAATATCTCTTAAATTAAAGTTGACATTTCCTATTAATTATCAACTTAAGTCTATTTTGATCTTTTATCATTAATGCATCCACATTCGAGTATTAGTCTTTATATTTGATTTAATAAATATAAAGTTATTATTGTTATTTTTATTCAATTTGATTATTGTCTATTAAATACCACCAAATAAGGGGATATGAGATACTATATGTTATAATTAATAAGGCAAAGTTAGATGAATTTTTAAAAAAACAAGGTGAAATAAATTATTTTAAATTTGAATTTAGCGTAGCTTTACCTTATCTTAGAGATGGAATGAATTTAGGATTAGTCAAAGACCTTGGCTCGGTAATAATATTAAAATAAGCATTGAATTTTAGTTCCTATAATTTCAGTTGCAAGTATAATAGTAGAATAGATTAAATTAAGTTTTCTCTCATCGATTACTAAAGCACATGTTGCAATTGTTACTAAAATTTTGCACGTGTGTAAAATTTAAGTATGCATATGATGAAAGTACAGAATTACCATTTATTTCATTTTTGTTAAACAATAGAAATGTCCTTGTATTATTTACTTTCAGATATACATTGATGTTTTCAAGCAACAAAATGAAATAATATGTTGAACATAAAAATTTCCCACAAGTTGTGAGTATAGCTCATTGTACTAAATTTCTTTCATAAGGAAATACACAAACAGATACATATGAATGAAAGAAATAAAGAGTAGAGATAACCAGTCATTGCCTATTGCTTTGACTGGTTATGCATTCTTTCCCTGGCGCAGTGGAATCTAGCTCCAAGCTCTGTGATCTCCAGCAGCTAAAAAATAAAAATGAAAGCAACTCATGTTAGATCCTGAAGGATCTAAGCAATGACTATCTATTTCTACGATTACATACTCTATCTGCCTATGCATTTTGTCATGATAGAAAAGTAAGCAGTGATATTGAAATCTAGTGTTGAAAGAAATAAAATCATTTATGAGTGTCACGAGCCCATGCTCGAACCTCGTGAAATGCAACTTAAATATCATATTAAAAATTCAGAGTATCCTAACAGTTAGGAGAACATCATTTTAGCATGCAAAGACAATGAGTATTTGGATGAATTTCAGTAGCTAAAGTTTCAAACAAATTACATTAGAAAGGGGAAATGATTATTTGTCTTCTTGATAAAAACTCTACTCATGACACATCACAATGCTTAGATAGCTTCACTAGTTTTCATTGATGCAACATCTTCAATAGTTTGTACATATTATACAAGTTACAGTACTGATATCACTTCTCCAATAGAAGAATGTACATCATCAAAGAAAGGTTTATACTAGATTTAAGTGTGAAATGGCAGAAGAGCTTTCACAAGTAATGAGAAAACAAATTGGAATTACTTGGGTGCCACCAGATTCATATGCTGGTCTTAAAACAAAATAGAATGTGAAGATAAAGAACAAAAATAGCACAACAATTATATATTACAGTCATGTGTTCATTAATAGTGCAAGTAACAGCAATAATAGAAAAATGTTACTAAGCTATTGCTCTAGCAATATGTTAATAGAGAACATTTTACTATTAATCAGGATGGATGCACTATGGAAATAGGGCAGGTGTGAAAGGTCAAACAATATACAACTTTTTAGAGAAAGATAAGTTTAGGAAAAATGAAATGGAGAGATTTTTATTAAACAAGTGATAGAAGAAATTGATGGGTTTTATCAAAATCTTGAAAATGTAAATCCTGATGCAATGGTTAGTTAGAAAAATTTGTAGTTTAATCAAAGACAACTCCACTGAAACCAAGGCTATTGTATTCAGATTAACGCTTCAATATGTGTTGAGAAGTTCTCTAACATTATAGCACTTGGAAGGTTAATGCTCTGTGAGCAAAGGTAGCCATGTTCATTTTTTCCTAAAAAATTTATGAGTGGTGCTTCTCTTCGTACCAGCTCTACACAAGCACCTATTTCAGTACTGTGATGGTGGGACATAATCAGTGAAATTTATTTGTTTGTCAAACAAATTTACAGTGTTGCAGGTTAATATATGAAAGAGGGAAAAATGGAAATGGGTCATTTTATAGTCCGTGCTATTAATGAATCATTTTATAGTACATGAATGTAAGGAAACTTTTACAGCATGACATGTATTACTAGTGGGGTTTGCCTGATTAGCATGAAACTTCATAAGTCCTCTTTTTCTACATTGAAAGGCCTATCATTGTTGACAAAACACATCCTTCTTTTATCACTTACAACATATAATAATCATGCTTAGCTTGATGTAAATTGACAGAGGCACCGGGATCACTAAAAAGTTCGATAAATACAAGTTTCCAGCTGGGGATTTGGAACTCTTGATGATGGATATCATTCAAAGGATGAGCCGAGTAGCTAGAGTTAGTAGAAAATCATGCATGGACAGTCTAGCATTGGAAAAGAAAAAAAACAATTTGTTTTGATTAAAAAACTAGCTGTTAGAGATCATTTCAAAGCTTTATATTAAATAACAACAACATTCAAAGAAATGCAAACCCAGGAATGGACTACACTTTCAGGTCACCAAGAGATTATAAACTGAGTGAAATGACTTCCTCGGAATAAGGACATTTACAAATGTGACTATGGCTCATTGGAAGAGCAATACCTGTTGTATGGAGTCATCATGCTGAAAGTAGCAGTGAGAGTAGTGATTTATCTATGGGAACAAATAATGTTAAGTCAAGTTCTCTACATGGAAGTCACACAGCTAAGCTATGTAACATTAGATTGAGACTTGGTACCTTGATCCAAAAGATGAAGACACAGATTAATATCAAGACATGTGAACAAATACAGCCATAAAAACCCCAGCGCTATAAGTTTCAAAGACAAAGTTTTCCTTTAGCTAAGAGACTTCCAATAGTATCTCCCATAGCGGCATCCAGAATACAAGTGGAATTGAAAAGTGTTATAAGATTCAGCTAAAAAAAAGAGTTGCAATGATTTTCTTACCTCCACAGTCAAGGAAAATCTGACCCAGATAAAAAATGATGTCTATCAACATACACCAAAAGATCTCCTTCATGAGGGTAGAAAAGACCAGTGAAAAGCAAGGTAAATATGGTGACAAAAAGAGCCCAAAAACCTTGGCCATAGCTTCAGAAGCCTCCATAAAACAAATAGGTGAAAATGATGACATTTAGGGTGTTCAAGCTTAATCTTATGCCCTATGTTATTTTCAATAAAATATGAAGTCCACAGGCTTTAGGATAGGGTTTCTTTTATTTATTTTCCTCATTTGAGTGTAAAATTTATAAAGGCTTTTTTATTTATTTTGCATTTAGATTAATATAACAAAAATATTAAGATGATTTAATATTTTTAATATTTTTTTAATTTTCAATGCAAAACAAAAGGAGTCATTTTTTTAATTTTCTTTTGCATTAAATCTAAAATGTAAAGGGAAACTATATTACTAATGACATTTATAAATCATTAAATAGTTTCCTATTTGTCATGCAAAAGAAAATGAATCATCTTTTATTCCCTTGTCATGGTATTAATTCAGACAATTAGTTGGAAACATTTAGAGGGAATATAGGCTTTGGGGTTGAATTTGACTTTGCCTTGGTAGTTGGAGAAGATTTATTGGCTGTTAGAGTGTTTTTAGGGTAGTTATCAGTGAGTCATTGGGTTCTTTATGAGATAATGGAGTTTTCCCAAGGGTAGGACTTCATTATGTGAGTGATTAAGTCCTCTTTTTGAGGCTATCTTTCTGCATACGACCCAATGAATTGGGATTGTACTTATGGAGTAAAACTCTCATTTTTGGGGGAGTTCTAATGTTATGATAGAGTTTAGAGACATCTTTTTGAGTCCTAAGCTTTGTTATAGGGTCTATAATTCAACATTTTGAAGAAATAATACCAGTAAGAGCAGTGTGATCAAGCTTTATGGAGTTAATCATTAAGCCCTTTTCCTTTCTACAAATTTTGTGTGTGTCTTTGAATGATTTGATAAGTTGACTTGTGAATGTTTTCATTATTCCTTGTTTTATGTCTCATTCCAACACCCTTTTGTATAAAAGTAAGTCCGCTTGCAGGTTATGATATGTGTTTATAGGTGAAATTAGTCAAAGTGAGGTAGTAATTTATCCTCCTTTTGTAGTTTTAGTATTAAAACCTTATCATAAATCACTTGTGCAAGCCTTTATAGGAAGATGTGCTTTATCTGTATTTCATAGAGCTATATGATCCTCTCTCTATTACATGTATGTTACATCTTCATAGTAACTTCTGGTGTATCACCTCCTTAGTTTAGACTTTAGGATTTAAGTTGTTTTTCAATCACTTCTTACCTTTTCTCTACAAGTTTTTATTGAGTTTTAGAGTGTTTCACTAAAGAATCTAATAGGAGCCAGCCTAGAATCTGGAGGTTTCATTTCATTAGCAAGTCTCACATGGTGAAATGACTCCCATGTTAAGTAAGGATTACTAAACATTACCAATTTGGTAGGGTGCAAATCCTAAAACTTAACAGTAATTACACACAGATATGAATACGCCTACACCTACACATATGCATTCAAATTTGAGTATACCTACAACTAAATGTTAATCTCATATTGGTTTTGACATATGAGTGACAATATACTTAAGTCATTAACTTAGTTCATGCCAAACAAGTAATACATGATGAGCATAATTTGTCAGATAGTATATGTCGAGTGAAGGATATTTAGTATGTGTCGAGTAACTAGTAAGTGTCGAGTCACTCAAGTGCCAAGAAGATAGTATGTACCAAGCTATTCATATGTCGAGTGATCAATGGATGTCGAGTCATTTAGAGATTGAGTTACAACATTGAAGTTGCAATTGATGTTGAGTATCAGGGACTTCAAGTGCCAAGTTATACAATTTTCACATAGTTGTTTGTAATGGCACAAACTTGTATATAAACCATTTTTGGGCTGACTTAAGGATTGTTTTATGATCTTAGATGATAAGGACAAATCTTAATTGTGAATCCCTATGCATTATATGCATGCAATCAGAAAAATGGAAGGATTAAGTGACAATATGGGTGAATCACTATCATTAATTCAAACCTAACCCTAAGTCACCTAGGTCTTCTTAAGGAGGGAAAACCCTAAATTTCTTATGAATGTTGTAAGGATAAAGGAGAGAAGTTTGCATACAAAAATAGAGAATTCATGGTGACTAAGGAGTTATGATTCAAGATAGATTGCAAAATTAGTTAGAGGAGAATAGAGGAAAGGAATCAGAAGTCAACAAAGATATATCTGATCACAAAGGATCAACTACACATCAGGAAAGAAGTAATCTAACATCAAGCAACAGAGTGCTAACCAAAGGATCATTGCTGAGACATTCTAATAGGTGAATCAGTTAAATCTCTTAACAGAATAGTCTTGATAAGTTGTTGTAAATCTTGTAATAGGGTGCTTACTTCATTGTAAGTTAAAGTCCTTTTACTAGGCACACTTCTAACAGGGTGTTGAAATCCTAACAATCTTGTAAGCCTTTAACAGGGTAGATCTTTCACAAGGTAGATCATGTTTCATGATCAAAAAATTGTAACCTTCATTGGATACACTTTATTACTACAATAGTGGAGATTTGTGAGTGTCATCCCTGCCTTAGTTTTACCTTCTCCTTGGAGGGTTTCTGGGTAACCAAAGATCTTGTGTCATACATGTTTTGAATGTTTTACTTTCATGCTATGGATGCATATGATTAATTTGACATTTTAGTTTACATGCATATATTGTGAGATGGATGTGTGGTGAATGCTTTTGAGGTTGAAAGTTTTAAGAGCTGATTCACACACCCCCCCCCCCCCCCCCCCTCTCAGAGTTTACTTCCCTATTGTATTTCCAACAATTGGTATTAGTGCTCAATTCTTTGGAAAGAAAGCTTTGTAGTTTTGAGGAAAGATCTTGGAAATGGAAATCTACAAATTGGGAAAGACTATTGAGAACTAGAAGATTGAAATACAACTTGCCCTACATCAGTTGAATGAAGCAAGAAATGAATTAAAGTGATCATTGAAAAGAAGGAAGGACATAGCTATTGAAGAGAATGGCAAACATTATCAAGAGATTGACACTACCAAATTGTTTATAGATGGAAACACCAATGAATTTGATGTAGAAGTTGCAAATCTGATAGAAAAGAATGGAACCCTAACTGAAGAGGTCATAAATCTTAAGAGAGAACAAGAAGTCCAATTAGTATTGCTATGTGAGGTGACTGAGTAGAAAAATAAAGTTGAAGAATACAAAGTCATGATTTAAGATTAAACAAGCATTTTGACCAATAGACTGGAAGAGAAAAACATCAGAGGTAAATAAGATTGCTAACATGCAATTGGAAACATTGAGTCAAATGATGATTGCAAAGCATGAAGTGAATGCAAAGGATATTGAGATCACAATGCTAAAGTTGCAGAATGGACAACTGAGAAATGATCTAAAAAGAGAAAAAGAGTTTGTTGAAAGTTTTAACAAACCTACTGATGCTATCAAGTATTTTTAGCAATTGATGAGATCTCCTAGATCCAATAGTGACACTTCTGGATTGGGTTACACTAGTACTGAAGAAGGAGAATCATCCAAAAGTGGTGAAGAAAGAAGTAAAAAAGGTAAAAACTCTAAACCTACTTGTCATAGTTGTGGTAAGATAGGTCATATTGCCAATGTTTCTAGGAGCAAGATTGTAAATCAAAATCCTAAGTAGAAGTTCATGGGTTATTGCCGCAAATGCAACAAACAAGGACATCGAGCACATGAATGCAAAACCAAGACCATAAGCACACAAATATTTGAAGGATATTGCTATAACTATCAAAAGTATGGACATAGACCATATGAGTGCAAATCCAAGCCTAAATGGTCATCAAACAAGAAGACAAAGGTAAAGCACAATGAGACAAAGGTAAAGCACAATGGAAACTCTTATAATTGGGATTATAATACTATGTATAGTTATCACTATTGTCAAGAGTATGGACATGTTGCTTAAAATTGCATAAGAACACATTTTAGAAGTGACTACAAAAGATGGTTGAGTCAAACTACATGTTTTAGCTATTTGACGAATGGCCACATAAGCAGGAATTGTCCAACAAGGTTAAAGGCACCAAGCAATGAGTTCAACAAAGGCAAAGGAAATGTAGATTTTGAAAATCTTAGAGTGAGATGAACAAGACATGGAAGAGAAAGAAAGATTGCAGCACGTTAATTTCAGATGGGATCACTTCACCCAATGGGTTAGGTGATCATACCACCTCCAATTAAGCAATTAAGAGGTATGTGTTAGACTGATATTTAAAAGACATACTATACATCAGTTCCAAGGATTTAGCTATGAAAATATTATATATACATGAAGAAAGATGCAAGGTGTTGATTGTAGTCTAGAAGAAATCTTTAAGTTTTGTTAGTTTTCATGTTATTGTCGAGCATGAAAAGTTTCACTATGGTTGCCAAGTGAAATGTTAGTGGATGTCGAGCTATCAAAGGTGATAATGCTGATCGAGCTTGTAGTAGTTGTCGAGTATAAAGGAAACTTCATGGAAGCTGAGTGAGTTGAAATTTCTATTGAAGCTAAGATTACATCAGTGTAAGTACTAAGCATTAAATGTGAAGTTTTAAGGTCTATATGATCGATTTCTACTCATTTGACATCGTTCAAATTTGAAGTGGAGCACAAAGAGTGAAAGGAGAATTGAAGAGATCATTCAAAGTGTTTGCAAATAGGATTCAACAGTTTCTTGACATCATCTCAGCAAATTTACAAAGGTATTTATCGTGTGTCGAGCTACATAGTTTGAATTTTGCAAACCCTAGTTTTTCATAATGGCATCTAGTTCTTCAGCTCCTAAGGTTAAAGAGGGTAAAGAAGTTTTGAATGTACAATTGATAAGAAATGAGATTAGACAACCAAACTTTAGAGTTATTCCTAATATTGCTTACAAGCAAGATCCATCTAGTGCATTGTCAATGATACCACCATAAGTTTTAATGATTCAAGATGTGAGATGTTTCTACACATGCAAGATGGGTAGCATAGGTGACATACAAATTAGAGACTTATGGGAACCTATGTAAAAATGGAGCATTGAAAGATGAATTCAAAATAGTATAGAGAAAAGGGTTAACCTATGCCCTAGATTTCCCCAATGTCTTCAAAACAAAATGGATAAAGATAGTTCTTAGAAAAATTCATGATAATTATATATGGTTGGATAATGGACTGGTGAAGATCAAAAATAAGATTGTACATAAAGTAATAAGGTATCCAACCCTAGATCGAAGTAAAACCGTGAGGAGTGAAGCAAAAGAAGTTATTGAGAAGAATATAGGGGTAGAGTCGAACAAATGAGGAATGAAAATTGACACTATCTCAAATCCCCTAATTTCTTTTGTAGTGAGGATTATAAAACAAAAATTCTATCAATCCAACAGGCTCAACAATGTACCTTGTATTGTTGTTGACATGGGCTACAAAATAGTTAAGAAGGATCATACCTATGACCTTTTCGAGTTGCAGATGCAACAATAATCAAAAAATTTGGGAGCAATAAGGAAGACCAAGAGTGCACAATGTAAATTTAGTTCAATTCTTGTATGTATATTCTTTTATGTACAAAACACATTCCCTACTTTTGGTAAAGTTGCATGGAAAGCAAATAGATTTAATGCAATGCAATAGGTGAATTTATTGAGCAACTTGGAAACAATTTTGAGTCTATAATGACCAGCTACTTTTAAGATTTCAAGCAATCAATGAAAAAAAGACTAAGGATACCAGTTTCACTAGTTGAGAAAAATTTCAATGATGTCTGATTTCTAGTTGACACTGATTTTATATATGTTTAAGTTGTTGTTCCAAGGGTAAGGTGGCTAAGGCCACTAGGCTATGAGATCAATGTGGATGAAGCCTCTACAACAATTACAACATTACTTGCATAAGATGTAGATGCTAAGGCTACTGCCTTTGGGAATTATGATGTGGCTAAATCTAAGATAACAATGGATTTAAAAACTACCTCAATCATAAGAGAGAAAAAAATGATTGCCAAGAAGCTTAAGGAAAAATTTGGTGAAGGAGTAGAGGAAAATGAAGAAGAAGAAGATGATGATGATGATGATATTCCTTCTCAAGCACCACTGGCCTTAACTCAAGGTCAAGGGGAAGATCAAGAAGAAGAGGTCAAAATTGAAGAAGGTGCCAAGGGAGAAGAAGCCAATGAAGCACTTGAGAAAAAGAAGAGGAAAGCTAAAGCCCCAGTAGTTAGAAAACCAAGGAAGGTTGTAAAACCTAAGCCTACAGTTCAAGCAACTCGAAGGCCAGCACAAGAGCTACTGCAAAAAAAGCTCAAGAGGTAGATAAGCCAAAAGAGAAGAGGGCTAGATCAACTAGTAAAGAAGAAGATCCTGAGAAGAGACCAAAGAGAAACTATATAGCTACAACTGAATCTGATGAAGAGAGGATTGTATCTGATGAAATCAACCAATTCAAAGTGGTAAGTCATCATCCTTCCTCAGATTTAGACAATACATGTGAGAACTTAAAGAATAATGTTGATTTATCTAGTCTCACAAATATTGAGTTTGATAAATTTGGAAAAAATGAGATGAATCAAGTAAAGGATTCAATATATTCCATGATGCCAATATTCAAATAAACTCCAATTGAGATTGCCAACTCATTACCAAAAGATCTATGTGAAAGAGTTGAGCACAAGTGGCAATATAGTCTCAATATAGAAAGACAAATCAAAGAGACTATATTTGCACAAGTGATGCCATAATTAGATAGGGAAACAATGGCAAAGGAAATAAAGAACCTTGGGAAATTTGCAACTAAATTTAGGGCATTTAGCACATTACATAATAATATTGAGGATGTTGTACAGAAGACCACTCAGATTTGGATGTCATTATATGGTTTGACATCACCTAAGGCAAGAATGCAGACACCTATTGAGGTAGGTGAGAAAAAATATGAACAAAAAGTAACTAAGGTTACTAAAGAAGACATTGAAAAAGATACTATTGTGGAAGGCATTGAAATAAACATAGACACATAGGCACCAACCGAGGATGAGCAACAGATAGAGCAAAGTATACTAGATATACTAGTGCCAAGTGACAATCCTCAACATGAGTTGAATATAGGCATTGATACTATAAAGATAACGGACATTTTTTATACTATCACTCAGAACATCAATCCCCTTATAGAGAAAGACGTGAAGAAAATATTGGTAGAATCCACTACCTAGGCTGAACTTTATGAAAATCCTATACTCGTAAGTGTTAATGAGATTGAGAAGGTAGACAAGGCATCTGCATGGGAGGAAATTCAGACAAAAGAGACATCTACAACCCCTCCTCAATTCACCATGGTACAAACTACATTACCTATTGTGCTATCAAAGGAAGGAGACAACAACTTCTACTATTAGTACATTGGTACAAAGTACTCCAATTTTAGGACATGAAAAGGTGAAAAAAAAATGACAAGGGTGAGATAATTGGAGAGGAAAAAGATGAAACGGAAGAGAATAAAGGAACACAAGCACAAATAGGATAGGATGCTACTCCTACACCTACAACACAAGATCAAGGTGCAACTAAGAATGTAGAGAAAGCATGGGATAGGACTAAAGAGCTATATTTGACTGCAAGACTTGAGGAGCAACTCACAATACAAACACTAGTGACTTTGCCAAAAACTACTACTACTCCAAGTCAAGCTCTTCATAGGCTGAGTATAGAAGCTATACCTTTATAATCATCTCAGCTGAGTCCAAGAACATCCAAGGTAGTTGAAGTTTACATCATTTGGTGATGTGAACTTGGATATAGTTTAATCTTGAAACCATTGCTATTAAACAAATGGGCATACTATAGGATGCTCTTGCAAGGAAAAAGGAGCAAGAACTGCTCAGAAGGGGGCATAGGCAGAAGAAAACTTTGCTAGATATCAAGGAAATTTTTCTTGATGCATTTGACCTACCAACACTAGAAAAAACAAAACTTATCATAGAGCAACTAACTAGCTTAGTTGAGAAGGTTAATGTCACAGACCTAGATTCAAATGTGAAATCACTTGAATGGTCTAAAAGAAAGTTTCAAAATAATGTCAATGAAAAGATATCAAGTGCTATTGCACTATCACAGGTTGAGTTAGCAACCAAAATTGACAATGTGAAGAAGGTATTAGAGAACATTTTCTCTTTATACACCAAATTGTGCAATCCAACACTCTTCACACTAGAAATCAAGAGCCACATAATAAGTTTGGAGAGTTATATGTAGTCCCCTGGTATAACTCTGCCAAGGTCTCCAGCCTAGAGTGAAACATTTTAGGAATCTCCTGAACTCCCAAAATCAATTAGCAGTGCTACATATAGATGAAGCAAAGATAAAGGCTAAAATGATCAACATCTAGTCTATCCTGACTCCACATATGGAGATATTGTATGAGGAACTAGCCTTTGCTAAAATGCTCATGAAGAAAGATTTGCATCTTTCTACTCATGAAGGCTTTAGTACACCTTAGTGCCAAGCTAGCTATCCAAATCAAATCATTGGAGGTATCTTGTGATAATTGGGATGCTACTTTGAAAATTATGCTTGAGGTCCATTAAACATTTTTGGAAAAACATGCTATAAGTGTATAACCCTTTGACATAAGTGTCAAAAAAGGGGAGAAATAAGTATGGGGGAGATAATGCAGGAGATAATATTTTTGGGGGAGCTAATATTTTTGTGAAAAGAGGAGTCAATGATAGAAACAGAGTACACATAATAGCTTATGCAAATCTACTCAACAGGAGGAATGATTTTGGTTCAGATATCGAACAACATAATCAATTTAGGGAGAGTTATTGAATTTTGAGTTATGACTGATGAGTCATAATTTTTGTGCAAAATTTTGAAGTTTTGAAATTTTGTATGTAAATGGATATTATCTGAGATATGCTTGAAAGGTGTAAGGTTATTCATGCATGAACAATTATTTTTGCCATTCATCTCAAAGGGGGAGATTATTAATTTTAGATTGGTTTTGACATATGAGTGACAATATACTTAATTCATTTACTTAGTTCATGCCAAACAAGTAATACATGTTGAGCATAAGTTGTCAGATAGTATATGCCAAGTGAAGGATATTCAGTATGTGTCGAGTAACTAGTAAGTGTTGAGTCACTCAAGTGCTGAACAGATAGTATGTGCCAAGCTATTCAGATGTCGAGTGATGAATGGATGCTAAGTCATTTAGAGGTTGAGTTACAACATTGAAGTTGTAGTTGATGTCGAGCATTAGGGACTTCAAGTGTCGAGTTATACAATTTTGAGATAGTCGTTTGTAATGGCACAAACTTGTATGTAAACCATTTTTGGGCTGACTTAAGGATTGTTTTACGATCTTAGATGATAAGGATGAATCTTAATTATGAATCCCTATGCATTACATGTATCCAATCAGAAAAAGGGAAGGATTAAGTGGCAATATGGGTGAATCACTATCGTTGATTCATACCTAACCCTAAGTCACCTATGTATTCTTAAGGAGGACAAACCCTAAACATTTTATGAATGTTGTAAGGAGAAAGGAGAGAAGTTTGCATGTGTAAATAGAGCATTCATGGTGACTAAGGAGTTATGATTTGAGATACATTGCAGAATAAGTTAGAGGAGAACAAAGGAAAGGAATCAGAAGTCAGTAGAGATACATTTGATCAGAAAGGATCAAGTACACATCAAGAAAGAGGTGATTTGACATTAAACAACAAAGTGCTAATTGAAGGATCATTGCTAAGACATTTTAATAGGTGAATCAATTAAATATCTTAACAAAGTATTCTTGACAGGCTATTGTAAATCCTTTAACAAGGTGCTTACTTCATTATAAGTTAAAGTCCTTTTACTAGGCACACTTCTAACAAGGTGTTGAAATCCTTTAACAGGGTAAGATCTAACAATCTTGTAAGCCTTTAACAGGGCAGACCTTTCATAGGGGAGATCATGTTCCATGATCAAAACATTGTAACCTTCATTGGGTACACTTTATTACTACAGTAGTGGAGATTTGTGGGTGTCATCCCCACCCCAGTTTTACCTTCTCCTTGGAGGGTTTCTAGGTAACCAAATATCTTGTGTCATACATGTGTTGAATGTTTTACTTTCATGCTATAGATGTATATGCTTAATTTGGTATTTCAATTTACATGCATGAATTGTGAGATGGATGTGTGGTGAATGCTTTTGAGGTTGAAAGTTTGAAGAGCTGATTCACCCACCCCCCCGACCCCGCCCCTCTCAAAGTTATACTTCCCCATTATATTTCCAACACTACACATATGTTGTCATGCCCAAAATATTGGGGCAAAAAAACATAGATTTTTTTTAAAGTTAATTAATTGACTATGTTAATACCTATTTGACTAAGACACACAAGGCACATTAGGTTTTCTAAGGTTTCATATTTCATTTTGTGTGCTGGTTCAATGTCCTAGTTAAACCAGGTTTCATCATTTCAGAACGTTCGTCTAAATACCTCAATGCTTGTTACCTTAATTTAACTTTTAAACTAGTTAAAATCATAAATATTGACTATTAAATTATTCAATGTATTCAACTCATAAGTTAATTCAACATTGAAAATCAATATGACCCTTAACCTTAGTTATTTATCATAACTTTTTACTTGCAACCCTAATCCAACTTAGTCTTTACCAAATAGACTATTGTCTTAGTTATAAATTCAACTTCATTAAATCTATTATATTAAAAGAGTAATTTAATTACCAAAACTCATTAAAATATTTAAAGTTAAAAACTAGGTCTCAAACATTATAAAATCTATCACTCCTTGTTAAAACAAAACACCAATAACTTACATTTTTTAAGTCATGACAAAATACCTTTTTACTAAATTAATTTAAACTTAAAACAATAATAATCAACTCTAGATGCTAATAATTATCCTAATTCTATCTATTCCTATGTTACATTTCAAAACATCTAATCCCTCTTTTAAATGATACTACTCCTAACTTCACCTTTTCAAAATTAAATGACAAAATAACTAATTGTCAAATTCAAATAAAATTAAACAATACTAAATACAAATATAACATTTTAGTTCTAAACTAAACAAATCCTAACTACTACAACACCCTCACTAACATATAACTAATCTTAATTAATTGATTGTTAAACCATATCATAATATATTCCTTCCCAAAATAACATTTAATATTTTATAATCTATTTATCTAAATCTAATTAAAAATCCCCTAATACCTATCTACTTATCCTAACACCTTTCAAACATCTAACCACTTGCTAACTCTACCCAAACATCTAACTATCGTCACTAATCTACCCTTACACCTAACCACCTACATGTCACCTCATAGAAGTGGTGCATGTTGTCCTAAACATTTTCTAGCTACCCAAGCCTAATTCATGCAAATATTGTCTCCCCACCCAAGACTCAATTGCATGGAATGATGGGAGCGCTAAACAAGAAGGTGTCAACCAATCTTTGCAAACATTCCCCTCCCTTTTATGTCATCGTACTAGCCTACCCTTTCTGCATGGGGATTGCATGAGGATCTAGGAGGAGTTTAAAAACCAATAAAAGGTGAGGGTAAAGTCGAGTGTTAAATGTGTTTTCTCTGATCATAAAAACTTGCATCCAAGATGAGGTGGAGATAAGTTTTAAAATCTGAATTTTCTTTTTTTGCCTTCAATACTTGGTTGACCCTTTTGCCAAGGCAACCACTTGGTACACATGGGGAAGGGGGAGAGGACATGTGACATCACCTTATCAACCACACATCTCACATGGGTTGGAAGGAAAATGTAGAGCCATTTAATTAGCTTCCAAGCATGAAAGGAGAGGAAGGAGTTAAGAATTAAAGTTTAGTGGGTGAGAGTTGAGATAAGGTAAGAATAGAATAGGATAGTTTTATTTAATTTATTTTCATTTTCAAAATTTTATATATTTCTTATTTAAAAATAGTGGAAAAATATTTGAAAAAGGAATCTTTTAAGAATATTCCCTGTTACCAAAGGGAATTGAAATTTTACAATACAAATTTTAGAGAGCATTTTTGCTTCAAAATGAATGAAAATTCTCAAGGCTTATTTTTCTCCTCCAAGAGCTAGTTTTTTTTGCTGAAATTTATCATGGCATAAGGAGGATAATGTTTGGTTCATTTCATTGATGGATTAAAAGCATAGTTTTTGATGTTATATTATGCGTTCAAATAGGAGTATTTTTTTTAATAGTTGCTAACAATGCAAAATAAGGTAACATTCATTTGAATCAATTTTCCTCTAACACCTAACCATAATTGAATCGAACAACTTCGTATAACATCATTTTATATAATTTCAAATGATCATTTTCATATGGAATGACTTTTTAGAAGTACAAGAAATGCCATAAGAAATGAATAACTCTTTTTTTTTTCTAAACATGAGTGGACTAGCCACTTCATAAATATATTTTATTCAAAAACTTGATTCACAGATTCAATCAGGAAAGAATCAGGGAAGAAAATCCAATATCGTTGTCATTACAAATATAAATTTTAGCAATGAATTTTACATTAGGATCATATTTCCCAAGGAGAAGTCTCCATAACATTGGACTCATGAACACCAAAAACTCTAAATCCAATTTTGCTCCATATCAGGGAATCAACTAAGGAATCTGCAAATTTACATAAAGAGGACCATGGAGAACCAAAATTGATTGGGTGACAATCAGATTCAAACACATAAACACATTCAACAAACTAATCCCATTTCAGGTTTGCACAACAAGTTCCATATTGAACCAAGACTAGAGAGAAGGTGATTTTTTTCAAGGTAGGATATGTCAATCCCACACCAAACATATGCCTCTTATGAGGCTAATAATCACAAGAAATTTTGTTCTTTCACTCCTTATCTCCCCAAACACAAACTAGTTTGTATTGACAAGTAAAGGCCCATAACACCTTACTTTCTCCCTCTCCTCATAATGAGGAGAGACACAACATTGACCCAAAGTCCAACTAAGCAAGAGTGAGTAATGCTAACACACCCTTAATAGTTTTCTCCACAAAACAAAATGGAAAACATGAAAGGAAAACAAATAAGAAACTCACAATAACCCATCCCTCACATGTTTCATCACACACACATGCAAGAGGTTTACTTAAGCAAATAAAAACAAGGCCATGAAGGATCCTACCTTCATAAAGGTTATGGCAATGGAGTTTTTGAAAAGAGTTAATCCTTCGTCCTCTTCAAATCTAAGCTTGACTCTCTCTAAATGTAGAGAATGAGCTTCAACCCTCGAAATGACAACTAAATAGGCCTCTAAACTCACCCACCTAAAATGACAATAACTCCATATATGACTTAAGCCTTCTAGGGTCTTCCCACTTGATCCTACCATTAAGACAACCTTTTTGATGAAGTGTAAACTTGGAAAACTCATAGAGATGTTCATTTTTCACACTAAAGGGAAAATGAGATATTTAGGAGGTCATAAAAGTCAACATAAGGATCTAGAAGGGTGGAAAATATCCCCAACCCATACACATACCCCCTAGGCACTTGGATTGCATTAATTTTGGCCTCTAGGATCATTTTAGGACCTATATAATAGGCTTGAAATATTTAAACTTTAAAAAACCCTAAGAATGCAAACTTACCACTAAACCCTAATTAGGGTAATTAATCTAGGTTACCAACTAATTAGTCTTAGGTTATCAATCTTAGATTATCAGGTTACTTTTCTATCCCTAATTAACATGTTGATACACATATACAAATTACAAGTGTCAAGTGACACCATAAGATTCACTGTTACATTATATTAGACACCTTACACTAACAGAATGATACACACATTCAGATTATTATACAAATAAGATACGAAACAATGGGGTCTGGACTTTGCATCTCTTCATTAGACTCAACCTTAGGTTTCACAAATTGTAGATAGGGTCGATTTTTGATTCTCCGTTAGATTCCATGGTTAATAATCCTACACACTCAATTCACACATCAGTAGTTCGATAACATCATATTCATAAATTTAAACCAAATTGAAAAATCACATTGATCAAAACATCAATCTTTCATTTAAATAACATTTTTATCATTTATGCACACATATTTGATCTTCACAATTTGCATAATTAAAGCATTTAACATATTCATAATCCTGAATTTATTTACTGTAATATACCATCATTATGCATGCTTATAAAACATCAAATAACATGATTGAGCATTTTAAAGTAAAGCATTGCACAACATAAAATAATGTAATAATGTCTAGTCAATTAGACAATATCTTGAGATATCGATTCATATTGTGTCAAAATAAAAATGTATTAGATGTGCTATGATGGATCGGGGTGAGGCCTTACGTGTGCATATGTATATGCATACACATGCACATACACATGAACACACTACATGTATACATACATATATACCCACACATATAGTTTCACGCACGCACACATATATATGTACATGCACACACACACACACACACACACACACACACACACACACAAATACACTTATACATACACATACACACACACACACACACACACACACACACACACACACACACACACACACACACACACACACACACACACACACACACACACACACACACACACACACAAACATACACATACACACACATACACATACATAGATTGTTATGATTTCATAAAAAATAATTGACAAAATTTACCAAATTATTTAAGGTATTATAGAGATGATATCAATATAACTATATCATATTAAGTTTTAATATAATACTAATATATATTACATGAAAAATAAAATTATTACATTGCTTACTTCACAATACTAATTTCATATATTTTATGAAATAAAAAATAAGAATGAAAGGTTTTAATGAGTCTATGAGAATAAACAATCTATAAAATGAAAAAATCATCTTTAATAGATCTTGAAATTCTTTCTTTTGTATCAAATTTCCTACTTAGTAATATGTGAAAGGAATGGTTTTGTTTCTATCTCACAATAGAAATTATTTTATATCTTAGGAGCACACTACTTTTCTCTCAATTAACTCATTTTAGTTTTTTTTTTCATCTCTAAACAATGAGAAGTTGGTGGATAAGAAATCACATGTTGGTAGGGTCAAAATAAATAGCAAAGTGTTTATTGAGAACACAACTTTGGACATAATAATATTGTAAAATATATCAGTTATATTAATATATATTGTATGAAAAAAAATTGTGACAAGTAATGAGAATAGAAAACAAAAGTGAGGGCTTTGCAACTTGGTGGTATGCCACCCACCAAGAATACGCACCTTGAAAGTAATTAATACAAAGGTGGCAAATGACTTATACCATGCACTCCAAATCACCAGGATTCATTTGACCAACTCTAGTGCCCAGAAAACCCTCTTCCTTGTTGTGGTTGAAAGCAATTGCAAGCCTTGGTTCTAGGAAATCCTTTGTTCAGGCATTGAAGAATGACCCAGTTATCTCAGATGGAGCCAAGTTCGAGCAAAGGAAAGGAGAGCTTGACACAGGAAATCAACCAAGAGACTGAGGTAAGAACCCATTGTCCTCCTCTTGCATCCTAGTTCCTAATTCACAGATGTGATCCACTATTAAAGAGGAGATATTCAAACTACACAACACAACCTTCTTCCTGGCCACTCAAGACCTCAACAAATTTCCTTCAAGAGCCTTCTTGAATGACTGGTTGCACAATAACTAGATTAAAAAATTAGGTTTTCACTTCTCCTTCCTTTGTATTGACAACCTGGATTCTCATAAGAAAGTTGTTGAAAAATAGTTTGGAGAATATGATATTTAACCTTCAGAATTATTCCTTGGTCACCAAAAGCCGTAACAATCGAAGTGCTTTCAGTCTCCACCCCTAGATGGATTTCTATAGGAAACTCTCCACCCTTCCTCTAAGACTTGATTCCTCAGGCACTGGAACCCCTTGGCAAAGTTATTAGATTTGAAAAATCTTCTTCATTCATCCCTCATTTGGATGCTATAATTTTGATTGTCATTGACCCAGGAAAAGAATTCCACAATGAAGTGGTCTATGACATTCAAGGTTGTAAATACTCCTACCCCATCACCTTTCTTGGGGGTCTTAATGCATGTTTCCTCTACAGAAAAGAAGGGCATGTGAGAAAAAAATTCCCTATCCTAAAGAATCAAAACCAAGGCTCTAAGACCTCATAGAATTCTACAACACATAACAAATCGGGGAACCAACTTGATATTGCACCCATCCTCCTAGCTGATAAGCTTGTTATTGAGCTTGACTCATGTTGTGAGGCATTCAAATTCCCATAAATAACCCCTCCCACCCATCTCAGTAATAAATGATTTAACATTGAGATTCCATTACCAGACCTAACTATATTAGGGCTATCAAATAATGGCCCCAAACACAGAACAACGAATGCTCAACAAAGTGTGTTAGAAAAGATCAAGAAAAGATCAGAGCATAAGTTTAGAAATAATGACATTGTCCATCTCATCCTTCCCCCTCTAGATGAGGTAGAAGCAATCATATTTGCTAGCCCTAATCCACCTCCTAAGGAGAAGGACACCATAGCTGGTAATAATATGGATGTTGACAAGAGTCCATTGCCCCTCAATTGCTCAAGTCAGGAAGCAACTAGGAAATCAGATGAGATTGGGATTACACATGGTGAGGAAGATAAGTTGAATAACTATGAGGTTGTTGTTATTCTGGCCCCAATAGAACAAGATGTTAATTGGCAAGCTAGGATACTAGCTTCGACCATCCACATACCTGGTACTAAGAAAGACAGGTCAAGTGAGTGGCTAGAATTTAGTGAATCTAGACTTCATAACCTAGTGGTTAGTACAAATAGAGATACTCCTTTCACTTTTAGAGCAAAGAAGAAAACTAGGAAAGCAAGAAGATGGTCAATTGAAGGTGGTGAAGAAGTGTTTAAAGGAGCCTATTCTAAAGAAGAAGCTAAGCTTGGAGTATCCAAGAAAAGAGGTAGGCCCTCTAGTTCTATTGTTGCATCCAAACTAGACAAAATCAAAAAATGTAAGCTCCCTAGCTTCTTCAAGAATGTTGAACCAATAGTTGACACTAATCCCAAACCATGTTCCAATGGATGCTAAATTCATATCATGTAATGTCAGAGGCTGTAGTGCCTGCCCTCGTTCACATTTTTCTGGACACATTGTTGCTATTATTATTGGACTATGTTAGACTAGTTTTATGTTGATGGATTAGTGGTATTGTTTTGAGACTATCAGACATTATGTTATGGATTTAGTTGATATATGATGAGATCATTTAGAGTTTACATTTCATGTATGCATGATGATCATTACATTGCTTTCAGTTATTGATGATGATTAGTTAGATGGTTTATTATCTCATGTGTTTTATTACGGATACTTACCCCATACTTGCATGTGTATGGTGTGCGTGTTTGTTCTTATTGTATGGCGTTTCTAATGTGGTTAAGGAAGGGAGTCGTAGTCACCTGCTAGTTGGGATCTACATGATGCACCACTTCTTAACATTGCCTATTTAGCTTAGCATTATATATATTGTATGTACATGCATGGTTTTTATGTAGGTTGCAGGTACCGGGTATCAACTTCCATGAATTGCAGGATGAGCATACCCTATTACCCTATCTCAATGATAAGAGGAGATAAATTCTCAAGTCCAAATCCCAAACTCGTAAACCATTTTCCTAGAAAGATAGGATAAGTATCTAGATATTTCACCCACCGAATGTGTTGGATGGCATAATTCATACTTTTTAGCTCTTTAGACTGATTTTGTATGAATTGTTCTATGATGGGTTTTCATATTTTATCTTGGAGGTCTATGGTGAATTTTCTATTAATTAAGTCTTAATAAATAGATTTAATTAATAAATTAATTATTTGGAGAAAATTAATATAAAATCATGATCTTTGATATTTTGACTATAATTAATTAAATGAGAATTAATTGAGAAAAAAGAATTAAATAAAAGAAAATTAGAAATTAAAATTAATAATAATTATAAAATAATAATAAAGTAATAAATAAATAATAATAATAAAAGTTTCTTGCATAATAATAATAAATAAATAATAATAATAAATAATTAATAAGTAATAAATAATTATAAAATAATAATAAAGTAATAAATAAATAATAATAATAAAGTAATAAATAAATAATAATAATAAATTAATAAATTAATAATAATAATAATAACATGTACTTGCATTGTGTATTTTCTTATGTTTCTGTTTTGGGTTTTGGGTTGACTAGTGTTGACCAGTTATAGGACGTCTACCAGAGGCTTGGGGGTTATGATTGTGATGTCGTAATGATGCCTTATTTCCGATCTTTATTAACCCAACCATGGTTATGTGATGGAATGCTCTATGTAATGTTTGTAATTACTGATTGTTATAGTTGAGATTCTTATGTATGAGACACTTGACCTAATCATTTTTTAGTCATTGATCAGTTATCCTTGGGATATTTTCCAGTCGCCATGATGGGACTGAAATGTTGATTTATGATGTTATGTTGTGACATGTTTTGACTCAACCATTTTGGAGTCTTCAATCAGTATGATTTGAGATATATTTTGGTTATTGAGAACCAATGGATACTTTTGATTATCAGTGATGCTTCAGTTGCCAATAGAGAGCTGTTGTGGTCATGATTTTCTATGGGTTCTTTTTAGTTGACTCATGGAGAGTTGATTTTTATATTGTGGATTATCTTTTGTGATTTTGAGATTTATGATTTCATGAGCTTAGGGTAGGTTATCTGCTTGTAGTGTCGGGAAGTGGCTTGCAATGGGGGTCGAGGCCCTAAGAGGCTGCTAGGGTAACTCATTGTAAGTTGTTTTAAAAAGTGAAAACATTCACACCTAATACTAACTAAATGAACCTAAAAAGATAATTGTTTTGTTCTCGCCCATGCCTCGAGTGCTAGTACATAATAGGATGGGAGTAGAGAGAACGCATGGTTGCGACCTTGCATTCCATAGTATGCCTTGTCAGTATGAGAGGATACTAGTGGCCGCATGAGGATCAGTAGGGACCCGTGGAGTTTAGCTAACTGCCAAGGTAACTTCTACATGATATATGCGATGACACTTTCTCGCTTGCATAGTAGGTTCCTACAGGTCATTGTGTGCCTCTGGGAATTAGCTATCGGTTTTGTGATTGGAACCCTTGAGTTAGTATACTTTTAAGATTCCTGGACTTATAGAGATTTATGCTATATGATTTGGATAACCTGTTTGGGACTTGACATTATCTCCTTAGCACGGTGGGAGTGGACCACTTAGGTTCCACACGGTCGGGTGGTAGTGTTTTTCCACTCTTATCATTTGAGATCCGTTTGAGACATCGTGGCTGATGCGTCCTTCATGATGGTGGATATGTATCCTTTCATTGATGATTAACATATTTTAGAGGATGTTATTTTATGCTTTACTTTGCATGTTAGATTACTTTCTGCATATGATGTAGTATATATAGGTGTGACATTCCTATTATGTTAATACTAATGATCTCTTTGGTTGTTTGGAATGTTATGCACGAAAGGATGGCTAGGACCCACGATGGTCTAATGATGCTATTAACGGTTGGGAGGAACCATGCACTTAGTTTATTATGTTTGATCTTTATGAAGGATGTATATATCTTCTATGATGATGTATCATGTGTATCGTATGGTTATGTTTACTTGATGTATCATGGATTAGAATAGGATGATATACCTTATTCCACATATGTATATTCTTTTAAGCTTTTCATACCCTATGACATGTAGAGTGGATGATTGAGCATTTAGAAATGTAATGTATAAACATTAGACTTATCATTATTATATCATGTGGTTGTTGTATTAGATGGATTCAATAATGTTAGTTGATTTAGATGTAATTCAACGTTAAGGGATCTTTAAAGAATGTAACCTGTTATATTATGTTATGTTATGTTTACTTTTAGATGTTTATTGCTATTGCTTCTGTTATTCTTGTATCAGTTGTAAATGATATTACTTTCATGTATTTTTTTTTTTTAAAAGCTACCAAACTTAGTGAAATTCTAGGTTAATTCTTTGGATCCCTTGGCGGTGCATTACATTTGGTATCAGAGCCTGAGTTTCTACATTGGGAGCTCTGGGTATTTTGGAACAACTAGAACTTTGAACTATTAAGTGTATCTCTTCAACTTGAAAACTAGGTGAACTAAAACAAAACTTGAACCGATACTTGTATATTTTTCATACTTCAACACTTAACTTTCAAAATTGAAAATTTTACTTAAATTGAACTTAGTTTATTTGCAAAACATGTGCCTTTTATGCTATGCAATAGCATGCATTATGGTTGGCAAGTGGAACTAGCCTCAGGTATTAAGGTCTCCACAGATTCTGTAGTTCATAAGTGTGGGCTTAGTTTAGGAGGATTTGATACTGCAATTGACCTTCGAGTCATACCTCTTGGTTCCTACGATGTAGTTTTGGGCATGGATTGGCTTGGATCTCATAGAGCCAATATAGATTGCAGGAAGAAAATTATAATGTGCCAAGATGACCAAGGGAATGATGTGAAGATAGTTGGGATACCAAGGCTTATATCTTTGCGGATGATTTCTGTTATGCAATTGAAGCGGAGTTTCCGTAAGGGATGTCAGATATTTTCTATTATGGTAAATGATCTTGATGAGGAAGACTTTAGATCACCCTATTTTATAGGAGTACGCAGATGTCTTTCCAAGCAAGATCCCCAGCATGCCTCCGAAGAGGGACATCGATTTTAATATTAATCTAATTCTTGGAGCAGAGCCTATCTCTAAAGCTTCTTATTGTATGACTACACAAGAATTGGGTGAGCTATGTCTTCAACTAGATGAACTTCTAGCCAAAGGGAGCATTCGACCTAGTGTATCGCCATGGGGAGCTCCGGTGCTCTTTGTGAAGAAGAAAGACAGTTCTTTGCACCTTTGTATTGATTATAGACAGTTGAATAAGGTGACTATTAATAATAGCTATCCTCTACCAAGGATTGATGACTTATTTGATTAGATCAAGGGAATTACAATATTCTCCAAGATTGACCTTAATTTAGGATACCACCAGCTTCGCATTGAGGAAGCTGATATTCACAAGACCACTTTTCGAAGTCGCTATGGGCATTATGAGTTCACAGTGGTACCTTTTGGGTTGACTAATGCTCCATTATTTTTCATGAGTTTGATGAATGAAGTGTTTCGATCTTATTTTGATAGGTTTGTACTTGTGTTTCTTGATGACATATTGATATATTCTAAGTCTCAAAAGGAGCATGAGGAACACTTGCGATTGGTTTTACAATGTTTAAGAGACAATCAACTTTATGCCAATGCAGCTAAGCGTGAATTCTTCAAATTTGAGATTTAGTATTTAGGGCATGTCATTTCAGGTGATGGTATTTTAGTAGACCCTGCAAAGATTTAGGCGATAGTAGATTGGCCTACATCGACTAATATGTCAGAGATTCGTAGTTTCATGGGCCTAGCTGGTTATTATCACATATTTGTCCAAAACTTCTCTAGGATAGCACATCCTATCACTTCTCTTTAGAGGAAAGGAAAGAAGTTTGTGTGGACGGAGAAATGTAAGGAGGCATTTCAGAAGCTCAAGGAGCTTTTGACTAGTGCACTGATTTTAGCCGTACCTGATCCAGAGGGAGATTTCATGGTGTGTACAAATGCTTCTCTTGAAGGGATTGGAGTAGTTTTGATGCAGAATGGACCGATGATTGCGTATGAATCACGCAAGCTCAAGGATCATGATCTAAATTATCCTACACATGATCTTGAGTTAGTAGCAGTAGTTCATGCTTTGACAAGGTGGAGACATTTCTTGTTGAGGCACAGATTTGAGCTACACAGTGATCATTGTAGTCTTCAGTACATTTTCACTCAGCCTAATTTGAATGCTCGCCAGAGGCAATGGATGGAATTTCTATGCAAGTATGATTTTGAGGTAAAGTACATTCAGGGAAAGGAGAATGCGGTGGCAGATGCCTTGAGTCATAGGAGACATGTGATATCATCTATGACTCCTAGTGTGGATTTGAGGAGTCAGATTCTTCAGGAACTTCCTATAGATTTTTAGTATTAGGAAGTGTGCAAAGAGATAGATTCAGGAAGACCTTTGGAGGGTAATTTTGCAGGCTACATCCGAGAGTCAGATGGTCTTTTGAGACATTTAAGGAGGATTTATGTGTCATTACTGGATGAGCTTCGCACCTTGATCCTAGCAGAAGCCCATCGTACACCTTACTCAACACATCCAGGTGTCAAGAAGATGCATGCTTATTTGAGACATTTGTTCTTTTGGTCTGAGATGAAGTGAGACATTGCTAATTATGTGGCTAGGTGTCTTGAGTGTTAGAGAGTCAAGGTAGAACAC